>OY998164.1:36918038-37533038 GCA_963921995.1 Oxystoma pomonae
TGTCAAGCATATCCGAAAAAAACAAATGTTTTGTGTGACATCTTAGACGAACTCCATTGTCTTTTTCACAGCTTATGGATCTGCAATCGTCATCACGTGAATACTAACAAAAACTAAGACTATCTAATCTTATATATCATAACGATTGGTGAACCATAAAACCACACTACATTTCAAATTGTTGCGGCCCAGTTTTTTAACACTGATAATGATAGTTCCATTTACCTACTGTGTTTAATTGTGAGTCCCCATATTGAAATTGATCCGGAGAATTTGGAATGCGGTGTAACTTGTATTCAGTGAACCATGCAGTTTACGCTTGGTTAGTTCCGCGGTTTCGCAATTGAAATCTGTTACCTCCAAAAAGTATAGGTTTCCAAATATCCTTGATGGTGACGCTTTGTTGAGAAAATACATTCTCGTTGCTCTGTATAAGTGCTGTTTTTTTGAACGTCCGCTTGAATAGATTTTCCTCCTTGGCGACGATCCTTGCCTCTTTCCGTTCCATATAATGTTGATTTTCCGAGAAACTTCTTGACACTCGCATCGTACCTAGTAGGTACAGTTCTTGGTGTCGATGTCGTGGCATTGTGGTTTAGTTTCTTTTTACTTGACTTATTATTGTTGTGGTCGTTTTAAAGGCAAGTACGAAGATGGTATTGGTTACCTATTTTTTTTTTTGATTCTGTGGTCCTTTGTGTTGGTGTGGTCTGAAGATCGTCTAGTTAGAGAATCGGATGGAATTTTGCGTTTTATTTACTTAAAGCTTATTTTGTATTGCAGATGTAGGTGGCCTGATTTATGAGATAATTTGCAATTCCCAGTTTGGTTGATGTGGACTGGTTTGAGCTGAAGTTTATAAATTGTGCAGTAAAAATTGGTTTGCGATATACGGAAGTGATTATGGTTAATTTTTTTTTTGCTAGAACGTCGAGAAGAGGGAGTTGACAATTTTCTTCTTTTTCCAGAGTGAATTTGATGTAGTTTCTTGTGCTTTTAACATGATTGAAGAATTATTAGTGTCTTGTTGTTCTTTTTTTAGGTAAAAAAAAAGAACAATGAAAATTCGAAACTCTAGTTTACTCTCGAACTATCTAAAGACAGCCGGTCGAATGAAAAATGCGTGAATGTTTATTTACATACTTTGCACACACTTGACCAAACCAAAACAATGACCTGGTATAAGTTCCATTTGGTTTCAAACGTTATACATCAAAAAGGCCTCAACCATCGTTGTGTGATCCCGTCGCAGAGACGGATTAGTAATCGTGCTTAAATTTTGATAGTTTACACTGTCACCAGTCTCATAAATATTGGTTTTTATTTAAACTCTCGGTGGATGTTATTTGACCAGTTATTTTTTTTTAATAGTCTCAAATAGTTTAAACCTGGTCTTTTTATCGAAAAATGTGCAATAATAATATGCTTACCTACAGCTCTCTTACTATCACCGTTATGTCACACGTTATGCAGCAATATTAGCTTTATAGAGTTTCTCCGGGCGTTGCACCTTTCCAAAGTTGATATTATTAACATGCGTTTGACGTCAGTTTCCTTCTTCGGCAGTAATATCGTAATATTAGCATCTTGTATAGGGTACAAAAGTGGTGATTTTCCTAAATGACAGAGATATTTTCCAAAGCTCAAGGTAATAAAAATATCAGCTCATTTTCAGACCGTTTTTGAATAGATGATTTTTGTCAAAATCTTCTGAGGTATTATTGTGGAAAATGTGCATTGACGTTTGACGTGTGTTTAAATGGTCATACAACGTACGGGCTGACGTGAAATATGGCATAATATTTTGTCTTCTTTTTATCCCTAGAAAAACAAAGACCTCCGCCTGAATACGGATTTCATAATCCCATCTCTGTGGTCTTGCGTGGAGCTTTTTCAATCAAATCAAAATTATCTAGCGCTATATAATCGTAGATAGAGCTGTATTTTACTACTGCAGTCAGTTTTGCCAAAAAAAATTAAAGAACGACGAAAGAAAGAAAGCAAGATAGAAATACTAGTACTAAAATGAAAAAGACAGAAATTCCACATCCTGCCTATTACTCTTAGTTTTGCAGAATCTTAAAAACAAATTCTGTTTTGACAGTCTTTTTGTAATAGCGTAGTCTTAGATGTCCAATTTATTCTTGATTTTTGGGAAAAATCCATTTTTTAGAAGTCAATATTTAACGGTTCCGATGGGGGGAGTTTACCCCTATGTAACCTTTTTCTACGTACGCCACTGCTTTATGAAATATTTTTGAGAATCTTCGGGTTAGTTCATATTATTTTGACACAAGTTATTTTTTTATCCATCTCTGCAAAGTTTCTCAACTACTGAAGTTACATTTGTCCACGTTGTCCACGTTTCGTAAAACTTAAATGACTGACAAACTTAGAATAATCAAAACAACATACAATGAGTTATTTATACTACATTCACTGCGGCCTATTTTTCTACATAACTATGACAGATTGAACAGATTGATTTTCATTTTCTGTTTCCGTAGGAATATTTGCAGTATGTTTGCTATATTATCAGATTCTTTACATTCCATTCGAAATTTGTTGTGTACATCAACTAACTATACTCCTCATAAACTTTTTTTTCTTTATCAACAACAATCAACAAGCAGATAAAGTATTATTAAAAAGGTTCTGGCGTAAATCCACTTTATGCACTAGTCAAATATCCGAATAGTAAAGAGAGTATAGTAGCAACAAAACATTTGGTCCCTATAGCAGATCTTCAATTACTGGATCTTATTGAAGAAGAAAATTCTAAGGAAGTAACTATCTCAAATGAAGCTATTAGTTTTACATGAATGCTGCAAATATTCCTATAGAAACAGAAAATAAAAATCAATCTGACTGAAAATCAAGATTAATTACCTCTAAATGCACCGTAACCATTCAATCGCGATTGGCTACCTAATCCGTCCTTTTTTTCTGTTGATCCCACATAAATGAACAAAAAAGAAGCATGGATTGGCTAAACTAATCCCAGTATTTTTACGGTGCATCTGGGGGTAAATAATAAACCAAACCTTTTGCAGTGAATGAAGTATAAAGAACCTACTGAATATTGTTTTAATTATTCTATGTTTGTCAGTCAATCTTTGATTTATGCTAAATACTCGTCAGTCAAATAATGTCAAATTTTGCGAATTAAATTGTAAGGATCAAAATCACTACTTTCGATTTCCTGTCTGTCTGAAGCAAATGTTGAAGCGTCTTCTTTATTTTCTAATTTATCTGAAAATGCTTATCCTGTTTCTACCAAATCAGGCAAGCACACTGAGGATAATGAAAAAGGTATTTAAGAAAAAGAAAACATAATTGAAGAAAGCACTTTGCCTTGGAGAGCTCAAGTGTTAGTCACCAAAAGCGATAACCATAAACGCCGTATGGTTATCGATTATTAGGGACTTATCGGTACATAAAGTCGGTATAGCCTGACTCGGCACTATTTCTGATAGTTCCGCACGAAGGTTGAAAGGTTTCTGACATTTTTGTCATGTAAACATGTCCTCTAAACATGTTCATATTGTGCTATTCTTGAAGTTGACAAATTAAAGGTAATGCCGTCCTTTATTAAAGGCAGGCACAAACATTAAGAAAGTCGACATTATTTTGATAGCAAAGATGACATATTTAGACAACAACAATGTCAGTATCTCTTTAAATTTCGTGCGGAATTGTCAAAAATAGTGCCGTCTTTATTAAAAAAAGGCTATGCCGACTTTATGTACCGATAAGTCCCTATTCTCAAATCATTAATAGATTATACGTGCTTGATGCATATCCTCTACGTAATATTGAATCATTGATTTCAACAAAAATATCAAACCTTTACTTCAAAAGTCGGACAAGAAATTTAGGAATTCACTTTTGGAGTTAATAATGGAGCTTGTTCTTTCCAAAGCATACATCAAAAATCAAAAAAATATGAACTAACACTTAATCAAAATAAATGCAATTACAATCAAAAAGAACCTTTTGCAGCATCCAACCATCGAATCAAACAAAAGCTTTACTCAAGCAAATTTACAGAGAGTTACCCTTGTTCATATTTGCAGCCACATCTTGGGAGCCACTCAGACAATAAGCAAATTTTCTGGCAAAAAAGTGATTTTTTACCTAAAGAAACTTTCATCATAATCGGATGATTGGTTCAAAAGTTATACGCGAATATATTTGTTGTTATATCCCAAATTCCTTGACATGTGTATGTAGAAAGCATATTAGGGACTTATCGGTACGTAAAGTCGACATAGCCTGACTCTGCACGAAGGGTAAAAGGTTTATGACATTTTTGTCATATAAACATGTCATCTAAACATGCTCATATTGTGTCATTCTTAAAGTTGACAAATTAAAGTTAATGCCGTCCTTTATTAAAGGCAGGCACAAACATTATCAAAGTCGACATTATTTTGATAGTAAAGATGATAAATATGGCAACAAAAATGTCCGAATCCTTTCAAACTTCGTGCGGAATTGTCAAAAATAGTGCCGTCTTTATTAAAGTCAGGCTGTGCCGACTTTATGTAACGAGAAGTCCCTATTATCTCTGAAACTACTTAACCTGTTTGTTATCAAACATAGTTAAGAACACTCTCTAAGGGATAGGCTTCAAACAGAAAAAAAACGCATCGAAATCGGCTTACTGGTTTGACATGCGCATATATGTGGATAGAGAAACAGACAGAAACAGGGGTCAAACTTGTTAGACTCCTCTTTTTAGTTGGGGGTTAAAAATGGTCAATTATAAGCATAAAAACTATAAAATTTAATAATCCAACATAAAATTTTTAACTCGTGTCAATGAAACTTTAGTATTCCACTGTGGGTAAATATAAATGTGAAGGCGTAACCAATTCAATTTACGCAAATTTGAATAGAAGTACTGTAAAATGTAAATATTAAGAAAATCTAATTGTTTCTTCTAACCAAAAAATTAAGCCAAGTTTTTTTCAGATACTCACAAAAAAAAAGCTGTAAGAAATTGAAATTGTTTTGTTATTTTTTTTTATACTGTGACTCTATCCATAGTAGAATCAATGCCCGTAGTACAGTAAAATTGTCATCTGAGGTCGAAAAAAAGTTTGTATTTCCCCCACTCCTCGAGACCTATCCGCCATTTTGAAAAATATTTGTAACCGCCTTTTCTTCATTTCTATCGGTCGGAGGCGAAAAAGTCTGAAAATAAAAATGTTTGGCCAAAAATTTGCAACAGTTCTATTTAAGTTCTTAACTTTCTGTAGTTAGTTTCCAAAAAGATAGAGGGCGCCAAAATTACAAAAAATCAGTTTTAAGGTATTTTGACCAACAAAAAGTGATTTAAAAAAAAAAACTTTAAATAAGAAAGTTGTAGATCTTCGAAAAATCCTATAAAAGTATGTATATTATTTATAATTAATTAAACAGTGTTTGAACCACAGCGACTGAAAATCAGTAAAATTCTTTGAGAACCGCTTTCTAGGCAAATATGAAGTCGCGTGTTGTGGATTATATATTATTATTTACAGTAAAATCAGTAAAAATGAGGTATCAAATTAAATCTTGTGATGTACGCTACACAAATGACTCAGTCTGTCGGCATGAAAATTGCAGAAAGTATATGACAGACTGACAATCGGGTAACATTAATCGAGTCATTTTGGGTAAAGGGTCATCCATGATGGCTTACATAAACGCGACAAATGTGTCAAAAGGGAGGGATTGCAAAAATGTTATAATCCGCCATTTTGAAAAAATTTTGGAACCTATTTTGTCCATTTCTGTTAGTCGGAGGCAAAAAAGTGTAGAAAAAAATCTTTGATTTAAAATTTGCATTATTTTTTGTTTCAGGTCCAACTATCTGCGGTTCGTTTTTAAAAAGATAGAGGGCGTTGAAGTTACGAAAAGTCAGTTTAGCGACTAAATGTCAGTCTGTCAGATACTTTCGGCAATTTTCATGCCGATAGACCGGGTCATTTTTGTAGCGCACGTTGTAAGCTCTAATTTGAAACCCCATTTGTACTCTTCTTACTATAAATAATAATATATAATCCACAACACGCGCATCTCCAGAAAGCGGTTTTCAAAGAATTTTACCGAATTTCAGTCGCTCTAGCTCAGAGACTGTTTAATTAATTATAAACAATATACACATTTTTATAAGATTTTTCCGAGATCTACAACTTTCTCACAAAATCACTTTTTGTTGGTCAAAATAGGTAAAATTTATCGGTATAACTATGAGATAATCTAACGGTCCTCCCCTTGCTTTTCCCGAGAAAAATGCGTACCGATAATAACTCTCCCAAACAAGTTAACCTGGAAAAGCCCCATAGACGAGAAGTGTAATGGGCAGGCGCGTCGATTGCGTCAGAAGTGAAAGCAACTGATAACCATCTGACAGCAAAAATGTAGGTTTACTTCTAATATTTTACTACTACTACTACCGTAAAAAAAATTGAAAAAGTGGTGTCTAGTGTTTCCCGCGTAATAATAATGCAATGCAATGCAATCACAGAAAATACCGCCACAAAATTTTGAAACACAAAAACTTCACAATAACATAAACAAAATGGCATACCTCGTCAAAAAAGTAAAATTTTCGACAATGCCCAGTTTTCTCAGGAAGTGGGTTCAGCACTTGGGGCTATGTCCTCGTGTAAAGGGTTTACCTTGTGGATTGAAACCCTCGAGTAAGGTTTAACTTGCGGTTGGAGATGCTTTATCCATAATAAAATCAAAGTTTTCGGACAGATGATGTCGTTGTCACTGTCACTTAAATTAATGCCTTGTTATTAAATTATCGTAAGGTCACTACGACACCAGGCATAGATTTGTTAGTGCATGCGTAGTAGATTTTTGGTTTATGGCTTGGTGGTCCAAACAGTTTCAAAGCCAACCGCGATTTTGAATTTTCTTCTTTGTTTTTCAAAGTTATTTTCGTTACACATTTTGCGGCACTTGGGCCGTTATAGTATCTCAGAGTTATATTGTAAAAACTGATTTTTTGTAACTTCGGCGGCATCTAACTTTTTGGAAACTAACTACAGAAAGTTGAGCACTTGGACAAAAATGTTCAAAATTTTTTTCCGTATATTTTTGTTCTCAGACTTTTTCGTCTCCGACCAATAGAAATTGAAAAAAGTCGGTTACGAAGTTTTTTCAAAATGGTGGATGGTTCCCGAGAAGTGGGGGAAACACAAACTTGGGGATCTTACTTTTAGATCCCTCCCAACAATATTTAAAAATTTTAGCCACCACGGATTTTTTGACAATATGCTGTACTATTATAGTTTAAAAATGATGAGCTCTCAGTAGATGTTGCGTTTGAGTTTTTTGCAGTTTTCTTTTATTTTTATACAATTACTTGACAAAGATATCAGAAAATAGTCACGGCTATAATTTGCTTTTTGTACTCTCGTTTCTAAATCACTCGCTGCGCTATATATTTAAACCAACGACGACGCTTGTTGTAATAAAAACTACTATTAACTTAAGTGGCGTTAAAATTACTAAATTTTGTAAGCCCTACGCTGGCTCTTTTAGCATCGGTAAGGATTTTTCGTAAGGAAATGCAGGGAGAAGAAATAATAGAGAAAAATAAATTTAATTTAAATCCCACTACAAACTTGGGAGCACTCCATCTTTGGCCTTCTCCAGATTTACAGATTGCTTTCCTTTAGTAATGAAAAATCCCATTTAAAGATAGTAAAGTCCCGACGGTCTTTATCTACGCCATTTATATAGAAAAAGTCTTTATTTTTATGACCCTCCGCGGAAACTGAATATATTTCATAACTGGTTGAAGATCTGCAGCTTTCCTTGCGGTTTTACACGTTTTTTCTTGCTTTAAATGGGCACAACTTTTGTCCCCGGGAACCGATGAAGACTGTGTTCTGCCCAGGAATCAAAAAAATACAGTAGTGAGAGTCTCATCAAAATCGGCCCAGTAGTTTTTGAGTGATGCTGGAACAAACAGACATACAGAAGACAGATAAAAATTTCAAAAATTGCAGCTAACACCAAAAATGTTCTAAAAATATTCAATATACAGAAGTGGTCTATCTAAAGATTTGTTATACATATTAGATTATTTTTTAAAGAACGTAGCGTAAATTTGAACAGCAAGAGCGTTAGTGGATACAAGCATAAATATGCATGTTGTGCCTCTTTAAAGTAGAAATTCTTTTTGGAGTCAAATATACACCAGAATTGGCAGAACTAGGACTGCGTTCAGGGGATGTTGGGATAAATGATAAAATAGGCTTTTTGTTTCCTCTTATTTTAGAAAGTTGGGGTTGGTTTCTGTCGTTGCTTTTCTTATGTGACATGATCTTATAAGAAATGACCCAAAAAATATATTTTTTTTTGCGCTACAAGTGGGTAGAAAAATGTAAAAATAGGCCTGTCCCCACCACTTTTTTATTTCTTAACGGATCATTTAAATATGAGGTCATTGAAAAGCTACATAAAATCATTCCAAAATTTTGAAAATGATCAAGTATCAGCTAGAATTTTTGAGACCTCCTTTTTTTTACTTTCTATACTTATTAGGTGTATTGGCTGAAAAACGACTCTATAAAAGAAAAATCATGAAAAACCATATATTATACAGTAAGTTAAAAAAAATTGAATAAAATTAAATTTTTACACAGTCTTGTCTTTAAAAATTATCAAATTACACCATATCATAACCTCATTCCACCACACTATCATCGTCCAAGTCTGGACTGAGGTGACGGTGTGATGTGATAAGCTCACTAAAACAGAAATAATTATGTACAATTTTGACCCCTCTTGCCGCTTATTAGTGGCCTTGCTAATGACGCTATAAACGCACTCGTGGACACACCACCTTCCTTAAATGACGAAAATGAGACGCACCGGTCATTTTCATATTCCTTAACGGTGACACACCACGCACCGGTGCGTTTTTAACCCTAGTGTGGGCATTCTGAGCGCAGCCTAGCTAAGACACGTCTGGCGGAACTTATTTGATTTTCAGTCAGGGACCCTAATATTTTATTTTTTGTAAAACAATTTTCTTGCAGCGTTTTGAAGAAAACTGAAAAATAATTGAATAATTTGGGTAGAAAATGAACTATGGCTCATTTCAGATCAATTTTTTCAAAAAAATATATATCTTCCGAAAATATACCACTTTTCCCTCGGGTGTGTAGGTACATACTTTCATTAATATTTGTGTTTCCTTTCCGTTTTCGGCAATGGATTCTTGCATGAAACCTCTTCCGTAACCCGCCCATTTAGCCTCACTTCTAAGTTTCAGTCTCAGCACCAAAAAAATAAATAAAACAAGCAAACTTAGCTAAAAAGTTTAATCAGTAGATGCAATTATATCAAAAGGTAGCCAGTGGGGCTTTAGGACTAAATCTCCCTTCCCCCGCCCCAGAGTGTCCAACCCAATGTACAATAAATTAATGATGCAAGGGCGTCACGCTAGGGGCGCCAGAGGGAGCTAGAGCCCCCACCCCCATCCGAGATTTTACTCTTTACTTCCATTTGTGACGTGTGATTTAAAATTTAGATTTTTAGAAATTTTTATCGTCAGCATTCAAAACGTGTAAAAAATGGCATTTTTGGTATAATTTTCTTAAACAAAGCTATATATACATCCCACCTCTTCTTGGCACTTATTTAGCTTAATAGCTTAATATTTAGAAAAAAATTATTTTAAAAATGTTTAATAGAATTTTCGCTTGCGGCGCTATAATATTATTAATTGTTACAATTTTGGTCAATTTCAAGCAATTTTTTTGTCAAGAACATTTTAAACGCATAAATATAGCATTTGGGATTAATTTTTTTAAAATTTTTTCCTCCGACGCATTTAAGGCTTAATTCGGAAAAAGTCTGCAATGAGACCAGATCCACCAAATTAAACCGCCCCAGCTCTCCCTCCAGTTCAAGAATTCATCTTAAGTAATTTTTTGTTCAAAACCGTTCGTATTATCGATGGACCAGCTATGGACATCAATTTTTCTTGTTACAATTACTTTGTTTATACGGGCCTCTTAAAGCGCTTTTATATAAGGACGGTTTAAAAATGTTGTCGTATGAACTAAAACCGATTTAAGCACTAAATCAATTTTATTTTAAAGCGATTTAGGAAAGTTTATCGCTTAAAAACCAATTTTTGGGTCGTTATAAACACTTTAAAAATGCTTTAGCGCATTTTTTCCAACCTAAATAAATACTCAACACTAGTTTTCCGAAAAATCTGTTGGTAGCTAAGTTTTTTCATTTGTTTATTCTTTAAAATGACATATTTAATGACGTTTAATGAAGGATGTATAAACCTCCGGAGAAAGCGATTTAATTTAAAACCGTTTTTAGATTCGTATCAATTTGGATATATAACGAACCATGATTTTTCTTTATGGGCTGGAACAAAACAAAACTAGGTATATCCGAGTGAAACTGATATGTACACTTGATTGCAGAAAAAATGCGTACATAGGAGTCGTAATTTTTTTTTTTAACGTTGTACGTAGCAAACAAATACTTTTGAAAGGGGGATGCCAACGTCAAGCCATTGTCTGTCGCAATAAAAAATGCCAAGACATTTGTCTATTTTTATAATAGCGCAAATTATAAAGGTGCGTTTACACGGGTCGATTTCCGCAGTGCAGCTGGTTGCTTCGATAACGCCTTGCCAAAGCCGCATCGCTACCTCATTTACACAGTTGACTGAAATCGCATAACGCGATGCGATTAACGGAACACCGATGGTCAATAAGAAGAGTAGCTGACCATTATATATCCTTCCGGTCACATAAAATGCGTACAGCAGAAGCTAGCTACATGTCTGTTTAATTTAAGTTTTGCTAATTGCGTTGCCTATTGTAACTGACTTTGAAGTTTTCGAATTACAGGTTAGATCTTTTGGACATTGTAAACACAAAAATAAAGAGACTGACCACACTTTACTATAAGAGTAATATAGTAATAAATAAAACAATTTTTTAAAAATATTCAACATTTTATTATAAAAACTTATTCTTGAAGCTTATTAAGGACAAAACAAGACAACAATTGTGCCAATAAGAAAAAAGTATCAAGAAGAAGGAACTGTTTGGCGAAAGGAAAGCAATAACTAAATCATAGTTAGCGTACCTCTGCAGGATCGGTAAATTTGAGTAATCTAAGTCTTTGCAGACAACCGAAAATGTTAAAAATAAAAAATTAATTATAAAAAAACACTACGTAAATTAAAAAAAAAAACAAGAAAATATTTCTTCAGTAGCGTGTTATTGCCCCGCCCGCCTCGATAATGTTTGCCAGTCTTTGTGGCATGGAATCTGCTAAATTTTGAAATAAATTTAGATTTTTCTGGGAACAATATTCATTCATGTTAACTTTTTTGCAATAAGTCCCCACGCATTTTCCATGGGATTGGCGTCAACTGACTGTTTAGAAATGCGTGCGATATGGATGGAACAGTTATCCTATTGATACACAAAACCTTCTGGATGAAGAATGGTTGCTTCTGGAAGCATAACATTTCTCACCATATCAACATAAACCTCAGCTGTAAATCTTCCATGGATTCTAAAAAGAGCCTCCTGTCCTCTCTCCGATATCCAACCTCACACATTCACGGAAAATCTTCCAGCCTGGTCTTCGTTCCCAGCAATATATTTTTCGACATAGCGTGTTCGTGGCAGACGCTATACCAAAATTTGTTTGCTGTCATTGTGGGACTGAAAGAGTTTTTCATCCGTGAAGACCATCTGTTGCCAAAATTCTTTTTCTTGTAGTGAATAGTCTAGTGCAAAAATTCACCTGGCTTGCTCCTTTTCCGCACTAAGCAATATGTTCTTGGCAGCAACGCGACATCTAACCCTAGAACTGCTTATCTGTCTGCGTGTTATTCTTATAGATCCAGAAAAATGTGCCTCAATTTTCGCCTCCAGGGTCATCGCAAATGGGTGGCCTTCAAGAAAGTCGATCAGTTGCTAATCCCGCTGAGGCGTATTGACTTCGGTCAAGCCAGTGCCTCGCCTTCATCAACAGTTCCTTCTTCTTGATACTTTTTTCTTATTCTTACAATTGTAGCATTGTTTTGTCCATAATGTTCCGCTACCCTTCGAACGACCAACCACCGTCTAATTTTGCCAAAATTTGGGCTTTTTCGAATTCGTTTAGTTGAGGCATTTATAAATACAAGCGTATGACGACAACAAAATCTGACGGTGACATTTTTTATTAATTTTAAATACCTAAAAGGTTACTGAGTTGCGAGGCCCATAATACACTACATAAAATCGGCGTACGCATTTTATGTGGTCAGAAGTGTACCATAAGAAAACAAGGCTTAGGCAGGGCAAAGGCTTTTGAACTGAGTTACTGTATTGCGGCAAAAACCCTAAACTTACAGAGGAGCAGGTTTCGGTTCAGGTTTTAAAATTAAGCAAATGGCGATCTCGCCGACAAGCATTTTTTTTGGAACTTATCCAATTCGATGAACCGTAGATTTCAGATGCCACTAGATCAGAATGGTAATGCTGTTGGATACTAGATTTAAGTTTGATGGTTAATGTATATTAAGTAAACTTTGTATTTTTGTGATATATTGCATAAAAAAAGTTTAAACATGATTTTTTATTTAACTAAACTCGTCGGAAATGCGACAAGTTCAAAAACTATATTAGTAAGGACACTTATTTCAGAGGCAAGCTGTGTGTCCTGAAATGTTAGGCAATTACTTACACTGCTTAAAACAATTAATATTCTGCTTTCTGTGTACGCATTTTTTCTGCAACCAAGTGTACGTTAAATACCTATTATTAATGCAAGTCCACTGAATATGTAATTTTTAACTGAACATTGCATTCCCAAAAAACAAAAAATAAAATATTATGTTTGAAACATCAATTGGAAAAAATAGGTTATTCCATAAGAATCAGGAACTAAGCGCTACAGATAAAATCCAGTTCGACAAAGAAATTTTACTTTAAATTATCTATAGAAAACGAGATTGAAAACAATTTACACCAATAAGACATTTTTATTAATAAAAAAGATATAGGCCAAACTCTAAAATGCATATTTTTCGAAGAGCCTCTCTAGCTCTAAAACGGATTGGTTAAAATCGAGCCCATAACTATTAGCTTTTCACCAACTCTCCCAGAAATACCCAAGATGCCCTAAAATTTGGAACACCCAGTACAAAAAATTGAATGTGTCTCGGTATTTCTCAGAAATCAAATTTTAATTTCATACTTTGAAACTGAATATCTGAATATCTCCAATCTGAACTCGACCAATTTTTCTATTAAAAAAATAGGGATTAACTTTGTCCCTCGAATGGTAGACGAGCGACAAAAAATTCAAGATAGCCAGAAAGTGGCTTTTCAACTTTGATTATATAACAGTTAACCCTAATGCTAAAAAACGACCGACATTTTTCGACCCACATTTTTTCCTACCCTCAGCCCCTCTCTCAGGCTCTGATTTTAACTTTTGTTAATACCATCGTGTTTGAACATCAGCCCTAAACCTAGGCTGTCTTGATCAACCACCGCATATTTCCTCAGTCTGATAGCAGGGCTGAAGGAAGGAAAAAATGTGAGTGAATTTTTAGCATTAGGTTGCATATCTTTAGCGGTTATAAAATCAAAGGTTTAATTCAATTATTGATTATAAGTAGCGAATAAATGCTTCATAAACCCAACCCAAATAACTTGGTCCTGGCAAATGTAGAACGGGTTTCCCCGAAGAATAGAGTAACTAAACGGTCAATAGAAGGTTTGGGAATTTTATAACTTCAAGAAAAATGTTTATATTTGTCACAGGTATCAACAACTTGCAACCGTTTGATTCAACGCCTTCTTCTGGTTCCGAAGTACGACCAGCTTTTATTTCCATGCGGTGAAAAATGGACTGACACCGCACACTTACTCTTATTTCACCCTCTTAACCGCGCTGACTTTTTCCGAGCATTAATCTTTGGCCGCCCTAAACGTAAAACTGTTCATGTAAATCCTGAAAATAGTATAGCAGTTCGCAGGAAAATACAAGGGCCAAAGTTTAGGTTGGCTGAATGTTGTAGTATGTTGTTGCCTTTTTGCCGTTGCCTTCTTTTGTTTTGTACCTTTTCAGTGCCATTAACGTACAAAGAGCCAGTCTTACATTAGCTGACCCAGAAATAAGAGTGGTTTTTGTGACGCTTTTTCTTTCAAGTTCTGTTTTGCACGAATATACGTAGGTATATCCTTTTTGATTCTCTAATTAAATTTTGAGAAGCTTTATTTCTGACTGGCTGTTGGGTTGGAACAATTATGTATGCAATAATTAACTTTTAATTGTTGATTAGTAAATAATTTCTAACAATTCCCAAGCCAAAATTTTTAAAAATGGACTGTTTTAACCAATCCGCCTAATTTGGTCGGTTAAGATTACTGATAATTAACTGAAGTGAGGTTATGTGTGAATGATTGTTATTTAAAAAAAGTAAAAAAAACCGACGAAAAATCCATGAAGGATGAAGATATATTGCTGGATGATGACCTGGATATTTATTTATTGTGCTTATTGGGTGTGTTCA
Organism: Oxystoma pomonae; assembly: GCA_963921995.1. Classification (NCBI taxonomy): domain Eukaryota; kingdom Metazoa; phylum Arthropoda; class Insecta; order Coleoptera; family Brentidae; genus Oxystoma; species Oxystoma pomonae. Next base: position 36,932,605 of record OY998164.1, read on the forward strand.
GGTTACTCGCGTCTTTTTCAAACAGCTGTCCAACTTATGTATCTCATCATATCAGTCTCCTGTATTTTGTATCACAAATTTTCCAACTGAGTGTTTCACTCACAAAAAAAAACTACAAAACGTTAGTAACGGCCTTAGGGTGTGTACAGATTAAACGTAGCGAAAAAAAAAATATAGCCATCTTTGTTTGCCTTCGTTGATAGACAGTGACAGAACTATTACCCGACGACGTCCTCCTACAACGTTGTCGTTCTTTTTTTCGAGTAACGCCTATTTTGTTCTTCAGCCTCGCTCAACTCACCAAATTTTGTTAAAAATGTTTTGGTGCCTGGAAAGGCGAAAAAAAAGAGTATTATATCTACCTAAGTGCTACCTGTCGAACAGGGACGGAACCTAGGACGCCGCCGTAAATATCAAAACATAATAGAGACTTGTCGATATGCTGATTTTAATAAAGTATTTAGTATACTATTTTTGGCAGTTCCGCTTGACTACTACATATTTTAGGCAATCTACGTATCAGTTATGAGACGGCGCTCTTCTTGGTTGCCGAGGATATCCGAAACCTACGTTCATATAGTTTGTGCCGACCTTTAAAATCGGCACTATTTTTGACAATTCCACACGAAGTTTAAAAGATTTCTCAGATGTTGACATAATTAAAGTTAATACCGTCCTTTATTAAGCCTTTAGCGCCTGAATTTATTTGATATTGCATTATCTTAACAAATATGACGTAAACATTAAAAAAAATATTAACATTTTCTCTGATACATAGGGTCTAAACCTCGTGTTTATAAGAACACGCTAGGCGCTAATGAGATACAAATTCGTACTTAAACAAACAAAAAATTATCAAGAATTTAAACAGAATGAAAAGGCAAAACACTCCACATAACGGCCTAAGTCACATTTCCCACACTGAGTGCGAATGGTTTTCTTACAATTGGCTCCAGCACATCTGCGTCTATTGCAAGGCTCAACCAAATGATGCAGCTATCCAGTCTAACTTCGTTAGGCACTTTACTATGTAAAGAAGACTTGGATCCTCGTAGACGGCCAGGGCCTTGGGGATCATTTTTGTGTTTCGCGAGAGTAAATTGAAGTATCTGCCTCCTAAACTCAAGTTGTGAAATTACATTGCCTGATTTCCTTTTCAATATCCAGTCATTATAAACTGCACATCCACGTAAATATAGGCCACCACCCTTTCTTTCCTCTAATGGACACTCTGTAATAAGAAATGTTTTTGATCCATCCTATCAGTGCCACCCATATATTTATTATATTGGCAAATCAGGGCTAAACGAACAACACTTATTTTCTTTTTCTGTTGTTGAAAGTAGCGGTTAACCGTTGTGACTAGCTCAACACCAAAAGCAGTGGATGCTGCTGATACAACTGAGTTATCCATCCACTTAACTAGAAAAATTCCATTTTTATGATCTAACTGTGAAGTAAACTCTCCTCGAATTTCTTTCTTCATTTGTTTGTTATCTTTTATATTACAATTTTCGGGTATTATATTCTCGCGTGTAGTACCTGTGCTGTGACAGCCTCTGTAGCGTAGTTCTTTCAAAAGTGGCACACTAGTAAAAAGATTATCAAAATATATAAACAACATTTTTTTTATGACATTGCTGCACTGCACTGTAAATTTACCAAATTTTTCTTCATATTCGTTGATACCATTGGGGTTTTTGCCTTGGTAGATATCAAAGTTTATAAGATATCCTTCCGGAGTCTTCATAGACCAAGCTTTGATCCAAATCGTATAGGTTTATTTCGAATACATTGCTTAAACCCATGGCTGCCAAAGTACTCGATCATAGACTGTTGATCTGCTGTTCTGGTTGATAAAGCTTTAAAAATCGATTTTGCAAAAGTGACATAAGTCGTCTTAGTTGCCAAATTTTGTCACTGACCGACAGGGAACTTCGCATGGAAGTATAAACGAACTCATTGCGTAGGTCTCCTTTAGAATCCCAGTAGTTGCATTTTGAAGGTACGGTATTGTATCCTGATAAAATCAAAATGGCCAGTAATACTTTAAGATCTTCTCTGGTCATATCGATTTCTGGATGGTTTTTGGACAACGCATACTTTATGGACTCCTGAGTCAGATTGATTGATTGAAAACATACTTGATTGTCAAAGAATAACACAGATACAAAAATTCTTAAAGACAAAGCATAAATTAATATAAGTGCTGATAATACTATGAGAAAAGAACTTAAATCTTAAATATCACAACAGTCGCTATAGGTTACGCAAATCATCAAAAACAAATAAAATTGAAATTAAATATTAGGAACAAAACATAAGTTTGTCAACAATAAAAATTGAAATATAAATGTTACACAAAACTCCAAAATAAAATTTAAAAAAAAATATAAAAGCAATCAGGACCATAACATAAAAATACCAACATTAATATTGTGTTTAAGTTAAAAATTATAATGCATAATTTATTCGGGACAAACATAAAGTATACGAGTATCAAAACGAATGTCTCAAGAAAGATTCAACCGAGTAAAATGCTAGGTCAAGAAGAGCAGTTCTACATTTCTGGCGAAAATTTTTATAATTTGGTGCATATCTAAAATCAATAGGCGTGTGGTTGTACATACATCTTAATGCCGTTATATATTATAGAGTCCTTAACGAGAGTAAGATGAGGGATTGGAAGCCGAAGATCTTGAGCGTGTCTCGTGTCATAGACATTGTTTTCCTTTTTGTATTTTGACAAATGCTTGTGTATTAGGCATACAGTTTCCAGAACGAAAATGCATGGGAGAGTTAAAATTTTATTGCCAATAAAGAGTTGCTGGCAGTGAGTTCGATGATGAACGTTTCATATTGATCGAATGGCTCTTTTTTGTTTCACAAATGCAGAGCGGAATAAATACTGGCTGCAGCATCCACATAATGGTATACAGTATCGTAAATGTGATTCAAATAACGCAAAATACACATTTCTGGCTATGGTTTTGTCCAGCTCATTTGCCGTAACCCTAACGCTAAAGCAACCCGAAGCCAATCTGCTATTTAGTTTTTTGATATGAATATTAAATTTTAATTGGTAGTCAATGTCCAAGCCAAGGAATTTAGAATAGTTAACACTTGTAATATACTGATTGTCGATATTCACTTTATTTATATTTGACTTGAGCTAGCATAGAGCCCTGGGGAGCTCCGCTTGTTATTGGTTGTACATCAGATTCTGAACTATTGCAGGAGACAAATTAGTGTCTGTCCGTTAAATACATTGAAAACCACTTAAGCTCGGTACCCTGAACCCCATACTTATGAAACTTCCGCAGCAGCAGTTCATGACTGACACAATCAAAAGCCTTTCATAGGTCGTAAAAAACCGCTGCGGAAGCCTCACGTTTATTAATGGAAAGTAGAAGTTTTCCATAAAATGAAATACTGCATCAGATGTACTCTTTCCCTTCTGGAAACCAAATTGATTTTCACCAAGAAAACTATTATCAACAAAGTAGGTAATAAGGCGATTGTTAGCGATGCTTTCAATAATTTTGGACAGTGTTGAGATCAGAGATATAGGGCGATAATTCGATGGATCTAAAGTGTCTCTTTCTTTATATATAGGAATCACCTTGGCTTAGATTAGAGGCCACAGAGTAGTAAAAGGTATTTAGATCATCCGGATTCAAAGGCACGTCTTTTGGTTTTTGTTTCTGTTTATTACGTGCTGTGAGCTCATTTACTATTTACCAAGTAGTTCGAGATTTATTTGTTGGTTTCTGCAATCTTTGCGCATAAAAGTTTTGTTTGGCTTGTGCAATGATCTTTCTGTATATATTTCGGTACAAAGTTAAATATTGTTTTAAAAGTAAAAGTGGAAAATGTTTGTGCAAAGAATTAAGATAACAAAGATTAGCTGCAGATACTCGGATACCTTTGGTGAACCAAGGATTAGAGTTTGCCTTTATTTTTACATTTTTAATTGGAATACATTCATTTATAACGCTACATATAATCGAGTGAAATCCTTCAACATCCAACTCTTCCCAATTTTGATTTTGTAATTTATTATAAAATTTGTTGAAGCTTCCACGATCAAAAATTATTTTTCTTATGATATGGTTTTTTTTCTTTAATAACTGTTATGGGTATTTTTGTTATTATTGCGTGATGGTCTGAAATAGCTGCATCTATGGATTTACAAATAACTTGTTTCGTTACTTTGAGAAGTGTCAGCTTGGTTTTGAGTTGGCAAAACATAAATGTTACGATTGTGATTGGATTCATTAGGCATTACAATATAATTATTTTCATTTGTCTTGTTAAATATGATGGGAATGTCATTTGTTTTACCAGATACTTAAGTAACTCATCATCGAATATGTTGCGAAATATATCATAAGGCCTCATTTCTTTGAAACTTTCACAATCCGAGTCAGGAAAAGAAACTGAGGGTGGAATTATATCTCCTTTTATCCACTTAGTTTCAACTAAAGCCATATTTGAGGGTGTAGATCCTCCATTTCTTTTTCTAGTAGTTCCCCTTCCCCCAAAATTTTAGTATCAAAACTAAAGGCAGTGGGTCTTCATGGCTATATCTTTAAATGGTTTGAAAGTAATCTAACTGATCACAAGCAAGTTGTCAAAATCAAAAACTACATCTCTTCAGAAATCACTGTAACATCAGGTGTACCCCAAGGAGGACATCTGTCGACTCATTGTGAATGATGTAAAAAGTATTTTTTATGACTGCCAGCAAAAGCCTTAAACTTTTGCAGATGACTATAAAATTTACAAAATTAGTGTTAATCCTACTGACTGCCAATCTCTGCAAAATCAACTAAATCTGTTTTCTTCTTGGTGCACACAAAATAATCTTACTTTAAATATTAAAAAATGTAATATTATTACTTTTAGCAAAATAAAACAACCAATCCTGTTTAAGTATTTTATTGATTCTGAGGAGTTGGAAAAGGAAACGGTAGTCAAAGATCTAGGAGTATGGCTAGATAGTGATCTATCATTTAGCAAACCGAAGACATTTTTTTGATATTTGTACGCTTTTTAAAATTTTGAATGGCATGTTGGACACTCCAGAACTTCTGGCAGAGGTTGGTTTTCATATTCCTCCTAGGAATTCTCGAAATAAAGTTCTTTTTAGCCTACAATTTCATAGATCTAATTATGGCACTAATAACCCTATAAATCGCATGTGCAAAATTGCAAATTTTATAATCCAAGAAAATAATAATATAGATTTTTTTAACTCTAGTTATAATGTATTTTGCAAACAAGCTAAAAACATTTAATTTGCTTAACTTTATATCTTCTTATTCTCGTAAAACTACTTTTCAATTGTGATAGTTCAATTCATGTTTTTATTATTGTTAATTTTTATTTTTATCTGTGTGTTGAACCGCCATCTTGATAGATAGATAAATAAATAAATAGGTGACAAATTATGTGATAAAAAGTGATACTTATATTGTATAAAATTGTAAAAGCATTATTCTTCTATAATTGCTGTTTGTGAAAATTTATTTATTTAAGTTATACTGGACTATTATATATTTTTTTTTTAACTGTAATTGCTCTATGCGTTAATAAAGATTTGATTTGATTTGATTTGCTTTTGTAGACAATTTCTGCACAAGCGCGCAATTTTCTGCCTGTCAGATTATCCACCAGCCCTCCATCCTTCTTTACTGAATCCTCATCAGTGAGTACATTGGATTCTGGCGTTTCCACGAAAAATTGCGATGGGACTCGTCATTGTATGTCATCTCCAAAGCTTCCTCCAACGTTATTCAACTAAAATATAATAAACAATGCATAAATAACCCGGAAAAACCACGCGAAAAAGACGAAAATAGTAAGAGACTGATATATTTTAATTTATATTTTATTCCCTACATTAACGCCTATGATCACACTAGGGTTTAATAGTTATTTCTGAAAAACATAAAAAATCTAAGACTACAAAACTTACATCTAAATTTAGGTTACTGTATATACAATAAATAAAATACATGAAAAATAAATCTTTATATATATTGTAACAAAAAAAAATACTTACACTAATCTTGTGTCCAAATCTGACATGGCTTTATGGTGCGATGCATATAAAAAATTAAAAAGAAATGTGTTAGCTACGCAGACTGTGCTCAACTCGCGCGATTAGCGTATACTGAATATTATCGAAGGCATATAAAAGTCTAAGAGTATGTATCGTGTGATCATATGATCACGCAAGGCGTTAATGGGTTAAGGCCTATTATGAAAGTCGACATTATTTTGATAGCACCGCGCACAAAAACGTGCGGAACTCTCAGAAATAGTGCCGACTTTATAATAAAGGATAGCATTAAGTTTAATTATGTCAATATTATGAGTGGCACAATATGAGCCTGCCTAGATGACATGTTTAAATGACAATAATGTCAGAAACCTTTTAAACTTCGCGTGGAACTGTCACAAATAGTGCAAACTTTATTAAAGTCAAGCTATGCTGGCTTTATGTACCGATAAATCCTTATGGTTAGCCTCCTTGTTGTTTGAAAATTTTGTCGGATTTCCTGGTGAAAAATAAATTGGACAAAAACTTATACTAAACAGCTCATTTATCAACCTTACGAGGGTCCCCGTACCGTTAAAAGAAAGCGTTTTTTTAAATAATTAAAGTCTTATTTTTACTTTAATTTATTAGTTGGTCAAAATTTTTTTCTAATTCTTCTTCTTCAAGTGCCATCTTCCACTGACAAAAAAGAATCTCTACTCCTAAGAGGTTATATTTCACATTTTTTAAAATATGGCAAATATATACAAGTTTCTCTTGATAGGAATTTAAACTTTAACAGTGTGATTTACTAAAAGAGTTCAGCCAATTTTAAACCGATCGTAAGTTTAAGTGCAAATTTTGGTTTTAAGCATTTTAAACCAGCTTTCCTTGAGTATTGGACATAGTTTAATTTATAAAAATAATTTGTTGAGTGAATAATCATCTTAAAAGAATCTTTTGTTGGATTTAAGAAAAACATTTTAATTTCAAAGAAAAAGAAATAAACGCACTAAATAAACTCTTAAAAACAAATTAAAATTGGGGTTATATAGTACATTAAGAAAAACTTACCCTCATTAATTGATTTTCGCTATTAATGCTCTATGTCACACAATATGCAATAATAAAGTAAGGATTAGATTAACTATTGGATTAACTTTCTGTTTATAAGAGGTGTTTCTGTCATTGTCGGAACGCGAAATGTCAGTTCTAAAATATTAGGTGCGCTCAGATCACACACTTGTCAAAAAAATCCAATTCGGATCGTGTAACTTTGCTTGAACCTTAGCTTGCACCAACCTGTACTGATGAAAGCTTTAGCTGAAATAAGTGGGCTTTCAGTAAGGAAAGTTTTCTTGGTTGAAAGTTAGATAATCTCAATATTTTAATTTCAGCTTGTAAATGAATGAATACAATTGTTTTGTTTTTTTTTTCGTTTGGTAAAGTTTTCCTGTTTAATCACTGACGTTTATTTATGTTTGTTTTGCCTTTTAGTGTCCTCATAAATATTTATTTTGTTCTGAAAACGAGTTTTAAATAAGGCGTTTTTTTTTGAAAAAATTGGAGGTGCTTTGTTAATTAATGAACGACTTAGAATATTAAATAAGGTAATAAGGTCCTTCAAAAAACTTACTAGCAATCGTTACAAAACGGTACTTTCCCAGAGGTCGTTTAAAAAATCATCAACTTTATAATATCAATTACAAATAATAAAGCTATTATGTGCCAAATTTTTGGCATATTTACCATTTTGAAACCTGCTAAAAAATATAAGTTTTAGGGCATTTTCTCGTAAGATTTGATACACTTTGAGGAAAAAAGTAGTTTTTAAGTGATATTTTGAAATAACAGTACATAATAAAATCAGGAACTTTGTGTCTTTTTGTGAAAATGGATTTTCAAATTTACTACCCCCACAGTTCTAAATATTAAGACTTATTGGGGGTACCATTTTAGATCTTAGTAAATCCCACTGCAAGGTTCTTATTATATCATTTTACGATTGGTTGCATGTTGTCTCAAATTTTTTTATTAGCTGTTTAAGTATAGCCATCCATTTTTTTTTATTTCTTTGTTTTTCCTCTGGGTTAAATTAAAAGATTACGTTGACAACATTAACACTTGCTAAATATGGAAAAGCCCCATCTCCCCACAAAATTTTTATGCCTTGACAATATCTTTAGGGAAAAAAAATTAAATTGAAATGAAATTTAAATAAAAATTAATTTTTGTATTACAACTTTGTAATGGGATTTAAATTTACTCCCCTGTAGTTGGGCCCGTAAAATAAGGTACCTGTGTTATATTATAATGACAAGCAAACAAATACCAAAGCAGCATCAAGCTTATGTGTCTGGTAAAATTATAAATGCATTAAGGCATGTCTTGCTTTTGTTTGGCTCTTCCATTGCAATGAATTAATGATCTTGCTTACGGATTTTGATTAAACAAGGCATTGTTTAGGTTCCGGGCTTATCCATGCAGATGTAGGTATGTATGTTTAGCTTGATAGTTGTTACCTATGCAATGCGGTCTAGGCTACTACGAATATAGGGCTGAATGCGTCGAATTTACTCTCGCCCCATACCTTTTTAGGAAATATTTTGTTATCAATTTTGTTTTATTTCTCCTTGTCCGAGAAACAAATTGGTGAGTTTTTGAACTTAAAACGGAAAATGGACGTTTATCAAGTTGGCGAAAAGTTAAAACGGTCAAATGGTACTATTAAGGCAGATTATTGAGAGTTATCCAAGTAAAAACTTTTTTCGGAATCATTTGATAATCGTCAAGGACCTAGTCTGTCCACAATTCATAGAATTGCGAAGAATTTTGAAGAGTTTGGCTGTGTGGCGCTAAGACATGGATAAACAGCGGGATGTTATGATTTGAAAGAAAGAAGAAAAAAAGAAAAAAGTGAAAGAAAATTCCAAGTTGACAAATCGTCAAATTTCTGAAACAGTTGAATAGTCTCCAATCCCTGTAAAAAGGGTTCTGAAAAAGAATGGCTATCATCAGATTTTTGACAAACATTTTATAAGATCTGTTCTTTTTATTGATGAAAGCATTTTTTCATTAATAAATGGTCATAACACAACATCCGTACGATATTTGTCAAGGAAAATCTGCATTTGCATTTTGACGTTTGAGCACCAAAAACTAAATGTTTAAGGCGAGGGAGGAGGATTTTAAGGGACTCCGTGATTGGGCCGTTCTTTATTGACGAAAATTTAAATTGTCCTAGATACTTGGATCTACTGCAGCAGCAAATTGTTCCAACAGCAAGATGGTTGTCCCACTCACAATGTTATGCTTGTATTTTCTCACCTCACCTCACCTGATAAGCACACGGGGAACTATTTTATGGCCATCCAGATCATCAGATCTTACTTCCAATGACTTCTGTCTTTGAAGTTATATTTATTAAAGAGCCAATAAGCTAATATAATTTGCAAGAACTACAGATTAAAATTCAAGCTGTTCAAAATATAATATTATTACCACATAGGCCAATCAACTCCTACCGTTTTACTGTCCCTTTTTTGACCTTCGCTGCCATATTGACAGAAAACTAATGGATTTTCTGTCACTTTAGAGTGAAAATGGCGGCTGACACTAAATCAGTAGGAGTTGATCGGCCTGTATGGAGAGGGTACTTCCCTAACGTATTCCTAATCGCTAGAAGCAGTTTTTATTATAGGGTCAGATAATGTCTAGCCGATTCAGTATTTGCTTTAAAAGTTATTTACCTAACAAGTGCGGAAAGTGATATTTTACCACACGTGACGGTAGTTGACCAAACGAACCGAAGCAAGCTTGATCAAGCCGGCAAGGACGGTAAAGGCACTTTTCGCATGTGTTAGATACACGATTTTACCTACAATCCTTAAAAATTGCCGAAAAAGAAATATAAATACCTGAGTTTTATAATTATTATCATTATTATAAATAACAAAAAGTCACAATTTTTTTTTCCTTCTCCAGTTCTGTGGAAAAGGTTGATTTTAGTTAAGTTTCATTGGTTATAAACCTACTGCGCAATTCGAGCGATTTACAACCACCTTTGATCAGGGAGTAAAAGGCGAATCGCCGGAAGATAAAAAACGTGCTGGATCTGAAAGATCCTTTACCAAAGCAAGTTGCGAGCCTCTTTAAGGCGCTGAATATTCTGTAGCAATAAACAATAACTAAAGTGAGCCACAATAGACCAACAACCAATTAAGTATTCTTTTGTGCATAAATGTCGGGGACAAAACTATGTAAAAGTTATTTACCACACTATGCACTAGTGCCGGCCGAGGACACGCTCAGATCCTCGGGTGAATGTAACGAAAAAATGAAATGAAGAAAACAAAAATAAAAAATTGTGTGTAATTTTTTTTTACTTGATGTTAAATGTGTTGTTTCATAGAAAAGTGACCAGCTATGTCTTATCGTCCACCAAGTTAAACCGTATAAAATTCACAAATGCTTTTTTTTGCAACTTTGACAAGCAAGATTTAATTTGCTTCTAGGTTTAAATAAAACTGGTAATATAATAAAACAAGTAACAAAGTCACAAGGCAATTTGTTAAATGCTGATATAAATATAAACTGTGTAACACTACATAAAATCTCTTAGTAATAAAGCCTTTAGAGGGATTTTCTCCCAGAGCGTAATCTTCCAAATGGCTTAAAATATGACCAGACTCGCCCGGGAGAAAGAACGGCCGAAAGATAAGAGAGGCAAAATCTTTTTATTGAGCGAACATAATTTTACGTGAAGTGTTTAGCTAATCCACCGCATTTTTTACCGATAGTCTAGCCACCAGAAATAAAATTGGGGAGATTTAAGTAAAGTCAATATCACAAAGTAATTCTGGTTTTAGGAATATTATCACCTGTTGAAAAAAAAGCATTACTGTATAGCTATTCTTAAAATCAGGGAAAAAACAATTACACTTCTGGCCACATAAAATTCGTACAGCAGAAGTTAGCTGCAGGTCTGTTGAATTTAAGTTTTGCTAATTGCGTTGCTTATTGTAACTGACTTTGACGTTTTCGAATTACAGGTTAGATCTTTTGACATTGTAAACACAAAAATAAGGAGACTAGCCATAGTTTACTATAAGACTGATATAGGATATACCAATGAATAAAATATATTTTTTTAATTATTCAACATTTTGTTATAAAAACTTGTTCTTAAAACTTATTATGGGCGAAAGAAGACCACAATTGTGCGAATAAGAAAAAAGTATCAAGAATAAAGAACTGTTTGGCAAAAGGAAAGCAATAGCTTAATCATAGTCAGCGCACCTCTACAGGATCGGTAAATTTGAGTAATCTAAGTCTATGCAGACAACCAAAAATGTTAAAAAAAAACACTACGTAAATTAAAAAACACAAGAAAACTTTTCTTCAGTAGCGTCTCATTGCCCTGTCAGCCTCGATAATGTTTGCCAGTCTTCATGATATGGAAACTACCCTCTGACTATGAGCTCCATTAAATGGTTGGAATTTCTGGGAACAATATTAATTCGTATTACTTTTTTGCTATAAGACCCCACACATTTTCTATGGGATTAGCGTCAGGAGTTTTTGCAGGCCATGGCAAAACTTCGATGCCGTTTTGCTGGAACTACTGTTTAGAAATGCGTGCGGTATGGATAGGACAGTTATCCTGTTGATACAGACAGCTGGAAATCTTGGATTCTAAAAAGATCCCCATGTCCTCTCGCAAATGAAAGATCTTCAAGAATGTCGATCAGTTGCTGATCCTGCTGAGGCGTACTAACTTGGGTCAAGCCAGTGCCTCGCCTTCGTCGAACAGTTCCTTCTTCTTGATACTTTCTTCTTATTCTCACAATTGTAGCCTTGTTTCGTCCATAATGGACCGCTACTCTTCGAACCGACCTTGGGCTCTTCAAATTCGTTTAGTTGGGATATTTTCAAATATAAGCATATGACAACAACAAAACCTGACAGTGACATTTTTTGTAATCATAACTTAAAAGGTTACTGAGTTGCGAGGCCCATAATACACTATATAAAATCGGCGTACGCATTTTATGTGGCCGGAAGTGTACCTCGAAAATGGCCCTAATGACATCACTTTTGATGAAATTTGTTTCCAGTGGTCTTTACCTACAGAAATAAGACATTAAATTCTATGTAAAATACTGTCATTAGTATCATTTGTGAGAAAAAAGCGACATTTCATTTTCTAAAAACGCTCCTGATATCTTGGTTTTGATTTTAGCTTTACCCAACTTTTTTCTTTGGCGTCAGCATTCCCTTTGACTACGTTAAATCCACCCATACTTTTAGCGTGCAATATTTATCTTACCAGGCCAAAAAAGTGAGCTTGACCGGCTAATGCAGGAAATTTACAGAGCCAACCGTAGCCGATTCCTGTATACCTGCGGGGTCATGTAAATTCAATTTTTTTCAAACCAATGCGTCTAATATAACCAAATAACACTGTGTTACACGATTTCGGTACCCGAAAAACTGATGATTACAATAGTTTTCTATTAGTTATAGCATAAACCTACTAGAAGTTAGTTTAAAATCGATTGCAAGATTTGTACCGAACAGATAGATAGACAAGAAAAGCGTGCTAATAAAAACGTGGTAAAAAACACATTTTGGTTCTTATCCTTAAGCAAGGACAAAACTTCCAGAATTGAAATTGTTTTTGTTTTAGGTATGTATTTCTCCAAAGAATGAGCATCCGCTCACCACAAGCACTGCAACAAGTGGGACAAGAGTAAGTATGACACAACGTAGTAAATATTTAAGCATTAACAGCTATTTGAACCCAAAAATAAAGCAAACGAAACAATTTAAAAAATTTTAAAGCTGCTATTTCTACTCTTTAAGATACACTGTTAAGAAACTTATTATATAGACCATTACGTAAAGGGTTAGCATCAGGGCAGGTAAAGAAAACTTTTTCTTTTCTGAGAAAACAAAGATTTTCCTTTACTCAGTGGCGCAATCAGAAATTAACTTCGGGAGAGGGGAAGGATAATAATAACTACCACTTCGTCTATGAATGAATAAACATTAAAGCCAATCTGTTTCGTCTATCTTCTGACGTTGTGTTTTTTAAAAAGATTTTGCAAAACTAACGAGAAAAAAGACCTTTTGAAATACAAGTGGTAATAGTAAAAGCGTTCGCAGTCAAAAATATAATGGATAGGTAACCCTGGCCATTTTTTGATAAGATGTGCATTTTCTAATCCTAAATAGGAAATGGACAATCCTCTACCTCAAAATTGTGGATAAGGACTCGGCACACCAATCCAAAGGTGGGCAGTTTTAGAGCTCACGTGATGGATAGGGTAACCCCCACCATTTTCACATATATGATGTAGTAGTACCACCAGACCAAAAATCACCTGGTGTGCCGGACCTCATTCATGGATAAGGGTTTGGCACACCACTCCAAAAGTGGGCATTTTTAGAATGGTGTGCCGAACCCTTATCTATGAATAAGGTTCGACACACCAGTTGATTTTTGGTCTGGGGATACTACTACATCATATATATGAAAATGGTGGGGGTTACCCTACCCCCTCTAAAATTGCCTACCTTTGGATTGGTGTGCCGAGCCCTTATCCACAATTTTGAGGTACAGGATTGTCCATTCTGTATTCAGGACGAGAATGGCGAGGGTTACCTATCCATCATATTTTATACCGTGAACTCTTGCTCTATAACAGGCAATATGCCCATAATTGATGATAGTTCATTGATACAAGGAAACAGGGGCTTATTATACATGTCTGATGCTGCCAAGGAATTGCACGGTATTTTTCTTTCAAACCAAATCATACAGCGGTTTCTCCTTTAGTCGCAGTTTCATCGTAGTTCGTAAAAATTAGTCAAGAATTTCACTGATTCTGTAATTCGACTAATATTGGAATCGGGCTGAAAAATTAAATAAAAATAAGTTTCAAAATGTCGCAGGGATTATCCAAATGTCCCACAGAAGTTCGATTAGATGATAATGATTCTTAAATATATCACCACCATATTCCTAAAATTCTTGATAATAATTTTTAAGTTCACAGTTCTCGCTGTCTATAGAAGTATATTTAATAATAATATCTTTAATAGAGAAAAAATATTAAAAGTAGCGCCATATACTTACAATAGATGCAAACTAACTATTCTGTAACATGATATAAGTGTTTTGTACAATACTCGCTGATTTTTACCTCTGTTTTACATGTTTGCCAGTACTAATAATATGTATGATTCATTTGTTTTTTTTTATACAAATTTATACATGGTACATTTTTACTTTCGGATGTTTATTTATTTTTTTCTTATGCCAAAATATTTTTAAATCACTTGTTTGGATTTAATTAGAGAAGGTTTTATTGGAATTAACTCTGACTGCACTAAGATTTTTTTAATAAAGTGCTATTTCTCGCTTTATCAAAAATAGAGTACTAAAACGTTGCCTATTTGGTACTTTTTTAAAATACGCAAACTATACCATATAAAAATTATAAAAAATGCATATCATTGCCGGCGCCAGCGGTTAAAGTACAATATTATAGCGTTTTCCTTTTGATGTACTACTCGAGTTTTGCCATTACATTTGAAAACGAGTGCAGTTTATGTTGCCCTGAGTGCACGTTTTCTTGCATGATCGCCAATATCTCCAGAAGCGTTAGTGCATATTTATTTTTAATATTATTAAACAGATATATATATATATACTGGAGAACCAAAAAATGCAACACCATGTATATGGATAATTATTCGAATGAAAATTATTTGTGTGTATACCTTATCTCAAAAGAAATATTTGATAAATTTTATGTCTTCTAATCTTTCCTTTTTTCGCAGATTTTTTCTATTAATTTTCAAAAACAACCTACACATAAAAGACATTTTTTTATAAATCATTTTTCTCATAATTTTTGGTCTTTTGGGATTGCTTACAGTTTATTTAAAAAATAAAAATGCCAAGAGTTTGCGGTCGCCAACAATTTTATCATTTAAACTACTTCGAGAAAGGACGCATCGTGGGCATCAAAGAGGCTGGTTTTGGTTTACGGTAAATTGCAAGAAGGTTTAATGCCAATCCATCAACAGTGTAAAGAGTTTGGAGAAGGTGGTCCAATGATGAGAGTTATAGACCTTATAGACCTCGTGCGGGTTTTGGACGCCCTAGATTATTACGAGTTCGTGATTTACGGCATCTCAGACTTCTTGCTCTCAGCAATCGACGGGACAGTGTACTCCAAGCAAGAGAGGTTCTAGTTGCAGCTACAGGACGAGTATTTTCAAAGATGACAGTTAATAGAAGATTGCTTAGTATGGGGCTGAGGGCTTACCGTCCGCTTTTGGTGCTACCTTTGACTCGAAAACACCGCTTGGAGTGGTGCAGAGCTCGGTAAAACTAGAACGACGAATGGAATACCGTAAGCTTCAGCGACGAATCCAGGTTTTGTTTAGGCGACCATGATGGACGCATGAGGGTTAGGCTATTTCGGGGTGAGAGACGAAATGTAGACTTTGCTGTTGAACGTGATACAGCAAGACAGCAAAGTATCATGGTATGGGGTGCTATATGTTTAGGAAGCGGATCACCTCTAGTCCTCATCAGCGGCAATCTGACTGCTCGGCGATATATCAATGAAGTGAAGCAGCCAGTTTTACATCCCTAACTACAAACTTTCCCAAATGCAATCTTTCAAAAAGATAATGCCAGAACCCATATTGCTCGTTAAACAATGAACTTCTTACATGAACTTGGCATTGAGACTTTGAAATGTCCAACAAGATCGCCTGACTTGTCGCCTATCGAACATGTATGGGATATGATAGGGCGCAATCTTAGTCGATTAGCACGTCCCCCTGAAAACTTGATTGAAATCTGGCATGCCGTAAGGAGCATTTTGTTGAGTGTTCCTCAATATGATATAGACCATCTTATTTTGTCAATGCCCAATAGAAAAAACGAGTGCATAAATAACCATGGAGGAGTCACTTATCATTAATTTTTTGATGATTTTCATGGAGGAATCTTCCTGAAAATGTAATAAATTACTAAGAGCTAATGTATTAATATATAAATAAATTACTTTAAAAATATTTGTCCTTTCTGTTGTTGTATTTTTTGTTCTCCAGTATATTTTAAATGTGTGTGATGATGAAGATGCAGAGTTTTTTTTCTTAAGAAGAGCCTGTCGATGTAAGCACATATATCTCGATACAACACCTTGTTTTACTGTTGCCTTACGCTGGTTTTATACAGAAAGAAATATTAGATTAGGAATAGACAAATAAGAAACCAGATCACTTTCATCGACGGGCTCTTTTGATGTTTTACTTGCTTTGCATTCAATTTAAAGTATCATTTGGAAATCTGCTCCAAAACCGTGCATTTCATATTCAATTTTCAATGCTTTAATTATGCTCCGATGCAATTTTTTGACAGCACCAGGGGGCTGATTCTTGAATTTCGTAGGAAAGATCGCACGGGAATGGTCCTCTCCCTGATATCGACCAATAATAGGCTTTAAAGGGATCACGAGTTATCCGAAACCTATTCGACCACCACCGAACCTCACCCGACTTCCGTGTACTGAAGGAACTTTTCTACACTTCCATACACCTGCCCCCGGACCAGGTGAACGAGCGTTCTTGGAAAACGACAAAGCTTGCATGGTGTGCGTGCTGCGTGCACCATGCAGGCTCGGCAGCTTCTGAATCGTCTTATTAGTCGAAACGAAGGATGTGAATCTTCCCGTACGACCTTTCCTACGAAATTCAAGAATTATCCCCCAGGTCAGTTTTAGTTTCGCCCCAGTGAATCAAAAGAAAAGTGCTACCTATTAGTAAAGTACCAGCAATAGTTTAGTAACCGCGGGTGGCGTGTGGCACGAAATCAAATAATGAGTTTCTGATCTTCCGCTCGTATATCAAGAACAGCAGTTCCGCTCGATGTGCGATTGACAACTTCTGTTGGATCTGACCAATGAGGTTGCTATAAAGATAAATTTACAATGAATTTGATCTCCAATTTTATTTTGAATTTTGACAGCTTACAATATAGTAAACTCATGTTACCATTTACGTTGGATAAATGATTCTGTGGGTTCTCATATGTTCCCGCTGTCAAATTCAATGTAATTGTTACATAAGGGGGCGTACGATACGTGTAAGTACAGTATATGCCACCCGAAATTTATCCACATTGATTGACGTCAACTGTCAACGAGAATTTTCAGTCTGATGTTTATTTTTTGTTTCTCCCTAGATTTTTGGCCACACTCACAGTATGGACAGGGCCTCATTCAGAAAATTTACGATTTCGTTTAGTTTAAATTTTATCATGAGTTGATTGTAACAAAAAGTTTTTGAACCAATTTTTGTCATTTTGTTATTGTTATCGTAAGACAATTGATTACAGCAAGTGTTGATCTTATACATAAACGTAAATAGAAGGGACTGGTTATGAAATCTCAAATGAATGAAGCTCAGACATTGTTTGGGGCACAGGCATGGTAGACGCCCCCACCCATTGGTCATTTTCAGGGGCAAAATATATAAGCATATATGCGCAAGAGTAGCAAGATGGATAGAAATCTGTTTCGTCACAATTCCCTCTAATATTAGGAAATAATTTTTTATTTTAAATCTAAAAACTGCAAATTCGTAGCAGCCTTAAGGCTCAAAATTAGAAAAGATTAAGTTTATTATTACAAGTTTTTATTTAACTTCACCTCTATTATCTATATATGTTTTTATGTTCGGGTAAAAATCTTGCAACTCAATTTTGACTAACTTGTAGCCGATTAAATTCAAACTTGGTACGCGATTATAGTTCTGGTGACAATATAATAATATGGTAATGTTAGGTTAGAAGGACAATTTTTGGTCATGTTTTGCTTACTAATTTTAACTGACTTATACTCATCCGATTCTCTTCAAATTTGGTATGCGTTTATAGTTCCGGTGACACTACAATAATATGGTATTCTCAGGTACCCACCTGCACCACCAAGCAAAAGATGACCAAAAATCGTTTATATTGAATTTTCAAAATAAGATCAAAAATTCGTTTTCCTTATCCCCAAAAAAATCTCGTGTACCAATTTTGGTTGAAATCGAACAAACTTAGTTGTTTTCCACTCCACTCTCCTTGTATGGAGAGAGGGGGTGCGTAATAATACCAAGTTGTTATATTGTTACCGGAACTTTAACCGCATACCAAATTTAAAGATAGGTATGCGTATAATCCAGATAAAATTAATTAGCAAAACACGACTAAGAATCGTTCCTTTTGAATCCGCCATATTGAATCTTCAAAATCTTATCAAAAATTCGTATTCCTTATCCCCAAAAACCTCCGTATATCAATTTTGGTTGACATCGGACAAACTTAGGTGTTTTTCCCCCTCCACTCTCCTCGTAGGAGGGGAGGGAGGTGCCTAATAATACTATATAATTGTATTGTAGCAAAACATGACTAAAAATTGTCCATCTTGAATCTGCCATTTTTTAATTTTCAAAATGTGATCAAAATATTCGTTTTCCTTATCCCCAAAAACCTTCGTATACCAATTTTGGTTGACATCGGACAAACTTAGGTGTTTTCCCCCCTCCACTCCCCTCGTAGCGAGTGCGTAATAATACCAAGTTATTGTATTGTTACCGGAATTTTAACCACATAACAAATTTAAAGACAGGTATGTGTATAATTCAGTTAAAATTGGTTTACAAAATACGACTAAGAATCGTTCCTCTTGAATCCGCCATATTGAATCTTCAAAATCTTATCAAAAATTCGTATTCCTTATCCCCAAAAACCCCCGAATACCAATTTTGGTTGAAATCGGAAAAACTTAGCCGTTTTCCCCCCTCCAGGGGGTGACTAATAAATGTATTATCACCGGAACTATAATGAATGAATGAATTCAATCGGACATGTAAAGGTTAGTCAAAATTGAGTTGCAAGATTTGCATATCATAGAGGTAAAGTTAAATAAAAGCTTGTAATAAAAAATACGCATAATATGAAGCCGGTCCACTGAACTGAATTTGAATTCATTAATTTTTGGATGACTTCGCTCACCAGTCTGTGTCTCTCTCAGGCATATTGGGTCAGCATCGCGTTTTCTTTTTTATGTTCGGTGTACAAATAAAAACGAATATCATGGCCGCCTTAACAGGCATATTACATAGTAATATATTTTTCATCCATAAAGTATCTCTGGCATCTTGCTATTTCACTTTGGTGCATTTGATTGATATGCACGCGTAATATAAGGGGTTATTCGGAGTGATTTAAAGTTAGCAGTGTAGTTATAATGCCGTGGGGGCGTTTGATTTTGGCAACTTAAAAATCTGGTTTTTGTTCTATGGAAAGTGAGGTTATGTTTTGTCTAAATAAAAATAGTTTTAGTGTTTTAGTGTATATTAAATTAGACGACTACCAAAAGGTGGTAACACTTGCCCAGTTTTAACAAAATATAATGTGGTTCAAACCCAGTGGGGTTTGAATATTATTAATATATTTTTGGCCGTCAAAATAAATTCTGAAATATGTATTCTCGTGTAACCTCTCTTTTAGAATCATACCAAGTTTTTTTGATCAATATTTATTTTTAAAATTAAGTTAGTAAGTAAGTATGATTTTGATACCGCCATTGTATTCCTCTAAAAGGGTTGCCATAAAAAATGTTTTTACGGAACAACTGAAGTATCTCGCACAATAATGGAGAGTCAATTTGCTTTTTCGACAATTTTTTACACAAACATTGTGAGATTTCTCGTAGTACCAGTGAGAAAAAAAACAGAAATAATTTTAGTCAGTCTTCCAGTCTTAAAGAAGATCGTTTATATGACTCTCGTGTTAATATAAACCGACCATCCTTTTAATCTGAGAACGCAATCGTCTGGCGATTAGACAGACAAGAACGACATAATAGGATGGATCTAAGTTTCGTGTGAACCGGACAGCTCCTTTATCAGCCACAACTTTAATAAAATAATAGCTTTCTCCCTTGCTTCTAACAAATTAAAAGTTTTTTTCGAGATTTCCCTCTAATTCCACAAATGAATTGTTTTTTCCGGTGTTTGGTCAAACTTTTCGTTCACTTTAGATTTAAGAATTTAGCCCCAGAGCTGATGAATAACTGAAAGAGGACATGTAAGGATGGTTGGCTGGCATGTCTGGGGGCCTATTTAGCGCATCTAGAAAAATATTTGTTTCTTTTTCTAACTAACTTTATCTGTTCAGTTTGGATCGACTGTAACCATGATGCTGAGAACTTTTTTTCCCTTATTTTTTTGAAATTCACCACTGCACTGATAATATATTTTAGTTTTAACTATAGCTATCACCAACTTTAATCTAGTTGGTCATTCTCGTCTTTTAAGCCTATACTGAATTAGTATGTTTTCACATCGTACTCAATACGTATTAAAAAGATTGTCTTTTTCTTCTTTCATAGAGCATGTTCTCTGTTCCGACAAAGAGCGTGATATATATATAATATATATTTTTTTTACGGGTAGTCGTGACTGACTAGTTGAGAAAAAAACCTCGGTTGGTTAGTGGGGATGCAGTCTTATATGGGCCGGAATAAAGTAAACTTCTTTTTTGACAGTCAAGCTTTCGAGAATATATTTTTCTCTTCTTCAGGACTTCTAAAATAAGTTAACAAGCCATTAGAATATTTAACTTAATTAAATTACAACCACTATAGATAAATTATACAGGTACCCATACAAATATATCTAAATAATTATGTACTCACCAAAGTGGATTGAAAAACAATAAAGCTAGACATCTCTGAACAATCCTGAGCACTTTTTGCCCTTTTGGGACTTATGTTATAATAAAAACCTACATGAATTTGTTTAAAAGAATTAAAAGTCCTCAAAATGGTGGCGAGAGGTTCTTTTTATATTATTTTTTTTTAAATCAAGACTTTGTCTAATGTGTGCATTTACCATAATTTGCCCTACATATATATAGTAATTTTTTAATTTTTTAAGTTTAAATTAATTTTTTTTTGTTTCACAAATTTAGTTTGGAAAACAAAAGTGTTGCATTTATTGTTTTTATATGTACTACAAACAAGATAAACATTTTAAAGAAAATTATGTAATATTTAAAAAAGCACAGACAACTTTTTTATTTTAACTTAACATAGGTAATTAACAATTTTGTTTTGGGTCTAGCAAAAAGGCATATTTTTAAAAACTAAACCTATTACAAACTAAAAACCATTCAATAGTACGGTTATCGTGAATTTAACCGTGAGTCATCTAGTAGTCATATTACAAACTAAAAACTGTCGTATCTATTGAAGCTCCTTAACCTATGTTGCCTTTAGTACGTCTTTAACCACGGTGCAATATGAAGCGTAGTCAATGAAACCCAAATTTGGTCAATAAATACGCAAATTTTGATAATGCAATTTTCTTGTTTTTTGTCAAAGATAAATTAGAGCGTTTGGTTTTTAACTGCTCAGATTTATCACTAACAACGTGTTACAATGAAAATAATAAGGAGAAACAAAATAAAAGAAAGTTCTCCAAATAAAATAATATATTCTAAAAACCAAAAAATTCTCCCAGTCAAAAAAAATTAGAGCATATGTTCGAAAAGTCCTCCTTTCTCGGCTAGACAATATTCCAACAATTCCAAGCATGTTAAGGGTAATAGTAAGCTTTTTCAATTTTAATCCGAATCCGAATTCTTAGCCCTTTCATGCCCGTAAACTTTATTTTTGATATAACTTCATAGATAGAAGTCATTAGGAGCAAAATCGATCGGGTGATCGAGCTGGCCATAAAATAGTTCCCTATGTACTTAAAACC
Source organism: Oxystoma pomonae (assembly GCA_963921995.1). NCBI lineage: Eukaryota > Metazoa > Arthropoda > Insecta > Coleoptera > Brentidae > Oxystoma > Oxystoma pomonae. The sequence goes on from OY998164.1 coordinate 36,954,491, forward strand.
CGATTAGGAAATACATTATCAAGATATTCCCTAACAAGGCCAACATTGTGAGTGGGACAACAATCTAGTTGAAACCATGTTTTACCAAATCTCACACATAACAACTGCCTAGCAGTTGGAATAATATTATTCTATAAATTCCCCTACAATATCCCTCAAACATTTAGTGTTTGGGGATACTGTGTTCTTACGTTAAAATATATATGCAAACTTTCCCTTGACCAATATCGAACGTGTGCTGGGTTATGACGATTCAATAATGGAAAACAGACAGTTTTTATCACGATTAGCCCCTTCCATATTTATTTTGTAAAATTTCATACGATCATAGTGTTGTCCTCCGGAAAAATTTGATGCGATTTTGACGCTTTGTAAGAATGATAACCATTGTTTTTGAGAACCCTCGTCATTTAAAACAGGGGGTTTTTTATGGTTTCTTGGCGCTACACAACCAAACTTTTTAAAATTCTGCACAAACCTATGAATCGTTGATAAACTAGGTTCTGGGCGATAACAAAATACCCCAAAAAAAGTTCTTGAATAAGTTTAAATGATCTTCCTTGATAGTACCATTTGATCATCTGCACTTTTATAAAAATGTATTATTTCACTTAAGAACTTACCAATCTATTTCTCGAGCAAGGTAGAAATAAAACACGATGTTGTTGTGTGGGTGCCTCTTGCAAAAGATGGAGACTTCAAGACTCGTCGTGTGGACCAGATTTTCTTAAATTCAAATAAAAATATAACTTCAAAATTACTCTGACATTTTCGGTCCAATCGGTCATGGCCTGCTTGATAGTTTCTTGTTTGTACTAATTTAATTTGGCGGCGTAGACAGCTTGTACCACTAGCAGATAAAAAAAGTTGTCGACAAATATTTGCTACTGTTCGATAATACAATAAAAACACAGGAAGTTGAAAATCTGAGCCTTGATTGTGGACGGAAGTTTGCTCTGAATGTCCTGGAAATTCAGTATTGACAAAATTTGATTGCTAGAAAGAATATGAGGGGTCTTTCTGTCACTACAATATAAAACATTTTAAATGAATGATTATTTTTTTAACGCCTTATAAAATAGTAATTTTGCACAACTAGTGGCTAAAATAAAGCTTTTTTTACAAGCGTTGGTTTAAATAATGAGTGCAGCGAGGTATTTAAAAACCGCGAGTAAAAAAAAGCACCGTTTAGCCGCGAATTGGTAACACTATTTTATTAATACCTTTATCAAAAAATCCAAGAAAAATATAAAAATACCTTTAAAAATCTCTTTTATGTTTGCAAGCTTTGACCATTCACAGGCGGTACAGAAATAATGTTACTATTTTTCAATTTATTTATTTTTCTAGAAATTGTTCAATGATTTTTCGAAATCATCTGAGACTAATTAGATCTGCGTCTTTTATACACAATTAAATTTACTTTTCACGAAACTCAGCAATAAAAGCCTTTTGGTTTAATCAGTGTCAGTCAATCTAGCTTAAAGAATCGATTTAGGTGTCCACTTGGCTAATCTCCGAGCTTTCAGTGCATCAGGTTGGTATAAGCCTTAATCTGCTTTTGTGGGGGTAAATGGCCGATAATATACCTTATACAAACCTGTAATGGGAATGGTCGCTGTCGCACAAGAAAGCTTCCTTTTTATTTTTTCAATATAAAATCATTGCAAATGTTAAAACGCTGCATAAAAAATGATTTACAGTAAAAATGTTTAACTTGCCTGGGGTTTAAACAATTTTTGTTTGCTTTTTTTGGTATATCGGCCCCTATAGAGCAAAAAGGTACCTAGCGCCAATAAAAAATTCTGCATTTTTTACGCTTTTAATATTTTTTTCTTCCTAATCTGATTTAAAGTTATTAACTTAGTCAGTTGTTTTTTCCCAATTGGTTTTATAGTTTATAGGTGGCGGACCTTGCTATGGGTATTATGTTAAAAATGTCTATTTTAGCGCTTTGCACCTTATTGCCTTACAGGAGAGATATAAAAGAAATGCGTTTACCTCCGGAATATAGAGATGCTACTGTATTTTGTTTTCTATACTTTTTAAGACGTTTTTCCCTAGATACAGTGGGATTTTCTAGTAATTTTTTGTGATCTGACAGCACAGCTGCAAAATGGTCTGCTACTACACGAAAAGAAATATATCCTAAATATTCTATCTACACATTAAAGTCAGTAAATCTTGAGACCCCCATAGTGTCAGTCACATTTGTATTTAATATCAGAACAAGTTAATTAATCTTGAGGTTGTCTGAATTTAAACTATAAATCTATAGAGCCTTACTAATTTTGTATGTAAAAAAAGAACAGATTGCATTAATATCAAGGAAATATGTAATAGCAATAAATCTTAAACATTTTGTAGTAAATTTTATTAGATTTTAACTAATATTTATTCTTCTCAAACCAAAACCGTAGTACTTATGCATTAAAATATATACAGACACACGAAAGTCCCCTATTGCTGGTCTTTGGTAGAACTAAATTTTTTGGCATCGTAGTAAGTCGATGAGTATACTGCATTTAAGGCAACTTGACAGTTGAAACTTTCCTCAAATCTAAAATAAAAAATAATTAAAGTAACACTCGTGGCATATTGGACAAGGCGTTTTTGTTTCTCACTTCATTACGACCAGGCCTCTAATATCTAATAGAGAATCCGGACACCCACAGACCTGTTTCATCCTTATTAGGAATCATCAGGGAGTCATAGAATTGTACCTGGCAGTTGAAGCTACATAGTGACCATGCACACCTCTCGAATTTAAAAACAAAAAGTTTGTAATCCGTTGGGACAAAGTAACTGTGTGCGCCACCTGTCGAATAAACCGAGAAACAAAAATATCAAAACTGAAAAGTGCAGAACACCGTAAATACAGAATCCTGTACCTTTCAGCAGATTATAAAGTAGAAACTTGTAAAATTATAAGGTCACTGTAACATGACTCTTAAAAAGAGGTAACGTTCGCAGCAGCACCGCCCCCAATTGGAGCTTCATACAACGTGGCCCTAATTTTAAGGTATCAGCAAGCAATCGCTCCGGAGGAGGCTTGTTGCACAGAACTAAAAAGCCAAAATATTTAAAAAACAACAAAATGAATCTCGTGTCCGCAAATAAAAATTAAAGTAACACTCGTGGCATATCGGACAAGGCGTTTTTGTTTCTCACTTCATTACGACCAGGCCTCCAATGTCTAATGGAGAATCCAGACACCTACAGACCTGTTTCATCCTTATAAGGAATCATCAGGGAGTCATAGGATTATACCTGGCAGTTGAAGCTACACAGTGACCATGCATAGCTCTCGAATTTAAAAACAAAAAGTTTGTAATCCGTGGGGACAAAGTAACTGTGTGCACCACCTGTCGAATAAACCGAGAAACAAAAACATCAAAATTGAAAAGTGCAGAACACCGTAAATACAGAATCCTGTACCTTTCAGCAGGTTATAAAGTAGAAACCTGTAAAAGTATAAGGTCACTGTAACATGACTCTTAAAAAGAGGTAACGTTCGCAGCAGCACCGCCCCCAACTGCTTCATACTACGTGGCCCTAATTTTAAGGCATCAGCAAGCAATCGCTCCGGAGGAGGCTTGTTAACATTGGAGGCCTGGTCGTAATGAAGTGAGAAACAGAAACGCCTTGTCCGATATGCACCGAATGTTACTTTAATTTTTATTTGCGGAGACGAGATTCATTTTGTTGTTTTTTTTAAATATTTTGGCTTTTTAGTTCTGCGCAACAAGCCTCCTCCGGAGCGATTGCTTGCTGATGCCTTAAAATTAGAGCCACGTAGTATGAAGCTCCAATTGGGGGCGGTGCTCCTGCGAACGTTACCTCTTTTTAAGAGTCATGTTACGGTGACCTTATACTTTTACAGGTTTCTACTTTATAACCTGCGGAAAGGTACAAGATTCTGTATTTACGGTGTTCTGCACTTTTCAATTTTGATGTTTTTGTTTCTCGGTTTATTCGACAGGTGGCGCACACAGTTACTTTGTCCCCACGGATTACAAACTTTTTGTTTTTAAATTCGAGAGGTGTGCATGGTCATTGTGTAGCTTCAACTGCCAGGTACAATCCTATGACTCCCTGGTGATTTCTAATAAGGATGAAACAGGTCTGTAGGTGTCTGGATTCTCCATTAGACATTGGAGGCCTGGTCGTAATGAAGTGAGAAACAAAAACGCCTTGTCCGACATGCCACGAGTGTTACTTTAATTTTTATTTGCGGACACGAGATTCATTTTGTTGTTTTATAAAAAATAATGCACAGCTACAAATAGTTCGTTTAACTTACCTTTATAATAAGTTTAATCCTGTCCAATACCAAAAACATAAACCACGTATTTTTAAGGCAAACACTGACACGTACAACATGCCCCAGTGAAAGGAATAACTGACATGTTTCTGATACAAAAATTTTCAAAAAAAATAACCGTTAAAAACTAGCACAAGTAAATTTATCTTTAGTATATACGTGCATATTGCTATTAGTTAATATTATACCAGCATTCATGTTCATTTAATTGATTTTCTCTAATTCACCTGTACTAGGATCTATCCTTACATACTAAATGGTATTAAAATAATTTACTAATACAAATTCTTATGAGGAATAAAATCTATTGCTATAGTTGAGTACTAGTACTTATTATTTAAATACTCATCATAGTAAATACTAATACCAAGATATATTTATAATTATATGTGGTGGCTTCTGTACAAAAATTTATTGCTTTAAAGTTTGAATCAGATATTAAGTTCTGGTAAACTTAAACTAGCGATAAATACGATAGAGGTTAATTTGGCCGTACTAAATTTAAGTACATATAATAGAGTATTGTAGAGGTAAACGCAAAACTCGGTACTATAGAGCATCTTATAACCCCAAATTTTACCTTGATTTTACCTTGCTTTATAAAAGTAACCAATAAACCAATCGCACATAGAAAAGCCCAACCTTTTACCTGTCAGATGTCTACTCTCTACCCAGCGATAATTAAAATCAAGCAATTTAAATTTGCACAAATTTTAGATGGTGATGACCATGTTCCACCCTTTCGATTTTCAACTTGTAGCGTCGTCAATTCTTGCTCGAAAATCACATTATAAGGGTTCGAAATGAAGTTAGGTCATTCTGCTAAGGGCCGTTATGAGAGAGCGGAGAGTAAAATAAATAGAGGCGAGAGGAATTTAATGCACAGTAATTTGCCCTTCAAGTTATAAAGGATCTATTCGTTTTAATGGAGTATTTGCACATTTTTGTCATTAGCAGTGCAACAGTTTAAAAAAATTCTGAGTAGAAAACTTTTTAGTGATTTCACATTACCACCTGCCGTTTTCCGAAATTTTAATCATACATTTTCCTACTAGCGTGCGAAAAAGTGCATTTGAGTGTTTCTCGGCGTGCGGGAATTTTTTTACTTATTTAAAATACAATTTAAATAACCATTTTACGCAAGTAAGAAAAATTTTGTACCGGAAACGTGCGAAAACTATCTTTTCTACCCTAGACGGCTTGCACGAACTTCGCTCCGCGTCATTTACAAATGCCGTCGCGTACGGAAGAGTATTAAAAAAGGAGTACTGATGTACTAATTTAATTCCTTTCCCAGAATGCAGTAGAGGAACTCTCAAAATCGGTTTAGTCCTTTTTACGCGATTCTGGGAGAAAAAGTTTCTATCTAGAAATTTATTATTTATTAATAAAAAAAAGAATATATTTTAACCCGGTACCGGGAGCTTAATTGTAGTTTATTTTTAATATTTGACTTACTACGTAATTAAAACTATGGGTACCTAAAAGTAAACAATATATAAACACCAAAAAATTTATAAATAAAGAGGTTACTGTCTTTGTATGGTTAAACAAGGTTTGTAAGAAAGGGATTCACAGTGTAACGCCCATTGGTTGTAAATTGTATTAAAATAAACACGGTTTACAGGTCGTATAAACTAGGTAAATGTTTGAATGCAGGCTATGCATAGTTTGAGCGACCCAATGTGAGAGAGTCAACTGCATATGTTGCCAATCTAATACAACTTTCACACAATGGAAGGTCGATGGGACATTAATAAGTCAAGAATCAGTAACTCATTTGATAAGCATAAATTTATTGCTAATTCTGTATGTCTGTCGTTTTTCTTTCTTACCAAAAAAAAAAGACAAACATACAGAATTAGCATTAAATTTATGCTTATGAAATGATTAAATGGAGTAGGTAGTTTAATAAAAAAGTATTTATTTAATCTGTTTGTGTGTTTTTGGATAAAAATAGTAAAACAAAAATCCTATAGACGACACAAGATGACAGACAGATAACAAAACAAAAAGTTCGAAATTTTTATCAAAATTTGGCGTTAAATTATCTTCATCTTTTACAATATAATACTTTTTTTAATACTGCTTTTTTTCCTCAACATTCTTAATTAAATATTTTTAATTTTTACACAGAAAAAATATTTTTTGGCAGTACGATTTTTAAACGCTAAAAGAACAGTGAAAACTTTAAAAAAGTGAGTTTTTATATCACGAATCCACATTTTGAAAGGAAAACTATAAATGTGGATGACATTATTAAAAGTCTACAAAAAAATCCGGTAAACATATTACGATCATAGCCGAACAATTAAATATCTTTTAAAATGTTTTGAGATGTGCTACAATACTTTAAAGTTGGACACGATTTTTGGTAACTTTAAAGAACTTTGATTAATAGAAATTAATAGTTACACACTTTACGCTTTGAGCAATAACAATTTGGCCCACTTTTTATCAAAAAATGGCGTTAAATTATCTTAATTTTTCTCTAAAATACTTTTTTTAATACTGCTGTCTTTCTTCAACATTCTTAAATATTTTTCATTTTTACACTTGCAAAATATTTTTTGCCAGTCCTTCTTTTAAACACTAAAAAAACCAGTGAAAATCTAAAAAAGAGAGATTTTTTATTCTACGAATCGATATTTTGGAGAGAAAACTATAAAATGTAGTTATGGATTAAATATTTGAAAAAACTACCAAAAAAACCGACAAACAAAAACGTTGCCGCCTAAATTACACTAAAATATTTTGGGTCTTATATTACCATCATGGTCATAATGACTTCATACTGACGCCCAAAAACGTATGTTCTCTAATATTCACACCATACACCTATATAATAAGCTTTAATATACGCCCTTCCAATACTTTCAGCAGGCACGATGTCCCTCTATAATTTCTCTCTGATTTATCTCCCTTTCTCTCTCTATTATCTCGTTTGGTCAACACCGTACTCAACTGAGAACGGTGTTGGTTTGGCTTAGTAATGCTGTTCTGCACAAGCGCCAGTCACGAAGGCAGCCGATCTTCGTTGTTTGATCGAAAGAACTCGATATTTCTTATGTATTTGTTTACTTGCCACTGAGGAGGAAACATAATCCGATTGATTGTTAACTGCAGCTTTCCAAAACGAAAAAAAAAAACTACCAACTTCTGGGCCTTCTTCACTCACATACCTCGGATGGTATCGCTCTTTTTTCGTTGTCTGATGTTCTTTATAAACTCAGCATGTCTTTTTTACACAACGGCATTCTTTGTTTCAATTTTTTCTAATATTTAACAGTGAATAAATTTTTTATTAAAAAAAAATTAAAGAACAAGCTTTTATTAAACGCACTCAAAAGAAAAAAATATTTTTTTATCTTTCTTATACCATAATAAAAGCGATGGGCGCGAACTAAAAATTTTTACTTTAGGTATCGTATGTCGGTCACATCGACGAATCACCTAAGAAACAGTTGTATTACTCTATAACCTACAGACATTTTCAAAGGCTTTGCAAGCACGGCAAACTCACCCGTTCTCAGCTTCTTTAGATGAAAGTATTATGTTTATCATTCGAATAAAAGAAGAATTTTTTTATTCTTTTGTAGTTCTCTCTTTGTCACCGTTAAGTTAAAATTTTTAATTTGCGCTTATCGCTTTTATTATGGTATAAGAAAGATACAAAATTATTTTCTACTTTTGAGTGCATTTAATGAAAGCTTGCCCTTTAAAAGTTTTTTTTAATAATTTTTTTTTTCAAATCTGATCAAAAATTCATATCCTTTTCCCGAAAAACCCCTATATACCAATTTTGATTTAAACCGAACAAACTAAATCTTTTCCTCTCTCTACTTCCCTCGTTAGAGAGAAGTGTGTACCTAATAATTCCATATTATTATATTGTCGCCGGAACTATAAACGCGTATCAAATTTGAACACACACCCTTAATTTTTTGATTTTCAAATTTGATCAAAAATTCATATCCCCTTCCAGAAAAACCCTTATAGGCTAATTTTGATTGAAGTCGAACAAACTAAATCTTTTTCCCCCTCCACTTCCCTCGTTAGACGGAGGTGGGTACCTGAGAATACCATATTATTGTATATTCACCGGAACTATAAACGCATACCAAAGTTAAACACAATCGGATGTGGATAAGTCAGTTACAATTGGTTGGCAAAACATGACCGAAAATCGTCCATCTTGAATCCACCATATTGAAAATCTCATCAAAAACTCGTATTCCTTACCTTAAAAGCCCTCGTATACCAATTTTGGTTGAAATCGAAAAGGTGCCTAATAATGAACTATTATTTTATTGTCACCGGAACTATAAATGCATGCCAAATTTGTAGGCAGTCGGATGTGAATAAGATAGTTAAAATTGGATAGTAAAAGATGACCAAAACTTTTTAAAATCTGATTAAAAATGGGTTTTCTTCATCCTCAAGTGCCTCAACACACCAAATTTCAACGGAATCGGGCGCACTTCAACTGTATACGTCCTTCCAATATTTTCACTCTCTACTCTCTCTCTTATTTATCTCCCTTTCTCTCTCTATTATCTCGTTTCGCTTAGTAATGTTGTTCTGCACATGCGCTGCGCCAGCGTCATCGGCTAAGAATCGATGTCACGAAGTCCGCCGATCTTCGTTGTTTGATAGAAATAATTGGGTATTTGTCATGTATTTGTTTACTTTTCTCAAAAATCCTAAATTTTCGTATTTTTTCCAAGAAAAAAATGTGTTTGTTGTTTGATAGAAAGAATTGGGTATTTGTCATGTATTTGTTTACTTTTCTTAAAAATCCTAGATTTTCGTATTTTTTCCAAGAAAAAAATGTGTTGCGCTGAGGAGGAATCAAAATCCCATTGATGGTTAACTGGAACTTTCCAAAAAAAGAGCTACCCACCTTTGGACCTCTCGCCCTTCTTTACTCGATACCTCCGATGGAATGGCTCCTCATTCGCTATCTTTTTGTATACTAGGACTTTCCATCCATTATAGGATCAATGCCCAGTTTTAGATTTCAGGAGAGTTAAGATTTCGCGGAGTTAAAGACAAACCAAAATATCCATGCACCTAGCCGGGACTCGAACCCGATACCATCCTTGAGGCAGGCCAATACGATACCTACTGTTCTACGAAGGTCTGCAGCTTCTCGGCCCATTGAGCTAACATCAAAGTGTAGTATCAGCTCCTCATTCATTGTCTGATGTTCTCCATAAACTCAGCATGTCTTTTTTACGCAGCGGCATCCTTTAACTACTTTTTTCTAATTTTTAACAGTGAAAAATACGCGCAGCACAAATGGAAACATGAAATCGAAACACATAAACAACAAAAATGGCGTCGTGTCGCCTTGATTGAAGACGTATTACGTAGACCACGAAGACGGCCGAAACTGACCAAAACCCCGGATCGACAAATTTTAGCGCATGTGTAAAAGTTCGGAGCTAGGCCAATGTCTTTTGTTACATGGGTGGCCAGATTATAGACGTTGCTTACAAGATTGGCCTGGGTAAGGCGTACATTTAAGTTAATAAGCCTACCATTGACACTGAGGGCAAAAAAATGAACATTGATCTGCTGTTTAAAATATATTGAACAAAGATAAGCAAAATATGACGTTATTAGAAATTCTGACTATAAACGATTTCAATTTTTTCCTGCACTCAGCTCTATTCTTAGGCTGCGGCTACCAACTCTAGTTAAACGAGAGACCATTTTTTTCGGCCCTCAGTTTATAAAAAATCACCCTGTAAAGGTCCAAATCTTTCATTAAGTTTCGCCAAGGTGTAACCGCGCTGACCTGACAAAGCTAGCGCCTGAGTCAATTACTACGTTTATATGCACCCGAAAGCGCTTTTATATAAGGACGGTTTTCTCCGAGGGTTTTTGTATACGTCCTTCATTAAATGTCATTAAATATTTCAGTTTAAAGAGAAAACAATTAAAACAAATAAGTGAACAACAGATTTTTTGGAAAACCAGGGTTGAGTATTTCTTTAGGTTGGAAGAAATACGCTAAAGCCTTTTTAAGTGTTTATAGCAACCCTAATATCGGTTTTAAAGCGATAAATCAATTTAGTACCTAAAACAGTTTTAGTGGTGTTTATATGAGAAAATTTTCAAACCGTTCTTATATAAAAGCGCTTTAAGAGACCCGTATAAACAAAGCAACTGCTTTGTTCGTCTTCTCAGCGTTCGTGTTTCTCTCGCACCTCACCGAAACCGCACTCAAGACTTGGACTGCACACTGCATAGGGAGATATCTGTCTGGGTAAGTGGTACTTTACTTTACTCTAAGCTGTCAGTAGTAAATCGAGGGTAAAATAGGGGAAAACTTGGAGTGGACTAAAATTGTTGCGGTTGACCTTCTACGCTCTTGTCAGACTTCGTGGTACTTATTGATATTAAGTTGCTACATAATTAAAGGAGAATAACAGAAATAAATTTTGTCGCCAGAATATCAAAACACAAATAAGTAATACAGCTAATATAGACTACTGTTAAACGGTGACTCTTCTAGCTATAATGCTTTTTGTCCATTCAGTGAAACATATCCAAAATCTTTCAAAAGCATTTGCCAGAGTAATTGTTTTATTGTCATCTGTATCTACTGAAATGGTCAAAGTTTGCTTTTGTGTCTTGTAAAGGGTCCAAGCAGGGAGACGCTATTTTGAACGTTCTATAATCTCGTTTTAATACTATTTAATTAGCACGGATTGGGAGGCACAGCGGGAGACCAATGTGAAAAAAATTAAGCTTTATTTACACTTTTTTTACCCAGTTAATTTTTATTATTATTTTTTTTTATTTATAAAACAATGCTTGTGTGGTTTTTAATTTCTAGTTGCCCCAGCAATATTAAACTTGGTTTAATCTTAATCGGTAATATTTAGTTTTCTCGTAAAGATACCAACTTAGTTAGCGAAACAAATGTTTCGCTAACTTAGTTAAAAACAAAAAGTTTTGGTTTTTGTTTGGTAAAATATATTTTTTCCAAGGAATGTGCGGAAAGTGCTACTTTTTCGCATAGCGTTTGTGAAAAAAATTTTACGACACATCAATCAAAAACAAGATGTTTGTAATTTTACCCAGGTTCGTAGAAAAAATGTTCTACCTAACGCGTGCGGAAAGCATCAGCAGAGCGAGCGAAAAAGTGCCACAATCCGTACTTGTTCGGTAAATAACTATTTTCTACTCTAGTGTGGAAAGTGGTCCTTTTCATATGTTTTTTTCCGCATTTGATCTTGGACAAACTGCGCTATCACGTTCCTCGGTCATGTGCAATCCTCTGTGGAAAAAAGGTTTACATAACAAGCATGTAATGACTATAACATGCGAGTTAGTCCACTACACTTTACCTACGAACAATGACAATTTCATCATTAATATAAGAAATGATTAAAAATACTACATCTAAACACTATATAAGTATATACTTTTTATTATGTATGCAACATTATACTGTTTCTAAGAGAATTAAAACAAAATTGTGACAAGTTTTTGAAAATTTCATAAAATTTTTAAATTTGAAAATATTTGAATTTTGAAAATTTTTAATTTTTTTTTTTGAAATTTTCAAAATGATTAAATTTTTGAAAATTTTAAGATATTTTTTTTTTTAATTTTGAGAATTTTTAAATATTTTTGTGTTTTTTTTTTAAATTTGAGAATTTTCAAAAATTTTCTGAATTTTTGAAAATTTTATACTACAATTATATTGAATATATTTACGTTTAATAAATATTTATTTTGTAAAACATATAGAAAATAGGAAAGAAAGATTCATCGCTACGATATTTAAGTATAAGCTTCATTATTATCCTAGGAGTATAAATGGTCCATTACAGTCGTGTTAGAGCGCTCGTTAAACTAGTATTATGGGTTGGTCGTAAGTAAATGTTTTTACAATAAACTCAAATTACAAAGGTGTCACATTTTAACATCAACTAAAGAGTGGCGCACCCAGGAATTGACTTCAATGGGGGGGGGGTTAAGCATAATAAAACAAACTTAATTCAAACTAAAAATGTGACCATAACCAGGCTTCTCGCGGGGGGGAGGGTGTAACCCCAAAGCCCCTCCCCCTCGGTGCACCAGTGAATTAAATTTATACAGGGTTAAGGACGGCGGCACAATTGCTTAACGCAGTTTTTACTATAAACCTAAAATACCAAGTTCTCATATTCTACATATCAATTAAATTTAAAGTAAGTTTGAGAAGGCAATACAATTGGCCCTTGCCAAAAAACGTTTGATTCATATTTTTTAAATGCTTCATAAGTCCTAACATTTCCTTTACACAATTCTCTAATTCAAAATAGGCAGTAAAAAAGCCTTGCAAAAGATAAAGATTTCTCTCTAAAAATACCGATTTTCAAAAAGATCGCTCTGACAGTCGGAACACTGGTAACAATGCACAGGTCAAATCGGTTGCCAAAAGCCATCAAACTCATTTGTCTGGCTATTTTAGGAGAACTTCAGATATGTTTTTTATTGCTGCTAAAACAAAAGATAAAGGTAATTTTTTATATTTTTGGCTAACATGTTTTTATTTGAAGATAACAAATATTTAATAGTAGACTAAAATCCGAAAAAGGCATAAAAATACCGCCCACCGACTCAAATTTACACCAAAATGGGGAATACAAATCCGAGTTGTACCGACGTCACCATACGTGCATTCCATAGAGGGAATACAGAAATTTGTACTACAAACTAAGTCTTGCTTAGTGCAAGTAGTTCAACGCCTGGACAACAAACTTTTCATATTTTTGTCCAACTTTAAGAAACCCCTACGGTTTGATTCGAAATAACAACCAAAAAAACATTCCTAGATTTTTATACTTGCAACGTTGCCAGACATAAAGAAGATGCGGTCAGTGTTTCATGTCAAAATTATTACATGCCTCATGAGAACATTGAGACTTGTAACTTAAGTGCGAGCTTGAAAACCAGGCTGAACACCAAACATTATCAACGCACTTCACTTTACTGACACACATGGCCATGGCGGGATCTAAAATACGCGATCGCAACGAATATTCTCACTTTTTCAATAAAAATTAGATTTTATTGAAAAAAAATCGTTTCGCTATTCTTAAAATATGCTTATATGATGTATTTAGACATTTCAACAATATTTAATGCCAATTTCTTGGGATTTCATCATACAAAAATACAAAATTTCCGATCGGCTTTATTATCTATCCACAACTACCGCAAGAAAAAGAGAATTCCAGTAAACTTGCCCGATTTCTACTGAAACTTTACATTTATTTTTCAAATCTGATTGGTCCTGACCCCTAGTAAATTTTTGTTTACTTAATCGGTCTGGCGAGACATTGGCTTTATCTACAGTGACACTGCAAGATTCTAGAGGTCGCCAACCGTGTAAGTTTGACTCGATCTGGTGGGTCTAACCTCTGGTGGGGTTTGGTTAATTTAATCTGTTTAGCTTTTTTTTCTTTTGCTTCCAAAAAAGATTCCTCCACTATGTGTCTCCGACATCGAAACAAAACCCAGAAAGGTGGCAGCAGTGAGTTTTAACGAAATTTTAACCTGCAAAAATTTTTGCGCCTTTTCCAACTGCCTTTCATTTTTTCCTTCATTTGCAACCACATTTATATAAGACGCTAATAGATACGCACAACGGTTTCTGGTAAACTGCTTTAAGGCCTAGTTAAGGTAAGTTTATTCATTATTTTATTATTCATAATAATTTAGTTAGGCGACCCTGCTGAAAATGACCATTTATTGCCCAGAAATAAAAAGAGAATTGCGTGCAATTGGTCTCTTCCTCTCTCGCTTTAGTGGTACCGATCTCTTCTGCAATTCTGGTTTCATTGCATCATGTCAAAATACAAAGGGGAAGCCTAATTTTCACCTCTTTGGGTTGGATTCCAAACCCTAACATTCAAAAACCGTCAGGTGTAGGTCAAATACCATCACCACGACGAACGTCGTAGTTTTTACTGATTGCAACGTTGGCAGCACAGACGTTGGAACGTCGTCAGAAAACTTTACTAACACATATACTACAAGTTCAGACGTCGGGCTGACGTCTTACTCTGTACTACATGCTAACCTCCTCGTTAACGACGTCGAAGCATTGTCGGGAATTTGCACTAGACTACACACAACGGCTCCAAACGTTAACTCAGACGTCTGACGTTAGATGCAGTAAAAAACTAGTCGGAAGACGGAAAAATGCTATTTGGGTGCTTACTAAGGCAACACTGTCCCGTTTATATACTTTCTAGCAATGGGTATTAGGAGTTACGCCTACTTCATGCCCTCTGTGTCTGTTTAAGTCACCTTTCAGGGCCATTATAACCTGGTAATCCGTATATAACCGGTATGGGGTCTGGTCCTTTCGGATCAGTTGCTGATCCTTATCTAGCCATTCAGTCTTAACCTAGGCTTAACGCATTTTTCTAGGGGTTACAGTCGAAATATCAATTAAATGTAACCTAGGTTTAAGATGAATGTGCAATTGGCCCCAACCTAAATATGTGGGCTTCAAAATTGCACCATGTGGAATCTGAGCTTAAAGCAGTCCTTTAGACGCTGAAGTTTATTACGTGTGTACAAACAACAGCGCAAACAGCTCCAGGGTAAATATTTTTGCGCAATAAATTAAATCGCCATGTTCCAATGCACAAACAACCAATCGTTTTTTATTGATTCAGAGCTCCTAAAATAAACACTTCATCCAGGCAGAGACCCAGATAGAAAAAAATTACATTAGGGGAGCACTAAAAATAGGATTGCAACCCCCAAAACCTAAATTGTTTTACGTAATTTTGGTCTTGTTTGCAAATTAGGACCTAATATAAAGGTTTTTTTTTTTAAATTCTATCGCCCTTCTTATATTTCATTACCTTTGCAGTTTTAAAGACTTTTTATTTTTCGATTATACCATTCGAAGATATCATATCATATACCTCTCTGCGGTTAAACGAAAATTATAAGAGTCTTATGCGGTACAAAATATCGAGCACACTGTGAGCCTCTGTTCTTAAAACACAGAATCATGCCTTTGCCATGGATCATTATATATTTCATATTATTGGAAATACACACAATTAAAAACAAATGACCATATTCAAGTAAGAATAGATAGATATTATCATTTTATTTAATATAAAAAAAATATATTTTACCGTTTTATATTATTTAAATTTATCTTTTATTAAGATTTATTAAATTAACATTTTCAAATTTAAAATTTTTGTTTTAAATGCAACTAAAATCAATATAATAAAAAATAACATATTATTTATTAATATGTTACAAAAATCCAATATTTTAAAGAGTAATACACAACTAAACTAAAATAAGATATTATATAGATACAATATTAAATTGTTACGAAGGAGGCTTTTTTCTCTTTCTTTATTTATACTGTCCAATCCCTTTACAACATCTCATAATTTAGTTTTTGCCCGATTTGAAGTTTTTCTTTCTTCGCGTTTGCGCGTTTCTCTGTATTTTTTTTAGCCAAAGATTTTTCTTCCTCTTTCCTGGAAAAGAGTACCAAATTTGGTACAGGAAATACATATAAAGGCGCGTAATTCATAAAAACGTATTTTTTTTTAAATTTTTATAAAAAAATGAACAACATTAAAACACCGTTCCTATGTACAGCTGGGTCCTTTAAATTTTAAAAACTAAAGTTAAAACTTTTTTTAGATACAAATAAAATAAAATTAGACAAAACCAAGTCAGGGTTAGATATTAGTGACATAAAGCTATTTTTAACTCATCGCCGTATACGTATCCGCATCTAGCGAGAACCAAGCACATTAATTGGTCAGAAACTTGTACCACGTTCGAAAAGAGCAGATATATGCTAATCTATGGTGTACTTGAACGCGATAAGTGTTGAGATGCGTTACGTATCACGTATCGTTACGGCACACGTATCATATCTCATTACCTATTGCGTTCAGAAACACCTTAAATTAGCATATATCTGCTCTTTTCGAACGTGCTACAAGTTTCTGACCATTCAATGTGCTTGGTTCTCGCTAGATGTGGATACGTATACCGCGATGAGTTACAAATAGCTTTATGTCTCTATTGTCCTAAAAAAACACTTATTGAAAATGTCTTTAAATTTTTATTTAAAAGAAATAGTTGTTGTCCATATAATTTGGGTCATGTTGTACTAAAAATGACTCAACTTACGCAATACAAAAATACTAAACTAGACATTTTAACCCCTGAAGTTTCCCGCTGTCGATGTCGTCGAACGGTACGACTGTGGTAAATTTTAAACAATATAAATAATTTTTTGTAAAAGGCTAAAATAAAAAAAATATTTATTTGTGCCTCGATCTGTTTCAAAACTTATCTTGAAATTCCGAAAAAAGTTTTGGCATTTGCCAATCTTCTAAGAGTTTTTGCAAATCATTCATAACTTCTCAAACTGTTAATTTTTCTACGCACTTACTTTAAACTACCGTAGACCGGGTATAACGAAAGTTTCGGCCTTTGTAGGTCAAGACACATTCGTCGCGTCCCACAATTGAATATCGAATGACACTTTTTTAAAATTCTAAATTTCACTAGCTTGATTTTTAAAATATTTTTTTTTCACTTGTAATATTTTACATTTTACGGAAAAATTGTAATAAAATTATTTTAGGTTTAAATAAGTTCGCATTTAATTTTTAAAAATATATTTTATTAAAAATGCTTTTTAATACATTGTTTTTTAAAATTTAATAAAAGCTGGTATTACATTTTAAAACATTCATATTGTAAAAATATTTTGTAAAATATATTTATTTATTTTTTAAAACACATGGTATTTACTCTAAAATTGTAATAAATTTCATTTTAGATTCGAATATCTGCAAGTATTCTAAGTCTAATATGAAAATGTATTTAAAGAAATACTCCCACGTTTTAAAACTTAATAAAATTATATTTTAAATAAATGTATTTTCTTGAAAACACAATTTATTAATAATATATATTATTAATAAGCAAAGAAAAACAATTGTTTCTCTTTCTAAACACGCAGAGTGGAGTATTTCCGATATACCCTTGTCGTGACACTTTTTTTCACTGATAACTCTCACATACAGAACCTCTAGGCGTAATAATAATCAATTGTCAAAATGTATGCATTATAAATAAAATGGAAAATTTTTTATAGTGATAGAAAACGGGAAAATTGCCAAAAAGCCTTCCACCCAGTTTGAGGTTTCCTTATACTCTCTTTACCCCCATAAAAGATGAAACGCAAATTAATTTGGGGCCCGGAAATGACTCCCGAAATTGCGACCTTCTTAGTAGACCTCTCATCTTAAATATCCTTGTTCGTTTGATCCGAAAAAATCACCTTACTTACCCCAAATAGGCCTATTATAATGAGTAGATAAGTAGTGTCACTATCACGAACTCACAAACAAATATGTATCGCCCAAAGAAAATTAATATCTATAGTAATAAAGAAATTTTATTAAAAAAAAACTTTTAAAAAACAAGCTTTTATTAAATGCGCTTAAAAATAGAAAATTTTTTTATCTTTCTTAAACCATAATAAAAGCGATGGGTAAAAATTAAAAATTTGAACTTTATGTATCATATATTGGTCACATCGACGATTCACCTAAGAAACAGTTGTATTAATCTATAACCAAAGGACATTTTCCAAGGATTGGCAAGCACGGCAATCTCACCCGTTCTCAGCTTCTCTAGATGAAAGCATTATGTTTATCATTCGAATAGAATAAGAATTTAGGTCTTCTTTTGTAGTTCTCTCTGTGTACTGCTTTTATTATGGTACAAGAATGATAAAAAATTATTTTCTACTTTTGAGTGCATTTAATAAAAACTTTTTCTTTAAAAGTTTGTTTAAATCGTCCATTTTGAATACGCCATATTGAAATTTTCAAAATCTAATCAAAAATTCGTATTTCTTATCTCCAAATGCCCCCCCCCCGTATACCAATTTTGGTTGAAATCGGACAAACTTAGGTGTTTTTTCCCCTCCACTCCCCTCGTAGGGGAGGGGGGTGAACAATAATGACATATTATTGTATTGTCACCGGAACTATAAATTCATGCTAAATGTGAAGGCAATCGGATGTGTATAAGTTAGTTAAAATTGGTTAGCAACAGATAATCAAAAATCGTCCATCTTAAATCCGCAATATTGAATTTTCAAAATCTAATTAGAAATTCGTCATTTCCAACCCCAAGTGCCCCAACACGCCAAATTTCAACGAAATCGGACGTAGCTGTCAATTTCAATACACTATATTCTTGTCTTATCACCGCAACTATTATACAAACCGCTTCAAGCTACTGCGAACATAGGGGGAATCAAGTCCAATTTACTCTCCGTGCCGTACGACCGAGGTGGATTCGAAGCACGCTACAGTGTTATCTTTTGGAAATTCATTTTGTTTTTATTATTTTGTTTTATTTCTACCTTGCTCGAGAAACAGATGGGTAAGTTCTTAATTGAAATAATACATTTTTAAAACTAAAAATGGATGTCTACGAAGTTGCCGAAAAAGTGCAGATGGTCAAATGGTCAAATCGTCATAACCCAACACACGTTCGATATTGGTCGAGGGAAAATTTGGATTTATATTTTGACGTAAGAACACAGTATCCCCAAAAACTAAATGTTTGGGGGGGGGGGGTATTGTAGGGGAACACGTAATTGGGCCATTTTTTATTAACGGCAATTGCAATTTGAATGGTCCTAGATACTTGGATCTACTGCAGCAGCACATTATTCCAACTGCTAGGCAGTTGTTAGGTGTAAGATTTGGTGAAACATGGTTTTAACAAGATGGTTGTTCCGCTCACAATGTTGGCCTTGTTAGGGAATATCTTGATAATGTATTTCCTAATCGGGTTATAAGTACACGGGGAACTATTTTATGGCCAGCTCGATCTCCCGATCTTGCTCCTAATGACTTCTATCTATTTTTGAAGAAGCTTTTCACCCCTAACATGCTTGGAAACGTTAGAAGGGGTTTTTATAGTAGGCTCGGATATTGTCTAGCCGAGCAAGGAGGACTTTTCGAACATTTTCTTTAATTTTTTTTGACTGGGAGAATCTTTTTGGTTTTTAGAATGTATTATTTTATTTTGAGAACTTGCTTTTATTTTGTTTCTCCTTATTATTCCGGTTTCATTGACTACGCTCCACACAGCACCGTGGTTAGAGGCGTACTAAATACAAGGCGAACGGCGGCGAACGGCAGCGAATGGCGATCGGAAACCTGAGTGTTGGTTGCTTCACTGATAGGCGTGAGGTGTCTCTGCATGTACGTACACTGGCAAATTAGACTTCTTCCGCCCTATGTTCGCAGTAGCTTGAAGCGGTCTGTATATAAGCATGCCAAATTTAAAGCCGATCTGATGTCGGGAAGTTGGTCAAAATTAAGTTGCAAGATTCCACCCGAACAAACATAGTTCGTTATTACATACATTGCAAGTTAAATAAAATCTTGTAAAAAAAGCGAATGGCACATGGCAAAAAGATGTAAGTTGATAGAAAAAAAACGTTTACTTTTAACAAAAGAAAGAGTACGGAATTGTTTTTATTATTATTTTTTTTTTGTTATAGTTGCCCGCAAAAGGCGTCCTTCCCTCCTACTCCATCTAAGTTTGACAATACTTACTTACTAGACGTTTAAAAAGTGTACAAAATATTAAACAAGACATTTAAGATGAGAAGGACTAGTTTCTTTCTCGTTAAGTAAGTTTGAGAGCTGTTCTTTTAAGAAATCGAACACACTCAAACGTTGACGAGACCTCTATATAAACTAAAATTGAGGGTCTAGGGATTTATATTGTAATACTTGTAAGTATAAAGCCTCAAAATGCGTTGCTCTTAAGACAAATTGGTTTTAGCGGGGTTTCGTTTAAGACTGGATAGAGTTAGTTTAATACAAATAGAGCGAGAGTTACAAAACGTTTTAACAAAATTAAGAATAAACCGCCTTTTTTCGTAAGTTACACAAAGAATATGTTGAATGTTGAAAGTCTTTCTTTTGAAATTTTAGAGTAAACCAACAGTAATTAAAATTGAAAAACTAAAGCTCTAACAATATTTTTATCCTGAAAAATGCGTTGATATCATTTATTAAAGGTTCTTATTTTTTCTAGCTCTTGGAGAAGACTGAACTGTATTACACCTATTTTAGTTTCTCCTACTTAGGTCCAATGCACTACAATATAATATATAGCTCAACCAAACGCAACGGACGAAAAAAAATTAAATCTTAGTTCTCGTTAAAATTCCTATATTTTTGGAGGGACCATCGCACCGTTTCCTCCTCTAGTGCCCGCCTTAGGCTTTTGGCCGCCTGGAGGGTCGCCCACGGTTTATCAGAATGTGCAAAATCAAACCTGTTAAATAAAAGAAAGTTCAATCATAAAATCATTCACTATAAAAACTGCAATTCGTTAAGCCAATTTTTTGTCCGAATATCATTCAATAACAAATTCGAAATTTATAAGACCCATTTTTAATCGAACCATTGTTCATCAAACTCATTTAATATCAAACTCGTAATTTGTGAAACCCACTTTTAATAAAACCCGAAATTTGTCAAACCATTATTTTTCGAAACCGGAATTCGTAAAACCCGTTATATATCAGAAAATTTTTGCTAAATACACGCAGGTGGCGACATCTATACACAAAGTATTGAACACCATCTGTGAATACTTTTAGCGAAGTGTGCGCACATAGAACGACAAATGCGCACCGCCGCGCCACTGGCGTCTACGGCTCCGGTTCATGTATTACAGGTTCTACGAATTCCGGTTTTGAAAAATAACGGTTTGACAAATTTGATGAGTTTGATGAACAGTAGTTCGATTAAAAACGGGTCTTATAGATTTAGTTGTTATTGAATGGGTTTGAAGAAATAAGTTTCGGATAAAAAATTGGTTCAAGAAATTGCAGTTTTTATGGTGAATCGTTCTTACGATGAATATTTTTATTAAATACGGTCTGATAAATTTTTGGTTTCATAAGCCATACTCGTCCGCCTGGAGCAAAACTGGGCAAGTGTGGTCAGTGGTTAAAAAATAATCTCTCCTAAGAAAGCGATAGAGGTATTTCAAGATTCATTAGAGATTGCTGTACACATCGTATTCTGCTAAATTTGACGTATTTACGAGGAAATAAAATAGCAATAAAAAGCAAAAGCAATTAAAACAGTGCCCGCGTCGGGATATGATAGGGTCCATAAAATTTTAGATTTTGCGATCTAAAAAGGGTGGCAAGCCAAAAGTTAGGCAATAAGTCAAACATGATTAAAAAGGATTTTAGAAGTGAGCGGGTTTAATTCTGATTACGAAAAATATTCACAAAAATTATTGATTATAACAGTTAACAAGAGGTAATTTCACAATTATTAACAGGTTCTCTCATTTCCCAGCACAGTTCACATTTTGAATGATTTTAAGAAAAAAATATACTCTTTTCAAAAGTATTTTTGTGTGGGGGCCATCCCTAAATAGTTATTCTAATAAAAATTAAAATCTTCTATATACGTCCTACTTTCAAAACCTGGCAAAAATATGTCATTTTTCCAAAATGTAAAAAAAAGTATTTTAAAAAAATAAAAATTAGGACTTATAGAGCATTTCATTTTAGACAAAAAAAGTCAAACAAGCATTTTTGTAGTACTAACCGTTTTTTTATAATCGTCATTTAAATGTTTGAAAAATGGAAAAAAATTGTCACATTTTGAATTTTAATGCTGTTAATTTAAAAAAAATATATTTTCCGAAAAAGCGATGTGAAACCTGAAAGGGAACATATTTTCGCTAAAAAAATGTTACAATGTTTTTTACATCACTTATAGTTTCTATATAAAAAAAATTTGTTGAAGAAAATGCTAAAATCATGTCGATTATATTGAACAAAAATTTTTCTATAAACTAAACTTCTAAAAAATTACAACTATGTGCTAAGTAGGTAGTATTATTACCTATCAGAACGACAGTAAAAAAGTTTTGACTTTCTTATGTTAATTAAGTAAAAATAAGAAATAACCAAATTTCTGCAACATAAGAAAAATAATTTTTTGAATGACCGTAATACTGACTATTACATGATGCTTTCTGATATTTTTTTTTTGTTTTTTTATTGTATATAAAAAAATGCCTTTCAGAGAGATACTCTTATTTAATTCGACCAGAGGTCATAGTCGACACTTTTTTACTGTCGTTTGATAGGTGACATGAGTAACTATTTAGCAAATAATTGTTTTTTTTTGAGTTAGTTTTATAGAAAAATCTTGGTGCAAAAAAGTTCAATACAATCGACATGATTTTCCATTTTCTTCAACTTATTTTATTTTTGTATATAAACTATAAGTGATGCAAAAAAAAGTTGTAACGTTTTTTTATCGAAAATATCTTCTCTCTCAGGTTCTCCGTCGCTTTTTTGGAAAATATATTTTTTTTAACTAACAGCATTAAAATTCAAAATGTGACAAAAATGGTTCGTACTACAAAAATGCTTATATGACTTTTTTTTGTCTAGAATGGAATGCTCTATAAGCCCAAATTTTTTATTTTTTAAAAATATTTTTTTTTACATTTTGGGAAAAAATTACATATTTTTGACAGGTTCTGACAGTAGGACGTATATTGAAGATTTCAGTTTTTATCAGTAACTATTTAGGGACGCCATCTACACAAAAATATACCTTTCGAAAAGAGTATATATTTTTTCTTAAAATCAATCAAAAAGTGAATTGTTATAGTAGTGAGTGCAAGATAATTAAAATTAACATTTCCTGTGCATCGTCTTACATTTTTAGCGAAATTTTGCCCCGCTCACTTTACAGGTATATGTTAGATGATGGGAAAAACAGCTGTTTCTTACATCTATCTAAGAAAGCCGTCTACTAGTAAAATATTTTTTATGCAAATTTAAGGGTTAAGTAGAGTAGCCATTGAGTTAAACTTCGCCTTTGAAATTATTTATTATTACAATAAAGACGTTTTCTATTCTATTCTACCCTATAGAATTTCTACAATTATGGAAAAATGAAATTCTAAATTCTAAAATTGTAACACTCTTGTTAAAGATAAAATGTCAAATTTTGCTAAAATGCATCTGCATTTTTTGGTTTTAGGTAAAAATACCATCATCCCAAACCGTCTTCTCGCCAGAATTTTAATAATAGTTTACACAACTAGTGGCTAAAATAATGCTTTTTTACAAGCGTTGGTTTAAATAAGGGCGCAGCGAGGTAATTAAAAACGCGAGTAAAAAAAGCACAATTTAGCCGCGAGTTGTTAACACTATTTCCTTTAATACTTTTATCAAAAAATCCGAAAAACAGGAAAATACTTTTTTTTATACCTTCATCAAAAACATGATTTTAGTAATCGTCTGCAGATAAGCAAAGCATGGCTTTTTTGGTTACTATCTAATTATTCTTGCCTAAAAATTATACCATCTCCGCCAGTTTTTACCAAGTATTTAAGAAAAAATCATTTAAAAATATTGTCAAAATATCAAACTGTCAAAGATAAAAATATCGCAACAATGAACGTCACGGAGTAAAAAGGCACATCGCAATGGAAACCATTGCTGTTTCACTTACCAGCCGCCTTGATTTATAGTGTTAGGATGGTGTGTTGTGAGGCGTGCTCTTCGTTCGAGATTTTTAAAAGTATTTTCCTGTTTTTCTTGGACTTGTTCATAAAGGTATTAAAAGGTGTTAACAACTCACGGCTAAACTGTGCTTTGTTTTACTCGCGTTTTTAAATAACTCGCTGCGCTATTTAAACCAACATTTGTGAAAAAGCACTATTTTATCCACTAGTTGTGAAAACTACTATTAAAAATCTTCAACGAAGAGCACTTCTCGCAAAACACCATCTTTACACTAAACATCAAGGCGGCTGGTAAATGAAATAATAATGGTTTCTATAGCGATGTGCCCTTTTACTCGGTGACCTTCGTTGTTGCGACATTTTAATCTTTGATAGTTTGATATTTGGATGATATTTTAAAATGATTGTTTCGTAATTAATTGATGAAAACTGGCGAAAATGAGTTAATTTTTAAGCAGGGATAATTAGATTTTTTCAATATACCTATTTTTCGCTATTTCTCTTTAATTTTGGGTAAAAAACGGAAAGAAATTTTATTTTGCATACGTGATAAAAATAAAGTTTTTTTGCATCGGTAACCAAAAAGCCATGCTTTAGTTATCTGCAGACAGTTACTAAAATCATGTTTTGGATAAAGTTATAAAAAAAAATATTTTAAAACATTTTTGGGAATAAAACCCCAGTCTTACCTGAACTTTTTTTTTTCCCAAACAAAAGATATTTTTTTTGGGTTTAACTACAGTAATGAAAAAAATACCATATAACAATGTATTTTTAATTTAACAAAAGCAATTTCATTGCACATTTTTATTATTGAATCTGTATAGCCTGTAGGACATCTCTCGTAAGAGTCCGGCAGTAGTCGGCTAACATCTTACAGTTCCAATCTCCCTGATACCTTCTTTCCATGTTTAACATATCTTGGTGAAACCCTGTTACCGCACCGGTCACTTACATATACAGCACCACAATTTTCCATATTCCATATAGTTACATACTAGTTTTTAGTAACACAAAAGAAATTGGGTAACCAGGTTTTTATAGTTTTCTGCTTTGGTGTTTCCCAAAAAATTTAGTGCAACAATTTTAAACGTATTCCAACCATCTTTTTCCTTACCTTGAATTATGGAATAGAATTTGAATTGCACATCTCCGAAAAGTTTCCTTATCTGTGGACCCACAAATATTCTTTCTTTAACTTTAGCGTCACTGATCCCAGATAGATTTTCTTTTCACCAAATGGCCTTCCCAAATTTTATATGAAGTGGCGGTAGTAAAATAATTGCTAGGGGAACTAATCGCGGCGGGCGTTGGTTACATTTTTTTCCCTGATTCAGTATCCATAATACTTATTATTACTTAAATTTAAACACATCCACGAAATTCACTCTCTAAGACTCATTCCTAACAATATTATACCAAAATGTAACAATTTCTGATTTAAATACCTTATAATACAATTGGTATAATAAATCCAGGTATTTCCCATTTAATGGTCTAATTTTTCCATACATTAAGAGCAGGTAGGTAATAATCCTAATTACCATGGATCTATAAAATCGCTAGGTGGGGCTTTTGCAAGACAGACTGATAATTAGTATAATAAAATAAGTAACTAGATTAGATTAGATTAGAATGGGGTGGTGTAGACATTTGTCCATCTCAGATCTATTGCGGTTCCCCTTTTTCTTCCTTGCTTTGCTCGAACTACAAAATAAGTTGCAGTCTCGTCCTTGTCATGAAAGCCGGAAGCTTTGTCAGTGTGCCCTGTATTTAGCTTTCTGACCACGGACATTCTAGGTCTCCCAATAATGTAATGAGGTTTCTTTCTCTTTCTTTCAGAAACGGCATGTAGCATCTTCTACCAATCCCATTGCATACAAGTGCTTATTGAGTTTGCAGTGACCTGTTAAGAGCCCCACTATTTGTCTGACAAGCTTCCTCTCCTTACTAAGAAGTTCTGCAGTCAGCTTTGGTGAACGTTCTTTAATGAACTGTTTGGCCTGTCTTTATCCAGGCGTTTGCTGTCATAGACCGTTCGTCTCTTTAGTGAGCCACTGTTTAATAGATTGCTTGGCTCTGGCCTTAGCGATCCCACAAAATGGTTCAGGCTCTGTGAACTTTATTGCCGAGCCTTGTCTGGCCAATGCATCGGCTTTTTCGTTTCCAGAGTGTCCCCGATCACCCTTCTGGTGCTTGCCAGCCTATTTAGAGCTGTTCTGCAGTCCCAAACCAGTTTGGACGTCACCTGCACTGCTTGTAGAGCTTTGAGTGCAGCTTGACTATCTAAATATATAACTACCGAATGAGAGTTTTCCTCTACTTTTTGTATTTCTTCGGCACAGTCACGTATTGTCGCTAGCTAAGCTTGGAACACTGTGCAATCGTTTGTCAGGCTTATAGAGACTGAAGTCTCGTATTTCTTCCCGTATATGGCTGCTCCTACACCCTTATCAGTCCGAAAGGAGGACCTTTCTCCCAGTCGGCTCTATCTGGAATCTTGACTTTGTATTTCTTTTCGAAATTATATTTGCAGATTATTACGTTGCACGGCAATCCCAGTATAGGATCTTTTTTGAGCTCGTTTTCAAGTCTTTCATGCTCAGTTCCATGTGAATTGATAATGGGTGCTTGACCCTGCGTTAGCCTGTAGGCTATCTCTCGTGCTTGGCAAAGGTGGTAAATAAGTAAGTAAGATTTTGCTATTTTGGTGTCTAGGAACATTTTTGCTGTTCCCCAGTGTACGATAAACTCAAAATAACAAATACCTTAATGCTAACCCCTAAAAACACACTCTGCACGATTTTATGACCAGTCAATTTTTTTATCACGCATTCGCTCGTAAAACCTGACTATTTGATTAAAATAACTCGTCAAAATTACCTTGCCTTTTTACGTTTTCTATCAATTTACCAAAAAAAAGAAACTTTATTGCCAAACCAGACGTCTCGCGCTAAAAGCCACAGCGAGTCCAAAAGAAATAACTGAGCACTTAATATAGCTATTTCCGTCCAAGATTGTTTTTTATATAATAGGTATTTCAAATTCTAGTAGTCAACACAAAAAAATCTTGTAAAAATTATGTGGTAGGTAGATTTGTTAGGCGCTCCTTTAACCCCAAAAATGTTAGTTTTGTTACACTTAGAAAACTATTCCAAGTGAAGTGCCTACTAGCGTTTTTTGTTAGTGGTAAGTGAAGTTTCTATTAGTCCCAAGTGATAAATTCAATAGCTGCAAGTAAAACGACCTATTTAGACCCGAGTTTACCAATACGCAATACTTTCCCTTCACTTAGGGTTAGTGAATTTTTCTACTAGTTTGTGAATCCTTAGTGCGACCAATGTGCGACAAGTCAATTAACTTTCCCTTCATAGCAAGTAGAAGGAAAGAAAGTCTTGTATGCTTCACAAATATTTTATTTCATTAAACACGACGCGTTTCGATTTTTTCTTTAAAAAATGATTTTGAAGTGTGCATTCTGTAATACAATAAAAACGAGTTTTTCAAAATCAAATTTAAATAAAAAAATAAAAAAGAGTACTTACAGAACGTCAAAAATCCATCATTAAGGGTAAAATTTAGGACACAAACTACACATAAGTAAATTAATAAATAAAACATACACACACTAGCAACTATTTAAAAAAAAAAGACAAAGGAAACGAGAATAATAAATAAAATTCGAAATAAAACAACGAGCGGCATCTAAAATAAAACTGTCGACAAGGAACAAAGATAAAAAACAAGACAACTATTTAAAATTATTGGTAACTTTATGGTGTGCGTTGCTGGGTTCATTCAAACTGACAGATGTAGGATCATTTTCCAACTTCGCTATTTCAAAATTCTTCAAAAAATTCAACTTCCTGCCCTTGTAAGCATCATGTAACATTTTAAAGTTATTTTCCAAATTAAAAGTCTCTCGCAAATGTATGCCAAACGCCGAACGATTATCGGATGGAGATTTTTGAGAATTTAAGTGTTCTCGAACTCTAACACGAAAACTGCGTCCAGTTTGGCCAACATATTTTACAGAGCAAGAACCATAAACCAGCAAATAAACACCACTTTTTTCTAAAGTTGGGACTGTATCTTTTAATCTGGAAAACAAACTTTTGAAGAAAGATTTATACACTAATTTGATATTATTATTCAAAGAATTAAGAACATTACCTACTCTCAAAGAGATATCCCAGGTAAGTTAATTTGACATATTTTGGTGGTTGATATGGTAAAATAGATGTGTCTTTTGGGTCCAAAAATAAATTTTTTAATAAAGAATTATATTTTTTTCTTATAAGTCTATTAATTAAAGAAATTTTGTAGCCGTTATTAATTGCAATTTAATAGATGATATTTTTCTCTTTTTCGAAATCCAATGGTAATAAAGGAGCAGAAAAAAGTTAATGAATAAGACAATTAAAGGAGGCAATCTTGTGTGCAAAAAAGTGATTGGAATCTGAAGGTATGACATCAGTTTGAGTAGGTTTCCTATAAATCGAATATTCAAACTTTTTGTTTTTTCTTTTAACTGTCAAATGTAAAAAATTCAAACAACAATTTTCTTCTATTTTCATAGTAAACTGAGTTTTCTTATTTAATGAATTCAAAAAATCTAAAAATTAATTGAATTCTGTTCTTGTACCATTCCAAACCACAAAAGTGTCATCTATATATCGGACCCGAAATAAAATTTTGTTTAAAAAAATACAATTACTTGAAAACAATTTTGTCTCAAAATAAACCTGAACCCATAGGGAGACCATCTAGCATTCGATAAAACTTGTTATTAAACTGAAAGTAATCTAGATTTAGACACTTATTTAAAAGTAACACTATGCCTTTTCTAGTCTCATCGCTCAAACTTGAATTATGCGTTAAAAGTCTCTGAATTAACTCTACTACGTCTCGTCTAGGAATACTAGGAAATAAATTCACTATGTCAAAAGAGACCGAAATGAAATTGTCTGGTAATCTAAGACGTTCAAGTTTTCTTATTAATTTCAAAGGGTTTTTAATACCAAATTTATTTGTAAACTCCAAGATATCTTTAAGAACTCTATTCAACCATACATCTAAATTATAAGCCGCGGATTGAACAAAGTTCACAACCGGTCTAATGGGCATCTTGTTCTTATGTATTTGGACCATGTCATATAAAAGAGGAGTCGATTCTATTAACTTTCCCTTCACTTAAGGTTAGAGAATTTTTTTACCAGTTTGTTAACCAATATGTGACAACTCATTTATCCTTCCCTTCACTAACGTATTGCCATCGCAAGAATTCGACAATCCTATTTGCAACGTTCATTGTTCTATTTATAGGGAGATCGTGATGGAAATAAGTTAAAAAAACTCGAAAAAAAAAATCGATAAATGGAAACGAACCCAGTAACTCTTGATTTAGAGATGCTTGTCCATATATATCCACAAAATAAATTATCTGATTAAGCTAATCGTGTTTGAATAGAGCGTCTCGTTTGGCCAACATATTTTTTGTCACAATCCATGCAACTAATTTCGTAAATTCAAGTTTTTTCTAGAACTGTGGTTTTATCCTTGGGATTTCCTAGTAAACTTCTTATTGTGTTTCCGGATTGATATACTAATTTAAGACCGGTGTTATTAAATACTTTTTGTAATCCTTTCGTATAATTAGGATTATAAAAAATTGATAAAAATTTAGAGTCGGAGGTATCTTTTTGTCTGAAAAAAGTGGAATTCCGAAAGGTCTTTTAATTCTTAAGATAATTTATTTTAATACCTTTATCAAAAAATCCAAGAAAAACAGGAAAATATTTTTAAATATCTCGAACTAAGAGGACTTCTCGCAACACACCATCTTTACAGTATAAATCAAGGCGGCTGGTAAACGAAGTAACAACGTTCATTGTTGCGACATTTTAATCTTTCAAACATTTTGACGATGGTTTTAAATGTTTTTTTAGTAAATAATTGGTTAAAACTGGCGGAAATGGCTTAATTTTTAGGCAGGAATAATTAGATTTTTTCAATATTACTCTCTTCCGTTACTTTTCTTTAATTTTGGGAAAAAACAAACAGAAATCTTTTTTTGCATCCTGGATAAAAAATAAAAAACGCGAGTAAAAAAAAGCACAGTTTAGCCGCGAGTTGTTAACACTACTTTTTAATACCTTTATCATAAAATCCAAGAAAAACCGGAAAATACTTTTAGAAATCTCGAACGAAGAGAACTTCTCACAACACACCATCTTTACACCATAAATCAAGGTGGCTGGTAAATGAAATAACAATCCTTTCCATAGCGATGTGTCTTTTTACTCGGTGACGTTCTTTGTTGCGACCTCTTAGTCTTTGATATTTTGACGATATTTTTAAATGATTTTAAAGAGATACTTGGTGAAAACTGGTGGAAATAGCTTAGTTCTTAGACAAGAATAATTAGATTTTATCTATATTACTATTTTCTGCTATTTCTCTTTAACTTTCGGTAAAAAACGGATAGAAATCTTTTTTTGCACCCGTTATCAAAAAAAAGTTTTTTTGCATAGGTAACCAAAAAAGCCATGCTTTAGTTATCTGCAGACACTTACTAAAATCGTGTTTTTAATGAAGGTATAAAAAAAAGTTTTTTTGGATCGGTACCCAAAAAAGCCATGTTTTAGTTATCTGCAGACAGTTACTAACATCATGTTTTTGATGAAGGTATAAAAAAAAATTTACATGATACAAGTATTTTATTTGACTTAGTAAATTTTTTTTAGTGTTAAAATATTTAGCTTCTGTATATTTTTAAAGACTAATCGGTGGCTAAATATTCTCTTTGACGACAGATTTATCCTAGATTCACTGTTTTGAGTTTCCACACACAATTTAAGTTCAGATCAGATCAAGGTTTTTTTTTGTACTGGGACTTTTCATCCATTATAGGATCGATGCCCAGTTTTAGCCAAGTTTTTGCAAAGTTAAAGACAAACACAAAATATTCACGTACCTAACCGGGATACGAACCCGAGAGCTGCCGTGCGGCAGACCGATACAACTCAAAGTTTAGTTCAAACTCATTAGACGTGCAAAGTAAGTTTTTTTACACTCTTTAGTACTAAAATTATAATTAAAAATGCTAATCAAGAAATTCCAAAAAAGGTTTTTTTATACCTTCATCAAAAACATAACTTTAGTAACTGCCTGCAGATAACTCAAGCAGGGGTTTTTTCGGTTACCAATGCAAAAAAACTTTTTGATCACGGGTGCAAAAAAAGACTTCTGTCCGTTTTTACCCAAAATTAAAGAGAAATAGCGTAAAATAGTAATATTGAAAAAATCTAATTATTCTTGCCTAAAAATTAAGCTACTTAAGCCAGTTTTCACCAAGTATCTCCGAAAAAATCATTTAAAAACATCGTCAAAATATCAAACTATCAACAATTAAAATGTCGCAACAATGAACATCACCAAATAAAAAGGCACCTCGCCATGGAAACCACCATTGTTATTTCATTTACCAGCCGCCTTGATTTATAGTGTAAAAATGATGTGTTGCGAGAAGTGCTCTTCGTTCGAGATTTTTAAAAGTATTTTCCTGTTTTTCTTGGACTTTTTGATAAAAGTATTAAAAAAAATAGTGTTAACAACTCGCGGCTAAACTGTGCTTTTTCTTACTCGCGTTTCTAAATACCTCAATGCACTCGTTATTTAAACCAACGCTTGTAAAAAAAGCACCATTTAACCACTAGTTCTTAAAACTACTATCTTAGTAGTAGTGCAACAATTTGTATGAAAAAATTACTCATATTGAAAGTACTTAAGGACGTATATTTCAACTAGAGAACAAAGCCCGTAGTCTAAAGATCCCTGCTCTCGACAAAGAGAAGCAAGGTCCTCTTTGTCGAGAGAAAGAAAAAGAAAGGAAACCTGCATCCTTGGAGCCACGTGCATCACTTAAGGGTGCACCTAGGGGTTTAGTAGTTTTATTACTACTACTACTTACTGTTGTATTGACATTTTGGATTTTTGTCTGTAAAAGAATTTATTAGTGAAAACCGAGGGGTGGCTAGGTAATACACTTTGGTGGACACGCCGATGGCATTGCATGGCATTTTATGCAATTTATAGCATTCTTAGGCATTTTAACAGAAAAATCTGATAAAAATGCTGCTTGGTGTACAAAAAGGATGACCGAGCCACCCCTCGGTGAAAACTCTAGTTGTGATTTATAATTTTCTCAGATACAAATGCCTATATAAGCTGGTTA
This sequence comes from Oxystoma pomonae, assembly GCA_963921995.1. Lineage (NCBI taxonomy): Eukaryota > Metazoa > Arthropoda > Insecta > Coleoptera > Brentidae > Oxystoma > Oxystoma pomonae. The sequence goes on from OY998164.1 coordinate 36,986,674, forward strand.
AAAATAACACAGTTCATTTGAGATTTATAAATATGCGGAATTATATATTCGGCTCGTTCTTCCAGTTTTTTAGCTCGAAAAAATTCTATCCTAAAGGAATCATTTTCTCACTTGATTCGGAAACTAAAAGAAGTTTAGGCTGAATAAACCCCGTATTAAATTCGCTCGAGGAAAAAGAGAGGATCAAATGAACCGTTGTTAAGACCAATCTTTCTCCGCTTTTTCTTTTATATATGTTCTTAGCATTATTAGAGACTTATCGGTATATAATATCAGCCTAGCTTAACTTTAATAAAGTCGGTACTATTTTTTACAGTTTTGCACGAACGATCGACTGCTACCTACGTATTTTTAGGTACTTTACCCAACTGCTATGAAAAAACAACAATTTTTCGTGCTAATCCCCCCTCTCACCTTTACAACACTTCACATCCAGCTACCTCCCCCCACACCTTGCTGCGTTACGTAATTTATGGATGACCTCTAAGTTGGTTACCTAAGGTTCTTGCTACAATTTCTGACATTGTTGGTATATGGTAAGTTGATAAAGTAAATGAGGTCCTTTATTAAAGGTCGGTGTAGACAATATGAAAGTCGACATTATTTTGACAGCATCGCGCCCAAGAAAGCTCTGGCCGGATATCCCGAACGTAGGTTTCGGATAGCCCCGGCAACCAAGAAGAGCGCCGTCTAACCTCAATTTTGACATAATAATCAGTTCTGATAAGAATAACTTTATTTTAGAATAACTTTATTTTTTCCTTTATAGTTGGAGAAGAGCTTAAACGGGAAAATTTATGTTACACTTTCCCGAAAAATGCGAGGATTTGTTTCAGTCATTTCATAACCAGTTGATAAACTGCCCAAAATTATGTTAGGTACCGTCGGGGAATATGCCCAGGTAAGGAAAATTTTTATTTAAAAATAAGAGGAAAACAGAAGGCACTCAAATTTCGTGGCATCCGAAACTTTAAACTTTATTTCATTAAATTTAAAAAAAAAGTTTTCTTAAAATAGTAATGATTTCCCTGCCAAAAAAACCGCATCAAAACTCTTAAAAAAAACTCGTCAAAGTTGACAAGTTTTGATAGGATCCGACGGTCAAGGTTGACGAGATTTAATTATTTTTAACATCGGTTTGTGAAACACCATTGTCAGGTGAAATCTTATTAACTTTGAACAGTTTGTGGCTGATTAAAATATTTATAACCTCACAAGTTTTCAACAGCAGTCTTGTGAACTTTTATAAGAATTTGTCAGATTTCATTGGATTACTGATTGATAAAGTTTATGAGATTCTATGAGGAGAAGGATACAATTTTGGCTTCTGAAAATCTACGAGATTTTACAATATTTTATGAGGAACCCTAAAAGTTTTGACAAGATTTTATAAGATTTTGTGATAACAGTGGTCCGATTTTGACGAGGTTTGACAAGATCCAGTTAAATTTCGTTGTTCTTGACATCAGATTTAACCTGTTTTTACAAGACTCGAGTCAAGTTTCTGAGAGTTTTTAAGAGTTCCTGCGAGATGCTTGAATAAATAACTAGGATTTTAACAAGATTTTAAGAGACTTTATGATAGAATTGATCAGATTTTACCTGTTTTCACAAGACTAGGTTTAAGTTTTTAAGAGATGATTAAACAAATAACTTTAATTTTAACGAGATCTTAAAAGATTTTATGATGGGATTGATCAGGTTTTACCTGTCTTTGCAAGACTAGAATAAAATTTCTAAGAATTTTTAAGAGTTTCTAAAAGTCGCTTGAACAAATAACTTGGATTTTAACAAGATTTTAATTGTTGTGTAAAAGATAGAATTGATCAGATTTTACCTGTTTTCACAAGACTAGGTTTAAGTTTTTAAGAGTTTTTAAGAGATGCTTAAACAAATAACTTTAATTTTAACGAGATCTTAAAAGATTTTATAAAATTTTAACAAATATTTTCTTTGGATCATACATTTTTTTGGAAAATTGGGCTTACGTTCTGATAAAAACAAAAGTTTGTTTCTTCTTTCTTTAAATATTTGACTTGTTCTCAGAGCCCCTAGCTATTATGGTTAATAAAATATATTAAAATTTATTACTTGTAATACTCATCAAATCCATGTATGTTTTTAGAACGTTTTTAAAAACGTACGCCTATGTTCCAGGTCTTATTGCGAATCTTTTTCAGACTTTTTGTGTACAAATGCGACGACGACGACCTGAGTGCACATTTAGTAAACATTCGCATATGTTTAAAAAACGTTTCAAAGGCGTATTAAAAACGCCTAAGAAACGTTTTTTGCACTCAGCAATTACATAAATATTTTGTATAATGGTGTAAACGCAATAACACAAAAACATTTAATTTATCTTTTATTTAATAAACAAAAGTTTAAAAACACACGAACTATCAAGACAAACAACTAGCAACGCAACTACTACCCCTTATTTATTGACCATCCTTTAGAAAAATATGTTGACCTTAAATCTTTTTTATAACTTATAATAAATAGGTAAAAAATAAATTCGCGAAATACTAACTCTATCTATAAGTAGTTACACAAGCAAGGCGCCTCAGGCAAATTATAAATATTTTCTATTTTTACAAAGAATTAAATTAATAAACTTTAAAACTTAAAACAACGGTTTACTTCAAAAAAATTAAAATAGGGTCACACCTAAAACAATACCTTGATAAAAATATTGTGCCATCAATCCAAATTAATAGGTTTGCATGCCAAAGTTCTTTTTTGATATCCCATATATAGATACAATGAAACCAAAAGTCAATAAACCAATTATTTTTCCAAAATAAACTTGCACATAAATATTTACTTAAAACTGTTTAATCTTGTGTACTATACTGTATATTATACTGTTATATTAAGAAATGACAACTCACAAAGGGCTCGCACAATGAGTTTTTAAAAATAATCTTAAAAGAGGTAATTATTCAAAAAAATATAACTTCCTTACATGATTACCGGTATTGATGTGGGTACTTAACATTCCAGTCCTTTGATTTAGTACCATTCCAGTCTTGTAATAAAAACCTGAACAAAAATACTTTAGCTGCGTGCAACATCACAAAAATTCAACTTTCTGCCGCTCTGTTTACTGGCGCTGTAACTAAAGAAATAGGAGCCTCTTTTAATCATACTAATTTTTTGGATCTACCCCTCTTTTCATGATATTTTACATATCACGATGAGGGCTAAATGTTAAGTGAAATATTTATTGTGATAATATTTCTTTTTTTGGGAAAGGGTTTATTTCTTTTAATTTTTGCCCTTATTTAAGGAAGGGTTTTTTTTTTGTTAAGGGGGGTGGCATATTATATGAAGATGAATAGTCCATACAAATAAAAATGGGGCCTGCAATTTTATTTATTATTTTTTTAATAACAGTTGAGAGCTTCTTTACATAACATTTTAAGTCAAAGTGTGTTTTTTATTTTAAACCTTTTATTATTACTTCATTTTAAACCTTTTGTTATTGCTATCAAAAACTTACTCAGTTTTATTCCGCTTCTGTTAACACTCCCCTCTTCTTCCTTTCTTGGGCCCTTTTGAGCCAACCTCCAATAGTCGATTATATTGCTTTTTTATTGCAGGGCAGTCCTGAGTTTTCAGTTGCCTCTAAAAATTCTTAAAGTTAGGTGGTCAAGATTACTTATTAAAGCGTTTAGTTTTTTTGAATTGCAGAATATATCAAAGGAATCAAAATTACTACAAATTAAGTTAGGTGAAGCAGAAGGTAAAAATGTTTAAAAAAATTATCTAAAAAGTTAAAATGAAAGAAAAATCTATTATAAAGGAATTTAAAAAAAGTGATTTAAGTTGCATATAGTTTCTTTCTTCTTTTGGGTAAAAAAGAGTTGGTTAGGTTGGGGAAGGGGGTATTAAATCACCATGTTGTCATACAAAAAGGGAATATCATTAAATTTTAGTTAATCACCAATTATCATCTTAAACAGAAAGATAATTGAATGGTGGTTTTTCCTTCCACTCTGACAATGAATATTTTAGGGCCTTATCATCAGTTATAAGTGCAGATAGTATTCGTCTAATAAACTCCTGGATATTATTACCAAGCTTTGAAAAATAGGCAACCTAAAATATAAAATTATAATAGATTTTAACCATAACAGGTTTTTGGTCATTCTTAGTCTTAGTTAACTCAATTAAAAATCATTCAAACTTTACGAAACAATTAGCAAAATCAGACCATGTTTGGACCTACTTATTTCTTATTTTTTTTCTCAACGTTTCGAGGATGTTGAACAAAATTATTTCAAGTGTCAGTTAATTTGGATTAAGGCAGGTTCAAGGTTATATTCCTTTCCTTTTCCGTAACTTTTTCCTTTATCTTAACCTTTCCTTTTTCCTTAAGTAAAAAGCTGGTTCATGCTAAAATTTAAAGTTGACACTAATGATAGGCAAACTTGCGATTTTGGCATTTTATTTAGATACAAAATTTGGAGTTCTTTTTGTTCTACAAATGTGGACCAAATGCATTAAATGTTCAATATTCAATTTTGTAATAACTACTGCTTGAAATAATTTAAAAAACCATCAATTTTGAGGTTAAAAAATGTCAAGAAATATTTTGCCTGCTGCACTTACACGACACAATTTTTTCCGTTTCTTTTTCTGTAAAGCTAAATATTGGTTGACTTTCAAGACTTAAGGAAAAAGATATGGAAAAGGAACAAGCATGAACATCCACATCTGAATACATGAGATTTTATAATAAAAGTTACAGCAAAAGTTACACAAAACGAAAAGGAATTAAAGCATGAACTAGCCTTTAAAAGACTTCCTAAAATTTATTTCTGGTTAAAGTTCAGTAAAGCTGGGTTTATAAAAATAAGAACTTGTTGATGGTTTATACATGAAATAAAATTAAAATAAGAATAGTATTGAATCAATTGGCGCATGTGTATTAAAAATGTGTCTACTGTCATTTTTTGGGGTTTATTATTTTTTTAAAATTTATACAAAAACTCACATGCATATATTTTACAGCCATGTTTTACCAGGGATGTGTCCCACCAGAAGCTAAAATGTTTGTCGAAGTCACATAACTACCTTAATCAGCATATTAATTAGTGTCAAAAACTTTACTTACCCTTTTATAGAAAAATACACCACCAGGTATCCTTACAAAAAAAGACCAAAATTATACATCTCCCGAAACATCTCCTTTTAAATTAAAAAAAAAACCTTTAAAAAAATCAGAAGTAAGGTTATATGTAAAAAATCAAGTTAAAAAGTTAGAAATTGACCATCTTTTAATTTTATTTTCTTTATTTAGTTAGCCGAGGTCTTAGCTTTATAAACGCTTACAGGTATTTCTCTAGCTTTACTCTTATTTTTATTTTTTCCTGTATAAACCCAGCTTAAATTGCTAGAGCTAGAACATTTTTTTGAACCTACCATAGCTTGGTATTTTTTGTGTTCTCTAGATCACTCTCGAGTTTGACTAGATTATCCTCCATTTATAAAGGTAAAGTAATAAACTATCCATAACATCCTGTTCGTTTTCTTGTTGGGATAGACCTCCTGAAAAACCACCTTTTATTAATTTTCGATTTTTCCATTAAGTTCTAGAATTGAGAAGGATCATCAAAATAAATTGAGGTACCAGCAGCAGACAAGTTAAGGCTGATTCATAGTTAAATTCTTTTTCCTTTAACTTTAAACTGTTTTTTTTTCCTTAAGTAAAAAGCTGGTTCATGTTAAAGTGCCTTTTCCTTAACTTTAGTCCTTAATGTTAACACTAATTAACAGGTGCATTCAAGACTACTGCATGAAATATTTACAAAAAAACAATACAATCAATTTTGAGGTTAAGAAAACGTCAACAAATATTTAGCAGGCCGCACTTCGGCAACACTATTTTCCATTTCGTTTTCCGTAAAGTATATTGGTTAACTTTCAAGATCATTCCTTAGGTCTTAAGGAAAAAGGGTAATTATGCAGTATACGGTTTTCTGCCATTTTTGAAAAATTCTTTCTGGGGGCACCTACTAGGGTCCCTAGGACCCCAAATCCGCCTGCACCGGTTGATTTTTTTTGTTTTTTTTTTTAAATTTTCAGTAAAACAACCCAATCCAACACAGTCCAACCATACCCAAAACCTTTTTCTCTTAAAAAAAAATCGGGCGCAGGCGGATTTGGGGTTCTAGGAACCCTAGAAGGTGCCTCCATAAAGAATTTTTCATAAAAAATCAAAAATGGCAGAAAACCGTATACAGCATAATTACCATTTTTTATTTTAATTTTTATATGCCTGTATAAACCCAGCATAAAATGACGATTTTTAGTTGCTTTATTGGTAGTTCTAAACATTTTCAAGGACGAACTTATTTAAGAACAAAAGAATATGAATACTTACGCAGTATCTGTTTCTAAATCCATGGTTAGTTGAAACTCCAACTAAATTTTTGCCAATTTTAAAAGAAATCTTGCAAAACACAAAAAACAAACCACGAAAATATAGGTTAACGAATCTATGCCACGAAAAGGAACCCACACAGGAATAAACCGCAGAATATTAAATGGCGTCGGCAAGTACGTCAAGTTGTCAACCGCACGTCAGATGTCAATCGCGCGGGAAATTTAAAAAAATACGGCGTTCAAAACACACGATATCCGGCAATGCGTTTTATCGGACCGGAACGGTGGTTTAGAAATACATGCAATTACAAAGAAACCATTGCGTTTTACTTGGTATGTAAAACACGTTTTTCAGTTATTGGCAAAATAACATAAATTTGCCAATACATCAGCACTAGTAAATAGTCATTGGCAAAATTGCGCAATTTTGCCAATAATACTACTGTAGAATATAACCATTGGCATTCACTTGCCAATAATGCCAATAAAGAAAATACACCTTACCACCTTTTCTTGTTTGTGGGGTATCCGTGCTTATAAAACCTTTTAAAATATTAATAGTAATACTCGTCAAATCTTTAAAAAAAAAATAGTGCTGGGAGAACCGTATAAACTATATTCTTTTGTCCTTCCTGCTTGTTAATGCCTATAAAATCTTGTAAAATATTTGCATATAATACTCGTCAAATCTTTAAAAAAAATGTGCTCATAGAAACGTGTAAAATCCTATACTTTTATTCCTTCCTGCTTATTAATGTTAATAAAACCTTGTAAAATATTTGCTTGTAATACTTGTCAAATCTTTTAAAAAATTGTGCTGGTAGAACCATATAAATTCCTATACTTTTATTCATTCCTGCTTGTTAATGCTTATAAAACCTTGTAAAAGATTTGCCTGTAATACTCGCTAAATCTCTTAAAAAATTGGCCTCCTAGAGGCGCGTAAATACTGGTCAAATCTTTTAAAAAATTATGCTAGATCGCTGCAATTAAATCTTATAGAATCTTGTAAAACATTAAATTATAATGCTCATCAAATCTTTTAAAAAAATGTGCTGGTAGAACCGTAATAGAAACTTATAAAGTCTCGATACTTTTCTTCCTTATTAAATCTCGTAGAAACCCGTGCTTGCTAAACTTTGTCAAAAATTATAGAAATAAGAACATTATTTGCGGATAAAATCAGGTCAAAAGTTCAAGCTCATATAACCTGATAAAATCTTAGCAACACTTGAAAATTTTAATTTATATTCTTATGAAATCTTTTAAACTCTTGCCCATTTCAAAAAATTATTATAGATTGGTCCTCATAAAACCTCGTCAGCTTTTACAACTCACGATTTTTGCCGCAAAGAATCTCTTAGACCTTATAAAATCTCATAAAATCTAATGATAATGTTATCAGTTTTGACAAGTTTTTATGCGCTTTTTTTTGGCAGGGTACCTCCATACTTTTGTTCCTTCCTGGTTATTAATGTTAATAAAACTTTGTAAAATATTTACTTGTAATACTAGTCAAATCTTTTAAAAAAACTGTCATTTTGCTACAATGGGAACTTATAAAATCTTGTAAAATACTAATTTGTAATACTCGTCAGATCTTTTAAAAAATTGTGCTGGTAGAACCGTATAAAAACTCTATACTTTTGTTCCTTCCTGCTTGTTAATGCTTTTAAAACCTTGTAAAATATTTGCTTGTAATACTCGTCAAATCTTTTAAAAAATAATGCCATTTTAATTATAATGCTCGTCAAATCTTTTAAAAAAATGTGCTGGTAGAACAGCAATAGAAACTTATAAAGTCTCCATACTTTTCTTTATTATTAAATCTCGTAGAAACTCGTGCTTGTTAAACTTTGTCAAAACTTGTAGAAATAAGAACATTATTTGCGGATAAAATCAGGTCAAAAGTTCAAGCCCATATAACCTGATATAAACTTAGCAACACCCAAAAATTTAAATTTTTATTCTTTTAAAATCTTGTAAACTCTTGCCCATTTTGAGAAGTCAAAAAATTATTCTACATTGATCCTCATAAAACCTTGTCAGCTTTTACAAGTCACGATATTTGCCGCATACAATCTCTTAGACCTTACAAAATCTCATAAAACCTAATGAAAATGATATCAGTTTTGACAAGTTTTTATGCGGTTTTTTTGGCAGGATTATTTAGTTTTTCTTTAAATCTGTGCAAATAGGCATACAGGATGTCCTAAATATCCGAGTCAATATCTCCAGAACCAAACTAGACAGAAAAGTAAAATTTAGTAGTATCTTTAAGGATGCTAACTGTGCCGCAATTCATTAAGGGGGCGGAGCTAGGGCGGAGACAATACTTTTTTAAAATGAGATACCCTGTATATTTTTTAAAATATAAAAAGAGCTTTTCATTCTGTTTCCAAAAATACCTAACATGTTACCTTTTTCTCTAACGGTTTTTAAATAAAATGATAAAAACTTTCAAATAAGAGCAATTATTTAGACAAAGAATCACCGAGTATCGGTTTTCTTCGGTGGAAAAAACGAAAATTCCAACTCAGATGAGTATCTCACAAGGAACACACAAAGGACCAAAACAAAAAGAACAAAAGTTCAAGCTCATATAACCTGATATAAACTTAGCAACACCCAAAAATTTAAATTTTTATTCTTTTAAAATCTTGTAAACTCTTGCCCATTTTGAGAAGTCAAAAAATTATTCTACATTGATCCTCATAAAACCTTGTCAGCTTTTACAAGTCACGATATTTGCCGCATACAATCTCTTAGACCTTACAAAATCTCATAAAACCTAATTAAAATGTTATCAGTTTTGACAAGTTTTTATGCGGTTTTTTTGGCAGGATTATTTAGTTTTTCTTTAAATCTGTGCAAATAGGCATACAGGATATCCTAAATATCCGAGTCAATATCTCCAGAACCAAACTAGACAGAAAAGTAAAATTTAGTAGTATCTTTAAGGATGCTAACTGTGCCGCAATTCATTAAGGAGGCGGAGCTAGGGCGGAGACAATACTTTTTTTAAATGAGATACCCTGTATATTTTTTAAAATATAAAAAGAGCTTTTCATTCTGTTTCCAAAAATATCTAACATGTTACCTTTTTCTCTAACGGTTTTTACATAAAATGATAAAAACTTTCAAATAAGAGCAATTATTTAGACAAAGAATCACCGAGTATCGGTTTTCTCCGGTGGAAAAAAACGAAAATACCAACTCAGATGAGTATCTCACAAGGAACACACAAAGGACCAAAACAAAAAGAGAAATGATCGAATAATCAAATGATGTTGTGATCAGTGGAACCACTGATGAGCCTACGCGGGTTTTCCAAGGCGAAACATCATTCGATCATTTCTGTTTTTGCTTTGGTCCTCTGTGTGTTCCTTGTGGGATACTCATCCGAGTTTGAATTTTTGTTTTTTTCAGCCAAGATCTTTTGGTCTTTTGTTTTTAGATTCTTTTCGTTTAAAGTAACCTATTCGGAGGTTTTTTAACTTGCTTTTATCTGTTTTTTTGTTTAATTCATTGGTCCTATGGAGATGATTTTCCCATTTTATTTAAAAACCGTTAGAGAAACAGGTAACATGTTAGGTATTTTTGGAAACAGAATGAAAAGCTATTTCAAATTTTAAAAAATATACGGGGTATCTCATTTTACTTCTCTGTCTCCTTTGGTTCGGGAGATACTAGGGTGGACTCGAACTTTTAGCACACTAATTTGCCAAGAAATGTAAATAAAAAAAAATATGTAAGAGAGACCATACTTTCCAGATTCTAAAGAAAAGAAAATACACCTATGCTTATGAATTTTATGAATCTTTTCCAGGATGGCCTGAGAAAACTAAATATAAGAATTAGCTAAGTTGCTTGCTAAATGCTTAACAATAATATCTTTGGTTTTTTTCAAAATTTTCAACTATTTTTTCGTCAAAATAAAAGCTATGGTCCTGCCATCTATCCTAAAAATTTCAAAACCGGTGCGGTTTAAAAAAAAATGGAAAATTATCCGCTGTTTTGGCAAGATTAAATTATGCCTTTTTATATTTCCCTACTTTAGCGAAAAAAAAACTTTTCTTTTTTGTACAACCTTAGCCACCTCGATCAAGCAAATCAAGCAACGACCTCTAAAAGTTTCGACTTTATTAAATTTGTGAGATATACGTAGATTTTTTGACGATTTTCTTTTCAATTTAATCCAACCTGACCTAAACCGATACAAATCAACCCGACCCAACCTCACCAAACACAGGAAATGAACGTGCTTGACTTTTAGCAAAAAATAATATACTGCCGTTGTATTTGTAAATATCGACATACCCTAAAAGTTTGAAGTTTTAGTTTGATTTTCTATTCAGATTTTGTAATGCTTTTGTGTTATAAAAGTGCGGAAATTATAATACCCAGATATGTAAAATAGGTGGAGCATTACTATTTGGTAATTTTTGGAAAAAGTTAGTAAAATTTGTTTAGAGAAGGATAACCCCAATTTTAAGCGAATCAGCATCTCTCAGCTCTCACCAAATTTTTAACTCATCTTTGGCCTACTATCGCTGCCATATTGACACTAAAGTGACAGAAAATCCATGTTTTACCTGTCAATTTGGTTATAAAAACAGGGGCAACAGTCTGCTAAATGGTCATAAGGCAGTAGGGCACTGGCTCTTAGTTAAGATGGTGCCTGATGGCAGGGCACTTTTTTATTACACATTACAGGACATAACAGTTCTATTGCCAACAATATAGTAATAACAATAGCCGCCACACTTGTATTATTGTCACTGTCAAAAAACTGGGCCGATTACGCTCCATTCCAATTGCTCTGGACCAGTTTTTTGATAGTGGCAATGACAGTTCCATTTAGCTTTTGTGAGGTATACGTGTACATAGGTATAGTACAGCCTCAGCGATTGTTTTATATTTAGGTGATATAACCACTATAAAGCATAAGTTCTGAACAATTTATAGACGCGTTAAAAACATTAATTAATTTTTATATTACACCCCCGAGGCTACTTGGGCAAATTTGATCAAGCTTACTAAATAATCAGGTTAGAAAATGTTAAATTTTAACGGGTTGTTCGCAGTCTCTGAATATTTATCGGCAGTGTAGCGCCGAGCAAAATGCATAATAAAGAAGAATCGGTCTTATAGCCAGAAACCACTAAATTTAAAATGATGCATTAGGCCGGATCCACAGTTTCACTTCTTGCCGCTATTGTAAATTTGGCGATCGAAAATGAGGTTAATTTAGGGTCTTCACAAGAAACGCAAAAAAGTTGGTCGAGTTCTTGGCAGCTAAATCTGTAAAATTCAAAAAAATATTTCTCCCTCCATGTAATAAAGAGAGCAATAAAAGTGAGCGGCAAGAAGTGAAGCTGTGCATCAGGCATTAGGTCTAAATATTCTGATGGTGAATTTACAGCTACCTTCCCATTAATTACAATAAAAATTATTTAAACGATCTCAGTTGGATTTACTAAGATCTAAAACAGTACCCCTCACAGGTCTACATATTTATACCTGTGGGGGTACCAAATTTTAAAATTAGTTGTCAAAAAACACTTACCCATACAGAAAAGACAAAAAGGTATTGTTTATTTTGTATTTTTATTGCAAAATACCACTGAAAAACTGCTTTTTTCTCAAAATATACCATGTTTTACGAGAAAATGCCCTAAAAATAATTTTTTTTGACAGGTTTCAAAATGGCAAATGGTGAATACACCAAAAATTTGGCACATTATAGCTTCATTATCTGTGTTTCAGGTTATAAAGTTGGTAATTTTTTAGAACACCTCTGATGGGTGGTTTAAATTTATATTTATATTAAACGATTGTTTTATAGAAATTGGTAATAAGTTCGTTTATAATTTCCCTAAGTAAACGTTTTTACAAGAACTAATTTACCTTATTTAATATCCCAAGTTGTTCATTAATCAATATGACACCTCCAATTTTGTCCAGAAAAACGCCATATTTTGAACCCGGTTTCAGCACAAAAAATATATTTATAAGGGCACTACGAGGCAAAACAAACATAAGTAAAGGTCACTAATTATACACGAAAAATATACCAAACAAAAATCCCAAAACAACTATATTAATTTACTTACAAACTGAAATTAAAACATTAAGGTTATATGAAAGCTCAGTCAAAAAAACTTTCATCCCACTCATTTCAAAGCTGTAGATTTCATCATTAGAGGTTGGTGCAAGCCAACGTACAAGCAGATATAAGAGATCCGAATTCGCTATTTGTGATTTGAACGCAGCTACTATTTTGAATCTGACATATCGACAGTGACAGAAATGTAAACAAAACTTGCATTTAAGTTTTTTAAGACATTTCATAAATAAAAACACCTTTTAGATAAATACAAAATTAATCTACTCCTTATCATCAAGTGTAATTTGGAAAATTTAATTAACAAGGGTAAGTTTTAATTACAGTGACATATAACCCCAATTTTAATTTGTTCTACAGAGTGTTTGCTATTTAAACTCCGCGTGGGTTTAAATTTTTTAACTTTCTTTTTTTCTAAATTGAAACTTTCTTCTTAATTCCAACAAAAGATTGTGTTACGATGATTATTCAATAAACAAATTTATTAAAATTCTTCTTATAAATCAAACTATGTCCAAAACTTAAGGAGGGTTGGTTTAAAATGCTTAAAACCAAAAATTTCACTTAAACTTAGGACTGTTCTAAAATAGACTAAATCATTTTAGTAAATCCCACCGTTTAATTCCCCATTTGTTACATTCCTGGGTGCTTATTCTCGAAAGCAGGACAAGGGAACACTCTCGGGGACCATACTGGATTAGTTCTCTTACATTGGACTAGGAGGATGCGGCATTCTCTCGATATATCCCTTGGATTTGACCCCTCCCTGGTTCGCTTCCCGGGAGAGTTACACTTCTTTCTACTCCCTCACTGTAAAGATTACCTGGGTAGCTGTCCTTGGTATCAGGAAAAATAAAATAATTCCCTACAAATGCGCGGTTTTATTGGTCGATTTCGCTGATTTCATCCACAAATTACATTAATGATAATGCAAAAAAGATTTAGCGAGGGTGAATAAATAACAATAAACAAAGAATAGCGAGCTTTCCGTCTTAAAAAGGTAATGGAAACCGTAGACCCGGGTTTCGCACTTGTGGTGCTCATCAGTACGGTAATTTTTACAAAGGCACTATAATTTAATGGCTTTTCCCTTTAAAATATTATTTTTATTTTTAGATCAACAGAGGCAAAGTAAAGTATATATGAGTGTAGACTTTTGTCATTGGAGACGTCTGGGAAATAATTTTTAAACAAATTAAATGGTTTGTTCTTGTTTTTGATTCTAAGGTTGCAATTTTAATGTATAAATACTCACTACTTTGCAGTCGTTCCAGGCCACCAAAGGTTAAGTGTTGCACAGTTTCCTTATAAATAAATTCAAATATAAATTACCAACATTTAATATTTATGTCAATCTGGCAATAAATAATAAAATTACATACATTAAATGGTAAACCAAATTAAAACATATTATACAGTTATTTAATTATTAATGTATTATATATATATATATTATTAATATTAATTCGCGCAAAAGAGATTATACAAAAAAATAAGGTCTTTTTGTATTTTTTCTATTTTTCCCGTGTATTTCCCTATATTAAAAAGCGTCGCGGCAACCCCCTGAGAAATCAATTTCGACGAGAAAAATGGTGAAAAAGGCGACTCTTTTGCGCATGCGTCGATCTTCGTGCGCGAACATCGAAGTCCTTGACACTTCTCCAAAATTATGGGTTATGTTAGAATTTTGTGGAATGTGGACAGAAAAATAGACGGAAGAGCGAATTTAATCGTCTTGTAGGTATATGAATTTTTTTAAAGAAAGGCATTGCACTTTGACTTCACAATACTTCGCACTACACCGAAACACGAAATCGAAAAGAAAAATTGAAGATATTTGAAATTTAAAAATAGTAGCAATGGCGGCCGACGAGAACGATCACTGGAAGACAATCTAATGTTGCCGAGTTAACTCAAAATTTTTTGGAAACCAACTCGTTTTTCGTTGCATATTTGTACTAGAGCTTTTTTTTCGATTAATACTCTAATAATTTTAACAAAAAAATATAGTTAAAGTCATAAACACGCTGCTAGTAAAGTAAAAATTAAATTTCATTTAATTTATTTTAAATGAAGTGACAATAATGACGCCGATTGTGGTCAGCCGTCACTTTTCACGGCTTTTGTCATGGGTATCTCGATTTTGACCGTGTCTGGGACGTTTTTCGCGCATCCTGGGCCTTTATATTGAGCTTGTAATTATATGGTACCGAATACCTGCTAATTATATTAATCAATTAAAAAGTGTTGATTTTGATGTGATCTGAAATAGCAGGGAATAAAAAATCTTAATTTGGGTTACGCAAACTGCAGCCTCTACGATTTGTTAATAAACTAATTAGTGCATAACGGAGGCTGGACAACGGAGGTTAAAAAACTTCTTTAAAATATTATACATGTCTTTTTGATTTAAACACTTTATTTTTCAGGAGTTAATAGTTATTTACCGAACAAGTGCGGAAAGTGATACTTTACCGCACGCCACGTCAGTTGACCGAACGAAGCGAAGCAAGGTCGGTCAAGCCGGCAAGGGCGGTAAAATTCCCAAAAAAGAAATATAAATATATGTATTTTAATTTTCTGAAATAAACGTAGTCCCTTTACCGCACTGAGTGCCATTTTTTCCAGAAATTTATTTTAACATAATTACAAGAGTTTTTAGAAAAAAAATTTCCAAAAGCTTAATTATCTCGAAACTTGAGTTTTGTCTTTGCACGGCAGAAATGTCATCTGTCAATAAAAATTGAACTATATTTTGCCAGTAAAGGTGACCTTATGACATTTTAAATCTATAAAAACGCAGCATACGTCCTGAGAAATAGTAAATACTCTTTGTGGTGCAGAGATTTTTACTAAAAACATTAAGAGTAGAGATCTTTTTTTTTTCTGTCAGTGATCTTTGCTCTTTTGCAGAATAAGTTAAAATGTCTTTCTAAGGTCACCAATTCGAATTATTCAAACCACACAAGTCTCTTCTCTTAAGGCCAATAAAAGTCTTTTAGAAAACGTGGGTTCACATATTTTTCCATCAAGCTTTTTTCGTTGATTATTTACCTCCTCAAAAAACGATTTGATTTTCACCTAAATAATAAGCCTCGCTCAGAAGAGTGATCTGCCTCCCCAAAAACTAATGATTTACCTTGTCAATACTGGTAATTGAAATCGGTCTATCCACGATATATTTAATACGATATTCTACTATTTATGCCAAATTCCGTCTTTTTTCGCGCATTGAACACTGACGTCAGTACTCAAAGTTTTATAGCGTATTCGATTGCGACAAAGGGATATTTTGGAACGCTAAGTTGACACTTCGTAATGGTTATGGTAATTACTGCGTCTGCGCAATAGCTAAACGTCATTCCGTTGTATTAATTAACCACTACCACTTCCGTAAGCTACGAATCCATTTCGTTGTGATTGTGGTTATTTTTCTGGTTAATTTTAGAGAATTTTGGCATAATTAATTTTAAAAATAATAAAATATTATAAGGTTCCAACATACAAAACACTAATTTTGTAAAATTAAGCCAATTTTTTATTTTTCCTTATCTTTAAATTTTTTTACAAGTGGCAGTTTTTATGTGTTCCAAAAACTTTGGTAAAATCGATGAGTGGTAGTGGTAGTGGTTGTTAAACACTACCACAGCGGCTGTCAAAGTTGTCAAAATTTTAAGCATTCCAAAATATCCCTAATGAGTCCAATATGCAATGCGGTGATATATTTAACTTATGTTTCATTTGAAAACATAACGAACAAAAATATTCTCGTTGCGCTTATCCTTCTAAATAAATACTTTCATTTCATTGCGAGACTGCTGCTACGATATTAACACAAAACTTGTGCCGGTACCACTTGGTTGTTTCAGAATAATTATTTCAAACTCAAAATTTACTTCTTGTCGTTAGATAAAAGTTATTTACAATGCCAAATTGCGCTGCTTTTGGATGTAAGAATTCTTCCAAAAAAAACCAAGAGAAACAAACTTAAAAAATGTTTATTATTTATTTTGAGACGCACGTTTTAGGAAACACCATATGTACATTTTGGGTTATTTTTTTTAACCAATTTTATTGAAAAAAATTACCAACATTTTTAATTTGAAACAAATTAATTAGAGAAACATTAGGGAAAATTAATACTTTATCCAACTGTATTGCTTTCCAACAGTGACGTCACGCTGAGATGTGAAATGTCATACCGTGTTAAGTATATCGTGTGTATATGTAGAAATATTCTGTACATAAATAACACTGGGGAACAACAAAAATGTTTCTAAAATGATTTGAAAATTTAGCGCCCTAATAAATTTACAGAAAAGATTTGTGGCGTAGAGGGCAAAGGGTGAAGGAATAAATCGGAAAAAAGTTTTACCTCGACCAGGATTTGAACCCGGGACCTCTAGAATACCAGTCTAATTCTCTACCAACTGAGCTACCGAGGAACCGGGGTTTTAATTGGCTATTCGTAAATCCTTTCGTCCGATTCATTTGTTAGTAGTGGGGAGATCTTTGAAGCCTACTGCGGCGTAGAATTGTTAATAATTTTAATATTTTAATTTATATCACTTAATTTTTAATCAAAAATCTTCATCCTGTTGGGTAGGTGGAAAGGGAGGGGGAAAAATTAAAGGAGCGCATATTTAAAAAAAAATAGTTTGCTGGATATTATCGTCATGGGTATTGATTAGTATTGTCAATAATTTTAAAGGTTAATATTTTTTTCTGGTATGTCCATTATTTTTACTATAACTCTTACTTATTTAGAATCATTTCTTACAGATACGCTACCTAGCGATTGGGCAGATTATTTCCGAAACGCAGAAAATAAAAAAGATATATTTCATTATTTGGGGACGACTTTTTGTTTTCATCATGCTATATGGGGTTCAGGAAATGGACAATGAGGCAAGACAACATATATTTATGTCTCAAAGCAAGCCGTTGAATTTATTGCCATCAGCTGAAGCTGCCATCCAACAGCATCCATTAAGGGCAGCATGTCAGGCTGGACAGGTTTGGGGTAGATCAGCTGATAAGTTTGAAACGGCCGAATTAACCTCACCTCGCCTTGGAGGTGGTATAAAGAAAAGTGGAAACCGGTCTGCTCAACCAAATATATGGCAGACTTGTCGGGCATTGGATAGATGTGGGTGTACTATACAATGCGACACTCTAAGATATATTTTCAAAAAGAACAAACTACCTTGCACGCCTGCATGCAAAAACTGATATAAAATAAAGTTAATTTTCTTAGCTTCATAGCAATCCAGCAACCTATAATTTCTTTTTTAGTCTATATTAACAGGAACCACATTTTTGAAAGGACAGTGACGACGATAGTAAAATAGACAATTTGGACAAATAAATTAGATATCTATTGCATTATTTAAATATCTCATTTTCTCCTATCACTATTAACCAAGATAAGGATTTTAAGTAAAACACTGAGGGGATATGGGTTAAAACATTAAAATTACAAACAATACTATGCCAATTTTTTTTTGCTGCTTTTAACCCCTCCCATAACTCCTTAGGGATACCTTAAAATGAATGAAGGTTATATATTTTCGGTTTGGTCATCCTCGAAAATTTGTAAATCAATACCCATGTCGATAATATTCAGCAAAATATATTTTTTTAAGTAAATGCCTCTTTAGTTTAACGCCCCTTCCTTTCCACCTGCCCAACAGAATGGAAATCTTTGGTAAAAAATTGAGTGATATAAGTTAAAATATTAAAATTATAAACAATACTATGAACGTTTTCACTAAAATCTTACACTTTTTTTGTTAAAATGCCCAAATTGGAGCTTTTACCTCCTCGCCATCCCTTAAGGAAACCTTAAAATGAATGAAGGTGTTTATTTTCGGTTTGCTTATCCTCGAAAACCTGCAAATCAATACCCATGTCGATAATATCCAGCAAACTACAAACTCCCTTTCCACCTACTTAAATATTAAAATTGTTAACAATTCTACGCAAGTTCTTATTTTTTTTTTTTTTGAAATCCTACACTTTTATTATTAGAATGTCCAAATAGGCGCTTAAACACCCCCTTAACCCCTTAAAGGCACCTTAAAACGAATGGAGGTGGAAATTTTCGGTTTGGCCATCATCGAAAACCTATAAATTGATATCAATGATGATTATATGCAACAAACTAAAATTTAAGAAACTATTAACCTCTCCAGTTTTTACCCCCCCCCTCCCACTGCGCCAGCATAGGTTTGGCGAGAAGTGCTGCGGGTCAATTTTTTTGGTCCAAAGAACAACCGTGCAAAGTTTGTTGCTTTTATTACAAAACGCCGCTTTTTCCCTTTTTACGCAACGTAGCCCATGCACTAATACTCCTTGTATTGTGTTGCTGATCTAGTTCTATTAATTTTTTCTCCCATACATAAGAACGGAACTTTAACTAACGATTACTCAAAATACGAAAAATGGGGTTTGGCCCTTTTTATACTCAGGTCCAAATATAATATTGTTAGGAATTATTCTAAGAGAGTGAATTTTGTGGATTTTCTTGAATTTTAGTAAACCAAGTGAGTCTCGTCATTAGTTCCCCAAAACAGATTTACCACCGCCACTTCATATACAATTAGTACTCTAAAAAGAAAAGTTCCCTAGAATCAGTGACGATAAAATTAAAGAGAGAATATTTGTGGGTCCCCAGTTTAGGAAACTTTTCGGAGATGTGCAATTCTATACTGCAATGCAAGGAAAAAGATGCTTGGAATGCATTTAAAATGGTTGCATTTTTTTGGGAAACGCTAGAGCAGAAAACTATATATACCTGTTTGACCAACTTCTTCTGTGTTACCAAAACCTAGGGTATATCAGCTCGTTAAAAATTCATTTCTTGGATTTTCATCTGGATTACTTTCCGGAAAAATGTGGTGCTTTAAGTGACAAGCACAGTGAGAGGTTTCACCAAGGTATTTTAAACATGGAAAGAATGTCAAAAGATCTTGGGTGGAAATAACGAAAATTCAAACTTGGATGAGCATCCCACAAGGAACACACAAAACATCAAAGCGAAAAGAGAAATGATTAAACGATGTTTCGCCCTGGGTAACCAGCGTGGACTCATCAGTAGTTTCACTAGTCACCCTTCACTATACATCATTAAACACCATCATACACTTTGATTTCCAACCTTGAACCACTCACAAATAGGCATCGTTCCGCACGGCACTTATACAAGTTACCTGATACGAATTCGTCCTGGCGTGTTAATATTTTCAGTAGGATTCTGCTCCTAAGGCAATTAAAACAAAAAAGAAGTTAAAAAACCTCCAAATCAGTTACTTCAACCAAAATGAAACTAAAAAACAAAAGACCAAAAGATCTTGGGTGGAAATAACGAAAATTCAAACTTGGATGAGCATCCCACAAGGAACACATCAAACAAACATCAAAGCGAAAAGAGAAATGATTAAACGATGTTTCGCCCTGGGTAACCAGCGTGGGCTCATCAGTAGCTGTTTAATAATGTATAGTGGAGGGTGACCAGTGAAACTACTGATGAGCCCACA
The DNA here is from genome assembly GCA_963921995.1 of Oxystoma pomonae. Classification (NCBI taxonomy): domain Eukaryota; kingdom Metazoa; phylum Arthropoda; class Insecta; order Coleoptera; family Brentidae; genus Oxystoma; species Oxystoma pomonae. The sequence goes on from OY998164.1 coordinate 37,006,732, forward strand.
CTGGTTACCCAGGATGAAACATCCTTTAATCATTTCTCTTTTCGCTTTGATGTTTTGAGTGTTCCTTGTGGGATGCCCATCCAAGTTTGAATTTTCGTTATTTACACCCAAAATCATTTATTTTTTAGTTTCTTTTCGGTTGAAGTAACTGATTTGGAGGTTTTTTAACTTATTTTTTGTTTTAATTGCCTTAGGAGCATAATCCTACTGGAAATATTAACACGCCAGGGCGAATTCGTATCAGGTAACTTGGATAAGTGCCGTGCGGAACGATGCCTACTTGTGATTGGTTCAAGGTTGGAAATCAAAGTTTATGATGGTGTTTAATGATGTATAGTGGAGGGTCACCAGTGAAACTACTGATGAACCCACGCTGGTTACCCAGGGCGAAACATCGTTTAATCATTTCTCTTTTCGCTTTGATGTTTTGTGTGTTCCTTGTGGGATGCTCATCCAAGTTTTCATTTTCGTTATTTTCACCCAAGATCTTTTGATCTTGGGTGAAAATAACTGTAAAGTTCCATTTCCGGTCTAGTAACCTAATAGGTGTTTACGTCACTAGACCTGTAAAGACACTTTCCGGTCATATATCGTACGTACTTTTTTTTTCAAACGATCAGAAAAAACATTTTAGTATCTATCACTTTCGTCGACGCCTAGCCGTGTTGCGTAATTTATGAATAGTACCCTGATATTTTCTACTTCTTGTTGGCTAGATAGCCATTGCCCCTAAGACCGGTAGTTTTTAAGATGAAAACTAAGAAAAACAAGTAAAGTTTTGTGGTTATAAATGATTTTTGTATTTTTAACTTGTGCAAAATTGTATAAAACATTAGAAAAATTATAGTGTAGTGCCTATTATCTTCACACAGCTAAATCAGTGATGACTGGCGAGCAGTTATGGCCAACTATGGCCAACTTATCAAGCAAAATAATGATAAAAGAGCTCATAAAAGGCAGATTTCTAGGTTTTTTCTTTACTTACCCATATTTATAGTATACTCTTACTTTGAGAATTAAAAATGTGTGCTCGATTTTTCAGTTTATGTGACTCTTGAAGCAGCTTTTATTATTTCCTCCAGATTCAACTCATTTTCTAGATCTGAGTCCATTTTTGTAAACAAAACTTTTGAAACAAATTTAAAACAGCTTTTTTAGAAGTGTCAAAACTGCCCAAAAAACAAGCTAAAAGCTGTCAACAAGAAGTCATAGACAACTTGGCCAAAAATGGGACCGGAAAAGGATCTAGGGACCGGAAAATTGAACAAATAGGTCCTTTCTGGAGAGTGGAAATATTTCGAAAGAATATGCCTTGTAATGTAGAACTTTCCACGTTGTACGGAAAGTGGCTATTTTCCGGTCGTTTGAAAAAAAATATCTTTTCCTGCTAACGAACCTCGAGAAGCAAAAATGCACTCAGGTAGCTTTTAAGGCAACACACCTTCGTCGAAGATTTTCGATAATTTCGCTATCCCTTGTTATATTACTTAAAATCTGTTTAATATTCAGTGGCGGTAACTCTACATAACTTGCGTAATTTGTATGGACCAAGCGTGGTGCCCTGAGGAGAGACCTTCCCAACACAAAGTTAACACCAAAGTTAATTCTATTACCTGGGTAATTACAAGTATCTCACCACAAATAAATAAGTTATCCACCTTCTATGACGTTAAAACTACGAGTCGGAATAGTCGAAACTTATGTCCAATTGCATCGCAAATTCCTTAAATTTAGATATGGCTAAATCCTGATTTAATTTTGAATCCAGATTTAAAAAAATTTGTTTGCACCAGGCCATATTTATTTAAGGCGCAGACACTCTGTCAACACTGGAAGCTGCTATGAATGCCTTCCGCCTCAGCTGAAAGCCCTTTTATCGAGAAAAAAAATAATAGGAGCTATTTTAGCAGAATTCTTGTATTTTTTTTATTTACATTTGCAACAAGCGACTTTTCGTATTATATTTCTTTCTTAAAAATCCTTAAAAAAAAACGAAAAAATACCAAAACAAAAAATAAAAACATAACATAGGTCATTGACTTTTGCACAAACATCTTTTTTTTTAACCGGTTTTTTCACTTTCTTCTAAAAATCAGCGAATAAACTGCTTTTATCCACTTTCTAAAATGAACATACTACAGTAAAAAAACATTTTCACCAATGGGAAAATCACTTTAAATTAAAACGTGGCTAAAATTACGACAGTCGCGAAAAACCCGTTTTTTACATTTTCACAAGAAAACCAAACCGACCCAACACAACACAACCCCAGCAAACCATACACAACACAAAAAAAGCAACCCAATCCCAAAAACGACTGTCGTAACTCTAGATACGACTGTCGTAACTTTAGCTACTGCCTTGAAATTAACGTTGCGTCTTTTGGAAAACCGTTTGTTGGCCCTATTTTAAAACGAGGAATATAGCGCAATATTCTGTATGTGTTATGACCAACTTAAAGTGTGGACTGGATCTAAATGACGCTTCACCAAAGCAAGTTGCAAGTTGCGAAACTCATTAAGGGGCTGAACATTTTGTAGCAACAAAAAATGTTAAAAGTGAGCCACAATAGATCCAATAGTGTTCGCAGTAGACAGTGCCATATTGGCACACTCACAAACGAATCAATCAATCAATCAATCAACTTAAAGTGTCTATTGTCTTCACCAACGCACTCAACAAATATGGAAATAAAAAATATGACTAATGGGAACAAGTTTTATGCTACATCTGCATTTAAGAATTTTTAAGCCTTGCCGAATGAGGTGTTAACCAAACCAGGTTTAACGACCTTTAAATCCGGTTCAAAATACGGTGTAAATAAAAATCGGCGTCTAAAATTGAAATCTGGTTTTAACTCTGTGATGCAAATGGACATTGATGTTGGAGGAATAAGGCGAGTTGATGCAAGGCGCAAGTTAAAGCAGAAGGTATTAGGGACTAAAAGCTAAACCACCGCGTAAACTTAACCTAGCTCTGAAATCCAGTGCTCTCATTGGTCAGATTCGACAGAAGTTGTCAATCGCACGTCGAGCGATATTGATTTTCATGAGATACGGGCGCTAGATTGAAATACGCGCATGCTTGGCTGAGAAATGGGACCGATCCCTGGCTTTAGAATGGAATGAGCTATCACCGCTCAAGAATACGAAATACGTTCGACGTGGGATTGTTCGACAAATCTATGTCGTTCTCTGCTCAAGAATTAGGGAGCAGATGGAGACCAGGCTTAAAAACCTTAGAGCTTGGGAACTTCTGCACTAAAGAAGAATTAACTGGATTTACTCAAATAAATAAAACGTGTAGGCAGGCCAAAAATGAGTGCAAGATAGCGCGAATTGGTGCTAGTGGAAAGATAAAGACATCGAAGGTCTATTTGCCAGGCAAGAAGTCAGCCAATTTCAACTGGGTAATATTTTTAAGGCTTTATTCAGATTTTTCGAGTCGATGTGGGAACTTGAAAAATAACGCAATAACTTGCCATCCGAAAACATCAAATAAAATAGACTAATCAAGTGATTCATAAATCACTTTGAAACGCGGTCAGACGTTAAACTTAGGGAAAACCATTTTATCTTCCACTGGCAACGCTGGCCCAGGCAATACCACGTTGCGTTTATAAGCGGCCAGAAGCGGCTCGTTATTTATAAATATAAAAAGGTTTGGTCTTTGTTTCAGATAATTTTGGAAAAATTTTATACTAAATAATTGATACCGAGGTATGCAGACGTATTATATTTGTCATTATGAAAATATTTTTGTAAAGAAATAACAGGAATTTAATTAAATAATATTTTTTTAAATGTTCTCCAGATAGCTAGTTGCCTAACTAGTACAGAAAGTGATACTTTTAGATAGAGTTATGTACAATTTTTTTTCTACGAGTGTTTATGATGACTCAGGCGCAAAATTTAAAAATTTTGAACATAAAGTATCATTTAAAAAAAATTGCGTGCGTTAAAAGTTTTTTCCCGCACCCTCGGACAGGTTTTTATGCACCCCGTGCTTATTGTTAGTACGCACAGCGTGAGGGAAGTTAAAATTTCCACATAAAAATTGGTATTTAAAAGTAGACTTTTTCACAACTATTTGCATGCGGGAAGTTGCATTTCCCGCACGCCATGCAAAAAACATATAAAAAAAATAGTTTTTTTACCTATTTAATGTCAAGTGACATAAAATAAGTGCCTGAAATTTATAGAGTACCTGCAAAACTTTATTAAAAAATTAGCATAGGTAAAAGTATTTATAAACTAGATTAAATTAAAAATGGAAACAAAATTCTGTTTTGGTTTTAATCTCAAAAATACCAAATATATATAACCTTAGGAAGAAGCGTTTTATGCAAGTAGGAAATTGTTGTCCTAAGAACGTGACAAAAGTGCCTTTTCCCTTAACAGCTATTGCAGGCGGAAAAGTATTACATTTCGTTTAAGCAAATTACTAATTGCGAAAAAATGTAAAAACCAAAAATAGTGGTATTTTAGAGGTACTACGTGATGTTTTTTATTGTGTAAAAGTATATGGAATTTATAGACTCTACTATAATTTTTATTTAATACGTACAAAAGTATCTTTACATTTTTAATAAATACGAAAAAATCTTACGTGGAGTATTTACCTATGTAAATATTATAAATAAAAAGTTGTAACAAACATAAATCCTTTATCCTGTGTCTGATATAATGTTTTAAAAATGTATATTTATATCGGGAACGCTTGTACTATTTATAAACAAATATCGGCAGAAAAAATGAGCTACGGATGGTACTAAAACTGTGAATGTAGTTATAAATAAATATCATAAGCACCTCTTACATTTTTTTGCTACTTATGTAGGATATTTAAAAATTTCGGAGCTGTGGTTGGTTGATTATACCATATTATTTCTATCAAAAATTCGCAAAAATATCTTAATTATATTTTCGTCACACCACGCACATTTTCATATTACTTTTGCCACAAACACTGAAAATTTTATTGAAAAAATATTAAAAACTGTCCAATAACCTGTAAAATATACCAAAACCTCGATTATACCAAAGCTACAATGCCGACTAGAAATAGCGAATGGAGCAGCGTACAAACCTTTATATAGCTGACCCGCCACAAATGCAACGATGTCACATTGTTGTAGGTTTTATTCCCAATATATATTCGGAAATAAAAAGAATTATTCTTTCGGCCAAAATATCAGGTATTTTATCTAATATTTTGACCATAAAAATGAGGTATATTCTCGGGTATATTTCAAGTACCATAACATGTACCTACATATTATAAATTCTTTATTGATTTAAAATTGTGAAGATTAAAGGAAATTTAATTGCAAGTAAATAATTTACCTAAATTTTTTTATATATGTGAAGAAAACTAAGGTGTTTGTTTGCCTAATTGCAGGTAAATGATAAAAAAGTTATAAAAATAGTATGTTTGCAAAAACATTACGTGTAGAGATACAACTTTCAGTGCAATCTGGCATCGACGCCAAATTGTTTATCTTATGTCTGGCCGCAACTATGGTAAACATAATGTCATTGCCATCTCATCTCTTCCTCCATACTGCCTTTTAAAAAATGTACCCGTCTTAAATTTTTAAATTTTTAATTTAATTTTTGCATAGCTTAAATGCTTTATAAAAAATGTACTCGCTTATATTTTTAATTTGATTTGTTACTAAAGTTTTTTGTACTTTGATTAATAAGTTCACAATTAATATTGTCTAACACTTAAAATTGTTTTTCATTTTATATTGAATGTTAAGAAAACTTTTACAGGAACTTCTATTTTTTAAATGTCCTTGAATTTTGTGTGTTTTTGTCTTATTTTAGTGATCTTTTATTTAACATGTTTTATTGTATTATTATAAATTTTTGGCTTGTTTAAATGCATTAGTATTATTAAAACCAATAAAAGAATCTGAATCTGATTCCGAATATCAAGTCTGGTCTGAATTTGGTATATAACCTTGATTAAACCTATTGTCTTTGGAGTGTGGTATCCGGGCAATGTCGGGTGTACAAACCGGATTATCTGAATATCTTGTCGGGTGAGCCCTATGATAGAGATACAGTCTTTAGAGTGTAGCAGTTCTGGTAAGTCTCTTCAGTATTGGCAGAGCTTTTAGTTCTTTACACAAGAATATGTGAAGAGGAATAGCAGGAGAAACCTTTAAATATTTTAAGTTTTGTTTGCCGAATTTGGTATCGCTCCAAGGGTTTTTCAGTAACATTACAAATAAAAAAAAGTATAGGGTAAATGAAGTAGCTTCCAGGGAAGTGGTAGAAGGTACCCTTAAAAAAATGAGCGACAGTGCAACAAAATCGGTAAACCGGTTTTAGATTCTAGAATCTCGAACTCGCCGAGATCTGTGAAAATACAAAAGTGTGATTATTTTACGATATCCTACATTACTTTTTTCTCCTAAGAATAAGTAACAACTGCAGTTTATTTTCAACTCTTTATCATGTTTAAGTCGTTAAAACATTTTACATTTCTAAACTACTGAAAAAGTTTTATCATGGTTGAGGGTTAAGAACACTTGCTCTAGACAGTTTTAAGTTTTTACATTTTAATAAACTCAATTTTTGGATTATTGCAATGCCGACGATCTGAGTCGGAGAACATTTTAAATTTCTATGATGTAGATTTAAAAGAAAAACTTTATCTTTCAGTTAATAGAAAATTTATTCATGGTGTTATTGTTGTTATTTCTTGAACCTCGCTTTCTCATGCCCATAGTCATACAAATAAAAGATTAAATTTAAAGAACCCACTGGGCACACAAGAGAGCACAAAATAGAGCTGTCTCTTTAGTCTAAATTGTACATTGTCACAAGATTTTTAGTGTGTTCCAAAATACTTAAATTGGTGTGAAAAACTCTATCCATATCCAAACCTCAGAGCAAAGTGTATTAAGTCACAAAACATAAATTTTACAGGAGAGCAAAAATAAAAACTTATGTTATGTGGACTTAATTTTGTTCATAAAATGCTATCAGCGCCATCTAGGCCTAAACGTCGCGTCGTTTCAGATAAATCTATACATACAATGAATCTTCAGATAGACGATTCCTGTATATTGAGTTTTTCTTTAATTTTTGGTGTCACCTTCTAATTACTGTTGGTCTGTTTGATTGTTTGGGTGTCTGTTTGTTTGTCTCTTTTTTCTAGTGTCACGCAAAACGTCAATTTTGACGGTAGTTCCACTATCGGATTAATAGTTTCGGAAAAAAGCAAGAAATTTGAATCTAGCTGTGTTAAGGAACCTGGAAAGACCAGACATTTTTGACCTAATACACTTGCTCTAATAGAAGAATGGTTGAGAATCAGTGCGAAGTAGAGAAGTGTCTAACGTTCTGTTCCATTTTGAAATATATAGCATAGGGAAATAAAGTGGTTGGTATACGTATACATTTACCGTTTACACTTTAACTCTAAATCGAATCGAAATCGTGTTTAAAATATATGTGACGTTGGCTTTGTTTCGAGCGGGTTAGGTAAACGTATACCAATAACTTTTAATAATGACTTTAAGTATCCTAAATCCCACTCAGCGGATATAAAGATAAAACATATGCTAAAATAACTAGTTTTTTTATTAACAGGCTCAGTAAAGCAGTAAAAGCAAAAGATAATTTTATCAAGAAAGACTGAAATTTAGAATTAAACGTCTGGATAAGGATATTATAGAGTTGAAACTTGGCTTCTCAGGAACGGTAAGCCTTAAAGTTTTCTATTAAAACTTTAAAGTTTTGAAATTTGTTTCAGATAAACCGGGGTTTGTTTAATTTTGATCCAGTTGAAAAAGGTATTACATAAACAATAGTTATTTTTGTATCTGGAGCGTAAAGTAGTATTTTATTGCCCGAGTTTGCGAGGGTATCAAGTAAGCCAAGGGCGTAACGGTTTCATACGAAAAAGAGGCAAACTTTACTTCCTGTATAAACAAAGGAGTATACAAACATAACCAAACTTGTTCGATCCCTATCAGTAACTTTATACTATGCGTTTCAGTTACCTTAATCTATGCGGTGCTAACACCTATTAGCTTAAATATACGCCCTACCCAGGCGAAACTTGTAAGCAAAATCTATAATCTAGCCAATAATGAAAAAACCAGGACATTAGCTTAGGGGCTGCTTTCTCATTTGTCACTTAAGTTTTATTTTTAGCTAAGGTGCACCTTATCTTAAGTTAGTACTTAAGTTACCTTCGTTTGCACGGGTGTAAGCTTACCTTAGTGCAAGCATACAAAATTAAATTGTTTAGGCGTTATAAATTGGCATTGACAACGTTGCAATGAGTTGAGAATTTTTTATTTTCGTGGTTGGCGTCCGATATTTGACAGAATTTTGACTAACTTCATACTGAAATTATTATTTTCAAAATGGTGTCTCATCTACTTCTTCGTCGTCTATAACAATCTCCATCTTCAAGTCATATACTAAATCGAAACAATTAACAGGAATGCAAAAATGTTAATGGGGCTGTATAGGGTCATCGTAGGGGGAGAGGATTATTTAAAGAAAAATAACTGTGGTAATTTACTTTGCACCCAACTGTACCTGCTAATAATTTTAGTACGTTTCTTGTATACAGACCGCTTCAAGCTACTGCGAACATAGGGCGGAAGAAGTCTAATTTGCCAGTGTACGTACATGCAGAGACACCGCACGCCTATCAGTGAAGCAACCAATACTCAGGCTTGCGATCACCACTTGCATGACTTTCCTTTGGTATTTAGTACTCCTCTAACCACGGTGCTGTGTGGAGTGTAGTCAATGAAACCGGAATTTTGTCAATAAATACGCAAATTTTTATAACGTAATTTTCTTATTTTTTGTCACTGATAAATAAGAGCGTTTTATTGTCAACTGCTCAGATTTATCAGTGACGACGTGTTACAATGAAAATAATAAGGAGAAACAAAATAAAAGCAAGTTCTCAAAATAAAATAATACATTCTAAAAACCAAAAAGATTCTCCCAGTAAAAAAAAAAAATAAAGAAAATGTTCGAAAAGTCCTCCTTGCTCGGCTAGACAATATCCGAGCCTACTATAAAAACCCCTTCTAACGTTTCCAAGCATGTTAGGGGTGATAATTTGAAAAGCTTCTTCAAAAACAGATAGAAGTCATTAGGAGCATGATCGGGAGATCGAGCTGGCCATAAAATAGTTCCCCGTGTACTTATAACCCGATTAGGAAATACATTATCAAGATATTCCCTAACAAGGCCAACATTGTGAGCGGAACAACCATCTTGTTGAAACCATGTTTCACCGAATCTTACACCTAACAACTGCCTAGCAGTTGGAATAATGTGCTGCTGCAGTAGATCCAAGTATCTAGGACCATTCAAATTGCAATTGCCGTTAATAAAAAATGGCCCAATTACGTGTTCCTCTATAATACCCCCCCCCCAAACATTTAGTTTTTGGGGATACTGTGTTCTTACGTCAAAATACAAATGCAAATTTTCCCTCGACCAATATCGAACGTGTGTTGGGTTATGACGATTTGACCATTTGACCATCTGCACTTTTTCGGCAACTTCGTAGACATCCATTTTTGGTTTTAAAAATGTATTATTTCAATTAAGAACTTACCCATCTATTTCTCGAGCAAGGCAGAAATAAAACAAAATAATAAAAACAAAATGAATTTCCAAAAGATAACACTGCAGCGTCCTTCGAATCCACCTCGGTCGTACGGCACGGAGAGTAAATTGGACTTGATTCCCCTATGTTCGCAGTAGCTTGAAGCGGTCTGTATAGAACTAGCTTTATATAGATAAATATATTCATTTCACAAGGGAGGAAGAAATGTATAAAATGTATGCCTTAAATTTGTGCTTATGAATTCACAATTACCACACCAAACAAACGAAAAACTAGAGGAAAAACCCTTTTTTTATACCTTCATTAAAAAAATGATTTTAGTAACTATCTGCAGATAACTAAAGCATGACTTTTTTCGGAACCAATGCAAAAAAAATGTTTTTTTGATCACGGGTGCAAAAAAAGATTTCTGTCCATTTATATCCAAAGTTAAAGAGAAATAGCGGAAAATAGTAATACTGAAAAAAATCTAATTATTCTTGCCTAAGAATTAAGCCATTTCCGCCGGTTTTCACCTAATATTTATGAAAAAATAATTTAAACTATCAAATTATGAAATATAAAAATGTCGCAACAATGAACGTCACCGAGTAAAAAGACACATCGCTATGGAAACAATTGTTATTTCATTTACCAGCCGCCTTGATTTATAGTGTAAAGATGGTGTGTTGCGAGAAGTTCTCTGCGTTCAAAATTTTTAAAAGTATTTTCTTGTTCTTGGATTTTTTAATAAAGGTATTAAAAAGAAAATAGTGTTAGCAACTTGCGGCGAAACTGTGCTTTTTTATTCGCGTTTTTAAATACCTCGCTGTGCTTGTTACTTAAACCAACGCTTGTAAAAAATAGTACTATTTTAACCACTAGGTGTTAAAACTACTATTTTTAATCCAGTATTTTGACTGTTAGAAAATGTCCCATTTACTTACCCGTGTGTTCTTGTTTTTCTATCAGTCTTTGTATAATTTCAAAATCCCATGGACAGCAAACGTATCCAAAACAAACACAAATTTCCAGGCCTACAATCCATTATTTTTTAAACTTAGCTAAGTAAGTACAAATTCAACTTTCTAGGTGAAAAAAAACTTTTTATGTTGAAAGCCTTTTAAAACAACCATGAAAAGTGACCAAAACAATAATAAATTATTCAAAAATATCAGCTGAAGCTGGGTTCATACGGAAATAAAAATAACATAGGATAAGAGAAAATAAAAAAGAAAATAAAAAATAATAGTTTACCTTATGGGACTGCTTATAGCGTTCATACAGACAGAAAAATAAGATAAGATAACATAACATAACAAAAAGATGACAAACTTTTATTTTTTTTATGTTATTTTATCTGTAAACGGCGTTCCACGCATGACCGTGACGTCATCGCGACGAACAAATGACAGGAGATAATAATAGTGACAGTAAAATTCAAAATCGTATGCGCAAAAATTCGCATTTTGATTGGCTGGAACTGATCTCTTATTTTACGTTATATTTCTGTGTGAATGCCCAATTTTATCTTATCTTATGTTAAATTACCTTATTTTATTTCTGTATGAACCCAGCTTACGTTGTAAAAATTCTACATCTTAACATAAGTAAAACAAATGTCAACTTCAGTGGAACTTTGACAGCACCTGCAAGCCCTTAAGTCAAACTAAGTAAAGCTTTAAGAAAAAAATACAGAAATCCAGGATTTTTGAGAAACGTAAACAAAATACAATACAAATACCGAATTCTTTTTGTCAAACAACAACGATCAGCTGCTTTCGTCGCTTTGGTCTTAGCCGATGATGTTGGTGCGGCGCATTTGCAGAGCAGCGTTACTAATAACGCTTTCGTTTATTGCTGTAAAACCACTCTTTATATTTTACATTTGTTTAGTCTGTAAATAATAACTATTTTTGGTAAAAAGGATAAATAAAATGCCTCAAAGTTTGTTTACGATTTTTTATATTAGTTTAAGAATATTTAAAGTCGAACCAAACCAGATGTAAACTGTGTGAAGTTGTAGTGTGACATCATGCTAAATCGAAATCTAAATCTAAAAGCGGTAAAATTGATCCCCTTTTGATTTTTCTGACAACATTTTTATCCTATTTTTTTGCGGTTTATAAACTTTTTGTGAGTCAAAATAGAAAAAAATGGATCGAAAGAGAAAGTTTATTAAAATCAAAGAATTGATCCTTAATTCTTCTACTTCCTGCGAGGTGGAAGAAATGTTTGTCCAACTTGTACTCGATATGGGTAGCCCTCAAAAGCGGCCCAAAATACACAATTATGGTTCTGAGGTCATATCCAATTATAGTGAGTAGCAAGTAGGCAACTTAAAAGTAATTGTGAAGGCTAGGTATAAACGAATAGACTACTTTTACTTTTTTAATTAATATTCTGTCTCTTTCTAGACTGGCGCCTTTTTTACTCTCTCTGTGATTTGCTATGGTCCTGCGGAACTTTGACGACTGACCAGTAATACTGTTTTCGCTGTTTATTTATGCCCCCTACCCGCTCACAGACTGTCTGATGAGCACCCTCTAGGAAGGCAGTTTTATTTTCCTAGAGGGATTTAGACTTAAACCCCTTTGTCCGGGTTAGGGATGTTTAACGGGCTCCACTATCAATATATGGATCACACGGTCCCGTCCTCTTATCGTCCTCTACGAAGGACGGTATGGAATCGTGTTATCCTGCCTACACGGCCTACTCCGCTCCATACAGCGTTTTCCTTAATCTCACAAAATTATGTAATTTTGCCAGAAAAAGTCCAAGTAGACTACCGATGGCCCCAGGGATCGAACCCGCGGGTCCTTCTTATTAATAGTACCCACTATACTAACCAGGTCGGGTTGAAACTGAAATAAATAAATGAAAAAGTGTGTTCGATAATCACTCTCTGCGCGAGCAATCCGGTTGGGATTCAGAGCACCGTGACATCACTACTCTACTCCGAATCGATTTGAGAGTAAGTAAACCGAAAGCGCTATAAGCCAAACGAGATAATAGAGAGAGAAAGGGAGGTAAATAAGAGAGAAATTAAAGAAAAATCTTGCTTGCAAATTCGTGAATGCCGAAAGCATTGGGGTGGGCCAAAACGACCTGTACTACAGGCGAGATATCGTATGCCTGATGACGTCATAATGGCGGCGAGTGCCTCCTACTCAGTGCTTTGTTTACATTCGGTGAAGAAGGTTTTATTTTTTATTTTTACCGGTTAATTTCTCATCTAAATATTATTAAAACCTTTCCAGCAGTTTCTTAAATGTTTAAATAACAGGTAACTTATTGTTTTTGTATCAAAATTTGCGAAAAATCCCGTGTTTTTTGTGGTAAATTGGTTCAGAGATTTTATCAAATGGCCGGTCGGGTCGTGGATTAAGAGCGTTATGAACAATTTTTCGCCGGTATAAATAGGCAATTTGTTCGAAAAAGTGCTTGAGCATATAATTTAGAGATTTTTTTGTTTATGTGTGTTATTTTGTAACAAGTGAATTTGGTATAAATATTTTATGTTCTTGCAAGAGCCATTACAAAAATAATGGACGAAATATATCTGTGTTTCAATTTCCAAATAGTGCTGAACTAACAGAAAAATGGATAAATGCAATTAAACGAGAAAAATTCACCCCAAACAATAGTTCAAGAGTAAGATAAAGAAGTGACAAAAGTAGTGAAAAATGTGTTGTACTCGTTAAGTATGTGAATTGCATTTTAAAGAAAATTAAGTTGAACTTTCAAGAAAATTTTTGACAAATTTTGGGGATCTTTTGGATGTTCCGCTTTCAAAGCCCCTACTAAAAAAGCTAGGTATAGGTACCTGCTGTTTTTTGTTTACACACTGGTGCTACTTATTATAATACTTAAATGTTACCTACTATGAGCCACACTTTGTATACAGGGTGATTTAAAATTCTCTAGAAAGACACTAACTGTAGGTAGAATTTGTTGTTCTGAACAAGAATTAGTAAAATATGTTTTTTGGTAAACTCTTTCGTTTCAGAGAAATTTGCATTTAAAAATTGGTAATATTTTCTGAAAAGCAGCCTTTACTAAGTAGTAGAAACATCAATGTTTGAAAACATAACTTTGAAAACTTCAAAATGCTTGACAAAATCCCTAATACTTGTCATTGTCAGCTACACGTAGACTTGCTTGGTAAATTATTTTAAAAGCAATTGTCAAAAAAATACAAAAATTTAACTCCTAAATTCAGAAAAAAAAAATGAAATTTAAACAAAATAATCACGTAACTTTTCTTAGATTAATGATATCTAAGCACTGTTCAAATCTTTCTAAGGAATTTTGAATCACCCTGTATATATATATCCCAAAAAAATCAATAAGAAATATGAATTTCATACATTTGTGGCACAGGAGGGATACATATGAGATTTAGAATATTATTATTTAATTTTAAACAATATGTACTTACCTATGCTATTGTATATTTACATTATAGGATTACACTGTATAGTACCTATATGATAATTTAAAAAGCTATTTTCGCTTAAATCTAGGACTTGTCTAGTGTAACCAGTTATAGTATTTTTCAGAGTAGGTACTGTACTATTTTTTAGAGCTTTCTACTCTATGTCTATTAGCTTAGAACCATACTCTTTTTCCCCATGGCACAGAAAATGACCTCGGAAAAAGTAAAATTTTCAACCTAAAATTAGAAATTCACATCCAACGCTAATAGGGCACATGCAAGTCTAAAGATAACATTAAAAGAAATATATAAAATTTTGTGCTATTATATTATTATTTTTTACAATTTTAGTTAAATTTTACACAATTTTTAGCAGCTACCAATAGCCTCACTTATAGCATTAAAATACTCTGCCAATGCATGGGAACTACATACGTTTAGTATTACCTATTTTGGTCCGCGATAATGTCTCCCCTATTTTTGTCCGCCTCCCCTCGTATGAATTTTTTTTAACCCTTACAAAAAAAATTTGACACCCCTCAGCAATTTGTTTGCCAAATTTTTTAACCCCCCCCCCTTAAAAAAAATTAACCCTCTCCAAAACTTTTTTGCTAACCCCCCCTTCCCCCCATTATATCGCATGCCATTTTCTCTATTAAAACAATGAATACTTCAAAAAATACTCAATTCTAGTAAAAGTTTATCAGTTCACAATAATTTTCCTACAAATCTAATATCTGCTATTGACTAAAGATGATGTTGTATTTTGTGTTGCATTTGCTTATTGAACTGTGGAAAAAATTCTTGCCAAAGAAGAAATCCGGGAAAATTAAACAACAGTCACTTTGGGAAATATAAATGGGGCAGACATAACTTCATTTCTAGGTCACAATTGCAAAATACATGAAACCATTTTCATTAGTAATAGAATGTTGTTTAAATTTGCAAGTTTGTTACTTAAGAATTAAGAAGAAAAAAAAACGACACAATTACTTCAAAAAACCTCATCATTTATTTAAAAATTTAATATTTTAAATAAATATTTTTTAATTTAAATTAGTTAGTTTTATAGCAGGACTACATTTAACATTTAATTTAAAATTGATTTATGTCATTCTTGTGAACTCTTAAAAAATGTTGGTAAGTATGCTTTTACTTTAACTTGAAATATTATTGAAATACAAAAATCGTTAACATTTAATTCTGTTTGTTTTTATAAAAGGTCTAGAAACTATTAAAAAATAATTTCAATCTCTTAAAATAACAAACATCCGGCCATACGCCTGTCAAACGTGTCGGCTTCATGGGCGGCCATCTTGTTTTCGGTAATAGGCTTTCCGTAAAGGTGGTGTTGGGTGGGCGTATATTTAAGCCAAGGTATAGAGTTGCTAAGGAGTTTGATTGCAGTATCCGTACTATGGGTTTCGGTTACCTTATACCAGTTCTGTTGCCATATCGAGTTTATTTACGTAACATATGTCTCACAGTTACCCCAATCCTTTGTATAAGTATTCTCTTGGAATAACTCGTTACCAGGATTGGGGAGTTTTCGGGCTTTTTTATAAAAGCTTCCATGTGCACTTACCCTCTAGCTAGTAATCTAGCTCGAAGATTACCATGCGGGTGTAAAAATTACTTGTATGCCCTAGGGCGTAAATATATGGTTTTACACGCGGATTTGAGATAGGTAAATATTATATTATTTATCGCCTGTTCAGACAAAAATATATTTTTTACTATTACTCAATTATACATTCAAATAGCTAGTAAAATCAAAGAGTGCAGACCATATAATCAGATACTATAATGGTCCAAGGATCGCAAAATTTGTAGCCATAATAACTTTGAAAAACAAAGAAAATATCATACAAAATAAGGTTGACCCTGGGCGAGGTCAAAGGCAAAAAATCTACTGCGCATGTCTGACGCAGAGTTTTTGGCCCTGCATTTTTTCCAGGCTAACTTGATTAAGTGGAATTATTATCGCAAATATACAATGGACTGAATAAGCACTTAGCACGCTTCAAGGCCGCTTTATTAATATGGGGTTACACCGAGTAAAGATAACCATCGGCGTTTTCTTCAAAATTTGTTGATTTTTCGACAGGAATCAACATATACCTTCAAATGTAGTATTTTAAGATCTGCTTAACTCGAGGGTTATCTTAACTCGTGAGTCTCAGACTATTTATAAATCGTCGCTTTAGAGAGTCGCTTTACGTTGGTCAGAGAAAAAAAACGCTAGCATATCCGAAGACACTACTATTGTGTGAAGTTAAGGAATTTTGGAGGCGCTTAAATTATATAAATTAATTGAATTATACACATTAATTTTATCTTTAGACTCACAAAAGTTGTATAGTCGTTTGTGTTTCAAATATAATGTTGGCAGCAGTTTAAAAACAGTACTATTCACTGGCCATGAAAATTTAATTGGTTGCTACGAGAATTTAATTGCTTGCTAAAAGGTATTGATTATGTTATAGAAGGTGAAAAAGCTAAAATAAAAAAGAAAGTTCATATAACATGGCGTTCCAAAAGTCTTCAGCTTTTTTGCAATGTATATTTCTTAACAATGATTTAAAAATTAACCACCTCCAGAGGAACAAATCTTTAAAAATAGTACAATATAAACCTAGGGAGTAAAGTGCCTCTTTTAATCCCGCGGAGAAAGGTTTGTAGCCCCACCGTAGGGAGTCCTACAATTCGCCAAGGGATTAAAATACACTTTAGGCACGAGGTTTATATACTATTTTATGCACTTTAGAATGCGAAAAACTAAAAACAAAAAATCACAAAACTAACAGTAGACCACTTAACGGTACTCTAGTTTCAAGATTGACAGCTCGTATTACTGATAGTTGTCATTGATAGTTGTTGGCATGGTGGATTCACTCAAAATTTATTCTGCCACGGAAGTGATGCTATGGTGCAAAACAAATGTCAGTCAGTTGTTGTTATCAAACGACATCACCAAACGTTGAGTCCAGAAGAATCGTACAGCATTTTTTTTGAAAATGAACATTGAAGAGGTCGCGGAAGAGGCAATCGCTAGCCTTCTTCCACAAAAATCTCATACATCTCTACAAGAAACAGTTTTGTGATTACCGAAAATGGAGCGCTGAACAGCATGCAGAGAATTTTACGGATGAAAAGGTGCTCCTGGCATACTTACTACAGAAGTCTTTAAGGTGCAGTTAGACTGTGGTAGTATAGTCGTGGTTGGATTGCAGCTGTAGTGAATTTTTTTCCATAGATAATGCAGAACAGGATATTTTATAAATAAATAGTTCACAATATTTTTTGGCACACGCTTTTCAATATAATTTACCTTTTTTAATATTTTAAACAAATATTGGTGATAATTAATAGACCCTCTTGCAACATTATTAAAAGATCCAGCTTACGTATTTCTTTTGTATTAAACAAAGAAAGTTCCGTTTTTCCTTAATGTAATTTCAAATATTTTAAATTTTTAAAATTAGGGTTGATTGGGTACCAAAGATGGACAAAATAAAACTTGGGGAAGAAAAAAATTTGGTAATTTTGTATTTGCATACATACATACAATCAATAGTGTGTTTAGTGGTATTAGCGATAAATTAACAAGGTACTATAGTAGTTATATCTGATCCGCTGATTAATCATTCTGGTTTATTATAATTGCGATGAAATTAGACCCTTTTTTTTAAGTGACAAAAAGCGCTTACTTTTAGTACTACTTCGCTTGCATGGACAAATTATATCAAATAATTTACCTTCTTAATCTTATATATTGCTTCAGTAGTAACCTTTAGAAAAGTTATAGTACCGTATTATCAGGGGTGCACGGTGGTTGTAGTGAAAAAAACTCACACAGAGATAGGTAGATATTTTTGGGCGCACATGAAAGAGACGGCATGAACACACCAACTTATTTTCAATAAATGAACAAAGTATTACATTTACTTATGTCCCTATCCCCTGAGCAGCCGAAGTTAATAATTAATAATGGTGCCTACCTACAATAAACTGAGGCGCTATTTTACTCCTTTTTTATCCTGTTCTACTTCAAACTAGTAATTTTCTAAAATTGTTTAAAAAACTGTTTAAAAGTAACTTTTTTAAAGAACATTTTCCGTCAAATATTACTTATATAATCCACTAGACATATTACTTTTGCCTATTTGTGAGTGGTTCAAGGTTGGAAATCTGAGTGTATGATGGTGTTTAATGATGTATAGTGGAGGGTGACCAGTGAAACTACTGATGAGCCCACGCTGGTTACCCAGGGCGAAACATCGTTAATTCATTTCTCTTTTCGCTTTGATCTTTTGTGTGTTCCTTGTGGAATACTCATTCAAGTTTGAATTTTCGTTATTTCCACCCAAGATCTTTTGATCTTTTGTGATATTACTTTTATTACACACTAGACACCGCCGCGCCGCTTTGCCTGCGGTTTTACCCATTTTTCCCACTTTTATTCCTTTAAATGTCATGCCCATCAAAATCGGCTGGGCGGTCTATGCGTGATGCTGAAACAAACAGACATACATACAGACAAAAATTGTAAAATTTGCATTTCTGGTATCGCGTTTGGTCAAACAATCAATAATAAAAAAATAGTCAATGTACAATGCAATGTACAGAAATGGTCCTTTTAGAGATTTATTATATGTATAGATAAACAAATTGTCTCCCAAACAGGCAGACAGACACCATCAAAAAATTTTATATTTAGGTCTTTCTTTTTGGCGATCCCATTAGCCTAGACTATAGTATGGATGGCTAAAAATAGAGTTCTAAATTATTACATAGCCGGTACTAAATTTTTGTTTATGGGTAATAAAAATAACACGACCGCCTTATTTATAATATTGCTATTGCTATTTTGATAGAGTGATGAAAAAGAAAAATTTAGAGATAAAAAGTTTGGTCACCTCTACTTGATAGCTGTAGGTATTGCAGTATGTATATTGACTATATAAGGCTATAGGTATTTACATCCTTTTGTTTAAAAAATATTCAATGTAAAGAAATTAGAGATTTACCAATAAATTTACGAATAAATTTTAGAAAATTAATAGTTTAATGTCAAAAAATTAGGGGGGGGGTTTACTGTATCGCCACTGCGTATTGTAGGCAGGTAACATTAATATTATTAACATCGGTTGGTCAGAAGATGGAGACATAGGTAAATATCTTCATTTTATTTTATTGCAAAGATCGACTGTATGCTTTTCCACGAAAATACTCCCATGCTTAACGTTATTGTATTCATGCCACTCTTTCATACGCGCCCGAAAATATCTACCTATCTCTGTGTGAGTTTTTTTCACTACAACCACTGTACACCCCTGATAATACGGTACTATAACTTTTCTAAAGGTTATTACTAAAGCAATATATAAGTAAGTAAGTAATTTGTCCATGCAAGCGAAGTAATGTTAAAAGTAAGCGCTTTTTGTCACTTAGAAAAAAGGCTCTAATTTCTTCGCAATTATAGTACCTTGTTAATTTATCGCTAATACCAATGAACACACTATTGACTGTATGTATGTATGCAAATACAAAATTACCACATTTTTTTCTTCCCCAAGTTTTATTTTGTCCGTCTTATAATACCTTGTTAAATTATCGCTAATACCAATGAACACACTATGTATGGAGATACAAAATTACTACATTTTTTCTTCCCCAAGTTTTATTTTGTCCATCTTTGGTACCCAATCAACCCTAATTTTAAAACTAAAGCATTTTTGAACTTATATTAAGAAGAAACTGAACTTTCTTGGATAATACAAAAGAAATATGTAAGGTGGATCTTTTAGCGAGTTCAAAAATTTTGCTAGACGTTCTATTATCGACAATATTTGTTTAAAACATTAAACTAGGTAAATTATATTAAAAAGTGTGTACCAAAAAATATTTATTATTATCTGTAAAATATCCTGTTTTGCATTATCTATGGAAAAAAATTCACTACAGCTGCAATGCAATGACGACTACACTACCATGATTAAAGTCACGATAATATCTGAAGCAAACGTCGACATTAGCAAATATAGTAAACTCACGGCATTTCTAAAGAGACAGAATGGCCATTATAAGCCGAATAAGTCCAAGACATTGGATTTCGACAATATAAGAGATTTTCTTCAAAATGCTCCAGATGGCGAATATCTAGCCCAAAAGGTAAGAATCTTTTCTTTACTTTGAGTATTTTCCTGATAGTACTACTAAAAATAACACCATTGATTATCTACAAAACTTTACTAATAGGAGACTAATTTTGTAGCAGGTGGCGCTTATTATGGGAGTCGCTGGAGCATGTCGAGGAAAGGAGCTCTGCCAGCTAGACTGCAGCGATGTCTCGGACCATGTAAGCTTTTTTCTGGTAAATCTACTGGTCACAAAATCAGGCAAGAATCGCTCATTTGTGATAAAAACGTCCGGTTGTAGTGGAAATGGTGAGAAAATATATTGGTCTAAGGCTACCTACACAGCATACACGATTTTTTGTGTCTTACAAAAATGGGAAATGCATGAGTCAGCCCATGGAAAAAATACATTTGGATAGCTACCAAGGAGAAATGCTGGCTACTTGAGACTACCAGACGCAAATCTATATACTGGGCATTGTTTTCGCAGATTATCAGCTTCTTTACTTGCCGACTCGGAAGCAACTATAGATGTTTTGAAAAGACATGGTGGCTGGAAAAGCAGTTCGGTTGTTGAAGGTTAGGTTGAAAATTCATTGTATCAAAAGAAGAATGTTGCCGATCAAGTTTTCACCAATGTCTCCTCCGATGTCGATATGGCATCAGCATCAACCATAGGAAGAAAAATTTCAGAAAATAAGACGACAACGGCAGCGGCGACTGCTACGTATGTGCAGAATACGTCTATAACTAAAAATGTTGCCTCCAACTGTCCACCCTTCGTAAGCCTTACAAATTGCACCCAAATAAATGTAAATGTAAATATATATCATAATAAGAACTAGATTTATGTAATGCATATGCTAATAATTTTTTTTGTTCATACATTTTAAGAAATAAATAAAATTTCAATAAAATTATTGTTTAATTTGCAAAAATTTACTTTAAACCCCCAGTTTTCAAAAGTGCCCCTGTTATCCCTAAAATGAGGGATTAAAGTGCATAAAAAAATTAGCAACCTACAGTTACTGAATTTTTATTGAAAAGAATTTTGATTTTCCTGTGACTACGAATACCTTATAGCAATTTTACTCTACACCACCAAAGGAACAAACCATAAAAAAAAACGTACAGTTAATGACTTTTTATTGAAAATAATCTCAGTTTTCTCTGTGACTACGAATACTCCCGATACGTTAGATGAGGCTCGTGCGCCCATAATTATCAGAGTTTCCAAGTTTTAAAAAGAGGTTTTGAATTATTTGTCATTCAAGTCTTGAAGCGTTTTCGATCTACGCTCAAAAACCGCCCCCAATGATCCGAGATCAATCCAGAAAAGATTTGCGTGTTTGATTTACGAAAAGATTACGCTTCCGCCGAGATTTTGACGGATTAAGCAGTTGGATGAAATTACTAGATATAACCTTAATTTGATACATTTTGTTACTTTTATTTTTAAACGTTTTTATTATCTTCTTTGAGAAAAAATGGTAGAAAGACTAGTGCATGGGCTACGATGTGTAAAAAGGGAAAAAACGGCGTTTTGTGATAAAATGAACAAACTTTGCACAGTGGTTTTTTTGGACCAAAACAGTCGATTTGACCCGCAGCTCTTCTCCCAAAACCTGTGCAGGCGCGGTGGGAAGAGAGGGTAAAAACTGGAGGGGTTTATAATTTCTTAAAGTTTAGTTTTTTCTATATATTCATCATTGATATCCATTTATAGGTTTTTGATGATGGCCAAACCGAAAATTACCACCTCCATTCGATATAAAGTGCCCCTAAAGGATTAAGGGGATGTTAAAGCTCCTATTTGTGAATTTTAAGAATAAAAGTGCAGGATTTGAAAAAGAAATTAAAAACTTGCGTAATAATTTTAATATTTTAACTTATATCTTTATCCTGTTGGGTAGGTGGAAAGGGAGCGGGTAAAAATTAAAGGAGCATATATTAAATAAAAATAGTTTGCTGGATATTATTGACATGGGTATTGATTTACAGGTTTTCGAGGATGACCAAACCGTAAATAACCACCTTCATACATTTTAAGGTTTTGTTAAGGGATGGTGAGGGTATAAAAGCTCCAATTTGGGCATTTTAATAAAAAAAGTGTAAGGTTTTAGTAAAAATTTGCATAGTATGGTTAATAATTTTAACATGTTAACTTATTTTACTCAATATTTTACCAAAGATTTGCAGATAAAAGATAAAAATTGTTATAGGGTTGTTTATAATTTTAATGTTTTAACCCATATCCCCTTAGTGTTTTACTTAAAATCCTTATCTTGGTTAATATTGAAAGGAGAAAAGAACATATTTAAATAATGCATTACTTAAATTTTAGGATATGTGTTATCCTGTTATAAATAAAATTGCTATTTTTACAATAAAAACAAAAACGATAAAAATACTTACAGAATAGCTATATACCTAAATATTTGTCCAAATTGTCGTTTTTACTATCGTCGCCACTGTCATTACGCAAATATGGTTCCTGTTAATATAAGCTAAAAAAGAACCCAGTAAACATATCGCAAGTATAAAAATAGCACTAATTTGGAACACAGGATTTTACAATATTTGTACAATTTGTGCTGCAATGCGTAGCAACAATTCAAAAAAGCGTAAATATTGCACTGGCATAAAGTACTTTAATTAGAGTACTAAAATATTGCTTTATTTGTAATGGCACCGCAAAGTGCAGCATCAAATATACAAAAATAGTAAAATGCCATGTTCCAAATTTGTACTTCTTTTGTACAGTGAATATTTTACATTTTTAGTAATCCGATGTTTGCTGAGAAATTATAGGTTGCTGGATTGCTACGAAGCTAAGAAAATTTACTTCATTTTATATTACTTTTATTTAATTTATATTCAAATAGTTACTTATCTTATGTTGCTACAAGCCCCTCTACATTTTTTGCATGCAGGCGTGCAAGATAGTTTGTTCTTTTTGCAAAGACATCTTAGAATATCGCATTGTGTAGTGCACCCACATCTATCCAATGCCCGACAAGTCTCCCATATATTTGGTTGAGCAGACCGGTTTCCACTTTTCTTTATACCACCTTCAAGGTGATGTGAGGTTAATTCGGCAGTTTGATTTTTTTTGATTCAGGTGATCTACCCCAAACTTGTCTTGCCTGATATGCTGCCCTTAATGCATGCTGTTGGATGGCAGCTTCAGCTGATGGCAATAAATTCAACGGCTTGCTTTGAGACATAAATAAATGCATGTGTTCTTGCCTCATTGACATTGTCCATTTTCTGAACTTCGTATAGCATGACAACAAATTTTTCCGGACTTTTTAGACATTTCTCCAATCTGCATAGAAGGTGAGAAAATTGTAGCAAATGCTTCAATGTTTTCCTCAGTCCATACCTTCAAACACGTCCGTTTGCCTTTCCCCAGGAAAAAAGAGGTCATATCACAGTCAAATAACGTCTGTATCAGAGCAACAGATAGGAACAGAAAATACGACCACCACCCTCTCCTAAATTTGTGCAGTCCATTTGGTTTAGGTCCGTTAAATTTTTATCTTTAGACGTCATAAGGTTTTCAATATTGGTTACAGCTTGTAACTATGGTAATCCATTTAAAACAGTTATCCCCAAAAAATTATTTCAATCTGTTTTGTTTTCTGAATTTCGGAGATAATATGCCCAATCACTGGGTAGCATATCTGTAAGAAAAGTTTCTAAATAAGTAAGAGTAAAAATAATAGACATACCAGGAAAAAAATATTTACCTTATGGCGGCAAATTCTGACGTCGGATTTCGATCCCCTGCTGTCTCTTGTTGCCTCCTTTAGGCTATTGGGGTTGCAAAGATTCCAAGCAAAATCGACTCTTTTAACTTGTAGACTTGATCTAAGTTTTAGAATATAAGGCTTTAATTGACTATTAAAGTAGTATCCAAACTTTATAATATTTTCTGTAAATCAATACCCACGTCGATAATATCCAGCAAAATATTTTTTCTTTAAATAAATGCCTCTTTAATTTTTACGCCCCTCCCTTTCCACCTGCCCAACAGGATGGAAATCGTTGGTAAAAAATTGAGTGATATAAGTTAAAATATTAAAATTATTAACAATACTATGCAAATTTTTACTAAAATCTTACACTTTTTTTATTAAAATGCCCAAATTGAAGCTTTTACCCCTCACCATATCTCAAGGAAACCTTAAAATGAATGAAGGTTGTTATTTTCAGTTTGGCCATTCTCGAAAACCTGTAAATCAATATCCATATCGATAATATCCAGCAAACTATCTTTTTCTAAATATGTGCTCCTTTAATTTTTATCTCCTACCTTTCCACCCACCCAACAGGATGAAGATTGCTGATCAAAAATTAAGTGATATAAGTTAAAATATTAAAATTACTAACAATTCTACGCAGGTTTTTAATTTTCTTTTTAAATCCTACACTTTTATTACTGAAATGCCCAAATAGGAGTTTTAACACCCCCTTAACCACCTTAAAACGAATGAAGGTGATAATTTTCGGTTTGGCCATCATCGAAAACCTATAAATTGATATCAATGATAATTATATACAACAAACTAAAATTTAAGAAAATATAAACCTCTCCAGTTTTTACCACCTCCTCCCCACCGCGCCTGCACAAGTTTTGGGAGAAGAGCTATGGGTCAAATTGACTGTTCAACACCGCTCTCAACTAAAAAGCCAGTTAACTCATTTTCGTTTTAGTATCCTTTGGCCTATGATCGGTGCCATATTGACACCAAACTGAAAGAAAATCCCTGTTTTACTTGTCAATTTGGCTATAAAAATGGCAGCCACAATAGGCTAAAGGGCACTGAAGCGGAAGGAGTTAACAAGCTTTTTAGTTAAGAACGGTGTTGGACTGTTTTGGTCTAGAGAACAACTGTGCAAAGTTTGTTGCTCTTATCACAAACGCCGCTTTTTCCCAGGTAGCCCATGCACTAGACGAGTTTATGAACTTTACGACTAAAAACGGGTAAAAATACTGAACTTTGTGCAAAAGTGGTACACGAATATAGAGTAGTAAATTGAAGGCAGAGGAGGTACGGGTCGCAGACGGATATTATGGCTTAAAAATCTTAGACAATATCATGGAGTTCAAACTACTACACTTTTCCAAAAAGCAGTAGTCAGAAGAAGTTTCAACCTCATTTTTGTACGAACTTGTATCTTGCTTATCATTTAGTAAGTTTTCGCATCGTCCTCAATACGTATTGAAAAGATTGTCTTTTTTTCTTTCATAGAGCGTTTTCTCTGTTCTGAAAAAGAAGAAAAGAGAAGAAAGATCAAGATGCTTGATTTTCAATATGTATTGAATACGATATGAAAACATACTAGTTTATTGAAATATTTGCATTTATTCGTTGTGCACCCCACATTTAAAATAAACTTTAATAAATTAGTGAAACTAAAAATACTTTTGGGTTTTTCGCATTTTTTTAAAACTACTGCGTAAATGCCTACAGAAAAAATTTTGGTTAGTTTGTCAGTGGTTTTTAAATAAAAATAAATAATCCGCAAATCTAACTAGAATCTAAATAGATACTTATCTGACATTTTGGCAGAAACTCCACTGCCGTTATCAAAGGAATTATTTTTTTATATTTTTTTTTAAGTTTTTTTTATAAAAATATCTATCTGTTGTTGAAATATTTCAAAAAATTACACTTGACAGTTTGTAGTGTCGATAGTCTGTATCCAACAAGATATTGGGTGGATATTATAAAATTTAAAATCCACAAAGATATTCACTTGAGTTTTTCAATTTTAAATACGTAGAAAACAATCACATAATGTCTCTATTTCAGTTTTACTAGAGTATATTATTCGGTTTGTTTTGTTTTGGACTTCCATTGTCAATATTTTATTTATACACAATATTATTGTGATTCAATATTTGTATATACATTTTTTTAATTGCAACTGAAACCTTTTCATATGAATTTTATTCATTCTTATTTTCTGTAATCCAATGACACCACTGCAAATATATACCATAAATTGGTCACATTTCTTAAGAAAACCAAGATGGCCTAGTGGTCTAAGGCGCTAAAACCCTGTTGTATGGTCTTTAGACTGAGGGTTCGAGTCCCGTCAGCGCATATTTTTTTATTTTGATTATTTTTTTTTATTTGTTTAAGATGTAGTCACGAAGATCAGATATTTTAAGGCACAAAAATATATTTTTTATATTGTTTAAACCAATATTTAACAAGTTAGAGGTAAATTTAAAAAAAAAGAATTACCTAGCTATGTAACATCAAATGTTACATGCAAGTTACATACTTGTTAACGAATGTAACACTGTTACGTAGATGTTTAGGACAATTGATGTACTGGAAATGCAATATCCTCGTTAAGGTTACAAGCTGTGTTAAATAACAGGTCACAAAAATACGTTAAGGTAATGTAAATGTAACAGGTTTCTGCTTAGTGGGAAGTTTTAGCATTTTGAATATTAAAAATGATAATTCCAGCACAATTCAACCAAATCCTAAATAATATTTTCACCAGGGAGCGTTTTGCGCCTAAACTAAATTTTAAGTCAAAACATTAAGGCACGCTTATGTAGCCGCAAACTTAATAATCTCTCTGTACCTCTATTTATTTGGAGCGGCGCAAGTAAACAGACCCATAATTAATGACGAAATGTCCACAAAAACCCCTCTTCCGCCCACCTGACAAACCGTCCAGCAAAGAAACGCCAACAATTTGGGAAAGTTCGGCGCTGCCGAGTGGCTATATGCACGGTGCTTAGAAATCCCGCTGACAACTTTGCCTGTTGATAAACGAGAGGACATTGATAACTATAGCTTTTCTTTGAAAAAATGTTTAGATAATTTTATTTTACTGAAAAACTGCAAAAGAGAGCAATTTTTGACAAATTCTATCATAAAGATAACATAAATTGGTTTGTTTTTAATGAAAAGATCTTCTACCTTGGTGCCATCGAGCACATAGTAGTTTGTTTCTTATGCTTTGTTGTTCATTCTTCTATGATTCACCGGCATATACAAGGAAGGGTAATGGGGTAATTACCCCCGTCGGCAAGACCCCAGGTATTGGATTAAAAATGACATTGCAAAATACGCAAATTAAAAATGTAGACTTAAAACTTTTAGATCAGAGCTCAAGATTTTTATTTAATATTGGACAAACAAAATACATTTTTACTACACTTTAAAAAAAATTTGTTAAAACCAAATGTCTATTTCTTTTAAAAAAATTTCACCAGCGGCAGCGCGGTGCAACTTCTGGTCCATTTCACATTACTTCTATTTTAATAAAATTTTCAATTGCGGTGTCATTTTTTGCATAATTTTACATTATTTTAAAATAATTTGGCTATTTTTTTATTTTCTCCCTTCTTGATGCCCCTCTACCTAGCTTCGCCCAAGCTCAACCCCCCTCCAGAAAAAATTTTTGCGTACGCCACTGATTTTAGTATAAGTAGTGTACATTCTGTTAAATGGCCCAACCAACACCATCTAGACTTAGTCCTTGTAAAAACGGTTACTTAAGAAAATTATAAACGAACTTATTACCAAATGCCACAAAACAATCCTTGCTGGGGGCTATAAATTTAAACCACCCCCTTGAGGTGGTCTACAAAATCACGAACTTTATAACCTCAAACACAAATAATAAAGCTAATATGTGCCAAATTTTTGGCGTATTCGCCATTTACCATTTTGAAACCTGTCAAAAAAAATTAGTTTTAGGGCATTTTCTTTTAAAATATGGTGTAGTTTGAGAAAAAAAGCAGTTTTTCAGTGGTATTTTGCAATAACAATACAAAACAATCAACAACTTTGTGTCTTTTCTGTATGTGTAAGTGTTTTTTTAAAAATTGGTTTTAAAATTTAGTACCCCCCACAGGTGTAAATATTTAGACCTGTGGCGGGTACCATTTTAGATCTTAGTAAATCTCACTGATAAAATTTATGATCTATAATATGTGCTAAAAAATTAAACATAAAACTATAAGTATAACATAAAAAATTACAATAAAAATACATGTCTTCTAGAGGAACACTTCGGGCTGATTTCTCGCAATAGCGGGTTACCAGCGGGTTAAATTAACTTGGGATTTATCTTAGTTTTGTGCATTTTTTAGGTTAATCCTAGGATAAGATAACTTATTCTCGCCTGGAAGCCAGGGTTACCCTGGAGTTAACTTTAACCCGCATTTTAATTATTTTTACAAAGTGCTCAAGTTAACGCTAACTCGCTATTGAGAGACCAGCCCTTAGAAGTTGTAAGGCTTAGAAATCAAGCATTAATAAACCATACAGGCCAGGAGGAAAATTCATATCGGTGATCACTCTTAATCAAAGCCAGTGTTAAGATATTCCTTGGAATAGTTTATGGTGATGGCTCAAAAATTTTGCGGGGCAATTTTCATGATTTTGAAATATAATCTATTAGGTAAAATTTTACACTGTTTATTTTAAGGTTTGTACAACCAAATTTACTACTACTACTGGAGATGTTCTTGATATCCCATTAAAAAAACCTCGACATCGATCATTTTTTATTTTGTTTTATACCACATAAGTAATAACTAAGGATTGAAATAAAGTAAAAAGATTCAATTAACCATTTTATTCCTTAAAAATGGATTAAAAAGTACCTTTTTAATCCCTAAAGTGCGTAAAATATATATATTTTTATATGTATTAAAAAAATAGTGATATTTTACTTATATACCAGTTATTATGTTCAGTGTGTGTGTGCTAAAACATAAAAGTATGTTTATAAAGTACATAAAGGTAAGTATTACTATATTTTAAAAAATCTGATTTTTCATTGTTAGGGTTTTTATTTATTCTACTGTGAATCCTATCAGCCAACATAGGCGGCCATCTTAAAATGAGTTCATTGGATTTTTAGTTAAGAAGATGTTGTTTCGTCATAACAAACCAATAACACTATACGTGTTTACATTGCGTAAACAGCATTTCCATTCTTTTTATTTGGTTTTCGCGGTTTAAGTAGAATTTTGACGCTTTTTTTGGACATTAAAGTTAGATAAAATGCCAGACCGGTGTACTGTGCCGAACACAGAACCAAGTATCATATTTTTCCTTCCCAAAAGACTTCCAAGTAATAATCGATTAACGCCATTAAACGTGAGATCGACTCCAACAAATAGCAGCAAGGTGTCCGAATTAAACTTTAACCAGGATGCTATCGAAAGAATTGCTTCTTGCTACCAAGGCAGGCTGCACGTATAAATATCATATGAAAAAAAACACGATTGAAGGAAGGTACCGACCTTGGGTAAGAGTTACAAAATGATACATACATAGATATTATATAGGGGGTCAGATTTCAGGTAAAGATAGGAAAAATCATAAAACACTAAACAAATAATTATTTTCATTTTTGCATAGCTTTACTTACACTTGGCAAGAGACCAGGGGAATAATTTCTAACTATTAGTGGAGCTGTGTATAGCTTTTGTTAACTTTTATTTTGAGACATCTAGAATATTTTTGGAATAAAATGAAGGCTGGTTTACCCAGAAACACAATGGACCTTTTCTAGCAAATGGTGACAGGGTGGTGACAGAATGAAATAGTTCTATATAAATTATCCATTAAAGATGTAAATTTTCCATTACGCACACTACGTAAACCAGACTGAATGAACAAATACTAGATTTATGATTTTTCGGTTGAAATAGTTAGGTA
This sequence comes from Oxystoma pomonae, assembly GCA_963921995.1. Lineage (NCBI taxonomy): Eukaryota > Metazoa > Arthropoda > Insecta > Coleoptera > Brentidae > Oxystoma > Oxystoma pomonae. Next base: position 37,036,620 of record OY998164.1, read on the forward strand.
AATTAAATTTTAATGAGTGCAATAATGCACAATTACTTACCTTTCTGTTAAAGTCATAAATTCTGTGGCTATGTACCTACCCTGGTAAATAAATTGCATAGGATCTCATGAAAGTTGTTGAGATTTTATGCTGTTTTATAGGGTTTTATAAGATTGTACGAGCCAGGCTCGTCCAAACTGATAGAAAAAATCTGTACTTTATGAGATTGGGCTTGGTTTTTACAAGTTTGTTTCACATACCGCATAGAAAACATATCAAACCTGATAAAACATGATAAAATCTCGTCAAACTTTTCTAAGAGATTTGACGATAGTGTGTAGTATTTTGGGAAAGGCAATAGTTTGTAGAATTCAAAAATGTAAAAGAGTACAGAGTGTTCCATTAAAAAGAATCATTTTGCTCTACATTTTTATTTAGAGAAAACATAACCTCAGTTTCGATAGAACAAAAACCAGATTTTTAAGTTGCCAAAATCAAACGCCCCCACGGCCTTATAACTACTCTGCTAACTTTAAATCACTACGAATAACCCCTTATATTACGCTTTCATATCAATCAAATGCACCAGAGTGAAACAGCAAGATGCCAGAGATACTTTATGGATGAAAAATATATTATTATGTAATATGCCTGTTAAGGCGGCCATGATATTCCTTTTTATTTGTACACCGAACATAACAAAGAAAACGCGATGCATACCCAATATGCCTGAGAGAGACTCAAACTGGTGAGCGAAGTCACCTATAAATTAAGGAATTCAAATTCAATTTAGACGTTTAAAAATGCTGGACCGGCTTTATATTTTACGTATTTTTAATTACAAGCTTTTATTTAACTTTACCTCTATGTATTGTATGTTTATAGGTTCGGGTCAAATCTTGCAACTCAATTTTGACTAACCTCTACATGTCCGATTGAATTCAAATTTGTTATGCTTTTATAGTTCCAGTAACAACACAATCCTCCCCCCTACGAGGGGAGTGGAGGGGGAAAAACACCTAAGTTTGTCCGATGTCAACCAAAATTGATATACGGAGGGTTTTGGGGATAAGAAATACTAATTTTTGATAAGATTTTCAAAATTCAATATGGAGGATTCAAGAGAAACGATTTTTAGTCGTGTTTTGCTAACCAATTTTAACTGAATTATACACATCCACCTGCCTTTAAATTTGGTATGCGGTTATAGTTCCGGTAACAATACAATAACTTGGTATTATTAGGCACCCCCTCTCTCTCTACGAGGGGATTGGAGGGGGGAAAATAACTAAGTTTTTCCGATGTCAACCAAAATTGATATACGAAGGTTTTTGGGGATAAGGAATACGAATTTTTTGATCAGATTTTGAAAATTCAAAAATGGCGGATTCAAGATTTTTGCTAACCAATTTTAACTGAATTAGACACATCCTACTGTCTGCAAATTTTGTATGCGTTTAAAACTCCAGTAACAATAGAATAACTTGGTATTTTAGTCACCCACTCCCCCCCCCTACGGGAGGAGTGGAGGAGGGAAAACACCTAAGTTTGTCCTATTTCAACCAAAATTTGTACACGGGGTTTTTTTGGGGATAAGGAATACGAATTTTTGATCAGATTTTGAAAATTCATTATGACGGATTCAATATAAACGATTTTTGGTTATCTTTTGCTAACCAATTTTAACTGACTTATACACATCCGATTGTCTTCAAATTTGGTATGCGTTTATAGTTCCGGTGACAATACATTATTATGGTATTATCAGGTACCCGCCTCCCCCTAACGAGGAAAGTGGAGGGAGAAAAAGATTTAGTTTGTTCGATTTTAATCAAAATTGTCATACAGGGGTTCTTAGAGAAGGGGATTATGAATTTTTGATCAGATTTGAAAATGTCGATATTGGTTCAAAATGAACAATTTAGAGTACAAATCTAAAAATTAAAAAATAATTTTTAAGCTTTTATACAAAAATATAAAGTTCACTATCATAATAATAAAAGCGATGGGCGCATTATAGAAAGTTTGGCCATGTTGACTCGAAAAATTTAGGTTATTGATTATATAATTGTTCGCAAGAATCTGAATTCATTATAATGCAGAGATATGGAAGGGTAAGTAAATTCAACCCAACTCGACCTAATTTACGTCTATCGCTTTTATTATTATTATAACAGAATGCTAAAAATTATTTTCTACTTTTTAGTGAACTTTATATTATATAAAGCTTGTATTTGAAAAGCTTTTTCTTATATAAAATTATTTTTTAATATTTAGATTTGTACCCTAAATCGCCATATTGAAATTTTCAAATCTTATAAAAAACTCATAATCCTCTTCCCTAAAAATCCCTGTATGCCAATTTTGATTGAAATCGAACAAACTAAACCGTTTTCCCTCTTCACTTCCCTCGTTAGGGGAGGTGGGTACCTGGTAATACCAAATTATTGTATTGTCACCGGAACTATAAACGCATACCAAAGTCAGTTAAAATGGGTTAGCAAAACTTAAGCAAAAATCGTCCATCTTGTCTGATGAAACATTCGTATACTTTATCCCCAAAAACCCTCGTATGCCAATTTTGGTTAAAGTCGGACAAGCTAAATATTTTTCCCCCTCCAGTTTCCTCGTTAGGGGGAGGTGGGTTCGTGAGAACACGATATTATTGTATTTTCACTGGAAGTATAAACGCATACCAAAGTTGAAAACAATCGGATGGGTATAAGTCAGTTAAAATTGGTAAGCAAAACATGACCTAAAATTGTCCTTCTTGAATCCGCCATATTGATTTTTTAAAATCTGATCAAAAATTCGTATTCCTTACCCCCAAATACCCACGTATACCAAGTTTGTGTGAAATCGGACAAACTTAGGCGTTTTCTTCCCTCTAGGGAATGCCTGACATTACCATATTGTTTTATTGTCACCGGAACTATAATCGCGTACCAAGTTTGAATTCAATCGGACTCCAAGTTAGTCAAAATTGAGTTGCAAGATATATAGATAATAGAGGTGAAAAATAAAAGCTTGTAATAATAAACTTAATGTTTCCTAATTTCTATCGATCTTGCTACCCTTGCGGCTATATGCCTATATATTGTGGGTGCGTCCACCATGCCTGTGCCCCAAACAATGTCTGAGCTTCATTCATTTGAGATTTCATAACCAGTCCCTTCTATGATGTGTAGAGTTCGCACTATTTACGTTTATGTACTAGATCAACACTTGCTGCCTTGGCCATATCTAGTACACTGTGATCAATTGTCTTACGATAACAATAACAAAATGGCAAAAAAATGGTTCAAAAACTTTCTATTACAATCAACTTATAATAAAATTTAAACTAAACGAAATCGAAAATTTTCTGAATGAGGACCTGTACATACTGTGATCAGTGTGGCCAAAAATCTAGGGAGAAACAGAAAATAAACGTCAGACTGAAAATTCTCGTTGACAGTTGACTTCAATCAATCTGGATAAATGTCGGGTGGCATATACTGTAGGTATGTCATACACTTTGACAGCTGTCAAAAAAGTGTCAAATCCAAAACACACAACAATTTAGCAAATAATTCAATTTCTGTTTCATCTTTTCACAACAAACACTGCCCAAGGTATGACGAAGTACGAAAAAATCACCCTGTACTTAGAAAAAAGCCCATCACGACATCTTGTAGAAAAAAATAGAATCATTTTTTTTATATTAGTTTTGTTCACGGAAAATAAAATTAAAGATGTGTAAATTCAAATTCAAGTAGTTTTAAAAAAGTGTGGAGATGTCACTGAAGATGATATTTTGCAAATTACAGATAACGAATGGGCTCCTCTGATAGCGAAACTTCGGTTAAAATTGCAGCATATGCTTATAGTCCAAGTCCAAAAAAAATGGGCTAACACTTTGAAATTTTTATCATAGATAGGGTATGTACACCTATAAAGTGGAGCACTACAATATGGCAACACTGTAAACATTAAAATTTTAAATGGCTTTATTTCAAAATCTGTACGTTCTACTTGAAATTTTTTTTCTTGGCGTTTAAGCTAATTCTGGCCTCTTTAAATGAAAAATAACAAAATTGTTATATGTAACCTTAAAACAAAAGAAATACGTCATCCAAAAAACTTGAAGGACCATTTGATTTTTAGAACGGCCCCTAGGAAACAACGATTGCAATAAATATTGTTTTTGTTCTTTAAATTATTTAGGCAATTATTATAAACAAAAAAAATGGGGTGTCACCTGAGTTCACTTTGACAAATAATTGACTGCCATTTTAAACTCGCCTTGTGAAAACATCATAAATGCCACTATCTCCTATACTATAAACGATAGGACAATAAATCTTTTTTTGTTCGATTGGTATTTTCTTTCGACATAAAAAAGCTCATATACGTTTAGTTTAAAAAATTACGTTTGGGCACTGAAATATATAAAAAACACATATTTAAAAAACACATTTTTAAAAAACATTTAATAATAAAACAAATGACTTTTTTTAAAAGAACTAACTGGTGTAAAAAACCCACCATTATGAAAAATTCAGCAAGTTTAATGTGAGCTAAAAATAAATTTAATTGTTTTTGATAAGTCACGTAGTTTCCAAGATATGACCCAAAAATTAGCAAATTTGCATAAAGAATTCATTATATAAGTGCTAGACAATTGAGCTGTATAATTTGTGTTGCTCATTTGATATGATTAGTACAAGTATCATAGGTAATTTTAAGAATGTCGAAAATACAGTGGCTTCCGCAGAGATTTTCTAGGGTAGAGGGGGGGGGGGAAATATGAAGTATGTAATGCATTACAAAACGGCAACCTTGGATTTTTTTTTTAAATCGATCTAAACCAAACGTAAATATTCTTTTTAATTAGCCGAGTCGTTCTACCGATTAAAAATGCTTATACTCACGTTTTTGTCTCCAGGAGTTCTACCCAGAAACATTCGTAACTTGGACAATCACCAGAAATACCTAAAATAAGAAAAAAATAAAAATATAAAAATATCTAACGCATAAATTATGGTAGCTGAGTACTTACGCTTGATTGCCTCATCTGGCTAGAAAGACAATATATCGAAGGGGCTAGCCACCAATATGCCACCTTTCGGGATTCTTTCGTAGAGTCATCTTAATTAATCAATGGCAGCACACTAGATTTCCTCGTCTGCCTAGACAGATAATATGCCGAAGCGGCTAGCAACCTATACGCCACCCTTCGGAATAAATCCATCTTAACCAATCAATGGCAGCAAGCTTGATTGCCTCGTCTGGCTAGAATACCGAAGGGGCTAGCCACCAATATGCCACCTTTCGGGATTCTTTCGTAGAGCCATCATAATCAATCAATGGCAGTACACTAGATTCTCTCGTTCGGCTAGACAGATAATATGCCGAAGCGGCTAGCAACCTGTACGCCAACCGTCGGGATCGTTTCGTAAAGCCATCTTAACCAATCAATGGCGGCACGCTTGATTGCCTCGTCTAGCTAGAAAGATAATATATCGAAAAGGCTAGCCACCAATGTGCCACCTTTCGAAATTGTTTCGTAAAGCCGTGTTAGCCACCTTATATTGACGAGTGGCATCACGCTTCATGGCTATGTCCGGCTAGAAACGCAATTTACCAAAATGAGTTAGCCACCCCTGCGCCACTTGCTGCAAGGTATCGGTAAGCAAGTGGTTTACCGACTGATGGCTGCCCACCAGTGCCGCCTAGAAACCGCTTTCTTGCCGTAAGGCTTGCGTTTACTGGGTTACTTGCTATGTTCTGAACACCTTGCACTACTTTAAAATCCAGCATAATAAATAAAATATAACCTAACAAGAAATTCTTGTTCAATATTTTCTTAAATTTTCCATGGTCCCACATAACTTACGAAAGTTAGCGAATATATCACTCGAGGCCTCTTCGAAAAGGCAGTATCCACCTGCTTCCCCTATTACTACCTCTCTAAAGTTAGTTTGACGTTAAAAAATTAGACTGCAAAAAGAAAAAGAGGGTATATTGCTTATAATTAGGGGTATCTTACCCGTTGACACTTACTGAACGAGTTAAATTATAGTTTTTAACAGCCTTATGGTGACAGCTACGCATGCCTATTAGGAAACTTTGATTCTGCATAATAATTTACTACCTTCTCTAATATATGATAAATGACTACTTAATTTACATTTTTCTTCTTGCTTAATTTGACGCTAACCAAAAACTGGTTAGTAAATTCTTACATTGTGAAATTCTCCCGCGCCTCCTAATATATTAGTGAAGGGGCATGTGTAAGTCTGTGGGATTTTGAATGAAGGAGTTTTGAGACTATGTGGGATTGATAGCTCTTTAGTCACACAATCAAGTGTTATTGGGTGTTTTGTTCGCATCCGTGTAAAAGTTGATAAGACGTCATCTTTCAAAAATAATAAAAAATACAACTTTCGCACCCGGGGCATTATTATACTCAATTCCATATAACTTGAGGCGAGGATTTCAAAAAGTTCATCTTTAAGGTCATATGACCTTAAATGACCTTAAAAATTGCAAAAAACAAGATTTTTGCTATTTTTCTTAAAAAAATCTTAATAATTCGAAGTTTTGTCACACCAAAGTCAAACGTACCTCAAACTATTAGGCATGTATGCCAAATTCGATCCTTAGAGTTTGATGCAGTTTGAAGCTTCATGACTTTGAAAAATATCCCAGTATAATTAAAATATTGCAAAAATAACATACTTAAGGGGCTATTCATCAACTATTAAAGCGAAGGAGATCAAATTTGGTAGGAAAGATAAGAAGGTCAGGACCAATAATATTGTTAAAAAAAAATTGGTTCAGCTATGACGCGTTTCAATATGGCGGCTGATATATCAAAATAGTTACCTATAACCACATTTTATTTTATCTTATTTCGTAAAAATGCAAAAATGACAAGATGGCCATCAATTCTTGTTGACTACCATGCACACATGAAAAATCAGCTTTTTGTAGTGTCAATCTCAATATACCACTACCCAAAAAATTTAAGTTGCAGAGATAAAATTAATATGTTAGCCTAAGATAAACACTTCATTTTAAACCTCCCTACCATTTTTTTTACTGGCGTCCCAGATGTTTATGCTATACCCCAGTAAAAATGACCTATTTTTTAAATTTTTTTTCGGAACTGTGAATTTTTTGATCTACTCGCTCGTCTAGCCAAAAAAGTCATTTAAATTACCTATAAGAGAGTTAGCAGAAGTTAGATATATATTGCCATATTCTGGACAAGGTGTTTTAGATGCAATTTTCCAAAATTTTGGTCGAAAAATACAGTTTCATATATATCACATACAACTCGAGGACGAGAATTCCAAAAAAATAACTTTCGAGGTCATCCGACCTCAAATGACCTTGAAAATCGCAAAAATCAAATTTTTGCCATTTTATCTTTAAAAAAATCTCCATAATTTAACGTTTTGTTACACCAACATCTAGGCCGCCAGATCAAAAAAAATGGTAGGGCGGTTTAAAATGAAGTGTTAATCTATGGCTAAGATGTTAATTTTATCTCTGGCACTTAGTTTCTGCGTAGTAGTAAATTGGAAAAAACACACTACAAAAAGCTGGTTTTTCACTTGTAAATGGTATTTTCAAGGTCAATCAAGGTCATGCATCAACTAAACTTTTTTTTTCATAGTAGACGGCAATAAGTCAACAAGAATTGATGGCCAACTTGTCATTTTTGCTTTTTTACGAAATTTGATAAAATAAAATGTAGTTATATGTCACCATTTTTATATATCAGCCTCCGTATTAAAACCCGTCATATCTGAACCAAATTTTTTTTAACAATATTATTGGACTAGACTTTTTTACCTTTCTTACCAAATTTGGTTCTCTTTGCTTTAATAGTTGATGAATAGCGCCCTTTAATATGTTATTTTTGCAATACCTTGATTTTCCTGGGGTATTTTTCAAAATATCAAATTCTAAGGATCGAATTTGGCATACATGTCTAATAGTTTGAAGTATATTTGAAGTTGCTCTGAAAAAACGTCGAATTATTAAGATTTTTTGAAGAGGAAATGTCAAAAATATTTTTTTTGCGATTTTCAAGGTCATTTAAGATCGGATGACCTTAAAAGTAAATTTTTTGGAATTCTCGCCCTCGAGTTACATGGAATTGAGTATAATAGTACCCTAGTTATAAAAGTTGTATTTTTTATGATTTTTGGCCGCCACCTTGAAAGATGACGTCATCCCTTCTACATGGATGCGAACCAAACACCCGTTAACACTTAATTTTTTGACTAAAGAGCTATCAATTCCACATAGTCACAAAACTCCTTCATTCAAAAAGCACATTACAAGAATTCAAATCGTCAAAAATCTTATTAGAAATAGCGCCACTTGTAGGTGCTGGAATGTAAGTTTAAATCGCAATCCAGTTGTAGTCAAAATAAAATTTATGGGGGTAACCATCAAAGAATTTACTCAACAATAGGCTGAAATAGTGTGGATTGATATCAAAAGTGCCATGCTTTTGTGCAAATAATAATTGAGTGTATATTTTGCAGATTTTTTTCTTCCTTAGGCTGAAAAAACAATTTTGATCAGTAAGATTTAAAATACGCTCCTTCCAAGTGTTGTTTTTAGTTTTATTATTATTAGTTTTCTAAAACTATATCAAAAAAATGTTTTAACGTTTAAATGCTTCAACTAGGAGGTAACTATTTCTGGTAAGGACGATATTTGCATTTGTTTGCAAAAGAGTTTTTAAAATGACTATGTCTTTAAAATCATAGTTAATATTTTAACTATTTATTACTTTTGAATTTTATACTTATGTAAGTTATTTTGTTAAAATTGACAAAAGAAAAAAAATGGGAATATTCTTTGCCACAAATTCTCGTTAGTTGAGCCATAAAATAAAAAATATAATTTCTGGAAAACTAAAAAATATCCCAAAAAAAAACGAACATTAAAATGCAATGCATATGCAATAATAAAATTATAACCTTTTCTTCCTTTCATATTTTTATAAATTTTCTGACCTTTTTCTTTCAGAACTTGTCTCTTGAATTTTATTTTTTATTTTAGCTATATTGCTCTGGTTATCCATGTTACTTAAATGCAAAAGAACACTTATACTCAACACCATAATACCAGGAAAAAAATTTTGGTAGTGACAAAAAGTGCTTTTATAATAATTACAGAAAAAATTGGCTCATTTTATAAGAAAATGTAGTCATATTTTTGTTTAATTCTATGAAGAAAATAGAAATAAAAATAAAAACAAACTACATAGCATATTATGGTAATTCCAGGACGCCAAAAAACTTTCTTATTAAATTACCGTACTTTTTATCTAGTTAAACTTGCCGAAATCCACTACTGGCACGAATTGTACTAAATATTTGGGCGCCATCAAATTTTGCTAATATTGTCTCTATGTCAAGCATTGGAAGTGATTCTCTTTCAACATTTTTGTTTATTTGTGTGACTTGAAACGTTTAAAGCGTACGCAACGGCATTTGGCTTTGGTTTCAGAAGGTATGCTTAATTGATCTTCCCCAAACCTAAGAACAACTTTAAAAATGTTTAAAAAACTACTTCCATTGGCTGAAACTTCAAAAAGCCTTTATACAAGACCCAGTCGTTCTGATGCATGGTAACTAAATAAAATTTGTATTTACCCAGGAACTAACTGTAAAGAACTTCTCCAAAATTATCTTTCAAGTTTCTTCTTCCAAAAAAATCAAGTAATATGTTTTCTGGCATTGCATTTACATTAGTGCCAGTGTCTACTTTGATTAGCAGGTTGTGATTATTAATATTGAGTCTTGTTTGCCTATTTCAACGAAGGTCAGAGGTAATTTCATTAACATATGAATCATATTTGCTGTCTTTATTTTGACCGATTTGTTTTTTATGAAAAAAAAATCCTTGTAAAATGCCTTTTTAAATGGAAATATCCGGATACCCAGTTTTTGGCTGAATATTTTTATTTTCCATGTATTTCAAAATTTCCGCATCATCGGCATTTGGCAACAGCTTATTGTATTTTCTTCAAAAACGGTTATTTTTGTTTGAACCTACAACGTTAACTTCATGATAAGGATTAGAAAATATTAGACACTCAGGGCAGTATTTACTAAGGACTATAGTTAATCGAAAGTTTGGTTTGAAGGCTGACATATACATGGGTATCGAAAAATTTATTTTAAGCCGAACCAGACCATAATTTATATAGATAGACGTCAAAATGTAATGGAATGAGACGCATAGGGCATTTTTAAAACAGTACAAATAATTCGTAAATATTAGTAAAATATGGGTAAACAAGAAATCTGAGTAAAATCATCGTATATTATAGACCAATGCCAAGAGGTGGTTTATCTGCTTTTTTAAAACAATCACGATTTGGTTGATTTTTTTGTTTAAAATAAATATTTTGAAGAATTTTAATTACTAAAAAACCATATTCCAGACCTTTTTTTGCTATAATTGGGTATTCCATCGCGTTTTTTAACACAATGTATAGGAACGTATGGTATCTCAATTTAAGTTGATTTAGGGAGATCACTGCTCTCTTAAATCAAGAAAAAAGCCTTATACATATAAGATCAAAATCAATTTTTAATAATTAAATGAAAACAAAGATTTCTTACATACACACATCTGGTTTGCTTAGGCGTTTGCACACCCTGTCAAAGGCGATTAACTACGCGCCTAAAAAAATTAAGAAGTTAAAATTTTTGTGGTAACTAATAGCGCGCGGAATCTTAAAAATCAATTTTTCACGGTATAAATCTTGCGCTATAACCGCTGTGCGCTGTTATTTTTCAAGCAAGCAAGCAATTATAGTGTAAAACTGATTCCGGCATATTCACAAACTGCGCAAACGTGACAATCTTCGCCGAAATAATATATGATTCAGCGCAAATTGAAGAATAGCGCATGTAAAAAATATTAATAACAAAAGTTCCGCGGCTTTAACCGTGCAGAATATACCGCGCAAGCTAAAAAATGCATTTTTGGGTTCTTGCGGATTTGCTTATTTTTTTATTGTTTTGGTATTTTGCGTTGTTTTGTGATTTGTGCGGTGATGTCATATTACGCGTCGGTAAAATTCTTCAGCGGTAAATTCTAGCGTGTTAGGCGCGAGAAGAACGTGCTATTTTTTTAAATTTTTGTGAAAATTCGGAGATTTTTTGCAGAAGCATGGAAGAGGGAGAGCAATTGCCTCCTCTCGTTCCTCCCTGCATTTCTCCCAGATTCGCAACTCGCAACTGCTTTTCGTTACAATTTGTAACTTAAAATTATAAATAAAATAATAAAATAAGTAAATACTTCAACATTAAAAATATTTGTTACCTTATTTTAAGAAGGGGGGGGGGAAGAAGGAAGGTATAGAAAATTTTATAAAGATGGATAAAATAAAATTTGTCAAAATTGGTGGTTCACACGTTTATAGATGTAGAAGGCTCTCTTTTACTTCAGAAGATACGATTCTCGTTCAAAATGAGCAAAACGCCAGCGAGCGAAACGGCAGTAAAGTGTTTTGACAGTTTTCAATCGATAAAAATACATGAATGAAACTTTTTAAAAACCTATATTTTTTGCTTGCGAAATCATTCATATGATTATAGTAAGTCCAAAATTCTAACAAGTTTTATTCAAATATAAAGAAAAACTTACAAAATCAGATTAAAAACCACATACGTCCCATAGTCCTAAACCCTAACCCATCTTAGTAAATATCGCCCTTAAAGTTAATTTTCAGTTTTATCAGCACTTTTAAAATCGTGGCGAATGAGGCACAGCTCCAGCTGATTAAATGCATCAAAACCTCATTAGGTACGAAAAGGCGGTCGTAACATTAAGACCGTCCCTGCATACGAAATGATATTTTGACGCATTTAATCAGCTGGAGCTGTCACGCATTCGCCATTAGTTTAAAAGTACACCTGCTCGATAGGTCGACTCGATAGAGATAAGGATACGAATACCGATAGACCCAAAATTTAACTTTAAGTGTCTATTTTCTGCTCAGCCTTTACCGTTTCTGATCGTCTAGTGTTAATAGCAACTTTTAAAGTTGGACCTGTTATAAAACATTTCTTTCCTTTATACCTACAACTATTTGATTTCCGACATATTCCTCAACAGATTCACCATCTTGTTGAAACCGAGTATGAAACAAAAAACACTCCAAAGATGATATTTTTGGATGGTAAGTAAGTATTACATGCGAAATCTTTTTAGTACCGTCTCAAAATCAATATTTTCTTCTGCTTGTGAGCCTCTAAGTTAGATTAACGAATTTTTTGATCTTCGTCGGACTTTTTGTTTCTTTGATGATTTCTACGCTGCGGCATTGCTCTTGTTCATCGTTGCTGTAAAAGGCAATTTCAGATTCGCCTAGCTGCTCCCATCTTGTATTTATAAAGTATTATAAAGCAAGGTCAGAAGTAAATAACCCTGACATTTATACACTAAAACATTGTCTAATGACATTCAAATAAATAGTATACAATCTCTGTATTATTAATAAAATAAACAATAATACATATTTTACAGCAACTAACTTTGTTGTAAATTTCAATTGGTCAAAATTAAGAAGATCTAGTTCGACCATCGAAACTGGTTCCAACATTGATCTAGCCACATAGAAAACCTTTGATAGCAGGAAATAGATATCACAAACATCATAAAAGAGGCGGAAATGATATATATATAAACTCTAAAACTAATGGTAAAAAGAAAAATAAGGGCAAAAGAAGTGCAGACAAATATAAAAGTCAATTTTAAAACGCTTATTTGACACTTCGTAGCGGTTGTAATTACTGGGTTACGAATTACGAATCCCTTTCCTTGTGGTTGTGGTTATCTTTATTGGTTAATTTTGAAAAAAAAAATTTTACCAGGTTCCGACATATAAATCACATATTTTGTAAAATAAAGCAGCATTTTGTATTTTTTTCTCATCTTTAAAAGTTTTTTACATTTAACAATACTTTCTCACTATCGCTTCTGGTTATATCGGCGCGTAGTAGTGGTATTGGTTGTTAAACGCTACCATAACGGCTGTCAAAGTTGACAAAATTTTAAATGTTCCAAACCATCCTTATTGTTAGCATAACGATAGTTTTCAGAAAAGCAGTATTTCGAAGAAAAAATGTCACATACAAAGGAAATAAAAATTTTTATGCACTTTAGGAATTACATAGGTACTTTTAATCCCTCTTTTAGGGACTAAAGTGACACTTTTAATCCCTAAGAGATTCAAGGAAAATTTAATCCCTTAAGGATTAAAAATAAATTTAATCCCTCAGCTTAGGGATTAGAAGTAAATTTAATCCGTCAGGGATTTAAAAAAAACTAATCCCTGGAAAATTATAATTAAATTTATGGCAAGTCAAGCCAAACAGCACTGGCTCTTGGCCAAGATTTCATTCTTAGCACCCTTTCCTGTAGTTGACGAACCATTTGGCGTAGAAATAACGTAATTTTAACAAAGATCTTTTCCTAAAGTCTATAAAATAGTACATAAAGGTCGGGACTAAAGTGTCGTTTAATCCCTTAGCGAATTGTACCTGTCGCCGCGGGATTAAATGTGACACTTTAGTCCCTAGATTTATAATGTACTATTGTTGCCTTACTTAGAAAAATCAGGCTTTCCTTTTCCCAACTTTTTCTTACACGAACGTTAAACCCTCATCCGTATTTTTTTGTATCTGTATCGGTTTCTTAACTGCATCGGCATAAAACCGCAAATTTAGGAATTCAAACAGACTTAGAGTGAGATTACACGGGCTGAAATAAAGGCTGGCCGGTAGCAGACACTTTTTATTTTAGTATCCTAATGCTCTGATTGGTCATTTTTCAAAATGTGACGTTTGGCGCCAAACTAAAATTTTTCAAAGCGGCGTGTTGGCGTTGTGAAGTTATGTTGTTTGTTTATTTTATTTGTTTATTTTAGCGCGGGAGGTTCTTAGAAGCCTGCAATGTGTGCGAGACCTAAAGTAAGCCAATGCGAGACATTTTCTGCTGTTTTTAGTAGTTTCGGCTGAAATGCCAAAACGTGCAAACGCCGCCTTCTGTTTACTTAAACATTAAAATTTTGCACAGCGGAGGCTTCTGGTATCCCCGACAGACCATTCGCGTGGTTTTTCAAAAAAAATATACATATCTAGTTTTTATTTAGTTTTTTAAAATAACTGATAATATTTACCGTGAAATTTATTAAAATTATCCAAAATCCGTAAAGTTGTTCCAGGATAAAATTTGATTAAAAGTTTTTTAGATTAAGTAATTAGAAATTCACCCTTAAGGGCGCTCTACAAATTACGAAAGTGAAACAAAAATGAAAATGCTTTTTTTTCGTTATTTTCATAATAGTATCATGATTTCTTACGATTGGGATGCCCTAAATGTAGCTACATTAAAAACCCAAACACATCAGAGGCAGTTAGCGCTAGAAAAGGCAGTAAATCCAACAAATCGCGGCGGAACACATTAATCTAAAACTGTGTCGCGAACGACATGCGAGAGAGTGGGTCCACAGTAAGTATAACTAGGTAGCAGAGATCGTACCTTTTGGTTGTTTTAGCTAAACAAAAGTTAGGAAAAAAATGGAATGGCTACCAGAGTAGAAGCCTAATAATAACCATCAGTTAGCTGTAACTTTGTTTTAAGCAGGATTCTAGGACCAATACCCAAGTAGCACAGGACGTCTTCAGGACGTCCGATTTAGGTTCGAATATCCTGAGTCCAAAGCGGATGTTCTATGGACGTCCAATTAAGGACCAGTTGATGATCAAAATTTTAAGACATCTTTAGGACGCCTTTAGGACTTATTTTTTGGTAATTATGCACTATATAGGAGGTTTTCCGTCAATTTTTAGTTTTAAGGTTAGAAAATTTTCAGTTATGTTAGACCGACTTCCGCAGTTCTTTGAAAAAAATGTCGAAAAACTCAAAACAGACAAACGACCGAAGTCTGCATAAATAAACTTTTTTTAATGCAAAAATAGTTTGATCTAGCAAGTAATTGGGATTAGTTCATCACGACTACTTCCAGATTACACGCCGGATGTCGTCGGGTGATGTTTCTGTCTCTTTCTCTGTGAATTGCAAAAAAAACTTTATTTTCATTATATTTAAATATCATTATAATGTTTTTTTTTCATTAGTGCTTAGTGGGGAGCTAGTTTTAATATTTTGTATGATTTGATTTTTGGAAAGTTCACTTTATAAATATTTTTATATACCTATATATCATTAGTTTTAATATCTCAAATATGTCCTGGAATCTTCTGATTAAAAATTTACTAAATACGTCTTATGTCGTTTAAAATGTCTCCAATACAATAATAAAAATGTCATGGTACTGTCCCAGAAATGTCTCAGATTTTTGTACTGTAACAAAAGATGTCCCAGGGACGTCCAAATGTCCTGAGCGGACATACTATGGACGTCTTTGGTACGTCTTTGTGCTACTTGGTTAGGTATAAAGCAAATATTAAACTAATTGGTTGTGGCGTTTTGGCTAGAGGGCGCTGTACGATTAATGGTTTAGTTTCTCGAAAACAGAAATATTTTGGTATAGCTAATCAGTATTTCGAACTTTGTCAATGTAAATTAGTTTAGGCTTGAGTACTTTTATGTTTTCAGGATATATTTTTGTGACTTTTTGGAATATAACCTTAAACAAATAAAAGTGAAAATCGCAAATTTTTGAATCGCGTGTTATTTGACGAGGTGAACTAATAGGATTTATCAGTACACTGAGCTTCGTAGGAAAATTGGCCAACCTTTTAGTTTTAGCAAAAATCTGAGATTTTTTTTAACTATTTTATTTTCTTAGGCATATTGTCTAAAAAGATGACAAAACCATACGATTTTTAAAAGCCGAAAAATATCCGGTGGAATCAGCTGGAAGAATCTTGTTGACATATTTTGACGATAGGGACATTTTGGAACACTTATTTGATACTTAGCTACGAATCCTTTTTACATTAAAGGAACATCATTAATAAAAATAATTAGGAAAATATATACAGCCACTTTTTTACCATAGCTAGCATAAACGCAATTACCTTAACTTATATTACACCAATATATACTGCGGTTGAGCAATGCACATCAACTGACTGTAATTCGAAGATTTATTATTGAGGCTCGCAGGATTGAGCGTATTATTGTGTGGCTGAATCGTTAGCGGAATTGACAATTCAGACACATACATTGTGTCTACTTAGTGTTAACACATTCTCTTGTTAACAAAGAAAGTTAGATTATATTATAAAGCAAAATTTAGGGTTAATATTTAGTTAGCACAGCAGTGACCTCCGTAAACCTAGCGAGCCCACCTTGCAAAATCCAAATTTTAATAATTCCAGAATTATATGCTTTTTATGTGCTAATTTCGTCCCCTTTTAAAAAATTTTGTACTCTCTGAAGTATATGCAAATAAATCAAAAAGAAAAAAGAAAATAGTTGGAACGCAGTATAGATATTAAAACCAAATTAACTTGTCTACTGTACATCCACTCAAAGCACAGTAGCATTAATAATTCGAGGTACGTGCTGATTATGTAATATCATGCTGGATATTATATTTTGATTAGGTAATTATAAGATTAAGTAAGCTTTTCGCTTATTTAATTTGCATTTTGCCTTGGAAGAATTAAACAATATTGCAAAAAGAACCAACAGGCGGGTTGGACTGAGACTATTTGCTTTCAAAATCTCACAGTGAGATTTACTAAAATTTAAAATAGTACCCCCCCCCCAGGTCTAAATATTTACACCTGTGGGGGTACCCATATAGAAAAATCACAAAGTTATTGATTATTTTATATTGTTATTGCAAAATACCACTGAAAAACTGCTTTTTTCTCAAAATACACCATATTTTAGAAGAAAATGACCTCAAACTAATTTTTTTTGACAGGTTTCAAAATGGAAAATGGTGAGTGCGCCAAAAATTTGGCACATAATAGCTTCATTATTTTTGTTTGAGGTTATAAAGTTGGTGATTTTTTTAGTCCCCTCAGGAGGGCGGTTTGAATTTATAGCCCCCAGAAAGGATTGTTTTTTGGCATTTGGTAATAAGTTCGTTTATAATTTCTTAAGTAACCGCTTTTACAAGGATTAGTTGTTCATTACCCAATAAAACACCTCCTATTTTGTCCGGAAAACGCCATATTTTAAACCTGTTTTCAGCACAAAAAATATATTTATGAGGGCACTACGAGGCAAAAAAAACATAAGTGAAGGTCACTGATTATGCACGAAAAATATACCAAATAAAAAACCCAAAACAACTATATTAATTTATTTACAAACTAAAAGTAAAACATTGAGGTTATCTAAAAGCTCAGTCAAAAAAACTTTCCTAACACAAAGTCCACTCATTTTAAAGCTGTAGCTTTCATCAGTAGAGATTGATGCAAGCCAAGGTGCAAGCAGAGGTAAAAGATCCGAACTCGTTGTTTGTGATTGAACGCAGCGCTAATATTTTTAATCTGACATTTTGACAGTGACAGAAATGTAAAAAAAACTTGCATTTAAGTTTTTTAAGACATTTTATAAATAAAAACACCTTTTAAATAAATGCAAAATTAATCTACTCCTTATTTAATTATTATTCATCTAAATCGTTGTGTGACATCAAGTATTAATTGGAAAAATTAATTAACAAGGGTAAGTTTTAATTAAAGGGACATATAGGCCCAGTGTTAATTTATTCTACAAAGTCTTTACTATTTAAACCTCGCGTGGCTTTAAATTTTTTAATTTTCTTCTCTTCTAAATTGAAAATTTCCTCTTAAATCCAACAAAAGATTGAGTGATGAATATTCAATAAACAAATTTATTAAAATTCTTCTTAAAATCAAACTATGTTCAAAAGTCAAGGGGGGTTGGTTTAAAATGTTTAAAACTAAAAAGTTCACCTAAACCTAGGACCTTTCTAAAATAGACTAAATCTGTTTAGTAAATCCCACCGTCAATGTTTATTAATTAATTTTTTTTATTTAAATGTAAGCTTTTAGTAAGTATATAATTCTGGTAGTCTCCTAGATCGAGCATTCTTTTAAAGATTTAGGTGGGTTTCGGTCCTTTACTCCACACAGTGGTAATGTAAATTAAACAACGTTTTAAGATCTAAAAATATAAAGTTGCTTTTGGCATATATTCTTTTGAATAAAAAGGATGTACTGATTTTGACAGATCAGATCAAGATTTTTCTGTTTAGTTCAATTTTGTTAAGACAGATCTATACAAAATTAGTTTTGTTGAGTTGGCTGTAGTTGGAAATCAAAGTGTATGATGGTGTTGAATGATGTTTGGAGAGAGTGACCAATGGAACTAATGATGAGCCTACGCTGGTTGCCCAGGGCGAAACATTATTTGATCATTTCTCTTTTGGCTCTGGTCCTTTGTCCTTGTGGGATACTCATCCAAGTTTGAATTTTCGTTTTTTTTACCAAATCTTTTGTTTTTAGATTCTTTTCGGTTAAAGTAACTGATTCGGCGGATTTTTTTCTCTTTGAACCACATGTTTATTGGCCATCGAATTGGTTGATCGGCACCGGTTAGAATGATCTGGTGGGTGTTTTTGTGTGTTCCTGGTATGATACTCATCCAAGTTTGAATTTTCGTTTTTGCCACCCAAGATCTTTTGATCTTTTGTTTTTAGATTCTTTTAGGATGAAGTAACTGATTCGGAGGTTTTTTTAACTTCTTTTTGTTTTTAATCGCCTTAGAAGCGTAACCCTATTGGAAAGATTAGACACTTAAAGTAAATATTTCAACGCATCGGTATCGGTATACCTAATGTTTTTTGACTTGTTTATGCGATGTTTCGAACGATATCAGCTTTGTTGAAGGGAGCGATGACAGACCTGCTGATTGAAATCGTTGCGTATGTTCGTGGGTCCGTAACGATATGGTACATCCTTCCGTACCCAACGAGATTCTGTCATCACACCCGTCAAAGAATCAGGCATCGTTCGAAACATGGCATGTACAAGTCAAAAATGTAGTGTATTTTGACTTTGTTTCGAACGCGTTAAGTATACCGATACCAGTGCATTAAAATATTTACTTTAAGTGTCTATTAACACGCCAGGATGAACCCGTAGTTCAAGGTTGTAAATCAAAGTGTATGATGATGTTGAATGATTTTTGGGGAGAGTGACCAGTGGAACCACTGATGAGCCCACGCTGGTTGCCCAGGGCGAAACATTATTTGATCATTTCTCTTTTGGCTCTGGTCCTTTGTCCTTGTGGGATACTCATCCAAGTTTGAATTTTCGTTTGTTTTACCAAATCTTTTGTTTTTAGATTCTTTTCGGTTAAAGTAACTGATTCAGAGGATTTTTTTCTCTTTGGACCACATGTTTATTGGCCATCGAATTGGTTGATCGGCACCGGTTAGAATGATCTGGTGGGTGTTTTTGAGGCGAGACCCTGCCAAAGTAAAAACTGACTACGCGCTTGGTCGACCGTTTTTATTATAATGTGAATTTCTGCCTAGACACCTAAAACTACTTTCCGCGCTTTGATTTACGTTATAGTGACTTCAAATAGTTTAAAAATGGCGTAGAGGGCAAAGGATGCGAGAAATCGGAAAAAAGTTTTTCCTCGACCAGGATTTGAATCCGGGACCTCCAGAATACCAGTCTAATGCTCTGCTAACTGAGCTAGGACATGGGGTTTTGACTGGCTATTCGGAAATCCTTTCTTCCGATTCATTTGTTGGTAGTGGGGAGATCTTTGAAGCCTACTGCGGCTTTAAAAACGTAGAGATGTTATAAAGACCAGGAGGTACACATTTACGACTTCGTTACGTTACGTTACATTACGATTCGGATAATTAAAAATGCTGGTCGAGTAAAAACTTTTTTCCGATTTATTGCCTTCCCCTTTGCCCTCTACGACCCAAATCTTTTCTTTACATAGTTTATCACTTCTATAACAATGTAAAAATAATTTCTATACCTAAATCATTATTATTTCATTTTGTTTGGGTGGTGCGAGACCCTGTGCCCCCGGCACCGTCCGCCGCTGTTATTTCACAGGACTGTTTCTCATAACATAACTAGTAACCACTATACAATGAGCTTCAGGCTACTGCGAACATACGACCGAGGTGGATTCGAAGCACGCTGCAGTGTTATTTTTTGGAAATTTATTGTGTTTTTATTATTTTGTTAGATTTCTGCCTTGTTCGAGAAACAGATTGATAAGTTCTTAAGTGAAATAATACATTTTTAAAACTAAAGATGGATGTCTACGAAGTTGCCGAATAATTACAGATAGTCAAATGGTACTATCAGGGCAGACCATTGAGACTTATTCAAGAACTTTTTTTGGAGACTTTTGTAAATCGCCCAGAACCTAGTTATCAACGATTCATAGGTTTGTACAGAATTTTGAAAAGTTTGGTTGTATAGCGCCAAGAAACCATAAAAAACCCACTGTTTTATGGCCAGCTCGATCACCCGATTTTGCTACTAATGCCTTCAATCTGTGGAGTTATATCAAAAATAAAGTTTACGGGCATGAAAGGGCTAATAATTTGGAAGAACTTCAGATTAAAATTGAAAAAGCTTTTGAAACTATCACCCCTAACATGCTTGGAAACGTTAGAAGGGGTTTTTATAATCGAATATTGTCTAGCCGAGCAAGGAGGACTTTTCGAACATTTGCTCTAATTTTTTTTTGACTGGGAGAATCTGTTTGGTTTTTAGAATGTATTATTTTATTTGGAAAACTTGCTTTTATTTTGTTTCTCCTTATTATTTTCATTGTAACACGTTGTCAGTGATAAATCTGAGCAGTTGACAATAAAACGCTCTTATTTATCAGTGACAAAAAATAAGAAAATTACGTTATAAAAATTAAATATTTATTGACCAAATTCCGGTTTCATTGACTACACTCCACACAGCACCGTGGTTAGAGACGTACTAAATACCAAACCCAAGTCACACAAGTGGTGATCGCAAGCCTGAGTATTGGTTGCTTCACTGATAGGTGTGCGGTGTCCCTGCATGTACGTACATTGGCAAATTGGACTTCTTCCGGCCAATGTTCGCAGTAGCTTGAAACGGTCTGTATAGGGTCGGCCCTGGAGATTTTGTCGCTGCCTCTCAAGCTTTAAAAACCATAAAGTTAAAAAAAAGTCCCTGTGCCTAAAAACTAACTACTTGTACTACCTATAACTGACAGCAATTTTATGATTTAATGATTTTGTTATTGTTGTAATTTGAAAAAGTAATGTACTGGGTGTCCCATTTTCGATAGGATTCACTGGGAAACTCCGTTGTTATTGAAAATGCGGTCTTACTTTTTTGAGATTTAAAAATGGTATTAACAGATTTATTCTGTCTCTTGTAGTTTTTGAGTTACAGGGGAAAGCGGAATTAACAATTGAGGATATCTTCCTTAATTTAAAAGATAATTGAGTTCTGTAAATATATATATATATCTATTCCCACCTTTTCAGAAAAACACAATGGTCTTTTCGAAATTTTAATTTAACGTTTCGTTTCGTAGATACCATCATTAGAATGAAAAAGTTAACCACCGGACCAAAATGTTTCACCTCACATTTTAGTTTTTTTTAAAGTTTGTTTGATAATAAAATAAAAAATTTTTCATTTTACTTTTTTTCTGGTACGGCTCTGTCTCATTTAATTTTTTATGCCATTTATATTTAACTACTATTTATTAGACCTGGACAACCAAAATATATTGTATGAACATACCGGGCGAACCGAGAAAAAAACGGGACAAATTCTTTTTTGCTATACCTTCAATAAAAAAAAATGTATTGGTAAGACAAATAAGCCTTTAAAAAAAAACATTTGCTTTGCCGCCACATTGAAATCCAAAATGGCGCATAAAATCAAATGCGCACCTTTTTTCAAACTTGTTTCTTTATTTAGGTTTAAATGTTACCTTTTGACATACAAAAACAATTACAAAAAAATGGCAACATATAACAAAAAGGAGTTTAAGAAAGGTAGACATTTTATTTTCTCCTCCATTTTGGATTTAAATATAGCGGCACAGCAAATATTTTTTGTCAAGAGACTTATTTGTCTTATGAATACAGTTTTTTTTTTTATTGACATTGGTAAAGTTATAGCAAAAAACAATTTGTCCGGTTTTTTGGTTCACCCGGTATGTTGATATAATAAATATTGGGACAAGACCGTACCAAATAAAAATGCATTGAAAATGATTTTTTTCGAGATCGAAACTTCAAAATAAAAAAATATGATATTTTATTAGAAAGCTTAAAAAGAAACTAAAATATGAAGTTAAACATTTTGGTCCGTATTTAACTTTTTGATTCTGATGATAGGAAGTACGAAACGAAACATCGGATTTAAATTTTCCAAAGACAATTGCGTTTTTCTAAAGATGAAGCCACAAGTATGTTTTTACAGAAGTCATTTATTTCTTAAATTAAGGGAGATATCATCAAATGGTAATTCCGACCATTTTTCAACTCTCTCCTGTAGCTCAAAAACCACAATGAGCAGAATAAATCTGTTACTATCATTTTTTAAAGCACAAAAAATAACACATTAGTGCGAAAACCGTCTCTTACTGCAATAGCAACGGGAATTGAATCCCATCGAAAACGTTTAAGTTATTACCAAAGTAATAATTATTATATGAAAGTAAACTGTTTTCAATTAAGGAAGGATAGCAGTTTAAATAGGACAAATTAAGCTTCAATTTTTACAAAACATGTAAAACCTTTATTTTGGAAAGTTGCGTTTGTCTAGAACACAAAATAAATACACAAATATCTTTTAAAAAAGCACTAAAATTCCTAAAAGAAGCGTGCAAAAACTTTGTGCACGCAAGTAGAAAAACATTATTACCTCAGTTTTGAAAAATTTTAACTTACTGTTTACCCCTTGAGAAAATGTACTGCTTTCTAAAAAGATAATCTGATTTATTACTTGATAAAAGGGTCTTTTAGAATAAACACACATAAAAGTAAATACATAAAGGAGTGCTTAATTCAGGCCATTTTCTCGAGTGTAAAAACATCAGCCTTTGAACATGCCTTTCGAACCTGGCTTATTAGCCAAAAGGGCCGTATGTGCCTAAAACGCTTCATTGGACGATTTTCTTTTGAAGGGAGATGCTGTACGTTTATACCTATATGAGGCCAATTTTACATTTCAACTAACTTCAGGCGATTAACTTCATTAATAAGTGATCGCCTGTGATAATAATTATTTGTGCAAAATGGTGTGTAATTATGGTGGATAGATAATCCCCACCATTCCTTGCTAGGATGTGCAGTTATCCATCATGAATACTATCTTCAAGACTGGTGTTTCAAACTTTTAGGTATAGAATAAAGTCCCAAACACAACAACGCGTGCCCACCCTGCTTTAAAAATCATTTTTCTCTTATTTTAAATGCAGAGACACCTGGGCATCCTAGGTGTCCAGTTAGACCAGGACGTCTTGACGGCCTGTGAGGTTTTTTTTTCAAGGGAAAATCTTGCACAAGACGCCCGGTTCAACCCTGTAATCCATTCCTCCGATAGAGTCCCATCCCTCTGTCAGGACAGTCCGGGTAGTGTCGGATTCATGACGACTAAAACCCCTCGATCGTGGCTCCGACCAGCCTGATGGCTGGCCAGAGTCACTGCACTGCAGCCAGAATTGGCTTAATGTGCACCCTTTGATTCTAGTTTAACCACTCCATTTGATTTATCCCCTGTGCGAGTTTGTCCAGGTCCTTAATGGAGTAGTTCCTAGAGGTTATTGGGGCTAGTTCAACTTCCCCATAGGGTTATACCGCCCATGTCTGAGTAGATATAAACGCAGTTATATTGGACGACAAACCGAATAAGTTTCTCAAGTGAAGATAGCTGCTGGTACACTGACGGATCCAAAATGACTTCAGGCGTGGGATCCGGAGCTTATTGCAGCCGGGAAAATATCAGGATTATACATAGTCTTGGACGAATGACTTTAATTTTCCAGGCGGAACTCTTCGCCATTGAAATGAGCGCACGTTGGATGATAAATCATAACTGGCGCAACAGACCAATAAAGATACTCTCCGATAGTCAAGCGGCCCTTAAGGCTCTTGTGTCCTATTAGGAGCTGCCAGGACACACTGAATACCCTAGGGCGAATAAACACTGTGTCGCTGTTATGGATTCCGGGACATTCCTGGCATCGGGGAAATGAGACTGCAGACCAGCTGGCGCGCGAATCAGCCTTCGCCGTCTTTATTGGCCCCGAACTAGCCCCTGGAATAGCATACAACACAATCAACACTGCTCTCTCAGGCTGGATGGAAAACAAGTTCCACCAATACTGGAGAAAATTGCCGGGACTGGCACATTCCAAAGAGGGGAAACTCATTGAGCTCACCAGGCAGGACATCCGGACAATGGTTGATCTATACACCGGACATTGCATGCTGAAAATACCATTACACAGAATGGGTCTAAATGAGGACACCGAATGTAGGCTCTATATGGAGTATGATGAGACGGCCAGACATATGCTGTGTGAATGTCCGGCCATTGCACGTCAGCGTCAACGTATCTTTGGTAAACCACAGATCAACGGACTGGATCTGAATGATGCTTCACCAAAGCAAGTTGCAAGCCTCTTTAGGCGGCTGGATATTCTGTAGCAACAAAAAATGTTAAAAGTGAGCCACAATAGACACAATAGTGGTCGCAGTGGACAGTACCATGCTGGCACACTCACAAACGAATCAATCAATCACTATCCCTTACTTCCTCTGTGAGATGAGTAGTGACCGGTGGCTAGTCCAAAACCGTTCGAAAATGACCGAGGTCAAAGGAATGACGTGATATACCTGCGTTCGAAAATGAAAAGATAATACGTAAAAAAGGAAACCGTCATTAAATATTTTTAAAAAGCTTTTGGTGGCGACTACTAAATAAACCATATAAATACAAAAAATCCAATTTTTAGGATTTTTGCCTTTTTTTGTCTGTTTGTCGGTTTGTCTGTATGTTGGTTTGTTTTCGTGTCACACAAAAACCCCTGAACGAATTTTGATGGGAGTTTTACTTAGATTCCTTGAATTGGTAAAACCACAGGCAACTCTGCGGGGTCTTCAGCTAGTATATAATAATTTTACTAACCGGTTTTTTTTTAACAACATTTCGTTGATCTCTTCCTCTGTAACAGTTCCAAAAAAAATCATTTTACGGAATTAAAAAAAAGTGAAACTGTCTGACACACAAAATTAAAAAAAACCCGTTTGCCAATTGGAATTCACTTTTTTTAATGTTAAAGTACTACCTTTGACAAACGCAAACAATCTTTTTCATACCTACGGCCTTGCACTACTTCCTGTAAGCTATACAAATTTTGAGCACATACCATCCTAATGGTCAAAACTCGTGCAGAACATAAAAATATGATATAGGCTTCAAATTACGACATCAAGTTATTTCACTTGATGCCTCATTTGTTTGCCATCCAAGTACCACTGGAGATCTCACAATAATCCCCAAACCAACGTGAAGGTCACTGCAAAACCCCTAGTAGCACTTGTGAGACGTCTTTGGTTAGCTGTTGCCACAGATGTCATAAGGAGACAAACTATGGCACCGCCACATCCAGGTGTGCCGTGTGCCACTTGGCGGCAGACGTCAGTAGGGCCACACGAGGAGATAGCAATATCCACTGCATCTCGACCCGACCCGCACCATCATGCCTAGGGGGGCCTTTTTTTTCTGGCTGCTCATCAGAGAACACAACAGCAGGGCGGGCGACGAACAATGTAGTGGGAACAATAACTGCCACCCTAGCAAGAGTAACTAAGGAAAAAATGATTCAAGTAATTCTTATCACTTGACGTAAGTTAAAAAAATTATCCAGGGTAATACCACTGGAGCTTTAAAATTACCGATAATTTTTTTCGAATTCGTGTTTTCTATAACTTTACTACGACTCCGCAAGAGGTGTAAAATTTGCAAAGAAAACCTGTATAATGGTAAATGAAAGCTATGATGGTAATTTAAGGCTTAAAATATTTTGGCATAATTTAAGGGGTAACGTTTTTGTTTAAACAATTTTTTTTATGCTTTTCAGATTTTTATGCCATGATTTTGCTCACATTTTAAAGCTTTCTTTCCAGACTTTCGCTTTCTGGAATAAAACCCTTAAATTTTTTAAGTTTTCACTGTTTTTTAGCGTTTAAAAAAAGTACTGCTAAAATAGTAGTTTTATCAACTACCGCTATTTTTTACAAGCGTTGGTTTAAATAACGAGCGAAGCGAGTTATTTAAAAACGCGAGTAAAAAAAGCAAAGTTTATCCAAGAAAAATAAAAACAGAAAAATACTTTTAAAAACCTCGAACGAAGAGAACTTCTTGCAACGCACCATCTTTACACTATAAAATAAGGCGGCTGGTAAATGAAATAACAATCGTTTCCATAGCGATGTGTCTTTTTACTCGGTGATGTTCATTGTTGCGACATTTTAATCTTTGACAATTTGATACTTTGACGATATTTTTAAATGATTTTTTCGTAAATACTTGGTAAAAACTGGCGCAAATGGCTTAATTCTTAGGCAAGAATAATTAGATTTTTTCAGTATTACTATTTTCCGCTATTTCTCTTTAACTTTGGGTAAAAAACGGACAGAAATGTGTGATAAAAAAAAAAAGTTTTTTTGTATCGGTAACCAAAAAAGCCATGCTTTAGTTATCTGCAGACAGTTACTAAAAACATGTTTTTGATGAAGGTATAAAAAAACATTTTTTCTCTGTTAAAATGAAAAATATTTATAGAGAGAGAGCAGAATTTTAGAGGTAGATGGAGAGATAAGGTTGTTGAAGAGAGACAGCAGGCTATAAGAATATATTTATATATATATATATATATATACAGAGCGCTTCAGTTTACTGCGAAGATAGGCCGGAAGAAGTCCAATTTGCCAGTGTATGTACACGCAGGGACACCGCACACCTATCAGTAGAGCAACCAACACTCAGGCTTGCGAATACCGTTCGCGGTTTGCGTTTAGTACGCCTCTAACCACGGTGTTATGTGGAGCGTAGTCAATGAAACCCCAATTTGGTCAATAAATACGCAAATTTTTATAACGTAATTTTCTTGTTCTTTGCCCCTGATAAATTAGAACGTTTTATGTTCAACTACTCAGATTTATCACTAACAACGTGTTACAATGAAAATAATAAGGAGCAAGTTCTCAAAATAAAATTATACATTCTAAAAACCAAAAAGATTCTCCCAGTCAAAAAAAAATTAGACCAAATATTCGAAAAGTCCTCCTTGCTCGGCTTTACAATATACGAGCCCATTATTAAAACCCCTTCTAACGTTTCCAAGCATGTTAGCGGAGCAAGATTGGGTGATTGAACTGGCCATAAAATAGTTCCCCGTACACATTACCAAGATATTCTCTAACAAGGCCAACATTGTGAGCGGGACAACCATCTTGTTGAAACCATGTTTCACCAAATCTCACACCTAACAACTACCAAGCAGTTGGAATAATATGCTGCTGCAGTAGATTCAAGTATCTAGGACCATTCAAATTGCCGTCAATAAAAAATGGCCCAATTACGTGTTACCCTACCCCCCAAACATTTAGTTTTTGGGGATACTGTGTTCTTACGTCAAAATACAAATGCAAATTTTCCCTCGACCAATATCGAACGTGTGTTGGGTTATGATGATTCAATAATGGAAAAGTGCTTTCATCTGTGAAAAGAATAGATCTCAGAAAGTTTTCATCATGATTAGCCCTTTCCATCTTTGTTTTGAAAAATTTCATGCGACGATAGTTGTCCTCTGGAAAAATTTGATGCATTTTTGACGCTTTGTAAGAATGGTAACCATTCTTTTTGAGAACACGTAAGACAGTGGCTGAAGACGTATCAGCTGCTTTGACAGTGGGTTTTTTATGGTTTCTTGGCGCTACACAACTAAACTTTTCAAAATTCTGCACAAACCTATGAATCGTTGATAAACTAGGTTCTGAGCGAGCTACAAAATTCTCCAAAAAAAGTTCTTGAATAAGTCTCAATGGTCTGCCTTGATACTACCTTAATAATAAAAACAAAATAAATTTTCAAAAGATAACACTGCAGCGTGCTTCGAATCCACCTCGGTCGTACGGCACGGAGAGTAAATTGGACCTGATAACCTGAAGCTCATTATATATTTTAGAGAAAGATGAAAATGATTTAAGACAATTTGTTTAATAAACATTTCTGTTATATCATCTGTCATCTTGAGTGGTGTCATGCATATTATTTTTATTTTGTCATTTTTATACAGAACAACAGCAAAAATTGTAATTTTTCAATCCATAAAGTGTTTGAGACATAAGGTGGTATCAATTTCATTCAATGAAAGTTCTTTATACCCAGTATTTAAATTTACCAAAAAACGGATCCTACTATAAATAAGTGTATTAAAGCACATCTAAAAATCATTTAATATGTATTATTAAGATTATTTATTAAAGATTAATTTAGTGGTTATCATGACTTTACCATAACAGGTATTTAAATAAATTATTGTAAGGATCATCATGGCTTTACAATAAATGAAAAATTACTTGGTTAATTTTGAAGCTCGAGTGGTATTTAGGGTATTATTTCATGAACGAAAACACAAATTTACTAACCGGTTTACTTTTAATAACATTCCGTTAATTTCTTCCTCTGTAACAGCCTCAAACCAATTAATTTTACGAAACTTTAGTAAAAATCAGAAACTGTCGGAATGTCACAAACAAATTAACGAAAAAAGCGGTTGACAATGACAACTCAGTTTTTGTTATAATAAAGTACCATATTTAACAAAGAGAAACTATTTGTTCTTACACAAAATTAGTGCATTAACCAAAGAAAATATTATCAGATTAATTCTTCTGCCTAAAGATGGAAAAGTAACGTATCATAAAATTTGTCATTTTCGGTTTTTCAGCTTACACGGTGTAACTTTTTAATCTGTTTTAAATGGTATTCTTAACTTTTCGGTAGCTTTTTTTAGTGTTGTTTAATTTACAGTGACAAATTAATGTATAACCAAAATTTTATAAGAAAACAATTGAAGAGAAACGTATAGTAATGTATACTTGTCTTTTCTATTGCATAGATACCCCAAAGAACATGACATTACAAAGCGCGCCTAAATATACGTTATGATGCCATGCGCAGTATTGTTATTTAATATTTATAATTATAATATTAAATATTTTTGTTATATTATAATATTAAAAATGTTAGTCGCCAAAGAAAATCAAAAGACGATACCGTACCATATCTTCAAGAAATTGTTGAAGTGAAATTTGAAAAAGGATTATTAGATTTTAAATATAAAATAGACTACAACGACGAGGATTAGAAGACGACTGAAAATATTTTAAAGAAAAAAACTTCTCTAGAAGAATAGCATAAAAAAAAGAAACAAAAAATAATTTATTTGCTAGTAAGCAAAATGCCAGCATCCAGTCGAACGTTCTGGCTTGAGCTAGCAGAATGTGAAACGCCTCTAGATATTTTGGCCGAAGAAGAAATGATTTAAGACATAATAAAGCCAAAAACTTCGTCTGAACATTGAGCAGCATTTTTTTGACTTTAGGTATGTAGTAGTTAATTTACCTACTTTCATTAATTATTACTTATTATAGTTTATATGACACCAAACTCATTTTAAGTTACCTTTGTTAGAATTTAAAATACGCTGAAAATAATTTTAAGAGATTATTTATATCTATTTAGTGCATTTTTTATATTTATTTTTATTAAATGTTCTTTAATTCTTTTACCAAATATTCTTAAATATTTTTATTAAATGTTTCTTACCTTTTCTCAACGGTTTATTACTAAATACTAGTCATTCTTATCTTATGACCTATTTTTCCAGTGGTTAACGAATCGTCATGTTTTATTGAATGCCACGGAAAAGAACTGCATATACAACTTACGTTAGATTTCCATTGTGAAAGAGACTAAGAGACTTTCTCCTTGGAAAATGAACGTAACCGCGTTTACGTGTTTTTACCGATGCACATTGGTATTGGAAAACAAACGTATGAGTTGAGAAAACAAGAAAGAATTAAAAAATTAAAAAATTGGAGACATAATATAAGGAACGAGGAAAAATATAACTATACCCACTTTTAACTTTTTACTGGCAAAAAAAACCTTGGGAGTTATGCGATTTTAAAAAATCGAAAAGTTTGAAGTCCATTTATTCAAAACCATTGTTTTCGGCATACATTACTTTTCCATTGTAGGACAGTCTTGTCACTTTGGTTTCAGACCCAGTCCATCCACCAGTCGGGCTTTCTACTACGACGAATCGATAGCAAAAAAAACCTTATAAAATACACCGGAGTACCAAAAGAATGCATACCGGGTGCGACTTGCACTAGACACCCTTGTTACGGATCTTCAGTAAGCCATCGTTTGAAATTATTTCTGCAGCGGATTTTCGTGTAAAATAATGCAAAAAACATTTACAGTGGGATTTACTAAGATCTAGAATGGTACCCCCCATAGGTCTAAATATTTATACCTGTGGAAAGTACTAAATTTTAAAACCAATTTTCAACAAATATTTACCCATACAAAATAGACACAAAGTTATTGATTATTTTGTATTGTTATTGCAAAATACCACTAAAAAGCTACTTTTTTTCTCAAAATACACCATATTTTAGGAGAAAATGCCCTAAAACTATGTTTTTTTGACAGGTTTTAAAATGACAAATGATGAATACGCCAAAAATTTGGCACACAATAGCTTCATTATTTGTGTTTGAGGTTATAAAGTTGGTGATTTTTTAGACCACCTCAAGGGGGTGGTTTAAATTTCTAGCCTCCAGAAGGGATTGTTTTGTGGCATTTGCTAATAAGTTCGTTTATAATTTCCCCAAGTAACCGTTTTTACAAGGATTAATTTACCTTATTTAATATCCCAAGTTGTTCATTAACTAATAAAACACATCCTATTTTGTCCAGAAAAACAATATATTTTGAACCCGTTTTCAACAAATAAATATTTTATCTAAAAGCTCACTAAAAAAACTTTCCTTACTCAAAGCCCACTCATTTTAAAGCTGTAGCTTTTATCAGTAGAAGTTGGTGCAAGCCAAGGTGCAAGCACAGGTAAAAGATCCGAACTCGCTGTGTGTGATTGAACGCAGCGCTAATATTTTTAAACTGACATTTCGACAGTGACAGAAATGTAAAAAAACTTGCATTTAAGTTTTTTAATACATTTCATAAATAAAAACCCCTTTTGAATAAATACAAAATTAATCTACTCCTCATTTTATTATTACCCATCTAAATCGTTGTGTGAAATCAAGTATTAATTGGAAAAATTAATTAACAAGGGTAAGTTTTAATTATAGTGACATATAGCCCCAATGTTAATTTATTCTACAGAGAGTTTACTATTTAAACCCCGCGTGGGTTTAAATTTTGTAATTTTCTTTTCTTCTAAATTGAAAATTTCCTCTTAAATCCAATAAAAGATTGTGTTAAGATGACCATTCAATAAACAAATTTATTAAAATTCTTCTTATAAATCAAACTATGTCCAAAACTCAAGGAGGGTTGGTTTAAAATGCTCTAAACCAAAAATTTCACTAAACTTAGGACTCTTCTAAAAGAGACTAAACCTTTTTAGTAAATCCCACCGTTAGTGTGTGAGTTCCTTCACATCAGTTTTTATTTTTTCTTAACTTTTGGTGCGTGTGGTTCTAAAAACGTCTTTTCGCGACCGATGATTTCGAAAGCACATTTTGAAAACATACGACACCATTTCGAATCATCGCCACTGATCGCCAAAATTGCAATTATTGAATTGACATTATTCAGTTGTGTGTGTGTGGCTTCTCGATTTTTGGATTTGAAAGTTTTTCTTGTGATTTTTCGAAATGGATGTCCTAGATGCACAAGTGAGCCTTTTTTTGTCTCCGTCAGAAAACCTTAGCCTATTTTCATTATTACGAAAAATTGAAGTACTGCCATATTGAACCGTGTTCAAAACGGTGGCCGAGGCGCTTTCAAAATATTGTGAACCGTGATGTCACCGTTTCGTCGCCAAGACACATTACGCATGTTTTCAAAGCGGTTTCGAAATTATCGGTCGCGAAAAGACATCTTAAAGGAATGACTATAAGGGACTGGTTTGAACAGGAACCTGATTATTCTAATGTACGGAAGCCCAGTCGGGTTGCGGTGGGGCGTTATGTTAAGGTGCAGTTAGACTGTGGTAGTGTAGTCTTCGTTGCGTTGCAGCTGTACTGAATTTTTTTCCATAGATAATGCAGAACAGGATATTTTACAGATAAATAGTTAACAATATTTTTTGGTATACACTTTTTAATATAATGTTTTAAACAAATATTGGTGATAATAGGCCCTCTTGCAAAATTTTTGTACATTTTAAAAGATCCACCTTACATATCTCTTTTTTATTAACCGAGAAAGTTCCGTTTTTTCTTAATATAAGTTCAAAAATGCTTTAGTTTTAAAATTAGGGTTGATTGGGTACCAAAGCTATAAATTAACAAGGTACTATATTGGTTATATCTGATCCGCTGGTTAATCATTCTGGTTTATTATAATTGCGCAGAAATTAGAGCCTTTTTTCCAAGTGACAAAAGCGCTTACTTTTAGCATTACTTCGCTTGCATGGACAAATTATATCAAATAATTTACCTTCTTAATCTTATATATTGCTTTAGTAATAACCTTTAGAAAAGTTAGAGTACCGTATTATCAGGGGTGCACGGTGATTGTAGTAAAAAAAACTCACACAGAGATAGGTAGATATTTTCGGGCGCGTATGAAAGAGATGGCATGAATACACCAACGTTAAGCATGGGAGTGATTTCGTGGAAAAGCATACAGTCGATCTTTGCAATAAAATAAAATGAAGAAGGTATTATATTTACCTATGTCCCCATCCCCTGACCAACCGATGTTAATAATATTAATGTTACCTACCCACAATACGCAGTGGCGATACAGTAAACCCCGCCTCCCATTTTTTTACACTAAACTAATAGTTTTCTAAAATTTATTGGTACATTTATTGGTAAATCTTTTCTGTACATTGAATATTTTTAAACCAAAGAATATAAATACCTATAGCCTTATATAGTCAATATACATCCTGCAATGCCTACAGCTATCAAGTAGAGGTGACCAAACTTTTTATCTCTAAATTTTTCCCTTTCATCACGTCGTGTTATTTTTATTACCCATAAACAAAAACTTAGTAGGTATCAATAGAATCGTAGATTTCTTTTCTTTTCTACTATGATTAGTAGGTACCGGCTATGTAGTAATCTAGAACTCTATTTTAGCCATCCATACTATAGTATAGGCTAATAGGATCGGCAAAAAGAAAGACCTAAATATAAAATTTTTTGATGGTGTCTGTCTGTCTCTTTGGGAGACAATTAGGCAAAATCCACTGTACAGAAATTTTATGAAATTTGGAAAAATCGCCACTTATCCCCCTGACTGATAAAAGCGGAAAAAATGGATAAAACCGCAGGCAAAGCGGCGCGGTGGTGTCTTATTTTGTAACAAAAGTAATATGTCTAGTGGGTAATATAAGTAATATTTGAGGGAAAACGTTCTTTAAAAAGTTACTTTTAAACAGTTTTATAAACAATTTTATAAAATGACTAGTTTGACGTAGAAAAGGGAAGAGGGGAAATAGGTAATAGTGCCGCTGTTTATTGTAAGTAGGTATCATTATTAATTATTAACTTTGGCTGGTCAGGGGATAGGGACATAAGTAAATATAATACTTTGTTCACTATAACTATTTATAACTACTATAGTACCTCGCTAATACCACTGAACACACTATTGACTATATGTATGTATGCAAATACAAAATTACCACAGTTTTTTCTTCCCCAAGTTTTATTTTGCCCATCTTTGCAGCGTTTTTGAACTTATATTAAGAAAAAACGGAACTTTCTTGGTTAATACAAGACAAATAGGTAAGGTGGATCTTTTAACATGTTAAAAATTTTGCAAGAGGGTCTATTATCACCAATATTTGTTAAAACATTAAACAAGGTAAATTATATTAAAAAACGTGTACCAAAAAATATTGTTAACTATTTATCTGTAAAATATCCGGTTCTGCATTATCTATGAAAAAAAATTCACTACAGCTGCAATGCAACGACGACTACACTACCACAGTCTAACTGCACCTTTAGGACCTGTTACACACTTCGTATTTCTACTGCACTGGGTATTTTACACATTACACTCTCATCTCTGACGTCAGAAACGCGATATTTTTGAGAATATTTTATATTTTTTATTTCTTACAACGTGAACTCGGGAGAACTTTGTGGGTGTAGAAGGAAAGTTTATGGCAAACTTTTACGTATATATAAGTACCTTAAGTACCTACCTACATACAGGCCAAATTAACTGTGAAACATCCCGGTTGTCACGTCAGAAATAAGCAGTGTGAAGAGTGAAAGAAAGGCAGTGATCAACCGGGCTTCTGTAATAATGTGTACAGCAGAAAAAAAACTGAATATTGCCGCCTCTACGTTTTTAATCTAGTTTTTAATCCATATTTCTACCTGAAAATATTATTCCTCGTTTTTCTCTTAAACTTTCGCATCGCAAAGCCCTTTTAAAGGTTTAACTTTTAATTGAACGTTCTTGGCGCTGCACTACCACGGTTCAATCTATAGAAAAAGCCCGGTTTTGAGCGGCAATCTACTGAATTGTTTTTAAAACGGCAGCATTTTAATGAATCCGTCACAGTTTAACAAAACTTTTAACCGTTAACCTATATATCGGTCGTTTTCTAGAATTAAATAATATTAAGTGTTTGACCCCACTAAAAATCGATTTTATACCTTTAGGCATTTAGGAATATCCCACTAATATTATTGAAAGTTTGTCCTTCATCACGCGAAAATGGCTGAACCGATTTGATGAAATTTGGCAAGGAGATAGAAACATATGCTACCTACACTTCATTTGGTCGACCGCTAGTAAAAAACTATTTGCGTTGCGATTTTTTTTCATTTGTAGGCTAAATCAAGGGGACATAGAGTACTTTTTCTTAAACCTTCAACAATCTTTATTTATTCTAATTAAATTCTGCAAATAAGTACGCACTAAATATGGTGATCAATTTGGCATAATCTAAAAAGTTGTAACAAAAGATCAAAAGATCTTGGGTGGAAAAAACAAAAATTCAAACTTGGATGAGTATCGCACAAGGAACACACAAAGGTCCAAAGCGAAAAGAGAAATTATGAAATGATGTTTCGCCCTGGGCAACCAGCGTGGGCTCATCAGTGATTCTACTGGTCACCCTCCCCAAACATCATTCAACACCATCATACACTTTGATTTCAAACTTTGAATCACTCACAAATAGGCATCGTTCCGCACTGGCACTCATCTAACTTATTTTTGGTTTAATCACTTTACGAGCATAGCCCTATTGGAAAGATTAACATGCTAGGATGAACCCTTATCAGGTGACATAGATGGGTGCCAAGTTTCTGATGGTGTTGAATAACGTTTGGGAAGGGTGACCAGTAGAACCACTGACTAGCCCACGCTGGTTGCCCAGGGCGAAACATCATTTCTCTTTTCGCTTTGGTCCTTTGTGTGTTCCTTATGGGATACTCATCCAAGTTTGAATTTACGTGTTTTCCACCCAAGATCTTTTGATCTTTTGTTTTTAGATTCTTTTCGGTTGAAGTAACTGATTCGAAGATTTTTTAACTTCTTTTTGCTTTAATCGCCTAACTTTATTGGAAAGATTAACACGCCACGACGAACCCGTATCAGGTGATTTGGATGAGTGCCAGTGCGGAGCGATGCCTATTTGTGAGTTATTCAAAGTTGGAAATCAAAGTGTATGATGGTGTTGAATGATGTTTGGGAGGATGACCAGTAGAACCGCTGATGAGCCCACGCTCGATACTCATCCAAGTGTGAATTTTCGTTTTTATACCCAAGATCTTTTGATCTTTTGTTTTTAGATTCTTTTTTCTAAAAAGTAGTGTAATATAACAAATATCGATAAAACATAAAAAGACAGAAAGTGTCTCCTAGAGCGCTAGTAGAGATGATCTACCCTTGTACAGGAGAGATGAACCAAAATTTTGTTTTTTCTTTCCCTTTTTCATGACGGCAGCCGCACCGATATACTCACCGGACCAACTCTCCTAAAAGTCGACGATAGATGAACCAGCAAAATACCAAGCACGCCCTGGAAGTGGCAATTTTGTTAGCAAAACCAATATTCTACTACCGTTTAGCGCAAGTGCATTAAATTGATGTTACTTCTGATCCCGTTTTTGTTTGTTTTGATTTTTGATACCGTAAGTGGTGTGTATTTTCGGTTTTTAATTTCACTCACAGTACACACACAGTAGGTGTGAAATGTTTTGCATTATATACTTATAAATTTACACAGGGAAAAAATAAACTTACCTGTCAAATTTTTGGTGACATCCAGAGAAAACGTCTACCTTGGCGCTTTCACATCTAATTAATTTTTCGGTCATTAAAATGCGATTTAAAACGCCATAAGATTACATTTTTAGTTTGGGCGGCACATATTTTTACCTAAAAAAACGAAAACTGCATGGTTTTTGAAAAGTAAACGCTACTTCTGTCAACGTGAAACGTGACATTCATATGCCATCGGCCATCGCTGTGAATGGCATCGCGCATGCGTAAAACGGCTGAAATTCCAGAAATTTTCATAGCCTCCTGAATTTAGATGATTAATCTTGCTTACAAAAATTTTCAGCCGTGCAATGTCATAAATGACTCGATTTTGTAATTTCGCGCGGCCGTAACACGCATTGTTGCCATGGTTTGCGGTAAATCGCAAGTGGTCTGTCTCTCCTACTGATTCAACTCTCCTTGATTAACCCAGTTTAGGTTGGTCATAGAATGTACACGTAGACGTGGCATATAACGTATTATTCTGTCTTCTTTCTATCTGTTAAAAAAACGAAGATTTCCGCTCGAATACGGTTATCAGAATCAGTTCAAAGCAGATGTTAACTAACGTTGCTTAACGTCTGCTTCAAGTTGCTAATGCAGTGAGTTTTTCCGAAGCGTCCAAAAATATTGATACGTACGACCGAACTAAAGAAAGCAAGAAACAAATAGTGGTACTAAAATGTACAAGACAGAAACGTGATATCCTACCCCGCCAAACAGGGAAAGTCGGTAAATTATCGGACCGACATCGGCATTTCTCTCACCCTGTCCTGCGCAAAATAGCTATAAAAAAAGAAATTTTATAGAAATAAATTTTAGCTTATTAGGCAAAAAATCTAAAAAGTGCAAGGTTCAGATTCTAATGTTTATTTGTCTTCAAAAAGTATGGTTATAACATGACCCGTTCTAAACCTCACTTCGACATTTCGTGCGCTAATCTCACTGACACAAAAAAAAAGAATCTACTCTTAAATCAAAAAAGGGCAAAGGAGTGGATATGGCAGCAATGTATAATAATAGTACAAGCATATATGTTATGGTCATTAAACGCGAAGAAATTTATCTGAGCGTGTAATGACCATAACATGCGAGTTAGTATACTATACTTTACGTACTATCAATGAAAATTACAGCACAAATATCAGAAATTATTAAAAATATTAAATTCTCATAAGTCAACAACTTTTATAACATGAATTTTCAATGACGTTCTATCTAAAACGTCAAAACAAATAAGGAGGACTTTTCATACATCTTTTTAAATGTAAGGTTTTTTTTCTTATATTTGGTTAGGCACTAAAACTATAACAAAATTATGATTGTTCAGGTATGTAAACGATGTGTTTACAGTATTCAACACTAAAGTAACTAGTGTTGAAAATTTTATGGAAAAAATAAATAACAAATTTCCCACAATTAAATTTACTTATGAAACAGAGAACAACTGTACACTGCCATTTCTAGACACTTTAGTTATAAGAAATAAAAATAAATTGGACTTTGACCTATACAGAAAAGGAACGGCCACCAACAGGTATATTCCAAATGACTCTTACTTGCTTACAACATAAGCTTGCAAGTTTGCACTTTTTAACATATAGATTAGTAAATTTTCCCTTAAACAAAGAAAGATTTGAAGCAGAAAAGAATAGGATTAGGAATATAGCTGGCGAAAACGGTTACGACGAAGGCTTAATAAATAAGCTGATAAATAGACATTCTTTTCAAAAGACCTTTCGGAATTCCACTTTTTTCAGACAAAATGATACCTGCGACTCAAAATTTGTATCAATTCCTTATAATCCTAATTATACGAAAGGATTACAAAAAGTATTTAATAATACCGGTCTTAAATTAGTATATCAATCCAGTAACACAATAAAAAGCTTACTAGGAAATCCCAAGGATAAAACTACAGTTTAAAAAAAAAGTGGAATTTACGAAATTAGTTGCATGGATTGTGACAAAAAATATGTTAACCAAACGAGACGCTCTATTCAAACACGTTTTAAAGAACACTTAGCACACTTAAAATACGGAAGAACAGAAAAGTCAAGTGTGGCCGAGCATGCTTTTGAAAACAATCATAGATACACATTAGATAACCTAAAACTTCTAAAAAGTGTACCAAACAAAAAACTTTTAAATGCATATGAAAGTATGGAAATCATTAAATCCAGAAATAGTTTAAATAAAGATAGAGGACCCATCCCGTTTAGTACACTTTATTCTTTGGTTGAGGGGAGATAGGATTAAAAATCGTGATCAATCACAAATTCTTAGTCTTATCTCCGCCCACTAAAGGATTGTATATAAGATAGAGCGTAGATTAATTTAGTTCATTGTTTATCATCTCCTGATGATGCTAACGTTATTAGCGAAACGCGCGTCGAGTGCAAAAAAGTGTAGTTTTGGTTTGTGGAAAACAATCATAATTTTGTTTTAGTGCAACCAAAGGTTCCAAATTCTCAACATAGTTAACTAAAATTATAGATAAAATCTATATGTTTGTGGCGGATTTATAATGTCGAAACTACTTTTTTTGGGTATTTTCGCCACTAAGTTAAGGAAGAAACCCACTGCGTAAATTCCTACAGAAAAAAAAATTGTTCGTTTGTCAGTGGTTTTTAAATAAGATAAAAAATTTCCCTACACACACGCAAATCGTAACTAGAATCTAAGTACTTATCTGATGTTTCGGCAGAAATTCTACTGTCGTTATCAAAGGAGTTTATTCGTTTCAAAATTTTTTTCGATTCTTTTTGTAACATATCTGTCTGTTGTTATATAACTGACTGACCTTGACTGATGTATATTTCAAATATTAACTTGACAGTTTGGTGCGTCAATAGTAGCCGTCGATAAAAGGTATTGGGTGAATTTAGTAAGATTTAAAATCAAAATTATATTTGTTTGAGTGTTTTTGATTTTAGATTACATTATAAAAATACAAAATTTAAAGTGAAATCAAAAATAAAGTTTAATATTTTGTTTTTTATTTTAAAATATCAAGTTTAAAGATTATCTTTCGACGGAATTTAAGAAAAAATACATTAGAAACTTAAAGGACATTAATGCTATTTCTTAATTTATTTAAAAAAAAAACTTTTTGAATATCTTGTCTTAAAATTGGAAGCCAAACTGTATTTATATCAACTGAAAACAATTAAAAGAAAAAGTTATTCAACTTTATATAAACATAAAAGATTTTTTAACGATCTAGAATGTTCAGAGCTAACCCCACATTATATTAAACCTCCCCATTTTTACGGCTTGCCCAAAACTCATAAACCAAATTTTTCTTTTAGACCAATAGTTAGTAGCATTAATTCTCCGTGTCATAAACTCGCAAACTATTTACTTAAAATTTAAAATCCCTTAGTAGGAAATACAAATTTATTTATAAAAAATTCAACACATTTTAGAAAAATTATCAAAGGTCAATTTTAAAAACAATCACTTGATGGTGAGTTTTGATATGGTAAGCCTTTTCACAAATATATCTGTAGATAGAAGCCTTTCTATAGTAAGACATCGATTAGAAAATGATCAAAATTTAGGCGAAAGAACTACACTGAGCGTCAATGCTATTCTCGAACTTCTCACATTATGCATAAAAACCACATATTTTCAGTGGGAAAGTGATTTTTTTCAACAGGATTTTGGGATGGCAATGGGCTCTCCACTTTCTTCTCTAATAAGTAATATTTTTATGGAAAATTTTGAAAATAAAATTTTACAGGAATTTAATTTAAAACCGGTTATTTGGTTTCGCTATATAGATGATATTGTTAGTATTTGGTCACACGATTTAAATAAACTTAATGATTTTCATAATTTTATAAACGGTAAAGAACCAACAATAAAATTTACTTTAGAAGTAGAATAGCAGATTTTCATTTTTAGACGTTTTAGTAAACAAACAAAATACATTAAAACCCTCAGTTAATAGAAAACCAATACATACAAATAGATATAACACACAAATAACACATTTTTACAAGAAAAACAAACAATAAAAGAGGTCTTAATTGAAAATTCGTAAAAATAAAAGTTTCCAAGACAGCGCGAACGTAGAAATAATAATGTACAACCAAAAAATTTAATAATTCCTTTTATACCAGGTATTTTGGAGAAAATTAAACGAATCGCTAATAATTATAGTATTAGAACAATTTTTTAAAAATCAAATATTCTTAGATCAATTCTAACCAAACCAAAACCATTAAATGCTTAGCAAAACTCAAAAAATATCGTTTATAAAATTCCTTACCAGCATGGTAAATTAAATATTGGAGAAACTTCAAGGCCTCTTGAAGTTCGAATAAATGACCAAAAGGGGTACCTCAGAAGGGGAGACTGGGAGAGGTCTAAAATTTCCGAGCATTCTTTTGAAAATAATCATAGAGTAATGTGGGGGGAGAAACCAGTATATTACAAAAAGAACCAGACTAAACTAAACGAAAAATCAAAGAAGCAGCCTGCATCTATCTTAATGAAGATGAATGCATAGCTAGCATATCAGTTGATATAAATACAGTTTGGCTTTCAATTTTAAAACAAGATTTTCAAAAAGGTTTTTTTTAAAAATAAATTAAAAAATAGCATTGATGTTATTTGGGCTTCTAATGTATTTTTTCTTAAAGTCAGTCAAAAGATAATCTTTATACTTGATATTTTAAAGCAAAAAACAAAATATTAAACTTTATTTTTGATTTCACTTTACATTTTGTATTTTTATAATGTAATATAAAATCGAAAACACTCAAACAAATATAATTTTAATTTTAAATTTTACTAAATTCACCTAATACCTCATTGGCTACTATCGACGCACCAAACTGTCAACTTAATATTTGAAATATATATCATTCAAAGTCAGTCAATTTTATGACAACAGACAGATATTTTAAAAAAAGAATGTAAAAAAATTTTGAAAAGAATAAACTCCTTTGATAACGGCAGTAGCATTTCTGCCGAAACTTCAGTTAAGTACTTAGATTCTAGTTAGGATTGCGTATGTGTAGGCAAATCTTTTATCTTATTTAAAAACCACTGACAAACGAACAAATTTTTTTCTTTAGGAATTTACGCAGTGGGTTTTACCATATTTTTGAAAAAATTTCCTTAACTTAGTGTCGAAGAACCCAAAAAAAATTTTTTCGACTAAAATTATATTGGATTTATATACGTTTAATATTTAGATATTTATTGTCTTAAAAATATAGAAAAATAATTCACATTTTTGCGTGCTCTTATAAAATAAAGTGTCATCGCTTGTCACGCCATCTTGTGGTTTACGTCTAAGCTTTATTATTATCCTAGGACCGTAAATGAGCCATTAAAATCCTGTTGAGATGGTCTTAAAATTAGTATTATTCGTTGATTGGAGGTAAATAATTTTATACCTCTATTTTTTCCGGTACGGTATGGTAGAGAAATTAGAATTG
Organism: Oxystoma pomonae; assembly: GCA_963921995.1. Classification (NCBI taxonomy): domain Eukaryota; kingdom Metazoa; phylum Arthropoda; class Insecta; order Coleoptera; family Brentidae; genus Oxystoma; species Oxystoma pomonae. The sequence goes on from OY998164.1 coordinate 37,078,589, forward strand.
TGAATTACCCTGCTAGGTTACGCCGCCTTTACTATAGGTTCGCTTATTTATTTATGGAAAAAAACATTTTTTTTTACTGGGCGTTTCCATCCAATTTAGGATCATTTGCCCAGTCTAGCCAAGAGTTAGCACGCGTTAACGAAATTGGGATAAACACAAAATATCCATGTATACCTAAGCCGGGATTCGAACCCGGAATCTTCCGTGCGGCAGGCAAGTATGCTACCCACTGCGCTACGGAGAGCGGCGATAAGACAATTACAACATTTAGTTTTCGGCAAGTTTGCACTTAAATTTTCATAGATTACAAGCAAACTGGCAACAGAGCGCCAAACCGTTTTCTTTTTTGTGGTTGTTTTATAAGATTAGCCAGCTTTAGGGTCCTAGAAATATAATACAAGATTTTTTTATGCAAGAACCCCATTACAAACACAAAGACGCTCTTCAGATACCTATTTATCATATCCCAGCCCTTAATTTTTTTCCGTTTGTGTCTTAGCTATTAAAAACGCTAGCAAAAAAACTGTGACTTAACGTCCCGTTTTTAATCGCAAACTGCTTTCTTCCTATTAAAAACCCAGGCTGTTATTAAAAATTTTGTTTCCATAAAATCGGAAAGGAAAAGAGAAAAAAGAATCCCAAACATAAAATCGTTTCATTGTTGGAAAAAGTTTACCTACAGATAGGGGTGCCGCCGCAACGGGACCGTAGAGTAGTTGAGTCTTTGCCTCGAAACATGCGAGCCCTCCTTTCTTCTCTTCAGCAGTTATGTGACTGCTGACATACAAAAATATTCGCAGGCGTCTCTTCCTATCCCGTGCAAAAGGAGAGGTAAAAGACACTCCGACTTGCTGATGCATGGGTATTTTGTGAAGGAATAACCGATTTTGCGTGCAAAACTGTGCCCTTATTCTCGAACTGATAGAAATTTTGCTCCCAGGGTGCCAATTCTTGAATTTCGAGAGAATGGTCGCCTAGGCACGTTCACATCCTTCGTTTCGGCCAATAAAAATGCTCAGAAGCTGCCAAGTTTGTACGGTGCACGCGCACAGCTGACTCAAGAGCGCCCGTTCTCCTGCTCAGACGCAGGTGTTTGAAAGTGTAGGAAGGTTCGTTCGGTACACGGCAATCGGGTGAGATTCGGCCGTGGTCGGATAGGTTGCGGATAACTCGTGATAGCTTTAAAGCCCGTTATTGGTCAATATCAAGGAGGTGATCCAATGAGTCAAACTCTCTTGCTACCCTAATAGCACAGGCTATTCCAGAGATATCCCAGTAAGGTGCTGTGAAGGTCTGAATGTTCTGGCACATTTACAGTAGGATGTTCCAAAAGCGTGCTCTGAATAATTTTCAAGTTATCACATGAACAGCACATTTAAAAAACATTCACAAAATATCCTACCTAGTACATTCAGCGAACATTCTATGCAGTATATTCCAGGAATATCCTTTTTTGGACATTGACGGCACATTTAAAAAACATTCTTAGTATATCTTTGACAGTACATTCAGCGAGTATTCCATGCACAATATTCTCTGAATATTCTGCTAAAGTCCGGAGAATTCTCTTCCGTTTGGATATTGACAGCACATTGAAAATACGTTCCCTGAATATCCTGGATAGAATATTCAGCGAATATTCTATGCAGGATAATCTACCAGTGTTCTAACAAAGTCCTAAAAATATCACACAATATTGTAACGTTTTTTTTTTCTAACAGCTGCGGTAAAGATTTTTTTCGGGATATTTTGATGTGTCGCTGCAAGTTTTCTTTTTATCAAAGAAAAAACCATTTTGTTGGCCTAAAAAAATATCATCAAATTATGCCATGGAAGGAAATATTTTTCTATCTACGATCATGCTTACGCAGCAGAATTTAAGATTTGATTTTGTTCAAAAAGCTTGTTGGGGTAGGCTAATATTTATTTCCATTAAAAAAAGAATTACGAAAATCCGTTGAGCCGTTCGCGAGTTATCCTGCATTGAAAAAATAACGTAATTCCCTTCCACTACCGTTTGCGAGGATTCGGTAAGAGGGGCAACATTTTTGTCCCATAAGAAAATAATTATGAAAATCCGTTGAGCCGTTCAAAAGTGATCCTGATTTTATTTAAAAGAAAAACAATTCACTGTGCTCTTCTAACAGAAAACAATGTCTAAAAGGTTATAACCCACTAATATATATCTTCTTCCATAACCTTCCGTAGCGCAAAATGTTAAGTCATTGGAAAAGTGTTATATGGATGCCAGAAGGTTGAGGGTTCGAATCTCATCGATTTCTAAATAACTTTTTTTTTAATTTTTTTAGGGTGTTTTGTGAGAAAACATATTTTTTCAAGCTCAGAAATGTGCTATGAAAATCCTGCGAAAATATTCTAGGAATATTCGACAAGGATGTTCTAGGAATATCAAAACTGCGGACACAGAATATTCCCTGAACATCCCTGGTATGCTTAGAGAATTTGAGGGAACATTCAGGTAATGTTTTAGAAGCGAGAGGAGGGTCCGCTACGGGCCTCGCGGTATGGGAAACCCTTCGAGGACCCATATTTACACAAATATCCAAATAGCAACTCCAAGTGCATAAGATAAAAGCGCCGAGTATACGCACAGATAGTTGCTACTTTCTAGAAAATCGGAAAAACTCACATTATCATTGATAAATATAAGTTGCCAGTAACGAACAAAAATGATATCCGGTATTTGGTCCGCGACATCGAACTTTTCTATCACTAGAAGAATATGTAAAACAAAGTCTTGCCTGGTGAAAAATCCGGAAACATCCAAAGATGCTGAGTTATCAGCAGAAGAATTTCGGGTTGAAATAGCAAAAAGATTTCAAGGTATAAAAGATTTATAAATAGGTTCTTTATTGGCTGCGTGCACAATTTGCATAAATGAAGTGAATGACAGTTTTATACTTTTGTGCAAAAATATTTAATTTTTTACACATTAAGTTGACGTGCACATTTAAAAGTTACAATTATGTAAATTAGTTAGTTTTTAAAAGATTTCTTAAAAAATTTTTGTTTTTCGAATTCTGTGTGTAAATCGAATAAACTAAATATTTGAATCGTTTTTATCCACGCCGCCGCTCATATTTTCGATATATTTTTTTGTAACAAATGGTTGAGGTACAAAAATGTTCTTTTTTTTGCAAAAGTCTTTTTACCGATAATGTGGCAAAAACCTGCATATCATAATGCCATTGTCGTCAGTTGTACAGTATTCAAAAATGCCTCTGTCAGATTTTTTTAGCAAGTTGATCATTTGAACATCCTCTTACTCTCCACACTCTTCATCGGTATTTTCACAATTGGCATTCCCTGGTGAAAAACTATATATATTTTCTGGAATTCCACTGTCAATTTGTTCAATTTCTTCCAAAATTTTGTGAAATTTTAGCGGTTTCTTCTAAGAAATAAAAATTACAGGGTATTGTGCCACCGTAATAAAGTCTACCCTCAAATTTACTAAAATAGTTGCCTAAGACTACTTTTTATTTATTTTTAAAGAAACTATAAACAAACAAGCACTAAATAGGAAATTTTGCTTACCTGTCATTAGCCATGTTAAAGGTCAAACAAGTAGTAGTAGTAGTAGTAGTGATTTAGGGGCGGTCCGTGGGCCTGGCAATTAGGCCTCTTCATGGGCCCTTAATGCCATACCTCTTTCCTTACTCCTATGCCTCTACTTCCGCTGCACCTCTCTCTCCGGGCCTCCCTGTCTTCTTGACGAAGTTCAGTATGTCGGCCCATTTGAGCGAGTGCAGCTCTTCTTCCTCTATCGTGAGAAATCCCCACTTCAGCTGCCTTGATCTGACATATGCATTACACTGTGCTATCAAGTGCTGCGCCGATTCCTCTTCAAAGGTCAAACAAAATGCAATTAAAAATCACTCAAAAAAAACTTAAGCGTAATTCGATAAAAACTCAGTACGGTCGTAAGCGGTTGGTAAAATGTTTGTTTCAAAATAACTGTCCATATTTGCCATTTATCAAATGATACTTGTAACTATTCAGCACAGGAACAGGACGGTGGCCTTATTTGGGTTAATTCTTTAGAAATTTTATTTGAATTCCCCGACCGGTTATAACTAAAACGTCATTGTCAAGGGCAGAGTTGTATCACAAATCTGTCAAAGTAAAAACGAAATAAAAACATGCTAAAAATAATTATTAAAATTTTAAACAACTTATCTAACACATTTACAAAGTGCGGTATATAAGAGGCCATTTAGTACAATAACATAGACACATTTAAAAAACCAGAAATTTTTTAACAGGGTACTGCTATTTTGTGTTAAAAGAACAAAACTTTTTAAAACAAATTAAATAAAATGCTAGTTTTTTGTGTGAGGGTTTTAAAATCAAAGTGGGGAAACTGGGATATTAAAACAAATTTAAAAAAATTTATTACAACTAAAATAAAATACTTAAAAAAAGAGGAACCAGTTCTAAAACAGGACACCAAGAAAAACCAAGAACAAAATTCTTTTAGAACTGGTTCCTCTTGGTTTTCTTTAAAAGTAATTTGTTTTAGTTATTATATATTTTTTTTTAATTTATTTTATTTAATATCCCAGTTCCCCAATTTGATTTTGAAACACTCACACAAAAAAATTAGCATTTTATTGTTATTGTTTAGTCTATTTTATTTATAAATATCGCGCCTTATATAAAAAAAGTTTTGTTTTTTTTCAACACAAAATAGTACTCTGACGACGATACCAATTGATTCGCATTCAATTTTGTTTTGTTTTTAACACGTAAATCTTTTAATTTTCATAGTCCTTTTGTAATGTTAAAAAATTTCTGTTTTTTAAATGTGTCTATGTTATTGTACTAAATTGCCTCTTAAGGCGCAATTACACAGACGAACATGCTCAAACAAAAGCTCGTGCAAAAGATCTAAAATTGTTTTCGTGAACATTTTTGTGAGCTTTTCTTTGAACATTTTTTTCGGGTAAATTTTTGAGCATATTATTGCTATCTATTTTGGAGTGATCAGTGATCTCAATTCTTTAAAAAAATGGAACACCAACTTTTATTTAAAATTTTTGTGAAAAAAAGCCGACGGCAAGCGAAACATTATTATTGTCTCTACTATCAGTTTGTCACATGGATTAAGTTTACTTATAATATTTTTTTCTTAGGGTTTTTCCCGGATTTTTTTACCCGGGGTTTTTTTGGGATTTTCTTGCGAGTTTTTTTTATTTCCAGGAAAATTTTTCTTTTCTAAAAAAATTTTGAGTTTTTCAAATATCGGCAAAAAACTTAAAAATTGCCCTTTTAAGCGGTAATCCGCGCCTCACGACTATGAGGGGTGGTGGTGAGGGAGATTTTTTTAAACATATTTTTGTAGCTTTACTTTACCTTTAGCTTTTATTGTTGTTTTTTAATTCCTCACACCAGATTTACCTAGTTAGTTTAAGGTCCCAAGGGTTGCTTAAAAAAGCAAAAGGTTCATGAAAATGCTGAAGATATATATATTTACTGTCAATTTAATGTAATAATTAAGGTCGATTACTGTTACTGAACCAACAATATGCAAAAGGCAACATTGCGATTCAAAAGGGTGGCCGTCCTACCACCTGCGAAATCCAAAACGCGGGATGATAGATCGGCGACACAGTCTACTAAATTACTGCAAAATTATATTTTTTAGACAAGGGTCGGGTTCGTAGGGTTGTAAAAGTGGGTATTATTTAAACCGAATGTGCCTTTGTTCATATATTTGAGATTTAACAAAATGTATATAGGATTTTTAATTTGACTTAATTATTATTGTAAAATTCCTTACTAGGAAGTAAATTTTTATCATTATATTTTACAGGCAACAACAATAAATAAGTGCCAATTATTATTTTTTTTATTCTCGTTTTTTTTACAACTCCAAAAAAGTTACAAGTATACTGGCATATCCCCTATAAAAATCAGATCAATCGAAGTTGCTTATGAGGTAAAATGTGAATTTCGGCATCAAATCGTTTTTCTGTCGGAAAGCACTTGATTAAAAATACCTTATTTCAAAACTTTGTTTTTCTATTTTCAGGTAAGTTCAATGAATTCCGATAACAATATATATTTTGAATTTGTAAAGAAATTTTTATACCCCCAATTCTTCAAACAAATTTAGCTCAACATTCTCCCAAAATTTACGTGTGTTTTTTTGTACGAGATTTTGCTCGAACATTTCTTTGAACATTTTGCTCAAGAGGCTCGTGTAAATGTTTGTCGGCATTTCAACATCAAAGGAAAGTTTGTCTGTGTAAATGCGCCTTTATATACCGCACTTTGTAAATGTGTTAAGGTGCAGTTAGACTGTGGTAGTGTAGTCGTCGTTGCATTGCAGCTGTAGTAAATTTTTTTCATAGATAATGCAGAATAGGATATTTTACAGATAAATAGTTAACAATATTTTCTGGTACACGCTTTTTAATATAATTTACCTTTTTTACGCTTGCAAAATTTTTGAACATGTTAAAAGATCCACCTTACATATTTCTTTTGTATTAACTAAGAAAGTTCCGTTTTTTCTTAATATAAGTTCAAATATGCTTTAGTTTTAAAATTAGGGTTGATTGGGTACCAAAGATGGAGAAAATAAAACTTGGGGAAGAAAAAAATGTGGTAATTTTGTATTTGCATACATACATACAGTCAATAGTGTAGTCAGTGGTATTAGCGATAAATTAACAAAGTACTATAATAGTTATATCTGATCCGCTGATTTATCATTCTGGTTTATTATAATTGCGAAGAAATTAGAGCCTTCTTTCTAGGTGACAAAAAGCGCTTACTTTTAGCATTACTTCGCTTGCATGGACAAATTATATCAAATAATTTTCCTTTGTATTTTTATATATTGCTTTAGTAATAACCTTTAGAAAAGTTATAGTACCGTATTATCAGGGGTGCACGGTGATTGTAGTTAAAAAAACTCACACAGAGATAGGTAGATATTTTCGGGCACGTATGAAAGAGATGGCATGAAAACACCAACTTTAAGCATCGTAGTGATTTCGTGGAAATGCAGACAGTCGATATTTTCAATAAATTAACAAAGTATTATATTTACTTATTTCCCTATCCCCTGACCAGCCGAAGTTAATAATTAATAATGGTACCTACCTCCTTTTCTACGTCAAACTATTAATTTTCTAAAATTGTTTATAAAACTGTTTAAAAGTAACTTGTTTAAAGAACATTTTCCCTCAAATATGACTTATATTACCCACTAGACATATCACTTTTATTATACACTTAGACACCGCCGCGCCGCTTTGCCTGCGGTTTTACCCATTTTTCCCTCTTTTATTCCTTTAAATGCCATAACTTTTGTTTCCGTAATCCGATTTTAACGAAATAAATGCCTATGTGTTACCTAGGAACACAAGAAATGCAATAGTGAAAGTCCCATTAAAATCGGCTGGGCCGTCTATGCGTGATGCTGGAACAAACAGACATACATACATACAGACAAAAATTGTAAAAATTTCATTTTTGGTATCTCGTTTGGTAAAACAATAGAATATAAAAAAATAGTCAATGTACAATTCAATGTACAGAAATGGTCCTTTTAGAGATTTATTACATGTATAGATAAACAACTAATTATAGTCAGGAGGATAAGTGGCGATTTTTCCAAATTTCATAAAATTTCGGTTAAGTGGATTTTGCCTAATTGTCTCCCAAACAGACAGACAGACACCAAAAAATTTTATATTTAGGTCTTTCTTTTTTCCGATCCCATTCGCCTATACTATAGGGGATGGCTAAAATAAGAGTTCTGGATTACTACATAGCCGGTACCTACTATGTTTTTGTTTATGGGTAATAAAAATAACACGACCGCCTTATTTATAATTTACCGCCTTTTTTATAATTTAGAGATAAAAAGTTTGGTCACCTCTATTTGATAGCTGTAGATATTGCAGTATATCTATTGACTATATAAGGCTATAGGTATTTATATTCTTTGGTCTAAAAAATATTCAATGTACAGAAATTATAGATTTACCAATAAATGTACCAATAAATTTTGGAAAATTAATAGTTTAACGTAAAAAGATGGGGAGGGGGGTTTACTGTATCGCCACTGCGTATTGTAGGTAGGTAACATTAATATTATTAAACATCTGTTGGTCAGGGGATGGGGACATAGGTAAATATAATAACTTCTTCATTTTATTTTATTGCAAAGATCGACTGTATGCTTTTTCACGAAATCACTCCCATGCTTAACGTTGGTGTATTTATGCCATCTCTTTCATACGCATCCGAAAATATCTACCTATCTCTGTGTGAGTTTTTTTTACTACAACCAAAGTGCACGGCTGATAATACGGTACTTTGGCTTTTCTAAAGATTATTACTAAAGCAATATATAAGATTAAGAAGGTAAATTCTTTGATATAATTTGTCCATACAAGCGAAGTAATGCTAAAAGTAAGCGCCTTTTGTCACTTAGAAGAAAGACACTAATTTCTTTGCAATTATAATAAACCAGAATGATTACTCAGCAGATCAGATATAACTAGTATAGTACCTTGTTAATTTATCGCTAATACCACTGAACACACTATTGACTGTATGTGTGTATGCAAATGCAAAATTACCACATTTTTTTCTTCCCCAAGTTTTATTTTGTCCATCTTTGGTAACCAATCAACCCTAATTTTAAAACCAAAGAATTTTTGAACTTATATCAAGAAAAAACGGAACTTTCTCGGTTAATAGAAAAGAAATATGTAAGGTGGATCTTTTAACATATTCAAAAATTTTGCAAGAGCGTCTATTATCACCAACATTTGTTTAAAACATTAAACAAGGTAAATTATATTAAAAAGTGTGCACCAAAAAATATTGTTAACTATTTATCTGTAGAATATCCTGTTCTGCATTATCTATGGAAAAAAATTCATTACAGCTGCCATGCAACGACGACTACACTACCACAGTCTAACTGCACCTTTAGGTATGTTTTTCAAAATTCATTATTTTTAGCATGTTTTTATTTCGTTTTTACTTTGACAGATTTTTAATTGACAATGACGGTTTAGTCGAAACCGGTCAGGAACATAAAATTTGTGAAGAATTAATAGGACTTTTGCTTTCTCTCTTATTATAAATAATTTTCACTCTGAAGACCTCATTCAACTTGTAAAAAATTTGCTTTACACTCCTCAGGTGATACAGCCGAATTTGTCAACCCCGAGGAAAATACTGAGGATGGTATTTTTAGATTAACGTGTTATCTTAAGGCTACGGAAGATTTTCAAGAGCAATATTTATCTTAGACTTTACTGTTAAATATAAATTTTGCGATTTGGTTTCTGTTCTTTTTTTAAGTCTGAAACTGTTCAAGCAATATGCGTTTCAAACCTTAAACGTGAGTGCAGTTTTCAAAATTAAAATTGATTAATAGTACATTATAAACCTAGGAACTAAAGTGCCTCTTTTTATCGCGCGGCGAAAGGTTTGTAGCCCGACCGTAGGGAGGGCTATAATTCGCCAAGGGATTAAAATACACTTTAGTCATGACGTTTATATACTATTTTATGCACTTTAGAATGCGAGAGACTAAAAACAAAAAATCACAAAACTAACAGTAGACCACTTAACGGTACTCTAGTTTCAAGATTGACAGCTCGTATTACTACATTGATTGTTGTTGGCATGGTGGATTCACTCAAAATTTATTGTGCGATGTACGGATGTAGAAACCTTGGATTGCTAATACCTATGGGAAATTTTCATGAAAATCATTACCGCGTGTCTTTCGCCATTTTCGCCGCCATGTTGTGGAGATTTGGGTTGGCGACATTGGTTTCCTTAATTTTAAATAGTAGTGTGGGAACACTGACTGTCAGCAGTGTCAAAATATGATTGAATTTGACATATTTTTGAAAGGTTATTTTTGTTGTTGTTTTTTAAAACAAAAACAAAAAAGTAAAGAAACAAGTCATAAACAAATGCTCCAACGGTCACGCCATTTATCTCTCTCATTTGGTCTGGAGTATGTGCAGGTTTCGAACAAATAAATCTCAACATGGAAACATTGCCCCCAATTTATAAACAAGGGTACTGTTAAGCCACACGTTATAAATTGTAATAAACGCTCGGTTCAATCATTGCTGCTGGCTCTCCCGCTGAAGATACAGGGACTAAAACAGCTAAGAACAGATGTACCAATGTGATACAGTAATAAAAAATCAATGAATAGAGGGAGATACTGACTTCGATAATAGCATATATGTCTCAGCTGAAAGCCAGAGCCATGGCAAGTCAAGCAACATTTAGTGATTACAAAAAAAGTACATCTTTGGCACATGGAGTCGAGCATGGAGTTTTACAATATTTGAAGACCTTGGCGGAAAAACTTATTAACTAACAACTGTGTCGACCATACCTTCCCTAAGTTAACAAGTTATTACTAAGATATTCTTGAGTTTTGGTAAGTTTTCAGCATTCAACATTTTTTTGTAGCTCTATCTTTTATAAAGGATGTGGGATTTTGCTCAAAACTGCATATGTTGTAGGTTTCATTGTCCTGATAAAAATCTATCATTGCTCCTCAGTATGTGGTTTTTGAGATACTGCGTTCAAAGTTAAACATTTTGGTATTCTGGCTTTTCCCTAAAATCAGTTTGTTGCACTTTTTGTGAAAATGTAAATAATATTTATGAACCAAATTGTAGTATTAGAATAAGTAGCAGAAAAATATAAGTTGCGTCGCACTGGCCTCACAAACATAAAAAATATTAAATTCATATGACCAAGAAATGACTTTTTTAACAAAAGGCAAATTTCAATTGTTATTTTGCCACTTAGTATTTAACAAACATGATTCAAAACAAAAACTTTTGTAACATTTTTAGCCATTTTTGTGATTTTTTGCTATGGGGCAATGATAGATTTTCATCAAGATAAGCAAAATCACACAGAAAGCCAGTTTCCATGAGGGAAGTGCATTATCCTAAAAAAACGAATCTAAAAAAAAATGTCAAATACTGAAAACTTATCAAAACTTAAGGATATCTTAGTAATAACTTTTTCTGCTTAGTTCTTCAGAATCAGAAAACTTTTATAACAAAAATTGTTAACAAAAAACATTGTCAAAATTGAATATTGAATATAATAAATATCGATTTTTATCTATTTCTAGTAAACTAGTAAAACATCTTATAATTAATGGTCTTAAAATAAAAAAACAATATAACAAAAATTGACAATGGAATATTAAACTACTTACTTAAAATTACATATAGAAAGTTACAAACACATGGAAATGAAAACAAGAAAAAAAAAATATACTGATAAAATACATATTAAAATTAATTTTTTTAATGTTCTTTTTAAAACTCATGAAGTATTGTTCTAATTTTGTAAAACTCGAAGTGCCAAAGATCTACTTTTTTGTGATCGCTTGCCATCGCTCTGGTTTTCCGCTGATATATATGTGCTATTATCAAACTTCGTATTTCCCTCTATTCATTTATTTTTCTTGTCTTCTAGACCTATAACAACCTCGGATTTATAAACTGTTGGCGCATATCTGTCCCTAGATGTTTTAGTTCCTGTTTCAGATTCAGATCAACTTATGAAGGTTTATCTTGAGCGGGAGCGCCAGCAGCAATGGTTGGCAGTACCCTTTGAGTTTATAAATTGGGGGTAATGTTTCCATGTTGTAATTTATTTGTTCAAAACTTGCACATTCCCCAGACCAAATGAGAGAGATTATCATGGCGTGGCCGTTCAAGCATTTGTCTGTCTTTTAAATGGTTTTTATTGCTTGGTTCTTCACGTTTTCGTTTTTGTATTAAAAAACAACAACAAAAATAACCTTTCTAGAAACGTCATTTTTTGACACTGTTGATAGTCAGTGTTCCCACACTACTATTTAAAATTAAGGAACCAATGTCGCCAACCTAAATCTCCACAACATGGCGTCGAAAATGGCGGAAGACACACGGCAGTGATTTTTCCACAAGGGTATTATCAATCCCTTTCTTTTTTACATCCGTGGTGCGATGGAAGTGTTTCTATGTCACAAAACAAATGTCAGTCAGTTGTTGTTATCAAACGGCGTTACCAAACGGTGAGTCCAGAAAAATCGTGCAGCATTTTTTTGAAAATGAACATTGAAGAGGCCGCGGAAGAGGCCATCGCTAGCCTTCTTCCACAAAAATCTCGCGAAGTTTACAAGAAACAGTTTCGTGATTACCGAAAATGGTGCGCTGAACAGCATGCAGAGAATTTTACGGATGAAAAGGTGCTCCTATATATCATAACTATCAAACTAGATTTAAGTAATGCATATGCTAATAATTTTTTTCGTTCATATATTTTAACAAATAAAATTTCAATAAAATTATTGCTTAATTTGGAAAAATTTACTTATTAAAATTATTTTTAATCTCTGAGGGATAAAAGTGTCTCTTTTATCCCTAAAATGAGGGACTAAAAGTGCACTTTTAATCCCTAAAGTACATAAAAATTATTTTCATTCCACAATGAGATGGCCCAAGAACTGCTAACAAGTTTGGCATTTTTATCCATTGAGGTCGGATCGATTTTAATGAAGTTATACAAATTTTTGTAATGAAAAGAAGTAGAAAAAAATATTTTTTTAATTAATTTTTTCTCGGTTTGTGTGCTTAGCTTTCTCATAAATAGATAACTAAGTAACATATTTCTAGAGTACTATGAATTTAATATTGTGTTTTTTATCTGTTTATGGTTTGTCAGGTAAAACTAATATATAAATATACAGAGCCCAACGACCTGAAAAAAAATAAAAGGGGGTCCCTCTAAAGAGACCGCCCGCCCCGGGCCCCACATTTCTCAGTACGCAGAGGCGACGACAGTCGATATAAAAGATGTGATCTGCGCTTGTGGGCAGTGGCACTATATCTTATATGCCAAGTTCTGCCGGTGCGGTGGCATTGCAAGATGGATACAAGTTTATAACATGTATCAACATTCATCAAAACTGATTTTAACGAGGTTTCGAGCAAAACTAAGTTCTTTTAGAACAGAAAGCATTCTCATTCATTCACTCTTACTCGTACGAGTTACGATAACAATCACTGTAATACATATCTACTACCCACAGATAAATAAAACGATATTTTTAAAGCAAATATTTACCTATATTATTATTGATAGTACACTTAGAAAGAAAGAAAGAAACGCATTTCTCCAGAAAAAAGATTTTAAAGTATCAAAGTGAATCGTGAACAGATTAGCCCAGGCTCACTGGTTTCATCCCACATTCCCTCATGCAAAATTTCTCTTGAATTTCACAATCAAAAAACACGTGTTTTTGACCAAGGTACATATAACATTTTATGCACGATGAGAATGTTTTAATTTTAATATTTAAAAACTCATAATTTATAATTTTGTAATGACATTAGTCAAAAATACTTCAAAATACACTTGACAAAACACTTATAAAAACTATAACGCTTATAACAACAAACAACGATTGGATGGGAAAACTACTCATTTAGTTAAAGTACTACATTACGCCCTTTAAATGCGGGCATGAAAGTGCACTTTTACGCACGGTTTTGCAAAATCTGCTATTTTTTTTTATTTTAAAAAAATTAAGGGGTTTGTTAATAAAACTTTTAGAAAAATGTTTCTGCAGGCGGAGGTAAATATATAATTTTCTATAAACAGTTGCAGCTGCATCCGCAAAAGAAATTGCTTCATTTATTTTAAGAAATTTGTTTCTGGAAACCCTTTAGAAATTCTTAACTACAAAGTTCTAAGGCGACATTTTGTATTTTAGTAAATTGGATGCATTGGGAGAATGAAAAGCTCGAGCGAAGTTGGTGGCGTGCTTAGTTTTGTTGTTTTAAAGGGGTTTTAATATTTAATTCCTTGAGTGCATTTAGTTATGATTTTATTGCCAACAAAAACCTTAAATGAAATGCTGCATAGTTAAGGATGGTTAACAGAAGAATTTCCACGTAAAAAGGACATTCGGATTTGGCGATCTTGTATTAAATTCCGTGCCATTTCGTACAGGTTGCTAGGGTGAAGTTAGAAGGCATTAATTTTGTCGGGGAATAAAAAACCTAATTTTATTTTAAAAAAACATATGAAAAACCTATAAATTATCACAACGTAAAACTGTCAAATAGTATTGAAGTTAAGGGAAACTAAAATTTAGTACAACATAAGTATTTGATTTTATATTTTATGTGCTTAAATTTAGTACGGCTTGACGAAGATCTATCGTTTGACTGTAATTATCACTAGTATAACCTTAACATTCCACAATGTTTAATTTAAACTATTAAGCATTAAATTTTAGTACTGCTGCTACTAAATATAATTATAAAAAGTTTTGATTTTAGTATTTACCATTGAACCATCGATAAGTATCTAAGTACTGAATACTAGTACTTAAACATAGCAATAGTTTTTTTTCCTTATAAAAATTGGTATTAGTAAATTATGTTACTACCATTTAGTATATTAGGATAGATACTAGTACAAGTTAATTAGAGATAATCAATAAAATGAATATTAATGTATGTGTATTAATATTCAATATGCACGTACTAAAGATAAATTTATTTGTACTAATTTTTAACGTTTTTTTTTATTAAAAGTTTTTCTATCATCATCATGTCAGTTATCCCAGAATCTTTCGCGGGTGCATGAGGTTCGGGTCATTGCCAATTACGTGGTATTTGTTTTAGGTTTTGGACAGGATAAAACTTATTATCTTAAATGTAAGTTAAACAAACTAAATATTTTTTGATAATGAATTATTTTTTAAAATTATTATCCGTGTTTTTTTTATTTTAGATTACTAAAAATTTTAATTGTCAAGTTGTTTATAATGCGGTATGTCCATTGATTTACTACGACGCCAAAGAAAATTCAGTCCTGTCGATGACCAGAGGACTTTCTATCTGACTTTAGAACAACATTCCAACCAGTTATCCTGGTAATGAATAATTGTAGTAATAGTTATCGGACTATTAATTGGCACGACCAAAAACTATCTATTATGCCTTTCCGATACCTACACAAGGTATTTCATCGGCTTCCAAATTAGGCAAGGGATACATTCAGATCAGACGTTGCACACTGGAATTTCTAAAAAAGCTGGAAATAATAAAGTTTACCAGAAAAAAGAGATAAAAGTTATTATTACACATTTTAAATATTGTGTTTTAGACAAAGCTGCTATATTGTTGAATTTTTGGATCATCTAAACTTATATATAGGGTGTAGCCATTATCAATGGCGATAAAAATCATTTAAATTCTCTTAAATATCCGAAGCTTTTTATTAAATATTTAAATGATAACAACTTAACAAGTATGTGCATATATACTATCTGATCAAAATTATGAAAAGCTACATATTTATTTTATTTTCTAAATTCGAAAATGAATTTGTTAGAAGCTAGTATTACATAAATATTTAATAATCACACGTTTTTGCAACAAACAATTTCTCTTGATCAGATGAAGAATCGGAATTGAGTTGATGCTGTAATTCTGTAATGAAACTGTTTAAGTTTAAAGATATATGAGGTATTGTAAATAAATTAATGGCTTCTGGGAACAAGGTTTTGCTACTTTTTGGTGGGAGTTTTCGAAAACTTGATATTATCGGGTAAAGAAGATACAAGTAAGTAGTCGACTTAAAATTTCAGTTAAATTGTCCAATCTCACTGAAAGCTACTGTTTTGCGTCCTTTTAAAATATATTTTTTAAATTTTACAACAGTTGTTAGCCGATTTTTATTTTTTTTTCTAAAAGCCTCTCTTTAATCCTGGTTAATTTATTCCACTTGGAATTAAATTTATAGTAAAAAGTATTGCAAGTCGACCTAAACTCATTGGAAAAGTCTTGATATCCTGTTAGTGCAGATATTTTTAAATTCAATTTAAGAAATTTTTCACTATTACTTTGGTCGGAAAAGCACTAAAGTATTTTAAACAATTGCTTATACGTTAAAGTTAAGCACCTTTGATCTAAAACAAAGAATAAAAAATAATGAAGAATTTATTTTTCTCTCTTCCAACAAGCTTTTTTCTATAAATAAAAAGTAAATTATTGTTTCACCTTTTCGTAAACATCAAAATTAAAAATCACGGCCTCCTAAGTTATTAAAATTAAAAATCACAGTAATCTTGTTAAGAAAATAAAAATTAAGTTTTTAAGTAAATTAGTTAGTTTTTCGAAAATTTTTACGAATTTATGCAGTTATAAAATAAGTATTTTAATAAAAATAGAGTAAAAATATTGTGCCAACCATTTAACAAATTTTAAAATCGCCCAAAACGCCAAAATATAAAAAATTAAATATAAAAAATTGAGAAAAATTTTCTTCTTGATTTCTTTTGTCAGAATCGGTATGTACATTTTACGGTATATTTCTAGTCGGAAATATATATTTGATGATATAATTTGATAAATAATATCAGTCTTTTACATTTTAATTTACCCAAATAACTTGTTTTTAGTGAAATTCAACGCATTTGTACTAAAAATAGAAATTTTGAAATATCTCATGTGAGATTAGGGACGGGGGGAGAAGGTCGAGTCAAATCTTACGACATCCCATCAGAGGGAAGGAGGGTCAGAAAATCGTTAAAAACGCCTCACGGTATTAAAGGATGGAGGATAAGGGGTCCAAAGTTGCAAAAAATATTTAAGCAATGAAACTTGGCACGCATACTAAGGGGACCTTTTGGAATACGTAGAACCATAAATTTGGCTGCCGTCTTAGTCCCGAAAACAACACGTAAAATTCGTAAAGTTTTAAGAAATTATTGTGGTCAGAGCAATATTTTAACATCTGTTATTTAAACAGGAAAAACCCAAAATATCAGTAGCAACCTTTCAAAAAGCACTACAGCGCTAACCAGTTCTCGTAATTCTCCGACTTATAATCTTGCCAAATATCTTCTACTTATTGTTGGAAACCAAATCCAATACTTTTGACCATTTGCATTATTAAACATATTCCTAAAGAAATGCGATGGCGACCGTTACTATGAATAAAAAAACCACTCATTTTTTTTTGTAAAATTTGGAGATTTAGAGATAACGGACATTTCTCCTTTATGGTTGTCTGCCTTTATTGCTTCAAATAACGACATTTCCGAAACAATTAAAACCCTTCTTCCTTTATCCATTCAGAATTCTCCGTATGAATATTATTAGGTAGCTTGTATAAATTGGTCCATCTTTTGTGACAATATAATTTCTTCTGACATTTCTTTAAAGCAAAAAAAGTTAGATGAACAACTTTGTAATTTTGCTTTAGAAAATTTTTTATCAAATACATCTGACCCCATAGATAAGGCCCGCATTTTGGCTTTTTCAGGAAAAAGCGAGTAACATGTGGACTGATTTTCTTCCTTCTTCCTCTTTAGGTACTCATGTAGATGACACCTCTTTCCGAATTTCTATTGCTCTTCGCATTGGACAACCTGTGTGCGAGACTCATACCTGCTCTTGTAGTGAAACTGTTCTCCCAAATGGGCTTCATGGCCTTTCTTGCTAAAAGAGTGCAGGTAGGTGGTCTCGGCACATTTGTCTTAATGATATAATAAAACGTTTTTTAGTTTCTGCTCATTTTCCAGCAATTTTAGAACCAAATGGAATTTTTAGATCTGACGGTAAAAGAGCTGATGGCCTTTCTCTTGTACCATGGTCCAAAGGAAGACCACTAGTTTGAGACGCGACTTGTTTAGACACTTTGGCAGCATCCTATCTAAATTTGATGTTTAAAAAAGCCGGAGAAGCTGGAAAAATTTCGGAACAAAATAAAATAGAAAAATGGTCCATGGGGAGAAAAAGCTAAATCATTGTGAAAGAACTGAGTGCATTTGAACATAGATACACCTATTTTTTGAAGCAGAGAATAAGCCTTGCATTCCAGAGGGGTAACGCTGCCTCTGTTTTGGGTACACTATCCGACCTTCAGCCGTTGGACGAGGTCTTTTACCTTTAGTGCTCAGAGGGTTCCTCCAAAGTTTATTTTATTATTTATTTATTTCAAAATTTTGTAGAAGTGGTTCTTTGATTTTGAATTTCTATTTTTAATATTTTATATAATTTAGTATTCAATAAACACTTTAACTCAATTTTAATAGTTTTCATCTTTTGAAAGTTAAAAAAAAGGTCCAAAAGTTTGGCCTCCAAAAGTACCAAAATTTTGTACTACAATGCAAATAATATTTTTCGTCGCAATTAAAGCTATAGAAGAAACAAGTAATGCCAAACATGCCATGCCAAAAGGAAACTCAGGATTCTCTACAAATTGAAGAAAAATTAAACTCAAAATTATCTTCTACACTTATCATCCAGTCTCTTTAAGGAAATTCATTACCATTCGTCACAAACTCAAAGCACTTTGTGGACCTCCTTACAGAGGTGAACCTACAACCTGACGACCAGTTTTTTAGTTTTGAAGTTTATACACGAACGTACCACTATCAAATTAATGAACAGTAGCTACTCAAGGACAACCACCTCTCTGACAGAAAAGGACAGACATTTTCGACTCTGCGAACATTATTATAGCGACCCAAATCATGGCTAAAATATATGGTCAACATATTTATCATCTGAAGTGGAAACTTGTCAGCTCCCTTATCCCGACATTCTAGTCACCAAAAAGAATTCAACCAAAATCACTTCCGTATATCGCAAACCAACTCATACTGGACAATATCTAAACTTCAAATTAAACCACTCCACACAAACTGGTAATTGCAAAATCACTTATAGATCAAGCCTCCTACATCTGCAATACAAAAGAAGCTTTAAAACGAAATGTCAAAAATTCGATCCGATTTGAGAAGGAACCGTTTCTCCAACTACACGATAAATAAAACTCTTCAGACCACACTAACACAAAGGACGACAGACGCAAATACTGAAAGAAAAGCGACACTTATAATTCCATATTGTCATGAAGCACCCTGTATTCGTCCTCATTTTAATTAAATTTCAATGCACCTAACTACAAAGTCAGAGAGTCAGCAATTTTGCGCGGTCGTTAACACAAGAAATGATTGAACGTGGACAGTCGAAAGAGTGGCGCGAGTGTGACGACTCCAGGGTGTGGCTGGAAAGTGCCTCCAAAAGTGGAAAACGTAAAGAAATTTTTTACTGTTGCTTTTGTGTAATCTTAAGCTAGGCTGTTGCAAGTGTAGGATTAAATCAGCGAAAGTCTGATTAGGATATTTAGTTTTTTTTTTGTGCCTTGTTATATCTTTTTGTTAAACAAATAAATATTAGTAGTAAAAGTAATTCTTAAACTGGGTAGCTGCACTGAACACAAATTTGTTAATTCATTAAGTCATTAAGAAATCGTAGTACCCATAGTGGAGCTATCTAAGCGGAGGAGATTAGTTTAACCTCCCTGCGTCACAAGTTAATTGTTAACACCTTCTTGAGCTATACCCCTAAAAGTAGAAAATTGTCGTAAGGAGATCTATTCTTTCACATAAACACTTTAAAAGAATAAATTAAGTCACGACAAAAGTGGTGGAGGTGTCGGTTTCGTTCCTTGTTTGAGTACCAAACGATATTTAAAACTTTTATATTGTTTTACAATGACGTAGGGGGCCAACTTAGGAAAAGTCAAGTCAATACCGCGCAAAATTGCTGACTCTCTAACTTTTTAGTTAGGTGCATTGAAATTTAATTAAAACAGGGATGAATACATGCGCTTCATGACAATATATGAGAGGAATCTCAGAAAAGCTAAGAAGAATAGGCAACCAATACGATCTTCAGACTATCTTTAGAACAACCACAACAATAAGAAGTCAATTTAAAAAAAAACTAAGTCCTATCGCCACAATACCTAGGACTGCATATACCAGGTACCATGTGAGTGTAGGGAAATTTACATCGGGGAAAGTTCGGCTTACAGAACAAAAAACGCAAAACTCGAAAAGGTGACCCAACTGGATCAAAAATAGTTTAGCATTGTTGGGAAAATCAACATCATATGAAATGGAAAGAGGCAAAGATCGTCGCCAAGGAGAAAAATCCATTCTATCGGCAGTTCAAAGAAGTAGCACTCATACAGAGGAACCAGAATATATTTTCTCAACAAAGCGTCACCACCAAGGATATTTGGAAACTCATACTTTTCGGAGGTAACATATCTCAAATGCGAAAGGGCTGAACCAACCATGTATAAGCTGCATGGTTCACTGAACACAGGTAAGTTTAATGGTTCACTGAACACATGCTAGTATATAAGATTAGGTAGCCTTAGTTTTTATTACTATTTACCTGATGACGATTGCAGATACATAATATTCGAAACGTTTTGTAAACGTTAAAAATGAAGATAATGGAATTTTGAAGCTCTACTTTACTCTCCCACTTTTATTTCTTCCAACCGTTTTCGTTTATAATATTACATACTTATTAACTACGAAATTAAAATGAAAAAAAAAACAAATTAATTTTGGTTCGTTGAGCAATTTGAGAGTTTTTCATTCAAGTGAATAAATTAAAATTGAAATCAGCCAGCATTTAAAAATATTATTTATAAGAAAAACTCAAGGGCCTTTCTCCACTTGGTATTACGCAAGGATATGTTCTCGAAAACAAACCTTAAAACTTTCGAACTTATTCTGATCTCATTAGTGTGACACAAGTCAGGTTAGCTATATGGACCAAAATGAATGGTCGGCTATTTGTAAAAACAAAAATCAACTAAGTTGTAAAAAAAATGCAATTTTGCAAATGCCAAACAAAGCCAAAGTCCAGTGGAGATCGTAAAATTTGCAAGAAAAAATCAAGTGTATTTCTCCATTTGGTATTACCCAAGAATATTCATCGAGGCAATAAAATTCCATCAACATACCGAGCTTCGCAGATGTTCTCGAAAACATACCTTAAAACATACCTGGCTAGTCTTAAGGTTTTCACGAGGCAAATTTTATCTTTTTTGGAAACATATTTTAAAAGGTGAAAATAATAATATTTTTTGTCACACATCAGTGATCTCAATTCTTTAAAAAAAATTGGTGCTAGAAAACACGGATAGTCTACCATACAATCAATTATTTTATTTTGAAAGGAAATGAAAATATCTCGAAAACTGTAGCTTTGAAAGATTTGAATCTTATAACAAAACTTTTGGTTAATATTTACGAAAACCAAAATCTAACAAACGCTTACCAATAGTTGCTTTACTTCTAAAGTTATGAATGCACTTTGCCTTTTTCATCAAAGTAATTGTTTGTCTTTTATTTATTTTATAATTCAAAGACAATTACACCTATCTATCTATGCCCCATGCATCAGTGCCTTTGTTTTGATTATCACAAATATATTTCAGTAACTTTTAAGAACCTCGGACTTTGGTTTGGTGTGGTGTCAGTAAAGTGTTTACTGACCCCTTGACAAGGGAAAAGTATAACAAATGTCCTGGATCTTAAAAAGCAGAGTAGTTAAAGTAACAATGTAACAACAGACAAAATGACAAGTTGGGCTTAATTGATGACAAAATTTTTTGTATGATACATGGTGATCTTGTTTTTTTTTTTCTAAAAAGCCTTGTTAATGAGATATGAGCATGTTTGGACAATGTGCAGTGCACACTTTATTAATATTTTATTTTTGGATGAATCTAGAAATTTTGTCAAAAGATACTCTAAGAAACTGACAGTGACTTTTTTCTATTGTTCACGTTTCATGTTTTGGTACTTAAATCGTTTTTCCTGGTTTAAGAAACAGTTCTTCTAGTGTTTTTGCCCAGATCAAACTGTTTGAATCATCAGCAAAATTTATAAGACTGGATGAATTATCAGTGACTGTTTATAAAGTTTCACCTTGGAAAACTTTTTTATTATTCACCACAAAAAGATAAACAAAAAAGTGAATTACTCATGAAATTATGTAGATTTCCATTACATTTTCCCTTTTTTTTTTAAATCACCCGTTACACACAGGATGGCTATGAGGTCCTTTTTTTAATGGAACACCCTGTACATTTTTTAAATCTTTTTTTTCTGATTCCAAAAATATACCATATGTTACCATTGTCTTGAATGGTCATTGAGCAAATTCACAAAAACGTTGCCATAAGAGTAATTTGTTGAACAAAGAACCACCTATACTATAGTCCGGTCACCGTATTTCTCACCGACGCTGACCTAGAACCTAGAACCTTTTATTTGTTTACTAAACGTTGTTGGCAATCAAAAAAGCAGAGGCCGATCTTAAAATTTTTTGTTTTTTTTTCTATTTAGGATGTCATATATGACAAAAAGTTTTAAGGGTACTAAAAACCTTATGAGGATATGAAAGTTTGTAGATAGTTAAGGATACTTATGGATGCAAAATTTTTTGATGATGTCTGTGTCTCCCAAAGAAACAGAAGAGTTAAAAAAAATGGCGTTAAGCCTGCGCAACAGGACCAACAATAAGCTATTTGCAACCACACCGAAAAAAAATAGTTGGTTGGCATATTTCCGAATTACACTGATTACATTGGAACGCAAATAAAATTAAGAATAATTTAAAAGGTGAATTCTATTCAAACTTTGTTTGCATGTGACCAAGGGTCTGTCTGCTTATTTATTTATTTGATTTAAACCTAAACGGAGTTTTTTACTGGTACAATAGCATATTATATTTCTATTTTCTTCCAAAAACTTCCAAACCAAAAAGTGTTTTATTTTTGAATCTTGTTAAAAGAAACAAGCTTGTGGAGGCTTAAAAAACTAAATAAAACAATATTTTTCTAAAAATATACCTTAGAATTTGAAAATAATTAGTCTTTAAAAGCCATGTCTTTTTATTATATTTTAATTGCTGTTACGAAGAGCCTGTTTTTCACTGTGTACTTCTTTTCTATAGATCATGGTGAATGCGCTGGTAAAAATATCTTCTTTTTATTTAGGTTAAACTATAATATCATTATTTTAAATGGATGCATTTTATTCTGGTTTTTTAAATAAACTTAAATATTTCAAGTAAAACCACATTGAAACCCCCCTTGTAAAAATATTAATCCAAATGTTCTTATTACAAATATAATCATAAAAAGTCAAAGTTTTTCTTATATTTATTAAATTATTAAATTAAGTCATGTGAAAATTTATCCAATTGCAAACTTGTTCACAGAGTCCACAAAAAGATTGCTCTGGCCTTTTCAGTAACCTGAAACAAAATAAAAACAACTTAACCAAGACCAAATGGGTCATCCTAGCACAAATTTCAAATCTGCAACATTTATTAAGTTAAAATATTAAAATCTTTTTTATTTAGACTTATTCCTGTCAACTACTTAAAACAGAAAAATAAAGTAGACTATTTCCCTTAGAAAATATATCTGAAAATGTTGACCAATAAAATCGATGGGGGCTTGCAGATTTGGACCAATAGCAAACGAATTACAGCGATAATTTGCACTAAACAGCCCATTTTAACAAATATTTTGCCTATTACCATCAGGTAGAGTATTGTTTATGAGGACTGAACAAACAGCTCAGTGAAACGCGAATTGTAAAGATTAGAAATTTCAGGAAATAGTCCGCAGAATATGCCTCGTTTAGCAAATTATCATAATTTTTACCTGAGCACTCGAGCACATTCGCGTTTATCGTCAATTTGCTATGACTCGGGATATTATCTAGGTAAAATAATTACAAGAAACTAGTTGTAAGTTGTTGAAGTTTTTAAGTTCCTGTCAGCGTTAATCCTTGAAGATGTATGTCCTCTATGAATGATTGGTCTCAAATCTACTCACGTAGAGCTTGAGGACTCCTTATATTTCCTAAAAATAACAAAAGCAAGTTTATCACAAACCAAATAATATTAATTGCACTACCTTTGTCGTCAGTTGACAAACACAAGCGCGTGTTGCGGAGTGGGGGTAATTGACCCGCCCCCCTGGACTTACATTTTTCACAAAAACATTTAAAAAATCAAGAATTCTCTGCCAATATTGAAAAAAAATTTCGTCTGTGGCACTATAACACTTAGTGCAATATTCTAAAAATGTTTGCCTTCGCCAAAAATCTAATTACCCCCCTAAATTTGGGGCCAGGTCCGCACTTGACAAAACACCCACCTGTTAGTTTAGTTTGAAGATGAATTATCATTGACTTCCTTAAAGAGCCTTGTCCATTTAGAGCTGGGCTACATCAAGCTTGGAGCGTCTCGCCTGACTTTGTGTGCTTGTTTTTGACTTTAAGTTTGATATTTCCTGCGATTTATACAGGGGTTGTGCCCACGTTATCGGGATACATTTTGAATGTTCCTAAAAGTAAAAGTACAAGAACAAGATTTATCTTCGTTTTATAGAAGTAAACAAACATCAATCCTAAGAGAGATATTTTTCAAGGTTCCACACGTTAGTTACATGGAAGTAATCTATACCTTATATATACCTGTCATTACTCTTGAAGGCATTTAGGCCAGAAATTGGTCTTTGTTGGCGAAAACTAGATTGTTTTTAAAAATAATATAATAACAACATTGCATGTAGAAAGTTGCCAGTTCGCGAAAATGCTTTCTAAAAAAAAAAGTGAAATTAAAGTCTAGCCAACTCCTACAGCATGTATTTTAAAAATAATTTGTTCTTTTTTTAGTTTGAAAAAGTTACTGCCTAGTTAATTCAAAATGTTTTCATTAAAGACAAAATTATATAGATAGAGAAACAATTTTTTTTGCCCCCTTGCATATTTAGAAATAAAAAAATTAACCAGATAACATACAATTCAATGTTTTGAGTTTTACATGGCCTTTGCATGGGTTTTTGCATAGGCTTGGCAATGGGGGAGGTACAGCTGATACCCTAAGAAAAAAATTAATTCTCTTGACAAAACTGAAACCTTTTGTAGATCACACTTTTTAATTGTCTTATTGATATATTTTTAATTGTTTTACTTACAAGATGGTTTCGTCCAATGCGAGGTCCAATGCCAAAGGTTTTAATCTGAGTTGACTCTTAACTAAAAACATTATTATATTATCAAGCGATTTAAAAATATATTTGGTTAAAAGTATAGTCGAAATTCAGTTCAAATACTGGTTTCATAAAAATCGTAGGGCGTCTGTGGGATTTGCAATCCTTAAAAAAATAAATGTGTGATATGAGCTTTTTTCATTACTAGATATCAGGGTTTTCAGAAATGTGAGTTTTTTGCGGCACTAGTATGTTTTATTTAGATAACCATAAAATACATGGGTAACCTACCTAATAAAAAAAGCTTATATCTTTTTTCACAAAAACCTCTCTTAACAGCAATTTTGACAAATCAGTTTTCAAATCACTTTTGGAATTAGGTAACTGCAAATAAATTTTTTACATTGCAATAAAATAAGTTTTTACCTGTTTCTGGGGATACGGGCTTAAACTTAGCCTTTCAAGTGGGTTGAGTTGGGCTGAGTCCATCTTCTACTTGGTAGGTACTAATCTAAAGAAAACAAATTATTGTAAGATAATAACAGATTCAACAAAAACTGTTTAAGAGGAGGTTGCTATAGATTTTGCCAATTAAATAAATAAAAGTGCATACTTTTTACGAAAAAAAAAAATCCCTGATTTTTCCTGATCATTTGGATAAAAATTCCTGACAAACATTTTTAAGAAGGCCATAAAACAAAATGTGTATAAGTTAAATAGAAACTAACCCAGGAATCGGAAAATATTTATTTTTTTTTATTTAAGAAACCAGGGAAGTAATTTTTTTATGAGGCCTATCAAAAATCCTTTATACATCTGAATTTTTCTGACATTGATCAAAGTTAGAAAATTGGCTTCCTTGTAACAGCAGGGGGCGATTACATAAGCTATAATAAGCCCAAAAAAAAATATATTTATAGCTAGATAATAAGTATATTAAAACCCAGATTAAAGTTAATGATCAAGTTATGCCTTAAAAATGTGTTTATGCATTATAAAGTTGGGTATAAGCCTGCCTTTAGTTTTAAATTATATTCATTACAACTATAAAAAGTATGTAAACACTGAAAATGTCCATCTTTTTTTAATCGAAAAACGACACCATAATTATTTATTAAAAGACCCTTAAAACCTTACCTCTCTCAGGTAAAGCTCACTTTAAAACGAAAAAAAAAATGATTTTTAACCCCAAGTCTCATACTACTATTAAAACTAATGATTTACTTACCTCTTTAACTGAAGTAAACTCTAAAATAAAAAATAATAAACTGTGAAAACTCCAAGATAGCAATGAAATAAATATGGCTGCTAAGTTGACGGAAGCGTGACGTTCGCTGCAGCAATTGAATGGGTATGTTCAAAAATAAAATTTTTTGCTACGGGTCTGTTAAGATCGCAGTACCGTTTGTTTTGAGAGTTGCCACCTCTTTTGCGATAGAATAAGTGTGACCAGACTATATTTTCCCTTGGCTAAGACAAACCCTACATATGATATATATTTGGAACCAGAAAGAAAATATCTATCAAAATTTTATAAAATATACAGGGTATTCAATTAAAAAAACAGAACCTCATGGCCACTCTGCGTGTAGAGTTTGATTAAGGAAAAAACTGAAAATGTTACAGAAATCTACCTTTTGACTTATCTTCTTGTGACAAATAACAAAAAAGTTTTTCCAAGTGGAACTTTATAAACGGTCACCCTGTACCTATGTCATGTTTCTGTAAATTTTTGACATTTGATATTAAACCTCATTTGAGCTACCTACTAATTTTAAAGCTTTGTAGAAGTAAATTTAATCCCTCAGGGATTAAAAAAAAAACTAATCCCTGGAAAATTATAATTAAATTTATGGCAAGTCAAGCCAAACAGCACTGGCTCTTGGCCAAGATTTCATTCTTAGCCCCCTTTCTTGTAGTTGACGAATCATTTGGCGTAGAAATAACGTAATTTTAACAAAGATTTTTTCCTAAAGTGCATAAAATAGTATATAAACCTCGGGACTACAGTGTCGTTTAATTCCTTAGTGAATTGTAGCCCTCCTTACGGGCGGGTTGCAAACCTTTGGCCGCGGGATTAAATGTGGCACTTTAGTCCCCACGTTCATAATGTACTATTATGCACATCAGGGATTAAATAGATACTTATAATCCCTCTTTGTAGGGACTAAAGGGACACTTTTAATCCCAAAGGGATTCAAATAAAATTTAATCCCTCAGGGATAAAAAAATAAATTTAATCCCCAAGGGATTAAAAATAAATTTAATCTCTCAGTTTAGGGATTAGAAGTAAATTTAATCCCTCGGGGATTAAAAAAAACACTAATCACTGGAAAATCTTTTTCTAAAGTGCATAAAATAGTATATAAACCTCGGGACTAAAGTGTCGTTTAATCCCTTAGCGAATTGTTGCCCACCCTACGGTCGGGCTACAAACCTTTCGCCGCGGGATTAAAGGTGGTACTTTAGTCCCTAGGTTTATAATGTACTATTACGCACGCTTTTATTAATCGATTTTTTAGGCCCAATTCGACTTTTGAGATATATTTTTTAACTCAAATGTAAAGAAAATGAAAAAAGTCGAATTGGACCTAAAAATTCGGTAAACAAATGCATGCGTAAAAATAATTTTAACGCACGCCGTGCGCGAAAAATTATTTTCCGCACGCCCCGCACCCTACAGGAAAGACAGGGTAAATCCACTCCCGCACGGCATGCGAGAAATGCAACTTCCCGCACGCTAGTAGGAAAAAGACATTTTTTACGATTGTCGAAAAATAAAAAATTAGCTTAAAACAGCATCAACCTAACCTTTTGTTTTTATAAAAACATTTTGAAATTTTAATTTTGAGTTTGGGATGCCTATTAGCAACACACCATCTTTACACTATAAATCAAGGCGGCTGGTAAATGAAATAACAATGCGGTTTCCATAGCGATGTGCCTTTTTACTCGGTGGCATTCATTGTTGCGACATTTTAATCTGACAGTTTGAAATTTTCACGATTTTTTTTTAAATGATTTTTTTGTAAATACTTGGTGAAAACCGGCGAAAATGATTTATGATTTTTAATATTACTACATTCCGCTATTTCTCACAGACAGAGAGACAGAAATCTTTTTTTGCACCCGTGATCAAAAAAAAAGTTTTTTTTGCATCGGTAAACAAAAAAGCAATGCTTTAGTTATCTGCAGAGTGTTACTAAAATCATGTTTTTGATGAAGGTATAAAAAAAAAGATTTTTTCACATTTTTTTTCAAATTTTTTTTTCCAAAAATTTTTTCCTTTTTGTTTTGGTTGATAATGCCGTTATGTCTTTTAATGTGCGTATCGCTTGCTGCTACGTTTCGTGAGTTACAATTTTTAAAAAAGTTTGGCGCGTTGGTTCACAATCGGCAAAATAAAAGTAACAGAGAAAAATTTTATTATTTAGCCAGATGTCTGGACGGGTGAGTGGCTAATGTTATAGCATCTTTGCAAATACATGAGGACAATTATGAAACGGATTTAAAGCTTTTAAAAAATCGATACGAAAATAAAAAAGTAATTTAAAATTTTGAAATCAGTGAAATTCTAAAAATTTTAAACATGACACTTTTTTAAAAAATAACACTGGACTTTAATTTTGATGTTTATTTTAACTGAAAAATTGGATTTTAATTCTCGTAGGGAGTGGGAAAATTATAGGAAAGACAAGAACAAACCTACCAATGAAGATTTCAAAATTTTTTATCCCAAATGTGCATAGATCCTACCATGCTTTATAATGACAATAAATCAAAAAATCTTCTCTTCTTATGGTGTCAGGAACCACGTGTCCTTTTCGCAAACAGAGTCATTTTTGTTTCAGTGCTAAACTTTTACTGTGGGATTTACTAAAAGGGTTTAATCTATTTTGGAACGGTCCTAAGTTTAAGTGAATTTTTTTGTTCTAAGCATTTTAAACCAAGCCTCCTTGACTTTTGGATATGATGGAGTTTGATTGATAAAAAGAATTTTCATAAATTTGTTTATTGAATAATCATCTTAACACAATCACACGAAAAGAAAAAGTAAAAATTTTAAGCCACGCGGGTTTTAAATAGTAAACACTCTGTAGAAAAAATAAAAATTGGGGTAATATTTCACTATAATTAAAACCTACCCTTGTTAATTAATTTTTCCAATTAATACTCGATGTCACACAATGATTTAGATAGTAATAACAGAATGAGGAGTAGATTAATTTTGTATTTATTTAACAGGTGTGTTTATTTATGAAATATACTGTCTAAATGTCAGTTTCAAAATATTAGCTGCATTCAAATTATAAACAGCGAGTTCAGATCTCTTACATCTGCTTGTACCTTGGCTTGCACCAACCTCTAATGATGAAAGCTACAGCTTTGAAATGAGTGGGCTTTGAGTACGGAAAGTTTTCTTAACTGAGCTTTTAGATAACCCCAATGTTTTAATTTCAGTTTGCAAGTAAATTATTATAGTTGTTTTGGGTTTTATTGTTTGGTATATTTTTCGTGCATAATCAGTGACCTTCACTTATGTTTGTTTTGCCTTGTAGTGCCCTCATAATTATATTTTTTGTGCTGAAAACGTGTTCAAAATATGGCGTTTTTCTGGAAAAAATTAGAGATATTTTATTGATTAATGAACAACTTGGGAACGTAAATAAGGAAAATTAATTCTTGAAAAACGGTTACTTAGAAAAATTATAAACGAACTTATTAACAATTGCCACAAAACAATCCTTTCTGGGGCTATAAATTTAAACCACCCGCCAGATGTGGTATAAAAATCACCAACTTTATAACCTCAAACACAAATAATGAAGCTATTTGTGCCAAATTTTTGGAATATTCACCATTTGCCATTTTGAGACCTGTCAAAACAAATTAGTTTCAGGACATTTTCTCCTAAAATATGGTATATTTTGAGAAAAGAAGCAGTTTATCAGTAATATTTTGCAATAACAAAAGAAAATAATCAATAACTTTTTGTCTTTTCTATATGGGTAAGTGTTTCTTGAAAACTGGTTTTGAAATTTAGTACTTCCCACAGGTGTAAATATATAGACCTGTGGGAGGTACTATTTTAGATTTTAGTAAATCCCACTGTTAAAGACTTACTTGTTCCTGAGAAATTTGAAAAAGTTAAAAACTTACCAATATGTACGTTTTGCTTAAAAACGAGTAGGTAATCACAGAGCTCATAATTATTGTGAGACATAAACTTGTAAATATTGTCATAAAAAACACATAGTCCAGTCTTAGAGATTAAAAAAGACCATCAGCTTGCAAAAGGTGGGGTAGTAGGGATTTTGACATTTGTTGTTCAGATTGGGCTCCTAAAAAAAAAATTGAGTTTCCGACCTTGGGGCAGGGGTGAGCACATTGCGTCATCTTGGATTTAGTGTGCCTAAATTTGTTTGTTTTTAAATAACACGAAAACTATAAACTTAAGAACGAAAAGTCTTATTAGGAAGTTAAAGAGGATATTTTTTTTTTGTAACGGTAATTAGCTAGAGCTTTATGAAGCTAGATATTTGAAAAAAACGTTGACGTTTTTTAAGGTTTTGCATACATTTTTGTTGTTTCTGACAACTGACAGACAGTGAATTGCATTATATTAACAATATAATAATGTAGTATCTACTTGTATGTATGTATGTATTATATATATATATATATATATATATATATATATATATATATATATATATATATATATAGATATATATATATACATCTAAACAAGGTTTTTCAATGAAACTTTCAGGATTCGTTCTTGATACTCTCAGGAAGCGGTGTGCAAAATTTCGTTGTAAGGCCACAAAGTACCATATATAGCTATTTTTTGGCCGAGTAGTTCACGTACTCAGCGCTGGCGCTGGCGTCGTTTTCTTTAAAGCTAGGGAGTCTACTCTGTCGCCTCACTAGTATAAGACTTTTTTTTCTCGTTAAACTCTAAGGAAGCGGTGTGCAAAATTTCATTGTGAGACCACAAAGTACCATATATAGCTATTTTTTGGCCGTGTAGTTCACGTACTCAGCGCTGCCGCTGGCGTCATTTTGTTTAAAGCTAGGGGGTCTACTCTGTCGCCTCACTAGTATAAGACTTTTTTTTCTCGTTAAAACCATATTGTTGTAGCCTCAGAAACTTGACAACCTTGCAAGTTAGATTTTTGAGGCAACAAACATATCTTTTTGCAATTTTATTAATATGCAAGCGATATACACATTTTATTTGTGTTATAAAATAATTTCTGTTTTAACTGAGCCACCAGTTGGCCGAGATCAACGAAAACGGTGAATTTTGGCACATATCTTTCTAAATGGTCAAATATTAACTTAATATCATTATTGAAATTGACAAAATCCTTTATCGATTGAAAACCAACAAGGAATAGGCATAGTAAAAATACTGAGCCCTCTACACCTTTCAAAATACTACACAAATTTCACTTGTTTTCGAAAGTCAAAAAAGTTTATTATTATAAGGAACTATAAAGCGATTTCCACTATACAAAACATCATTGGATAACATTTCTGTACATTAAATATATATTTTTAAAACATGAATGTTGCTGGCTTTTTACCAAATGATAAATAGATACCAAAAACACAATTTTTGTGTGTTTATTAAATCTATTTACTGTTGGACCACTTGGAAGGACATTGGTAAATAAAAACTGGTTAAAACGGTTACAACAGCATACATAATCCTACTTATAATTATAAATGCAAAAGTTTTTGTGTCTGTAGGTATGTGTGTGTTTGTTTTTAATCACCTGTCAAATTTTTCTACATTTTGACCGGGGGTTGATAAATAGGAGTGATTCGGTTTTAAAGGGGGTACATATAGCTCACATTTACTTGAAGTTCCATACCAATATAATGAGGAAAATTAGCAATTAGCTTTGTCTTCAAAAGAAATTCGATACTTAGGTGTGACATGATTTTTGAAAAAACAGGGAGGGTAGAAAGCACCCCCCCCCAAAACCGATAAGTATTTTAACCCGTCAAAGGTATCACACCAAAAGAAATTTTTTAAAGTAATTATTTAGGATAGAGGATGGATGTAGGTACGTCCATCAAAATATAGATTGTAGCGTTGTATTAACAGCTTACAACCTATATTTTGACTTGATTTATTAAAAAATTTCAGATTTTATTTTATTGGGTTTGATTCCCTACAACCGCTGTATGAACAAAATGTGTTCATATTTTTTTTTAAGGAATTATTTAGGATGGAGGTTGGACGTAGGTATGTCCGTCAAAATATAGGTTGTAAGCTGTTAATACAACGCTACAACCTATATTTTGACGGACATACCTACGTCCAACCTCCATCCTAAATAATTCCTTAAAAAAAAATATGGACACATTTTGTTCATACAGCGGTTGTAGGGAATCAAACCCAATAAAATAAAATCTGAAATTTTTTAAGTTTAATTTAGGGCGGGGGAAGGGTTTCGAAGATGATCAAAATATGTGTTGCGAAGTTTTAAATGGGTGGCGAATTGGTAATTGGACGAATTCCTTTCTGTTTCAATACACAAGCACTTATTTTATACACACTTCACCACCATTACTTTACTTTTACTTTTTTGCTTGTGAGCCATGTTTGCAATGTTATATTTAGCGTACGATCTACTTTAAGTTAGATCTACTGTGCGGGCATTCGCGAAATTTCACCAGAAATTACTCCCGAAAACTGAATGTATGCGTGCCCGTGCTTTCTCAACGGTTTTATCAATTTCGGTTGGTCGGGACGTGGTGAATATTCCTAACGTAAACAATGACAATGGTACTTTTAAAGCATAAATGCTATTTTTTTCTTTCTAAACTTTCGTCTGGGACCATTGCTGAACCAACACTTTTGTTTTATATTTTTTAATATATTTACATTTGTTGAACTTTCGTGTTTCACTGTACAAACCCTACTAACTTTATAATATCAGCACCTATCTTCTTAAAAACTTAAATTTAATAAGTGTTTGCAGTCAATAATACTTGACAAAGGTTACCCCAGTGCTACCAAAGAGGTTCGATGAACCTGTATATTATTACCCTATGTTCACTGTAATGTATAATGTACATTACTTTAACTTGTCCTTTCCTCTTATGGTAGGTGGCAAGGTTACAGTATGCGTAAAATAATATGATCCTGTATTAAAAATATTACCAATTTTATTTCTTCCAATGGTTTTAGTTTCAGATATTACTTACTTTTATTTACGAAATTAAAATGAAAAAAACCAAACAAATTAATTTTGTTTCGCTGAGCAATTTTTTATTCAAGTGAATAAATCAGAATTGAAGCCAGCCAGCATGCCCAATTAAAAATATTATATTTTTGGGCCAACTCCCGCTTCCGCCATTTAAGTAGTCATTGGTCTTTTAAAATTAAAATTTATAAGGGTTGTATCCTAATTAAAATGACTGATTAAAAAAAGGGCAACGTTCTTTCAAAGCAAAACCAGTTAAAGGAGTAATAAATTAAAACCTTATCCTTTATATTTGCCTCAGTTATAAAAAAGTCTTAAATGTTTTTGGTTATTTAATCCAAAGTCACATAAAAAAATATAAAGGACAACCCACACAGAATGAACGTGTTCGTACAAAAGCTCGAAAATCTTTTAGTCAAACATTTCCTCGAGCTTTTTCACGAGTTTTTCAACTTTTCAAATTTTTGCAAACTTTTTTGGAAACATATTTTAAGAGGTGAGAATAAAAATGTTTTTGGTTTCACATCACTACTGGAAAAAAATGGAACATCAAAAATTCATTTTTTTATATTTAATAAAAGAAAGTCGACGTTAAGCGAAACATTATTATTGGCTATCGGAGGTACTAAATAAGTTTGTAGTTTTTGTCATAGTTATTAATACAGTCCATTCCATTTTTAATTACACAAAACACAACCTCACAATCCATAGAACAAAATCCAGACTTTTAAGTTGACAAAATCAAACGCCCTAGATTTTGGTAATCGGCATTATTACCCTGCTAACCTGAAATCACTCCGAATAACGCCTTATATTACGCTTTCATATCAATCAAATGCACCAGAGTGAAACAACATGATGCCAGAGATACTTTTAGGATGAAAAATGAATATGAATGTTAAAGCACCTATGATATACGTTTCTATTTGTACACTGAATTTAAGAAAGACTCAATATGCCTGAGAGAGACATCGCCTGATAAGCGAAGTCACCCAAAAAATAATGAATTCAAATTAAATTTAGACGTTTAAAAATGCAGCACCGGTTTTTAATTTTGCGTATTTTTTATTACAAGCTCTTATTTAGCTTCACCTCTATGTATGTATGTTTATATGTCTGGGTCAAATCTTGCAACTCAATTTTGATTAACTTCTAGATGTCAGCTTAAATTCAAACTTGGTATGCGATTATACTTCCAGTGACAGTGACAATAATATGGTATTAGTTACCCTGGAGGGGGGAAAACGCCCAAGTTTGTCCGATTTCAACCAAAATTGGTATACGGGGGTTTCTGGTGATTAAGAATACAAATTTTTGATCAGATCTTGAAAATTCGATATGGTGGATTCAACATGGACATTTTTTGCCATATACGTATGAGGTTAAATATAGGCCTTTCCCAGGGCAAACTTGTAAGCAAGATCTAAAATCTAGCAGGCCATGGAGCCGTTTTAGCTCCGCGCATATGCACATGCGCGAAAATTTTACGAGGCGGCCGGTTTCGCGAGCTTCGTCTTTACGCTTCGGTCAAGACGTCATTTTTGTTGATTTGTTTTGATCACACATAGTCGTTTTCAGCGTTTTCGTTTATGCAAATAATGTAATGTTGGGTTACGCGAAAGTTCTTGGAGCTTAAGATGTCGCCGCAGAAAAAGACGTGCTGTATTTGTGGATGCCGCCAAACAACAAAAGTGAAGTTCCACAGGTTGGTAGCTATTTTTTCTTAAAATTTGAAGGAAAAAAAAGTGAAAATACCTAAAAATTAGTTCTATTCATATATTTATTTATATAAAAATAGAAAATACTGATTTTCTAAAAACGGCTTAAACAAATAAAAAAAATTGGCAACTGCACAGCTGTCTTTGGATTTTGGTTGGTTAACCGATGACGATAGCCGCGCATGTGCAGAACCGTTAAGCTTTGACGCCAAAAAGAGACAATAAACGTCATAAAAGAGTAAAAGAGAAAGGTATAGGCATATATATATAGGACATCCTGCTTACAAAGTTCTGCACGCCGAAAGCATTGCAAGGGCGTATATTTAAGCTCATACATATATGTTTTTTGCTAACCAATTTTAACTGACTTATACACATCCGACTGTCTTTAAATTTGATAGGCGTGTATAGTTCTGGTAATAATCCAATAATATAATATTATTAGGCACTTCCCACACCCCCCTACGAGGAGAGTAGAGGGGGAAAAACACCTAGGTTTTTGGAGAAACGAAATTTGAATCAGATTTTAAAAATTCAATACGGCGGATTCAAGAGGGATGATTTTGAGTCAGGTTTTTCTATCCAACTTTAGCTGAATTATACACATCCGACTGTTTTCAAAATTGGTATACCGTTAAAGTTCCAATTAAAATACAATGACTTGGTATTATTAGTCCTCCCTTACGAGAGGAGCAGAGGGGGGAAAACACCTAAGTTTGTCAGATTTCAAAATCTGATCAAAAATTCCTTTTCCTTATCTGAAAATCCCCCGTGTACCAATTTTGGTTGAAATCGTACAAACTTAGGCGTTTTCTTCCCTCCGGGGGTGCCTATAATAATACCATATTATTGTATTGTCACCAGAACTATAATCGCATACCAATTTTGAATTTAATTGGACATCTAAAAGTTAGTCAAAATTGAGTTACAAGATTTGACCCAAACATACATGCATAATAGATGTGAAGTTAAATAAAAGCTTGTAATAATAAACTTAGTGTTTCCTAGTTTTGAGAAAAAAATTATTTGGGAGGTGGCTCAGGGGGTTAATATATGTGAAAATTCAAAGCTCAAGTTCAAATTCAAGTTTTGATCCAAAGCTGTAAATTCATAACCATTATCTAAAAACTGCATATTCGTAACAGCCATGCAGTTTTTAGATTTAAAATAACAAATTACGTCCTAATATTAGAGGGAATTGTGACGAAATACTAATGTGCTCCTGAAAATGACCAATGGGTGGGTGCATCCACCATGCCTGTGCCCCAAACAATGTCTGAGCTTCATCCATTTGAGATTTCACAACCAGCCCCTTCTAGAGAGAGAGAGAGATTATTTCGCACTATTTACGTTTATGTATTGGATCAACACTTGCGGCCCTGGCCATATCTATTACAATGTGATCAACTGTCTTACGATAACAATAACAAAATGACAAAAAAATGGTTCAAAAACCCTCTATTAGAATCAACTCATGATAAAATTTAAACTAAACGAAATCGAAAATTTGCTGAATCAGGCCCTATCCATACTGCGATCAGAGTGGCCAAAAATCTAGGGAAAAACAAAAAAATAAACGTCAGACTGAAAATTCTCGTTGACAGTTGACGTCAACAATGTGTATAAATTTCGAGTGGAAAATACTGTAATTTACCATTACTTTCTTGGTTTTGTGTCATAAAAAACAACAAAATATAGCTTTCGAAGTAATTACTTTTTAAAATGCAAGTGCAGAGTTTTAGGCGAGTGTTCTGGAGAGTTGGCAGTTATTTTTTTAGGGCCCTGGGGGGAGGGAGGTTTAATTCAATACTCGTCTCCCTCAGTACGTCTCTGGTAAAAGCAATGAATTATTTTGTGCCAAACAAAGAGGTTCAGAATAAGGATCAGAATAAGTAGTTCACTAATAAAACGTGACCATATAATTTTTTTGAAAAAGTCTGAACGCAGCGCTGCCAAACGGTGTATGAACCAGTCTTTAACCCTTAGGCGGCTCTAAAGTATATTACTTCAATTAGATACCAATGATAAAGGTAGAACTTAAATAGAGACATTATGTTTACCACAGTTGCGTTCAGACATAAGGTAAACAATTTGGCGATGATTGCGCTAAAAGTTGTATCTCTACACGTAATAAACAACAAAAGATCAAAAGATCTTGGGTGGAAATATCTAAAATTCAAACTTGGATGAGCATCCCACAAGGAACACACAAAAGATCAAAGCGAAAAGAGAAATGATTAAACGATGTTGCCTATTTGTGAGTGAAGCTACTGATAAGCCCACGCTGGTTACCCAGGGCGAAACATCGTTTAATCATTTCTCTTTTCGCTTTGATCTTTTGTGTGTTCCTTGTGGGATGCTCATCCAAGTTTGAATTTTCGTTATTTCCACCCAAGATCATTTGATCTTTTGTTTTTTAGTTTCTTTTCGGTTGAAGTTTTTTAAAACAAGGAGAAACATCTTATTTTATTCACATATATAAAGAAATTTAGGTATATCATTTAATTGCATTTAAATTTCCCTGAGTCTTCACAATTTTAAATCAATAAAGAATTTATTATGGTATTTGAAATATACCTCATTTTGTCGGTCGAAATATAAGATAAAATACCTGATTTTTTGGCCGAAAGGACAATTTTTTTTTATTTCCCAATATATATCGATAATAAAACCTACAACAATGTGACAACCTCGCATTTGTGGCGGGTCAGCCATATAACCGTTTTTACGCTGCTCCATTTATTATTTCCAGTCGACGTTGTAGCTTTAGTATAATTAAAGACATTCAACTAAAATAGACTCATGAAGTCATTCATAAATCACTTTGAAACGCGATCAGTCGTTAGACTTAGGGAAAATTATCGTCCACTGGCAACGCTGGCCCAGGTAATACCACGTTACGTTTATCAGCGGCCACAAGCGGCTCGTTATTTATAAATGTAAAAAGTTTTGGTCTTTTCAGACTTGTCAAATATTTTTGGAAAAACAATCTTTAATTTTTTTATACTTAATAATTAATACCGAGTTATAGAAACGTATTATATTTGTAATTGTGAAAGTATTTATGTAAATAAATAACCTGGAAATTTAATTAAATATTAATTTTTTAAATGTTCTCAAGATAGTTAGTTGCCTAACTAGTGCGGACAATGATACTTTTACGCACGGAAGGAGTTCCGGCGGGAAAGGCACTTTCGCAAGAGTTAGGTACAATTTTTTTTTCTACGAGTGTTTATGATGATTTTCTTGATCAAAAATTTCTGAACACACATTTCTCAACTCAAAATTTAACAATTTGGTCCATAAAGCACGCACGCCGTGAGTATTTTTTTACGCACAACGTGAGGAAGTGAACTTTCCACTTTGAAATTGGTATGTAAAAGTAGACTTTTTTACACGTGTTTGCATGCGGGAAGTTGCACTTCCCGCACGCCATGCAAAAAACATAAAAAAATACTTTTTTTTTACGTAGGTATTTAATTTCAAGTGCCACAAAATAAGTACCTGCAAAACTTTTTTAAAAAATTAGCACTGGTAAAAGTATTTTTTTAACACGGCGTAAATTTTAGGTCTAATTGAAGTTCTGTTTTGGTAATTTTAAAAATACCAAATATATATTACTTTAGGAAGAAGCCTTTTATACAAGTACGAAATTGTTGTACTAAAATCGTGCCAAAAGTGAATTTTTGGCCCTTGACGGTCATCGAATGCAGAAAAGTATTACTTTCCGCACTGCAGCACTGTTTAGGAAAAGTCCTATTGTAAAAAAATGTAAGAAACAAAAATACTGGTATTTTATAAGTATTACACGATAGTTTCTCATTATGTAAAATAAATTGAATTTACACACTCTACTAAAATTTTTATTTAATACGTACAAAATTATATTTACATTTTTAATAAATACAAAAAAATCTTATGTGTAGTATCTACCTATGTTAATATTACAAATAAAAAATTGTAGTAAAATTTTGTCCTTTATCCTGTGTCTGATATAATGTTTTAAAAATATTTATTTATACCGGGAACGCTTGTACTAGTTATAAACAAATCTGGGCAGAAAAAGTGAGCTGACCATAGATAGTATTAAATATTTATTAATTATATTTTGTATTTACTGCAACACTAGTTGCACGGCTATGGCGGCCTATGACAAGATGGCGTCGGAAAAAAATATGATCACTAACCTGTAATCTTCAATCTCCAGTTTTCGTCACACCACGCACTTTGTCCTATCACTTTTGCCACAAGCACTTAAAAATCTATTGAAAAAATATTAAAAACTGTCCAATAATACCGGTGTGAAGCTGGCAGATCGAGCCAGCAGATTATTAAGCCGAAGATTTCCGAGCGCAATAGACACTGCTCAACTATTTTAATATTACAGATAAAACGTTTTGTGTAGGTAATAGTTGCTAAATTAACAAAAAAAACATCGTTTTATAAAAATCACAAAAGCAATTTTTTTAACTCCCCCAGGCCCGTAGAGTGCCTCAAACAACCCCTTAATCTTTATAATCCCATAATTCACGATATAGAACCATTGCTCAAAAATTTGAAGATGTCCCCAAAATTTTTTTCGGGATTATTAATCTGCTTAAAATTTCATCATCGCAAGAGTCTTATTTTGAAGATCACGTTAGTTCTATTAATTATGTTTTTGATATGCATCCAAATTGCAAAATACTTATAGCTGGAGATTATAATTTGCAGAATTATACAAAGTCCTTTGTAACTTTAGATGGCTACTCACCTAATATCGGTAGCAACGACTATATAAGTAACTTCACAAATAACAACAACGATAAGATAGTTTTTGTATCCAAAAATATTAGTGAAATAATACTCCACGATTGTGTTGAGTTTTTTGATCTCATTCAACATAGTCAAGTAAAAAATCATAATGATGTTATGCTGGATTTAGTATTTTCTAATATGGCAAATATTGTAGTTACAGAGTGCCAGGCACCAATATCCAAAATAAACAATTATCACCCTTCAATCGAAATATCTCTACAGATTACTACTGATAATTCTATGGCACGGGATATCGATGGTAGTCAAACATATAATTTTCATAGGGCTGCTTATAATCTTATTAACAATTACTTTGAAAGTATTGACTGGGATATCTTATTAAGTGGAAGTCAAGATATAGATAGTGTTATCGAAAAACTGTATATTATTCTGTATACTGCAATTGAACAACTTGTACCCAAAAAGTTGACCAGTAAACTGAAATTTCCTTCATATTTTTCTCATAAAACTATAGAGTTAATAAAAAAGAAAAATAATAGGTTTAACAAATATCAAAAAAGCAAAAGCAACACATTGCTGATTGAATATAAAAAACTAAGAACAACGTCCAAGCAGTCAATTGACGCCGATTACAAGAAATTTTTGCAGTGTACTCAACATAACATATTAGACGTAACACCGTAGGATATCCCAAACAAATGAGTTATAATAATGAGTGCCTAGAAAACCCCCAACAAATTGTAAACTGTTTTGGCGAATTTTTTAAATCTGTTTATAGTCACTTTGGAACATCGAAGTCGCGTGATGGGTATACAGGTTCCTGACACAAGTTGTAGGACCTGTCGTAGGGCGCCGGAGACCCTATATAATTTGCTGTCTGCTTGCGGGCGGTATGCGGTCTCTGCGTATATCCATCGACACAAAGCGGCATTACGAGTGCTGTATTACCAACTAAGGCACTCGTACGGTGTTGATGATACTTCAGTGTTGCCATATGTCCCCTCTGATATTCCATCCGTAGTGGAGAATGATAGAGCCAGAATTTACTGGAATTTCGCATTCCCCAATCTCCGGCTTGTAAACGCTAAGAAGCCGGATATAGTACTTCTTGACAAGAATGATAAAATTATGTTGTCATTGAGTTCTCGGCACTCGCCGAGACAAACATCACAGTCAAGAAGGAAGAAAAACGGACGAAATATCAGGATCTTCTCTTTGACCTTCGCCGAGTGTACCGGGGCTATCCAGTCAAGTTAGTGGTTTTGGTAATTGGAGCTTTCGGAGGTGCACGGCAAACACTGTTCTCAGCTCTCAAAACCTTGCCAGCCTGCCGTGACAAGGCAGATCACCTTGTAAGGACATTTTACAATAGCTTAAATCCAAACCAGACTGAGGCTGGAAACCCACCAGAGGCTTCACATATTAGAAAATTCTGAAAAAACATCTGGGATAACCCAAATGAACACACGTCATGCTCAATGGATAACGGAGGAAAAAAGAAAAAATGCAAGGCTCCATACAATGCTTAACTGGGAAATATCTACAGAAGAAGTTAGAAAGGCTTTAAGTAAAACCCTAAACTGGAAAGGTCCTGGTGAAGATAAACTGCATAATTTCTGGTACAAGCAGTTTAAAGCAACGCACAATCAACTAGCACGATGTTATACTCACCTTATCGAAGATCCCGAAAGTATGCCTGCATTTATGACCACAGATCTCACCTACCTTCTACCGAAAACGACCGAATACACTAACAACCCAGCAAAGTATAGACCTGTGACATGTTTGCCGACTATTTATAAAATCCTTACAGCCATCCTAACTAAAACAATATATCAACACTTAAACACTAATAAACTACTCGATGAAGAACAGAAGGGATGCAGAAAGGGTTCAGAAGGTAGCAAAGAGCAGCTTGTCATCGACTCAGTAATAATTTCAAACGCTAAGCGAACAACGAGCTCTCTATATACGGCATATATTGATTATCAAAAAGCCTTTGATAGCGTACCGCATTCCTGGCTGGCAAAGGTACTTGACATTTACAGAGTGGAAGACCATATTACAAAATTTCTTAATAGCTCTATGACTAACTGGAAAACTAAATTACTCCTAACGACACCCACCAAAAAGATAAACCCTGGCACAATTAACATCAACAGAGGCATTTTTCAAGGAGACGCCTTAAGTCCACTGTAGTTTTGCCTCGCGCTGCGGCCATTAACTACCATGCTAAACAACCAAAGAAAGGGATACCCGTTGGAAGAACCCGATCGACAGCGCGATGAAAAAGGGAAAGTGGATAGAGTATAGAGGTTATGAAGTCAG
Source organism: Oxystoma pomonae (assembly GCA_963921995.1). Lineage (NCBI taxonomy): Eukaryota > Metazoa > Arthropoda > Insecta > Coleoptera > Brentidae > Oxystoma > Oxystoma pomonae. Next base: position 37,120,551 of record OY998164.1, read on the forward strand.
CGCAGACCAAGGAACAATTCAAGCTATGGAGGAAAGGGAAATCTACAAATATTTAGGATATGCGCAAACCAGAGACATTAAACATAAATTAGCAAAGGAAAAGGATGCCAACACCTACTTACACCGATTAAAGCAAATCCTGTATTCTAAACTCTCAGCACGCAATGTATCGAAAGCCATAAATACATTTGCAATATCGGCAATAACTTACAGTTTCGGTATAATCAAATGGACAAACACAGAGAGAAGAGTTTAGAAAAAACCGGGCGCATCATCCAAAATCGTCAAAAGAGAGATTTCACCTGCGACGTAAATATGGAGGGAGAGGCATTCCAGATCTTAAAGAGAAGCACTACCGCCAAGTAGAGAATCTGCGAAAATACTTTGCTTCTAAAGCCCAAACCAGCAGTTTGCACCAAGCCGTAATAAAAGCAGACAAAAAAGCCATGCCTCTAAACCTCGCAAACTAAAATTTCGACCCAACATCGCAATACTCATCCAACAAAGAACAACTGGCAACCTGGAAAGCAAAACCTTTACACGACAAGTATCTCACCTTCGTGAATAGTGAATTTATTGACACTAGCGCATCTAGCGGATACTTACGTAAAGGAAATCTCTTTAATGAAACCGAGGGATTTATATCTGCAATTCAGGACCAAGTAGTTCCAAAGCAGAGTAATGGGCCAAGATGTTGAAAGCACGAAATGTCGCATGTGCAAAGAAAAAGACGAGTACTTGGAAAATGTTTTGGCAGGCTGCTCAGTGCTGGCACCGAAATCTTACCTTGAAAGACATGACCGCGTTGGAAAAATAATATATCTGAAACTTAAAGATAAATTTTTTCAAGAAGAAAATGAAGAGCCATACTCTTAATACAACCCGCCTCCTGTCTACGAAAATGAATCTGCAAGGCTGTACTGGAATAGAAAAATAATCACAGACCGACCAATTCCAAACAACATCCCGGACCTAGTTTTGACTCTTAAGAACTCTGAAATAGCCCTATAGTCGATTTTTCCGTAACACTACCATTATTACAACTTATGGTGAAAAAAATAAACAAATACTTACCTCTTGCCGACGAAATCCGCCAAATGTGGAACATGGAAAAAGTTATAATAGTACCCATAGTTCTTCTTCTTCTAAAAAATAGCCTAGCACAACTGGGCCTAGACTATAACCTATACCTACCTCTTCAAAAATCCATTATACTAGACACATGTAGCATAGTTCGTAGTAGTAGTTGTCTTCAAAACCACCGTCAAGTGGACCATCTTGCCATAGGCCGATGAAAACCACTTTTTACCTACCAGGACAACCTAGACCAAAATAATAATAATAATAATAATAATAATCATAATAATAATAAAGAAATCTTGAAGAATCGCAATAAATCTGTAAAAATCAAAATTCTTGCCTCTTTTTGTTGTCTCGTAACAGATGACATATTCCGTAGTACTTTTTTTACATTTCAATAACTAAATAAAATAAACTAATTGAAATAAATTAAGCGAAATTCATTGTTATGTTCACTATTCTATCCTGTTTCTTAGCTCCATGAAAGGTGGAAGAGATGAAATTTATTATTTATGATTTTTAATTAATAACCGTAGAAAAGTAAAAATTTAATTTCTATTTCTATTTTCAGTCAAATTGAATGATATTCGAAAAAAATATTTTTTTTTTAATTTGTAGTAAACTTCTATACCAACTTTTTCTTTAAACAAATTTTGCCCTTACTTTCTGGCGAATATTTCCGTGAGCTTTTCTGCTAGCTTTTCCTCGATTATTTTGCCACATAGGCTCGAGTAAAGGTTTATCGGCACTTCAAAAATCAAAGGAAACCTCGCTTGTGTGGATGCCATTTGATACACTATAATGCTAAACAATATTTAAATTTGTAATATTTATGCACTCAATACTTCTCATAAAAACATATCTACGTGTTATTTAATTCAAAAGTTAATTAAAAGGCTAATATTGGAAAACGGGACCGTAAAAATGCATTGTGGTCGTCCATATTTTCTTTTTTTTAAATGTCGTGCAGACACATAGAACATAACTACGTAAGCAGGTAGCTTGTACTATTGTTCTTTGCAATTTTGTTGTAAATAATAACAATACTGATCATATGAATGATTGGCTACGAGCTGATAATTAATTTTTTTAATTCTCTAAAATCTCAGAAATACAAACAGACTAGCTACTTACGTCCCTTTCCTTTCATCCTTAACTTCTGTTCTCAAACTCCTACTTCCAGTCGAATACCCGCTACGTCCGTCGTTTTTTCCAGTTTTTACTTAAATACTTATAACTTTGGTTTCCGTAAACCGATGTCGTGCCCAGGAATCCAAAGAATTTATTAGCAAAACTTTCTTCAAACCCGTTCAGTAGTTTTTGCGTGATGCTGGAACAAACAGTCAAATAAATAGAGAGAAATATATGAATAATTAAAAAAGGTGATAAACAGCTACTCTCAAACTACAGGCCAATAAGCCTAACATCCAATTGTAAATGCTTTGAAAAAGTGGTTGTCAAAAAACTCCGTTTCATCTTAAAATAACGTTATAACAGAACATCAGCATAAAGAACCCTGCACAAATTACATTAGAAATGGCTTTCGGTTATATGTCATAACTTTTTTATATGTTGTAGTTCTCGATCAATGTCCAAAACTATAGCGTAAAAACACGTCAATTTTAAAGCTCCATATCTCAGAAAGTAATCCTGCTCTCGTTTTTTCTTATTTTTGTGCTTTGTTGATCGAGTACTACAACATATAATTATGACATTTAGCCTAAAGCCATCCCCAATGTAATTTGTGCAGGGTTCTTTCTATCAAAAAGGTGAACCATCACTAAGTTAACAACATGCATCAACTCGTGAACAAAAAGTTTTGACAGGAATGAACAGGTTGATGTCTCGATGTCATCTATTTAGATTTTGAGAAAGCGTTTGATAAAGTACCTTTAAAAAAGATGCTGCATAAGACAGATCACTATGGTATTGGTGGTGATCTCTTCAAATGTCAAATGTCTTCAAATTTTTTTGACAAAAAGAACTTTTCAAGTAAGGTTAAATGGTAAGCTATCAATCATACATACATGTCTCAGTGGAATTGCTCAAAGAACAGTGCTTGGTTCTGTATTCTTTTTATTGTACATTATCTATGCAAATACAAACTACTATTATATTTTTTATTGATCATGCCAAACTATTTTCAAATTGAAAAAACCACAAGCAGCTCCAAGAAAATCTTGAAATAATTAAGAAATGGACTAAAACATGGGGCATGAAACTCAACGAGGGAAGTGTACAGTACTTAGCATAGGAGTGAACAGTACCGCCAACAACTCTTTAATTCATGATCTAAAATGAGAGTGGCATATCAACAAAACTGTAAAAAAACCAAATACTCTCATAATTACAAATATTTACAAATACTTTTATTTTGTCTTCGCCAATAAATAGAAAGTATAGCCAACAAGAGGAAACCTCGCGCGCGGGTTCATTGACAAAATATATTTCAGGTTAGTCAAGCCCCCCCCCCCCCCAAAAGAAATTCGAGTTTTGATATGCTTATAATTTCGAAACCATTTAGAACTAATTTTAAAACACTTTTAAAATTTCTGAATGAAACACATTCCTTCCAGGTTTAAAATTTTTAAAAGTGGTTTAAAATAGTTAAGTTCGAAATTGGTTCAAAACTATAAGCATATGAAAACTCGAATATCCTTCGAGGGGAGAGGGGGCTTGAATGACCTTATATTTCTTTATCACGAGACGCGTCTCAGTTGTTTACTGAAAAAACAGGCACACTCGTTTAAAATTGCCCCAAATAAACCATCATTCATTCAAGAGCTTTAATGGCTTAATTCGGCTTATAACCTCAAATCTACCGTGCTCCCCTAGCGGAATTAAAAACACCAGGGTATACGCCACCAAAAAAAACGGGAGTTATTTCGCATAATAAAATAAAACCACCCTCTAAAACCGCGCAATCAAGCGAAAAACTCCATTTAAGTAATGCGACACTTTAAGTTTAAAAAATGACCTAGTTCCTAATTCGCCCGCTTTTAAATTTCTTAGTTAAACCGCACTCCATTGCCTCAGCAAAAGTGTTCTTTTGTATGTCCGTCTCGTAGCTTCTGATGAGCAATAAAAAAGGATAAAACAAAGAGTAAACTCGGACTCAGAAGATGCTCTAAAATGCGTCAGAGGGTAAAAAGTTAATTATTAAGTTATTAAGGAGTTGACGGAATTCGAGTGCATACATGGTAAAATCACTGAACAAGAATCTTCCATCTTTGGCAGATAACTTAATTCACGCCATTTCTATTCATCTTAGCTGTAAACACTGTTGTGTTCATTTAAGTTTCTTTAGCGTGACTGTGGAACAAATTTTATTTATCTATACTTTTAAATTACTGTAAATTTTTATACTAAACGTTATGTAGCTATAGCTAATTATTTTGAGTTCGTCGCACACATATACAGGTAATACTAAATTGCGGGTATAACGTGCTCATTTTACATACCCAACCCAACCCACAATCCGCGCATCAGGTAATCGTTTCCCCGAAAAAATAAGTATGGGGAATAGTAAGATAGGGGTGTCAATTTTCTGTAACTAATTATGTTCATTTATACTAGTATGTAATAGTAATAATACACTTTAAAAATATAAAAAAAAAACTACTAATATGGAGACATTAATAGGTATTAATTTTAAAATCATGTATGATGAATAATATGCAGGTATAATATTAATAAATAAGGTGTCCCAAAAGTTCGAGTCCACCCTAATACTCTAAAACCAAAGGAGGCAGAGAAGTAAAATTTCACTCAATTAGATAGTTTACAAGAAAGTATCTTTCTCTGTCAGTAAGGAGGCCGAGCTGTTTTTAAATACAATGGAAAAATCTTCTCCATAAGACTAAAGAGTTAAACAAGAAAACAGATATTCGATGATTCTTTGTCTAAATCATTGCTCTTATTTAAAAGTTTTTAACATTTTATTTAAATAGAGAAAAAGGTAACATATTTAATATTTTTGAAAATAGACTGAAAAACCTTTATTCAAATTTTAGAAAATATATAGGGTATATCATTTGAAAAAAGTATTCTGTCGCCCTAGCTACAACTGCCACTGAAGGCTTTCCAACTCTTATCAATTTATTACCCTTTTGACTAGTTAAGTTAACTGTTAAATATAAAGTTAAAAGGGATAAGCGATAGGAGTTAGGGCGTTTTTGGTAAAGCTCGTGCTGCTCAAACTTAAAATTACCACCTCAGTTCCAGTTACTATAAGTTTGATTCGCAACAAGAGCAATCTGCTTTGGGTTCTAGTTACTATACAAAGTACTTTGCCGGACAAAAGGGGCGAGGAAATTTAAAATTGTCTTCAAATTTAAGCACACTCGACATCATCAGCCTAAGAAAGTTGAATCTTTTTTTTGGAATTAAATTACGGTTTATGATTGTGACTAATTATAAATTTTATGTAAACAGGTTCATGTGGTTCAATTTACCTATATAACTTTTTTATGTTTTTTCTCATAAAATGGTGCTTACTTAATAGGTTAGCCAAGCATTATTTGCCTAGCAAAAACATCTACACTTTTTAATAAAATTTACCTTGTTTAATGTTTTAAACAAATATTGATATTTTTGAACATGTTAAAAGATTCACCTTACATATTTCTTTTGTATTAACCGAGAAAGTTCCGTTTTTTCTTAATATAAGTTAAAAAATGCTTTAGTTTTAAAATTAGGGTGGATTGGGTACCAAAGATGGACAAAATAAAACTTGGGGAAGAAAAAATGTGGTAATTTTGTATTTGCATACATACATACAGTCACTAGTGTGTTCTTTGGTATTAGCGATAAATTAATAAGGTACTATACTAGTTATATCTGATCCGCTGATTAATCATTCTGATTTATTATAATTGCGAAGAAATTAGAGCTTTTTGTCTAAGTGACAAAAAGCGTTTACTTTTAGCATTACTTCGCTTGCATGGACAAATTTTATTAAATAATTTACCTTTTTAATCTTATATATTGCTTTAGTAATAACCTTTAGAAAAGTTACAGTACCGTATTATCAGCGGTGCACGGTGGTTTTAGTGAAAAAAACTCACACAGAGATAGGTAGATATTTTTGGGCGCGTATGAAAGAGATGGTAGGAATACACCAACGTTAAGCATGGGAGTGATTTCGTGGAAAAGCATACAGTCGATCTTTGCAATAAAATAAAATGAAGAAGGTATTATATTTACCTATGCCCTGACCAACCGATGTTAATAATAATAATTTTACCTACCTACAATACGCACTGGCGATACAGTAAACCCCCCCACATTTTTTACATTAAACTATTAATTTTCTAAAATTTATTGGTACATTTATTGGTAAATCTCTAATTTCTGTACATTGAATATTTTTTAATCCAAAGAATATAAATACCTATAGCCTTATATACTCAATATACATACTGTAATATCTACAGCTATCAAGTAGAGGTAACCAAACTTTTTATCTCTAAATTTTTCTCTTTCACCACTCTATCAAAATAGCAATAGCAATATTACAAATAAGGCGGTTATTTTTATTACCCACAAACAAAAACTTAGTAGGTACCGGCTATGTAGTAATCTAGAACTCTATTTTTAGCTATCCATACTATAGTATAGGCTAAAAGGACCATTTCTGTAAAAATCGGTTTACGGAAACAAAAGTTATGGCATTTAAATGAATAAAAGCGGGAAAATAGGTAAAACCGCAGGCAAAGCGGCGCGGCGGTATCTAGTGTGTAATAAAAGTAATATATCTAGTGGTTAATATAAGTAATATTTGAGGGAAATTGTTCTTTAAAAAAGTTACTTTTAAACAGTTTTATAAACAATTTTAGAAAATTACTAGTTTGACGTAGAAAAGAGGAGAGGTGTAATATAGCGCCGCTGTTTATTGTAGGTAGGTACCATTATTAATTATTAACTTCGGCTGGTCAGGGGATAGGGAAATAAGTAAATATAATACTTTGTGCATTTATTCAAAATATCGACTGTCTGCATTTCCACGAAATAACTCCCATGCTTAAAGTTGGTGTGTTCATGTCATCTCTTTCATGTGCGTCCGAAAATATCTACCTATCTCTGTGTGAGTTTTTTTCACTACAATCACCGTGTACCCCTGATAATACGGTACTATAACTTTTCTAAAGGTTATTACTAAAGGAATATATAAGATTAAGAAGGTAAATTATATGATATAATTTGTCCATGCAGGCGAAGTAATCCTAAAAGTAAGCGCTTTTTGCCACTTAGAAAAAAGGCTCTAATTTCTTGGCAATTATAATAAACCAGAATGATTAATCAGCGGATCACATATTACTACTATAGTACCTTGTTAATTTATCGCTAATACCACTGAACACACTATTGACTGTATGTATGTATGCAAATACAAATTTACCACATTTTTTTCTTCCCCAAGTTTTATTTTGTCCATCTTTGGTACCCAATCAACCCTAATTTTAAAACTAAAGCATTTTTGAACTTATATTAAGAAAAAACGGAACTTTCTTGGTTAATGCAAAAGAAATATGTAAGGTGGATCTTTTAACATGTTCAAAAATTGCAAGAGGGTCTATTATCACCAATATTTGTTTAAAACATTAAACAAAGTATATTATTGGGAAATCAAAATAAGCAAAGCGCCCTCTAACCTTAAGCCCTCAACTTTCTTAAGGCCCCCGATACCATGGCAACTGCAGGTGTTTTGTCAATAAGGCCCACAGTAGGCAGAAGGGTATTTTTACGTTTTCTGACAGAAAAACATTCGAGGTTATGCTTATCTTTCAAAAATAATTTTTCAAAAATTAATATGAAAATACTCCGCGTGTGCGGTCGTCCGCCGAAAATGGCCTAGCGCTGCGCGAGCACTACCCCGAGTTTATCAAAGAATCAAGAGAACTTTACTGGCTCGCTGAAATTACTAGGAATTCGCCTAGAAACATTCCCATAACTTCACATAATTTTGTTTTTATTTTGATTCAATTTTTTTTTAAATTTAAATTCTTGCGGCATAAGTTATGTGCAAGTTTACTAGTGAAATCTTAGAGGCCTAAGGATAGATTTTAGATCCCAACAGCAGTTTCAAAAACACACAGATACTTGAGTATTAACAAAACAGGTCAGTAAAGCTCCATTTAGAGGATGAAGAGACTCTTGCTAGTTGTTGATGCTCCTGTTTAAAATAGAATATGATTATTTCGTTTAGCGTCAGCAGCCGATTTTTAAGTTAACCTGTTGTCCTTAAATCAGTGGTAACAGCTAGCAGGAGAGTTTCAAATTCAATTATAAATGCACTTGTAAATGCAACCTTAAACACTACTTTTTAGCAAGTAATTCTGCAGTAAACGGTTTTTTTATTTTAGTATTTTACTCGGATTTTTTTTATGAAAAAAATCTTGTATGTAGGCACTGACTAAGATCCCTAAAGAGTTAAAATTTATGAGCGCTGGAATTGCTAAAAAGTGCTGGGTTGGTTTGAGTTCAGGATTTGGGTGGTTTAGTTCCCGCTTTAGTTAAAGAAAATGAAAAAAGTTTCATCACTGGTAAATTTGAACTTCCTAGGGGCTTAGGTAAGTGCTAAATAGGTATCTAAAGAAAACTGTTTACTACACTAATACCATTTTTCTCAGTTTTCTTGCTGTTTTTAAGCCAATATTTTTTTAGGTTAACCCTGAGGTAAGGTAACTTACCCTCACCTTGAAGCCCTGGTTACCCTGGAGTTAATTTTAACCTGATTTTTAAAGATTTTTACTATGCTATATTGCTTGAGTTAACACAAACTCGCTTTTGAGAAACCGGCCCTTAGTCTCTCTTGTTTTTTGAATAAAATAGGTTAGTGACTTGAAAGTTGTAAAATATTAATAAGGAAAAATTCTTTAAAATATAAATAGTTGCTCATTCATCTTTCAAATAAATTAAATACACAAGATCAAATACTGTGTGTATGTGTATATCATAACTGGTGGTTAGTGAACACTTCTATGAAAGTTGAATCATGCACTGTGAACCTGCTTAGATTTTGAAACTCCTATAACATAGGAAAATAAAACTGCAGATTACAAAACTTGATTTGCTTTGGCTTGACACTTTTGTCTCTAACTTATAACTTAGATAACTAAACCAAACCTTTGCTTCTGTAACTAAAAAATTATTATGCAAAAAATCTTTTAAACAGTTTATAAACATGTGCCACTCAAGAGAAAGTTTTTAAGAAATATTGGCTGTCCTCGCCTAAAGTGCAAAATATAGAAACAAAATTTAGAGATAGAATATTTCTTGTTATTTTTATTATTCTTTTAGGAGCTGTATATAATAACAAAACATATAGAGCAGTGGATATTTAGGCAACTACCTAAAATGAAAAAGACAAAGATTCTAAAGTGTCACCACCCAGAGAAGAATAATAATCTATAAAATAAAAAGTCTACAATTTGTACCCAAACATACAGAGCAGTGGATATTTTGCCAACTAAAATGTATAGCAAAATAAGATGGTTCTATAGAGTCAGCACCAAACAAAGAATAATAATCTATATACTCAAAGTACGTTTTTGCTTCTGATTTTAATTATATTTGTTAAAACTTCCTTAAATAAACAAAATTTATTATAGTCTAGATCCGATATCAAAAATTAATTTAACTCTTATTGTTTATTGCAAATTTTCTGGACAGGAAAAACAGAAAAACTATACACAGAGAACAAAACAGAGGACAATTTTGAAGGGGGACACTCACAGATACTTTTTGGCTCTGTTGGAAATTTCATAGGGTAATTTTTATCTTTGGAATTTAAAAAGGGAAAGATCTTTTAAACGTCTCTACTATTAATGATGTCAAAATTTGAAAAAGCTAGGATGACTGGTGTTTAAGATATTTGCTTTTAAATTTGGTATGGAATGAAGAAAAGGTTTGAACTTTTTCAGCGGATCAGTTTGACCACCAAAATTTAAAGAATAAAAGTAGGCTTATTTGGATGGTATGTTTAAGAAAACCATCAGAAAAAAATCATGAAATATTTATTCCCTTTTTTATTATGAAAAATGTAACTTTAAAACCAACGTTTTTTCCTGATTTTTGTGCAAGAAATTGTTTATTTGTCGCTCCTTGACAAATTTAAACTTAATATCATGCATGTTTGTAAAACAATTTAAACGATCTTCTAAATAAGATGTCATTCGAGCGACTTTTTTATATAATTTCTCCTGGAAAAACTCATATCCCTCAAGTCACCCCCAAAAAGCCTGTTTATGGAAAAAAATATATTAAAAAGTAATTTCTAGACTACTAAAATTATATAATTTTTTTCAAGTATTCACCAAATACTCAAAAACACCTCTATTATGTTTTCGTTGAACATGTATTTGGATTATTTCAAATTATTTCAAGCATAAGTCAAGGTGACAATGGGCTTTTTTCCATGTTTGAAGGGAGCGCTTGATAATAAAGGTTTTTTGACGGATTTTGGTAGATAAGAGACCCCCTTAGCTACAAATCCAAGTGATGAAACTCTGGCTCCTTTGGGAGAACTCCAAAAAATAAAAAATTAAGAAGAAAAATAAAGCATAGTATAGGTTCTAAGAACAGATTTAACAGTAAACATTTTTTTAAATAAACACATCAAAAATGGACTATATATAAATCCATTTTTGTCGGAATATATACTTTTTTTGACACCCCAAATATTCCAGATGGCGATGACGGCGACTTAAAAGCACAAAATATAATATAATACATTAACCTCAGGGTTTTTGGAAACAATGATTCCATTTTTTAGAAGAAACATTTTTTGGGAATAATATAATTCATGTTCCTAGGGGCAAAAAGAATCGTAAATGACAAAAAAACATGTGACCTCAATTAAGAAATTTTTGGATCAACTGAATTAATTTTTGGTGTAAAAAAAATTTTGGGGGTAATTTAAGGGGCCTAAGGGTGAGTTTCAGGGGTAAGAGTTTCAGGGGTAAAGTGGTAAAAACAACATACTATTGATAGAAAGACATCACTTTGAAAATTCTGGGGTTCACTAAATTCATTTTGGGGGTTAAACAGTTTTTAGGGGTAATTTAAGGAGCCTGAAAGGGCAACATACAAAATTATTGGTGTAAAAGATATGTGATATGTGTGTTTTTTGGGTCTGCTAAAATTAATTTTGGTGTTCCAATTATTACAATAGGGATTCAGACGAGGATTTAGAGGTAGTTTTAGGAAAATATATCGATTTGGATATTTTTAAGTCTTCTAAAGTTGTATATATGTTAAGAGGTAATATAAGTTTGGGCTGAGTCCCAAAATTTTGTCCTATGATCCTTCTATTATCTCCAGAATTTTTTTTATCCAAAGAATGATATCAGTGGATCCCAAAACCCTCAATTTGATATATCATGTCTGTATTTGATCTGGTTTCTTCTAAAATGTTTGTGTCCCATCTTAAATATTTTGAGTTTTACAGGGGTGTCAGAGTGGCATTAATCGGATTCATAAAATGTACACCTGTACCAATTAAAATCATCTAAAAAAACTGAAATTAGTCAACCATGCATGCAAAATGTTTACTTTTAAAACTGCTACTAGAACCCTTAGATACTTCTAAGAATTTTTAAATCACATAAATGTATTACGGGAACCCAAAAACCCCTGAATTGATGTATCAGATGCCTATATTTTGTTTAATTTTTTTTATTAGTTATTTTTAAAAAATGGTCACCACCTTGAATATCTGGATTCAAGTTCCCCAAAATCAGTAACAAAATATCTGTTATCAAGCTCTTTCTTTAATTTTGTTGTTTTCTCTAAAGAAAATATTTTTTTCAGTTCATAAACTTATACTTTTGTTTTTTTTTTAAATTTCAGAACCTAACCACGTGAGGCCTGATATTTAAAACTACAGCTACTAGCTTGCTGTTCCAAAGAAGGAAAAAATAACATGTTATTCTTTTCTTTTTTAAGTTAGATTTAATTTAAATGATTATTAATAAGTATTTTCGAGATAAGTTTTTAAATTAATTTATTTAATTGCATGTCTATAGGTGTTTATAATGTTGCGGCCATAATCACCTCAACAGGTTGAGGCATGTGTGCATTTAGTTTTACTTCCAAGGACCAGATGCCCACCGGTGGACACAAATCCTCCGCTATTTTGTGACCATCGGTAGGCACGCGGTCCTGAGACGTAAAACAGAAATGCCCACATGTGGGCATGGACAATGTGTTAATAGGAGGGTGTCACATTCTAAACACCAAATACATTTAATTATGTTTTACATTGAAATATTTATTACACTCCATTCCAAATCGCTGCAGACCAGTTTTTTGACACTGACAATGATAGTTCGATTTAGCTTCTGTGTTTAATTATCAGCAGTCATATTGAAATGGGTCCGGAGAATTTGGGGGTGAATTTGGAATGAGGTGTATATGTAAAAATGTAATTTTTCAGCTAATTTTTTAAAATTTTATTATATATAGTTAATTAAAATTGCTAAAAATATTTCTTCGACACAAAAATCCTATAGTATTCTACCCATATAGTTGTTATTGTTCTGTGAGTAACTAAAATGTATAAAAATTGTATTGTTCATTCTGGTAGTTTTCTTGCCTAAATTCCAAAATCTAAAAATAAAAAAAATTAGAGGTAAACATTTGTCTAATTTAGCTAACAACGATTTTTTTAGTACTAGTAAGGAGTGCTTTAATAAATGTTCACTTACAACCAAAACAGAACTCCAAAAAGAGAGAGTATTTCTGCAAACCTATCTTTTCCGCAACCTTATCTTATGCATTTTTAACTACATTGGGCATTGGTAATTAGAGTTTTAGTTAAAGGATCTTTTATTAGGAAATTATAGAGATTTTAGGACCTGTAGATATCTCTTTCAGAAGCTACATGTTTCAAATTTTTACACAATAAATGATTCACTAACAAAAAACACAACTTTACATAAAAGATAGCAAGAGATGTAACATTACATTTGGTAGCTACCTATATGCCAACAAAAATAAATAGGTAGTATTTCTGTGTGTGCAGCATATTAAATATTAAGTTTTTGGATTTTATTTGAATTATTTATTTTTGAGTTTGCACAAGAAGTAATAATTTTTGGGTAAGGGATTTAAATGGGAAAGGTATCAGTACATAAGGTCAATAACAGAGTTTGTACAAAAAACCTTTAATTGGATTCTCTGATGTCTCCCAGTTTTTCCTAACCATTTTAATTTTTTATAAAAGAAAACAGCTGCAAAATTTTATTTTGACAAATTTCATGATTCTAATTTGTTTTTAAATCAATTTTTTCCAGATGGGCTTTCAGATTTTCCTTATTTTTGTATATTTTTTGTCAAATTTCCTGACCTTTTCAAAGAATAAATTTCTCAACTTTTCTCGGTTTTTCAGTTCCATACATACTCTGACTGATTAAAATTGTATAAAGCATGATTTGGGAAATCCCTGACACTGCGCTTATTGCAAGGCTTATTGTTATTGCATATTCTTTTCTACTGTTCACATAGGTGTTTTTTTGCCAGGGGGAGCAGCCTTCTTATTAGTATTTTCACGGTTCTTTCTCTTGGATACCTTAAATTTACAAAAATATTCAGGTCTCTAGTTTTACTGTAGAGAAAACTTAGAAATAAGTAAATGAGCCAAATTTGTATAATGTTTTTATTCTTTACCTAATATTTTCATTATAGTCCGTGAGCCCAGCCCTATGAAAATTTATGACTACCTCACCGTTGAGACTTTGTATGTGTTCTTCAAGATGTTCTAAGGGGTATTTTTAGAGACCCCTCCAAACTTAACCCTTAACTGAGCCCTTAAGTTAAGGTCCATTCAACAGAGTTTCTCGAAAATGTTTAAATTAGATAATGTGACCATGTGGTTTAAATACTTATAAAGCAATCCTTGAAAAATCAGCTGTGAGGAGCTTAATTTAACTTTTCGATGTTATCAAGAGGAGCTTAATGAGAAAATATATTTTTTTCACAAAATGTTTGTCCATTTCTTGTTAAAAAAGTTACAAATTTAAGAATATATATGTTTAAAATGTCATCTGAGTGGACATAAAGAATAAATATTATGCAAAGTCCGGCAAGGTCTTAACAGTTTAAGTTATGGGCTGTGGGACTATTAATTTGTATGGTACCTAATTCCACATATGTTAGTGGTAGTCAACTGAGTAGTCCACCCTTCAAAAAGGAAAAACATACTTATTATATATAGGTACTTACATAAAATAACTTGTTTTGCAGAGGAATAAAGGCACATTTAGAGTTCTGTAAGGTAAGTGGTATGAGGTAAAATGCAAGGAAAATAAACAATAACAAATGCATGCTGCTTTTACTGCATACCGCTTGCGGCTTACGGAACACTTACTTTGTTTATATAGGCCTCTTAAAGCGCTTTTATATAAGGATGGTTTAAAAATATTGTCATATAAACACCACTAAAACCGATTTAAGCACTAAATCGATTTTATTTGGAAGCGGTTTTTCACTCAAAACCCCATTCAACATCATTCTCAACTAAAAGGTCAGTTAAATCCTACTGCCTCAGTGCCCTTTAGCCTACTGTGGCTGCCATTTTTATAACCAAATTGACAAGTAAAACATAGATTTTCTGTCAGTTTGGTGTCAATATGATCATTGATCATAGGCCAAAGGATACTAAAATGAAAATGAGTTACCTGGTTGTTTTAGTTAAGAACAGTGTTGGCCCATTTTAGGGTCGTTATAAACACTTTAGTGGATTTCTTCTAACCTAAAGAAAACACTAAACCCTAGCCTTTCAAAAAATCTGTTGTTAATTAATTAATTAATTATGTTGTTTTATTTGTTTTTTCTTTAAACTGACATTTAATGAAGGACATATAAACCCTCTAAGAAAGCGATTTTATTTAAAACCATCCTTGTATAAAAGCGCTTTTAAGTGCGTATAAACGTAGCAACTGAGGACAGCAGCATATGCTTGCTATAGTTATGGAACTCTGAATACACCTTAAAAGAATCTAAAAGGAAGAAAAAGAAAACTAAAAATGAGTACCTAACAAGGTTGCCTAGTCACTTGTAGTTATTTCAAGGGGTAATTATGCAGTATACGGTTTTCTGCCATTTTTGATTTTTTATGAAAAATTCTTTATAAGGGCACCTACTAGGGTCCCTAGGACCCCAAATCCGCCTGCACCCGTTGGTTTTTTTTTATTTTTTTTTTGTTTTTTTTTTATTTTTTTTTCACCAACCCAACCCAATTCAGCACAGTCCAACCCAAACTAATCCAACCCAACCCAAAACAATGAAAAATACAACCCCCCTCCGGGCACCCTTTTTTCTCTTAAAAAAAAATCGGGCACAGCCGGATTTGGGGCCCTAGGGACCCTCGTAGGTGCCCCCATAAAGAATTTTTCATAAAAAAATAAAAAAATGGCAGAATATAGTGCATAATTATCTTTCAAGGAAAAACCAGGGGAAAAACCCTTAAAGACAACAATACTTATTCAAAAAATGTATAGTCAACCCGAGGTCTTACCTTAAGAATTTGCTTTCTTTTATTTTTTCTTGATCCATTGCATATTTTCGGAGTCTTTAAGCACACCAAGAGGCAAATAATGTACTACATTAGCAGAAACCGAGGCACAAATAGAAAAACTTATTGTTTTTGTCTGAAAAATAAACACGCAGTTACATGGACCTAAAGGTTTATTTGCGCGGTGGAAGGCAAGTTCGGGCTACAGCAACGCATCATGAGTTACACGGAAGCGAAAGTAAAAAAAACTTATTTGCTTTAGCGGCGCGGAATGCGAAATCAAAATAAGTAAACTATCCCCAAATTTTTGACCTGGTGCAAAAAAAGCTCTGGAGTCCCACTGTGGACAAAAATAAATAAACTCTCCGCGTTGCCATGGAAAACAAATGCAATGACGTAAAGTTTTGCAAAAAAATCAGGTCGCCACGGTTAAATTGTTTTCCCAATATTAAAAAGCGTGTACCAAAAAATATTGTTAACTATTTATCTGTAAAATATCCTGTTCTGCATTATCTATGGAAAAAAAATTACTACAGCTGCAATGCAACGACGACTACACTACCACAGTCTAACTGCACCTTAAGAAAATCTTGGATGGACAGAGTAACTACTAATGTGGATGTTTTGCTTAGAATAAAGATCTTGAAGTTTTATTAACCATCAAAAAATGAAAATTTATATATTTTGGCCACATTTTGAGAAATGACAAATAAAAACTTTTAAAATTGATAAAATAGAAGCCAAAATTGAAGGCAAAAGAGGTCCGGGTCGTAGACGGATATCATGGCTTAAAAATTTTAGACAATGGTATGGTGCAACACCGTTCTCAACGAAAAAGCCAGTTAACTTTCATCTCTTCAGTGCCCTTTAGCCAAAGATTGCTGCCATTTTTATAACCAAATTGACAGGTAAACATGGATTTTCTGTCAGTTGGGTGTCAATATGACCGCTATAGTAGGCTAAAGGATACTAAATCGAAAAAGAGTTAACTGGCTTTTTAGTTAAGTAGGTGTTGTATGGTGTTAGTACTACGACACTTTTCCGCAAAGCAGTGGGCAGGCTGCGTTCGAAGAGAGCATGGCACTTGAAGAAGAAAATGACATTTTGACATTCATAATTATATAATTTACCAAAAGCTATGCAAGTTTTGTAAAGGACAATTTTTGCAAAATGCATAATAACAGCAGAGTAAAGAGACATCCTGTAAAAGAGGGCTGGCATTGCAAATTTGTTTTAAAAACAAATTTCATAGTTACATTAGCTAGCATTTAATATTAGTAAATAGTGTATTTAATATTAATAAAAGTGTATTTTCAGTAAAAAAAAGACGAGATCGAGAGACCAAGTCATCTTTAATATTGTTCTCTTACTTCTTTATTTTTCTATACCCAATGTAATAAAGCTTGTTTGGTTTATAAACTAAAGCACAGCCACTCCAATATAATAATAATATTGCTGTAAAGTTTTAAAAGAGCGGCAATAAATCAAATCATAGCCGTTGGGTTGTTTTGCTTTAAAAAAGAGTAACTGCACGATATTTAGAGAAAAGTTTCTTTTTCAGAGCAAAATACCATATTTTAATGCTAAAAAGTTGACAGAAATATAGGAAAAGTTTATCTGTTAATATCCTCTGGAAGATTTATCGTTGAGTTTATCATAACATCAAAACGACATACTGAAAAAAAAACGATTTCTTGCATCAGGAACAAATCCTCTAATACGTTTGAATTTCTTGTTTTAAGAGCGAGATTTGTTTAAAACAAGATAAAAATATTTCTACTTTGTCGTGTTTTTTTCTGAAAAACCTGATTGTTGTAATTCAAGGACCCGTTGGTGCTAGAACTATTCAAGATCCAAAACTTTCTTTTCTTCAGTACACAATCCTGTTGAAAGTTTGAGAAAATTATGTGTTTGAAATTAACTCTGTGTTTCGGAATTCCATTGTCTATATTTTATTTATACACGACGTTTCGATCAGTACCATCTCTGATCGTCTTCAGGTGCAAACAACAATCTATTCCTTAGGCTACGTACTTATATACTATGGGAAATCACTCAACCGTAAAGTTTAAGAAGTTGGATCCGCCCAAGGAGGAGCTTCCAAATATTTGGAATTTCAACACTTGGTTTACTGAAAATATTCTGATTCTACCCAATAAAGGCAAATTCAAGGAATTTTCGTTTCTTCCAGTGTGACTTCTTGTGCAAAACCTTTGCTTCTATCCTCTTCATTGGGTTTTGTTTTGACCTCTTTGGGTATTCGTCTGATATTCTTTAAGCCTAAAGGATAGTGGTCTTTTTTTTCCCCTATGTATGATTCACCACACTCATAGGTAACTTCCTGAATGCATTCCTTATTTTGTTTGTTATCCGGTGTTCTAATATTAAAGTTGTTCGCTACTCTCCGAATTTTCTCTGATCTGATCTGTTCCTTTAATATATGGAATTGTAAGGAATGCATTTGCCTAATTTTGGTGTTGTAATCTTTTACCTGTTTGCTGAAATTTATAAATAGTGTCTGTTATAAGTTTAAGGCTGTAACCATTCTGCTGCAGATCCTTCTTAATGTTTCTTATTTCGATTTCCAAGTCATAAGAATTGTTACAAATTTGAACGGCTCTGTTATACAAAGTTCTTATCATGCCTCGTTTAGCTCTAAAATTTTGTCCTGTGTGAGTGGGTTTACGATAGACTTTTGTTCTGATGTCGCTTTCTAATCGTGTAGTACATCAAGAAAAGGAATTTGAAAATTTTGCTCCAACCCCATTGTGAATTTAATGGTGGGAAGAAATGATAAAAGTTGTTGGTTATTCCCAGTCCAGAAAACCTTTATTATACAAAAAGGCTCAAAGGCTGGCCTGCCCTCGCGTAGGTTCAAAATGAGTACAAATTGTCGGGATTTATCAGTTAACCAGTGCAAATCGCGGCATGCAGGCTAACTTTCGGGCATAAAAAAAAATCGTTTAAATTGATCCTGCTTAAAAAACAAAGTTTTTTTTTATATTTTTGAGAAATAAAGCACTTTGACTTTAGAAGTTTCAAAAAAATGTATTTTAAATGCGACAACATTTTCCCGTTGAAAACTTGCATTTTCGTCAGTTCGGTATGGCTTATCCCCTACGCCCAAGAGTAATTTAAGAATTATGAGATAGGTGCGGAGAGGTGACTTTGTTTTGAAAAAATTTCATCAACTCGTTATATTATTAACTATAGGCAGGCAAACTTTTAATTAAATCTGTCAACTTTACCTGATAGGCATTTAAGAATGGTGGCTGTATCATAAACAAAGTATTGTCCATAAGAAGTAAAGCTAATAATAGTTATTTGTGTATCTAGATCTTAAAGCCAGCATTTAACGCCTGTGGCGTGAAAATAAAGATCCGAGCCGATAGGCGAGTTACATACAATGTTTTATACACAACTGTGTTTTTTAGGGGAAAAAAATGAATTATTCAAATGTTTGGTCTAAACCTCTCTAATATTTTGACAACACACGATTCACTGTCAGTAAGCGGGCGGCCAGTCTATTCATGTCACTTTTTTATTATAAAATCTGACAAAAACATTAGGGACTTATCGGTACATAAAGTCGGCATAACCTGACTTTAATAAAGACGGCACTATTTTTGACAATTCCGCACGAAGTCAAAAAGGATACTGAAATTGTTGTTGTCTAAATATGTCATCTTTGCTATCAAAATAATGTCGACTTTCATAATGTTTGTGCCTGCCTTTAATAAAGGATGGCATTAACTATAATTTGTCAACTTTAAGAATGGCACAATATGAGCATGTTTAAATGACATGTTTACATGACAAAAATAGTGCCGAGTCAGACTATGCCGACTTTATGTATCGATAAGTCCCTATTGAATAATGCTCCTAGCAACAAGTAGCAACCAAATGAGGGTCACATGAGAAGTTTCTTCTAAATTTTCTTACAAACTGCATTGTTTTCGCGATTTCAATGGATATCGAGGAACAAAGGTCACCAATTCTCCCCAGAAAAATCCTGGATGCCGCCGAGGAGGCAAAGAAGGAACTTTTGCCAGCGAAAGAAAACTTTACGAAAAGGTATATAAGGACTAATTTTTGTGGTGTTCAGAGAAGAATATTGCTGAAAGTGGATGCCTAAACCTAAAGGAAGACACTTTGCTGGCATACTTTAACGAAAAAGCGAAACGAAACAACCCGTCTTCCTTTAAAGCTATTACAGTATGTTGAAGACCATTAATTATGTAATTTGTTTATTGTTGTTCTTGAAATAAAAATTAAAAAAATAAAACAGAAGCTTGTTGAAGAAAAAATATGTCTAGGTAAAAAATCTCTTTGTTTTGAACGAACAAAATGCAAGCCAAACAGAAAGGGCAAAATTACTATCAAATTTCAACAAAAATCACGTTAATGCTCACGGGTGTTCGCTCTAAAACGCTCTAAAACGCGGGCGGTAAAAGGCATTTTAACGCCCGGTTGTGAATAAAAATAATAATTTTGTTAAACTGGGAAAATAATCACAAATTTCTCAGTTTAAAGAGGCAATGCATGTCCTGCTGGAGAGTGTTCGACTCTGACCAGGTCAAGAGAGTCGCACCTTGGGAACTATCTGCTGACTCCAGGCGATTTAAGAAGATTGCAGCCCAGAAAAATCTGTCCTTTTGCGAAAGAGGCAGGCTTCAGGGCTAAACTATGGATAATGGGCGTGCAAAGGGCCCAGAAAGGTAGCCTAGGTACATGGACATTGTCCCGCCCGCATAGTCATTGTCCCTCTCGACTTGACGAGAGATCGTTGCGCCATCGGATTTGAGAGAGGCGACACAAATATATGAGTGCGGTAGAGATACGTATAGAGGCACAGTTCCCCGTTTACTTGCGATTTTTGAAGTGTTTTTAAAACTTTTAGAATATACTAATTTTTCTAATAATCTAGTCAGGAGCGATTAATCTAGGAGATGATAATTTTATTACATACTACATCCTTTTTAATTTAGCCAACATTTTGATTTGGCATTATACTTCTTACGGAAAAACGGTTTGTTGGCGCCGACCATATTGTTTTTGTTAGATTCCCCTATTTTATTGTTTTTGGTGTATAGTACATTAAGGGCACTAATCCTAGAGCAAATGACACTAATCCTCAAGCAACACCTGCTTAACTAAAAAGCCAGTTAACTCTTTTTTGATTTAGTATCCTTAAGCCTACTATAGCGGTCATATTGACACCCAACTGATAGAAAATCCATGTTTTACCTGTCAATTTGGTTATAAAAATGGCGGCAATCTTTGGCTAAAGGGCACTGAAGAGATAAGAGTTCACCGGCTTTTTAGTTTTTTTGCCTCGCTTTTGTCATCGGCGGCTCGTTATTATTGTAAATAGTTTTTTTATCAAACGATTTAATTTTATTATTTATTCCTGTTGTGTCCAGGCTGCAAAAAATAGTCCTGCGACGGAGTTCAGCTCTTTAAAGTACCTATTAAAGGAAAGTTATAATCAGTGAAGAAGTATTTTTATCAGGAAAATCAAACAGCAATAGAAGGAGAGCTTGGCTGGAACCCTTTCGGACAAGACTTTAAGCAGCACGAAAATTTAAGGATTTGTGAGGCAAGTTTTATAACAGTACCTATTTTTGCCCCGACGATAGTGCTTAATAAATTCGATTCCTTGTGTATTTGCGTGCCTGGTGTGTGAACTTGTGTGTCTCATTTTATATTCGAAATTAGTAAAAAAGTTATTACGGCATTGTGAAAGTTGATCTTTATTCTTGGTAAAAAAAATAATTTTTTAAAGATATAGGTTTATGGTAAGAATTTCAGTACTTCTTTTGGGGCAAGTATTCGCCTGTATATATATTACCGTAAAACCCCGATTTCAGTTACAACCTGGTTTTTCTAGGAAAAACTAGTTTAGATTAGGTCAGTTGGATTGGGTCAGATTAAAATCTAATCTAAACTTATATAATTTAGTCTAATCTAATCTAATATAGAGTTTACAGTTATAACTAGTTTTTACTAGAAAAAACCGGGTTAAGAATGCTTGTCTTGTCTATTTTAGAACGATCCTAAGTTTAAGTGAAATTTTTGGTTTTGGGTTTTAATAAATTTGTTTATTGAATAATCATCTTAACACAATCTTTTGTTGGATTTAAGAAGAAAGTTTCAATTAAGATGAAAAGAAAATTTAAAAATTGAAACCCACGCGGGGTTTAAATCGTAAACACTCTGTAGAACAAATTGAGGTTATATATCACTCTAATTAAAACTTACCCTTGATAATTGATTTTTCCAATTAATACTTGATGGCACACAACGATTTAGATGGGTGATCATAAAATAGGGAGTACATTAATTTTGTATATATTTAAAAGGTGTTTTTTATTTATGAAATGTATTAAAAAACTTAAATGCAACTTTTTTTACATGTCTGTCACTGTCAAAATGTCAGTTTAAAAATATTAGCGCTGCGTTCAATCACAAACAGTGAGTTCGGATCTTTTACCTCTGCTTGCACCTTGGCTTGCACCAACTTCTATTGATGGAAGCTACAGCTTTAAAATGAGTAGGCTTTTAGTAAGGAAAGTTATTTTGACTGAGGTTTTAGATAACCTCAATGTTTTTCTTTCAGTTTGTAAATGAATTAATATAGTTGTTTTGGGTTTTTTTGTTTAGTATATTTTTCGTGAATAATCAGTGACCTTTACTTATGTTTGTTTTGCCTCGTAGTGCCCTCATAAATATATTTTTTTTGTGCTGAAAACGGGTTGAAAATATGGCGTTTTTATGGACAAAATTGGAGTTGTTTTATTGATTAATAAACAACTTGGGAAATTAAATAAGGTAAATTACTTTTTGTAAAAACGGTAACTTAGAGAAATTTTTAACGAACTTATTACCAATTGCCACAAAACAATCCTTTCTGGGGGCTATAAATTTAAACCACCCCCCAGAGGTGGTCTAAAAAATCCCCAACTTTATAACCTCAAACACAGATGATGAAGCTATTATGTGCTAAATTTCTGGAGTATTCACCATTTTGAAGCCTGTCCAAAAAAATTGGTTTTAGGGCATTTTCTCCTAAAATTTGGTATATTTTTAGAAAAAAAGCAGTTTTTCAATGGTATTTTGCAATAATAATACAAAATAATCAATAACCTTGTGTCTTTTCTGTATAGGTAAGTGTTTTTTTTAAAATTGGTTTTAAAATTTAGTACCCCCCACAGGTGTACATATTTAGACTTGTGGGGGGTACTTTTTTAGATCTTAGTAAATCCCACTGTATAAATCTAATGTAGTTTTAAGTTCATTTGAATAATTTAGATAACTTTATCCAGTTTTATTTTATTTTTATCAATTATTACGAAATAATTTTTTTTACGTATAAGTATAAATATAATAGTCAAAAGAAAGAAAAAAACTGTTTTAATTCTTACTTGAAACACAGTCAAACAAAATGTGTTATTAGTACACCATCATCATACCAACGTATGGTACGGTAGTTCATCAAAAATTTAGTTGCTATTTGGGTCCTAAAACATCTACTTCTACAAAAAAAAAGGATTTTCTGTCGGTCTGCCCACATGATAGAGAACGAATTATGTATTATGATTTTAACCAAAATTTGGTACCAAAGCGTTTCTTTGGCCAACCACCAAGTAAATGTTGGATATAATGATGGGGGTTTAGGAAGAGAAAAGTGTGAAATAGTTGAGAAAATTGTAACTTTGAAATAAACATTTTTCTGCAGTTTGGTTCAAATTACTAAGAGCTTTAGTTTTTGAAATATTTAAAAGAACTGTTAATTTTTTTTTTAAAAAAAAACATAATTTTTGAAGCAAGGAAGCAGATATCAATATACGTTTCCAGATTTTAGTTCCTGTGAATAGTACTTACCTGAAAATTTTGTTGTCCCATTTTACACAGGGTTTACCCAACTTTTCGTATTGACAATTTATTCATAACTTTAGTATTTCTGAATGCCTGTCGTTTTACTTCTTTATCAAAATACAGAGAACCCAGACTAAGAGTAAAATCTGTTAGATTTACAATTTTTGCGTATATTTTTTACTTTAGTAACTCGCGACTGTTTGATAATGGACTAGTCATGCTTTCGAAAAATACTTTCTTATCGTATTTATCATTCATTAAAATATTTAAAATAAGAACGAGCCGCCCATGACAAAAGCGAGGAAAACAAATCAAAAATGACAACTCAAACTTTCAAAGTAATGTCACGCTTTGCTTCCTTTAGAGCATGCTCTAGGATTAGTGTCCTTATAGTACCACGCTTAACCAATATGTCCCTTTCTAAAGCCATTATAATTGAGAGAAGAATCGCTTAAAGGGATAATGGATCAAGCTTTGAACACCTTGTCCTACTCTTAAATACACGTGATCCGTTGCATGATTAAATAGAGACTAAATAAATGATAATAAATTTTAGTGAAAATGCATTTGTTTGAATAAAATTATATTTAGACGGATTCCTAAATCGCTCATCGGAATTAAAAATCAGCTAGAAAGAAACTCAAAAGAATTTCAAGAAATGAGCAGACCCAGTCGGTGGAAAAACGCTAGTCCACAGATTTAAAAAAATCTTATTAAATTCTTATTCTACCTACTTAGTTTTATAAAAATGTAATTCCCATTTGCTCTGCAATTAGCTTAAGTACTGAGTAGTAAAGAAATCCAAAATTTTTAAGTATTCCCTAAATTTTATTCGTTTGTTCTGGTAAAAAAAAGTTTTCCGTAGCTAGGAATTAAACCTTGTTATAGGTTCAACCACTGGATGGCGCTGCTTCTCGTAAAAGCATTATTTGTTATTATTATTATTTATTACTATTATTATTATTAATTATTATTCATATAGTCAGTTTGAACATTCAATTTTTCAGCTTCAGTAAGGGGCATTTGAACATATATTGTCCTTAAATAAACCAGTGCTCGCCTTGTCCTTTTAACAACTTTTGAAACTGTGCCGACATCTATGATGCCCATAAAATCGCCAAATGCTACAAAGGTGCCCTCCAGTGGCTCTTAATCGAAGGGTCGTCAGTGTTAATTGGAGAGACAGTATTGTTTCTAAAAAATAAACAGTCATTTATATTTTAATTAAACTAATAAACAACAACAAAAATTGCATAAAAATATGTTACCATAAAAACTTGAAGCCATTATCCATTGGGGCATCATGGAAATTAAATTAAATTTGGGCTTGTCTCTGCATTGACTGGTCCTAATTTGTAAGTCATATAGTCGTACCTGAAACGTCCTCCGTCTAACTCCAACTGGTCCTGTATGAGTGGCAAAATATTTCGAACTGTTGGTTTGGTTAGCCGGGAACGTTGAAAAAAATCTAAATTTATCCATATCTTATAATCGGGCCTATGGTAAACCCTTCTGGGAAAACCGTTTTCAACTACCGTTTTTAAGTTGACAAAAATGAGGTTAGAATTCTCTCCTAAGGATGATCTAAGGCTCGATAACTGGCATTTTAAATTTAGGTATTCCTCAGACTGAAAAGAATAGCTGAGCAAACCAAATCAGCTACTTAGGACCGATAAGAGATACTTAGCGCAAAGAAATCCTTAGAGCAAACGCAGAGCAATTGGGCATAAGGAAATTAAGTTAATTTGCTAAAGAAAAGAATAGAGATGCGTTGTAAATGTAAATTAAACTAACTAAAATTAGGTACGTTAACAACTTTTGGTTTTACTAACTGTGCATTATAAAGCATTATATTAATAACGGCTTTCATAAATGTTTTAAAACGATAAATGTACGACCACATAGAAAAATAAACTAATTCGTTCTCTCACGAGCCGTGTTCAAGCTTGGGTTCAACATACCTCAAAAGGTTAAACTGCATCCTTCTGAAATTTTGATAAGGCTTTAGTAACTTGCCATATAAAAAAAGAGATAGCAACATGAGCAGCACGACATTGTGTGTAACGGAGATCTGAGCTTTATTGAAACGGCCGCACGGAAGAAGTCAAATACTTGCGATCAAAGAGTGACGTCTGCTGCATGTCTTAGACGTGCGATCAAAATAATGTTTTTTCTTATTATTTATATATTTATATATTCCACGCATATTGATTTTTATCTGCCTCACATGTACTATTTTCGACAGTTCCTTATAAAGGTTAAACAGCTGCTACATATTTTTGGCACCTTACCGAATACCTGCTATGAAATAAAACGAATCCTCGAATTTTTCGTGTGAATCCCCAAGTAACTCAGCGGCGTGCTGTAAGTAAACTAGGATAAATTTTCCGAAGCAAAAAAGATAACAATAATGCTTTTGCTGTCTTCTGCCACAACATTTTGAAAACGTGAAACTATTTTGATACAAAATTTTTGCCTGCGACAACGTCTGCGGCAGCTAAAAATACAGCAGCAACGTTATTTAAAATTTAACGTCTATCTAAAAATAGCAATTAAATCAAAATTGTCCGCCAACATAAAGGACTGAAGATGGAAGACAACTAAAATAATTATTCGTGATGTTTAACAAACTCTCAATCAAAAATACGCATTTTGTGAACTTGTGGACTTTGAAACCTGTCATGATACCTCATTAAACTGCACTCGCTTTAAAAATATGAGATAAAATATAGTTCAACCAAATTAAAATAAAAGACAAAAAAATTTTTAACAGCAGTGTGATGAGTGGAAATGGTAAAGAAGCTTCTGATAAACGTTTAAAAAAAAATGCGTGAGTGGGGCTCTTGCGGGGTGGATTTGGGGGGGGGAAATGGGGAGAAAAATGGTATTATTGTCATTTCCAGCAAAACTGAACGTCATAGAGTAGAAACTTTATTACAAAAATTATAGACGGGGCAAAGGTCTACAACATTTGTATATGTCACTTTTTCACATAACCTCAAAATTTTCGAGAAAAATGCGAAAGATCGTAATATTTTTATTTTTTCGTTTCTTATTTTTCATGTCCGTAAAAATAATTGTATTTTCCCTGTGTTCTTAATGCCTGCAATTTTTTTTAGGTTAAAAAGTTAGAGATTTTTTAAGATAAGCATTTTTTTCGGTCCAAATCACTTTTTTTCAATCAAAAATTCTACTCAGGAAAATTCTCGTAGTATTTTTTGACGTTGCTCATTTTTTTTATTTTGACATACTTTTTGGTGAAATAATAAAAAATTATAGTTACAATTAAAAAAGATGCTCAGAAATGCAAAACAGATAATGGCTTTTGCCACAATGAATTTTTCAGCAATTGTTGATAATTTCCTTCAATTGAAAAATAATCAATAACCTATTAGTACGGAAAAAATACAAAGTAGCCTCCTCCTTCAATCGTTTTCTAACAGCTGATCGATGTATTTTTAATTGTTATAATAAAAAATCTTTATATTACATTTTTTTTTAAACGCAAATAAAACAACTAAGTTAACAATTTTTTTTCGGTTTAAAATAACATTGATTTAGTATTTAAATTTGTTCTAATGGTATGTTTAGAACAAGCATTTTTAAAAGTAAAGTGTCACACATAAAAAAATTCTTTGTCGTAGAATCGATTGGTGCATCTTTTACCTTATAGTTAAATTTTAATCTAAATTTCTTTTTTATTTAAATGTAATTTTTATTTTTAAAAAAATGAATCCGATTTTTGCTTACAAAAATAGTATATTTTTCTAAATTTTTACAATGAATATTTATATTACTGCTCACGAACGTATTAAGCCGGAAATGCAAAAGCAATTGTCGTTTTCAATATTTATTTATTTTTAATTTCCAACATGAAGCTAAAATTTTTAGCTATTTCCGTCCAAAAATTATTTTTATAGAAATAGAAAAAATACCCCTCTCATAATATCCTGATTTAAACAGAGTTTACAAAAAAGGTAATAAAAAAGTTTTTTTAAGGAAAGTAGTTTAGATAAAAAAATACATATTTACTAAAATTGTAAAAAAATTACATTCTACACAAAAATAACTATTTTGCATCTTTTCCGTACAACTGAATGGTGTGATCGATTCTTGATTTTTTTAAATTGAAATAAATTATAAACAATTACTGAAAAATTAAATGTTGGTAATGGCATTATTTGTTATTTTGCATTTATGCGTAACTATAATTTTTTATTACCTCACCAAAAAGTATACCTATTGTCAAAAAATTCTACTCAGGAAAATTCTCGTTAAAATTAAAAAAATAAATAAATATTGAAAACGACAATTGCTTTTGCAATTCCGGCTTAATAAGCTCTAAGAGATTACCTAACGATTTCTCGTAAGCCAGTAATATAAATATCTATTGTAAAAATTTTTAAAAATATACTTTTGAAAGCAAAAATTGGAATTTTAAAAAATTTATTAAAAAAATTGCATATTCATTTAATTTCTTCATTTTTTTTACATATACATTCATATAAACAAGAAATTTAGATGCAAATTTATTTATTACGTAAAAAAACAATTTTAAATAATATATTTAAAAAATATATTTTAATTCTTAAAACAAAATAAAAAATAAGTGCAGCAATCGATTCTACGACAAACAATTTTTTTTTTATGTATGACACTTTACTAATTACTTTGTATATATGGTACTCTTAAAGCGCTTTTACACAAATGACGGTTTAGAAAAATGCAATATAATAATATTAATATGACGATATATATGTTTTAATTTTTGGGAAAAAGTAAAGACCAGATGATTGACAGTACATGAATCAGCTGTTAGAAAACAATTTTAATGAAGAAGAAAGCGCCTTTATTTAAAACCGTTCTTATATAAAACCGGTTTTATACGCGTATAAACGTAGTAAATTAAATACCGTCTATTTTTTATTTTTTTCATATAAATAGTTGTTGTAATCGGTTATTGATTTTTTTTTTAAATTGAAGGAAATTATCAACAATTGCTGAAAAATTCATTGTTGCAAAAGCCATTATTTGTGTTTTTGCATTTCGGAGCATTTGTAACTATAATTTTTTATTATCCCACTAAAAAGTATATGTCAAAGCAAAAAAAATAAGCAACGTCAGAAAATACTATGAAAATTTTTCTGAGTAGAATTTTTCATTGAATAAAAAGTGATTTGAACCGAAAAAAATTAATATCTCAAAAATTTTTTAACCTTTTTATCTAAAAAAACTTTATAGCCATTAAGGACACAGAGAGGTATACTTTCACCAAGTTTCATGACAATGCAATTATTTTTGGGGAAATGAAAAATAAAAAACGAAAAAAGAAAAATATTACGATTATTTGCTTTTTTCTAGAAAATTTTGAGGTTATGTTAAAAAGTGACATTTACAAAATTTGTAGACCTTTGCACCGTCTACAACTTTTGTATTAAAGTTTTTACTCTGTGGTGTTCAGTTTTGCCGGAAACGGCAATAATACCATTTTTCTCCCCTTTTCCCTCCACCAAATCCACCCCGCAAGAGCTCCACCCACGCATTTTTAAAAAAAAATGTTTATCAGAAGCTTCTTTGCCATTGCCACTCATCAAAATGCTGTTAAAATTTTTTTATTTTTTTTTTCGCTAAATGAGGTAATCCGATCGGTGTATAGTAGTTTTAAGAACTAGTGGCTAAAATAGTGCTTTTTACAAGTAAAAAAAGCACAATTTAGCCGCGAGTTGCTAACACTTTTTTTTAATACCTTTTAATCCAAGAAAAACAGGAAAATACTTTTAAAAATCTCGAATGAAGAGCACTTCTCGCAACACACCATCTTTACACTATAAATCAAGGCGGCTGTTAAATGAAATAACTACGGTTTCCAGAGCGATTTTTTAATTTTTGATAGTTTGATATTTTGACGAAGCTTTTAAATGATTTTTTCGTAAATACTTGGTGAAAACTGGCCGAAATTGCTAAAATTTTCCACTATTTCACTTTAATTTTGGTTAAGAAACAGACCGAAATCTTTTTTTGCACCCGTGATCAAAAAAAAAAAGTTTTTTTGCATCGGTAACAAGCCATGCTTTAGTTATCTGCAGACGGTTACTAAAATCATGTTTTTGACGAAGGTATAAAAAGGAGATTTTTTAATCACAAAATTTTTACTTTTTTTTATTTTAATCCAGAATTAAAAATTTGCAAGGATTTTCAGTCTTAGATTTAAGCATATTTATGTAAAAAAGATTATTTTTTCACAAATTTTTAAGACTTTATGTTTCGACATAATATAAAACATGGCCGCTCGCCCGCCCGTGCAACCAAGCATCTTTGCATTTTTTTAAAACAATAAATCTAAAACAACACGCACAACAATAACGACAAGATTTACTTAAATCTTGTCGTTGTTGTTGTGCGCTCACGGTCCCAGCCTAGCCGTAGAGGGCGCTTATTCTCAAGTGCTAAATTGATTTGAAAGCAGCTGCATTTTAATAAAAATTGCATTAGGATACAGCAAATAACTGCCGTTGTCATCTTGGCATTTTTTTCAGTTATATTTTAAGGAAAAAAGTAAAAACTGAAACTATTTTGTTAGTTAAGTTTTAGCATATTTTTAGTTTTAGGCATAAGTTTTACTTTTAGAAGTTGATTACCTAGAAGTTATTTTAAATGTAAATTTAGTAGTAAAAGAATCCCAACAGAGAAAATTACAGATTAAATGAAGCTATTTTAAAGCAAAGGGAACGCTGTACTAACATTTTTGCAGCATTGACTTGGCTTTAAAGTCTATATTGTCGAAGCTGTGTTACTTAGGTCCCCTATCCACTCCTTGTATAACACTTGCAGCTACGCCTCTCACCTCAACCTTGATGCGTTACGTAATTTATGCTTTAAACAAGTTCGTTACCAACAATTATTGATACTATTTCTGGAATTGTTGTCATCTAAACTTGCTCACATTGTGTCACCCATAAAATTGACATATTTAAAGTTAATACCGTCCTTTATTAAAGGTTAAGACAAATATAACAATCGAAGATATTTTGACAGCACTGCATCTAAAAAAGCTCTGACCGGAGCGCCCCCCAAACGTAAGTTTCGTATAGTCCCGGCAACCAAGAAGAGCGCCGTCTAACCTCAATTTTATCATAATAATCTATCCTGGGGGTCAATTTTACCGCTTATAGATTTAGATTTCGATTTAACATGACGTCACACTACAACTTCGCCTATTTGATTTCATAAAATATCTCCAGAGAAAATATTTAATAACATCGAAGTAATTAAAGTAACACTCGTGGCATATCGGACAAAGCGTTTTTGTTTCTCATTTCATTACGACCAGGCCTCCAATGTCTAATGAAGAATCCAGACACCTACAGACCTGTTTTATCTTTATTAGGATTGTACCTGGCAGTTGAAGCTACACCACAGTATACCAAAAAGTAGTAAGGACACGGCAGTGTTGGAAAAAAATTACAATTCTTGTTAGAATCCGAGCGCCATCTACCCAGTGTGAAATAAAACAATTTTTGTGGAGGCGATGCGCGTAGGAGCTCCACTACTTTAAAACTTTTCGTGCTGAAGTGGACCAAAGTCGAAAAAAAATTATTTGAGAATTAAGTGTACAACACTGTTATTTTTCAAAATTAATTCAATTTTTCTACCTTGGGTTACACTTTTGCACCAAGTGACTAATTTTTCGTTTTTATATTAGTCTAAAAAAAAACAACACAAAATGATAAAAAACATTTTATAAAGATATATATATATACACTGGCAATAAATAAAACATACTATTTTAGTTCCATACTAAATCTTAACTTAATTTTAAGGTGTACAAAAAGCTATCTGAAAGTATTGTACTTAAAAAAGTAAACTACAATAATTATAACAATTTTTAAAATAAAATAGGGCGACACATTTTGGTAATATTTTGAAATTTTTGTATCACGCACCACCTTCGAAAGGTAAACTTTACCCCTAAATTTTGAATAGGGAAAATGGGTCGAGTGATACCTTGTTTTTAAGGTATCTTAAATGCCTTTACAACCGTGTAAAAATTTTGAAAATGTATCGAATCGTTTTTGAGATATTCATTTTCAACATAAACTCAAATTGTACAGGTAAATTTCACTCCTCGTAGGAATATGCCATAGAAGAAAAAATACAATGATAAAATGTATCTTTAACAAAAACAAAGTCGACGTGTCTCGGGATTTCTCAAAAAATAAAAAAATATTTTGTAAAAAAATCTAATATTTTTACATTGGTTCATGCAACTATAAAAGTGAATATCTGAGAAACGAATCGAGAGACTTACAAAATTTTTACGCGATTCTAGACATTCGAAAGACCTTCAAAACAAGATATCACTCGACCGACTTTCCCTATTTAAAATATAGGGGTAAAGTTTATCCCTCGAAGAGGTTGCGTGTAACAAAAATTTCAGAATAGACAAAATGTGTCCCCTTTGAATAAAAAATCGACGTGTCCAAGGATTTTTCTAAGATCAGACCCTACATACGTGAATCTTAGGTGGGAGGTTTTAAAACGACACTTTAAACTTCTTTTAAAAAAGTGGTTACGTGAGAAATCTAGACAATTTTTGAATGATTTAATTATTAACAAACTTAATTAATTGCCAGGTCAGTGGCTTTATTTAGATAAATATTGTGTAATTATGCAGTATAGGGTTTTCTGCCATTTTTCATTTCTTATTTTATGAAAAATTCTTTATAGGGGCACTTACTAGGGTCCCTAGGACCCCAAATCCGCCGGCGCCGGTTTCTTTTTTAAGAGAAAAAAATTTGCCGGGGGGATTGTAATGTGGTTTTTTTTATCGTTTTGGGTTGGGTTGGGCTGTGTTGGATTGGGTTGTCTTAGTGAATTTTTTTTTTAAAAAACCAAAAAAAATTTAAAAAAAAACAACTGGCCCCGGCGGATTTGGGGTCCTAGGGACCCTAGTACTGGATAATTACCCAATATTTATCTAAATAAAGCGACTGACCTGGCAAATTAATGTTTGAGAATCTGAGAGTCATAGAATTGTACCTGGCAGTTGAAGCTACACAGGCACCATGCACACCTCTCAAATTTAAAACAAAAAGTTTGTAATCCGCGGAGAGTGTTACTTTAATTTTTATTTGCGGACGCGAGATTCACTTTGTTGTTTTTTTAAATATTATGGCTTTTTAGTTCTGCGCAACAAGCCTCCTCCAGAGCGATTGCTTGCGGATGCCTTAAAATTAGGGCCACGTAGTATGAAGCTCCAATTGGGGGCAGTGCTGCTGCGAATGTTACCTCTTTTTAAGAGTTATGTTACAGTGACCTTATACTTTTACAGGTTTCTTCTTTATAACCTGCTGAAAGGTACAGAATTCTGTATGTACGATCTTCTGCATTTTTTCAATTTTGATGTTTTTGTTTCTCAGTTTATTCGACATGTGGGTACACAGGTACTACGTCTCCGCGGATTACAAACTTTTTGTTTTAAATTCGAGAGGTGTGCATGGTGCTTGTGTAGTTTCAACTGCCAGGTACAATCCTATGACTCCCTGATGATTCCTAATAAGGATGAAGCAGGTCTGTAGTTGTCTGGATTCTCCATTAGATATTGGAGGCCTGGTCGTAATGAAGTGAGAAACAAAAACGCTTTGTCCGATATTCCACGAGTGTTACTTTTTATTTACGTACACGAGATTCACTTTGTTGTTTTTTAAATATATTTTACATTTGTTTAATCCATAAATAAACACTTTTCTTGATTAAAAAAGTAAAACCTAAGCTGTGAATGTGTCTTTTTCGATTTATTACCACAGAACAATGTTATTGGTTGCAGAAGTTAAAGTCGAAACAAATCACGTGTAATTTGTGTCAAGTTGTAGTAGTAATCTAAATCTGAAAGCCGTTAAATTGACTCCCTGATAAGAAAATTTGTGTTTTCTTCGTTATAGCTGGATAAAAGCGTGAATATTTAAATGAAAAATATGTAGTAGTTTAACCTTCGTACGGAACTGTCGAAAATTGTGGCGACTTTATTGAAGTCATGCTATGCCAACTTTATGTACCGATAAGGTACTGAAGAAAATATTTACCCCTATAGAGAGGAAAATATCCGCTAGCAGAGATAGTTAGCCTCTGTGAGGATAAAAATTTGCCTAAATTTTGTGATTGTAGGAAAAATAGTGCACACAACTCGTAAGAAAGAAGAAAAGAAACTCTTCTACACTCGTGTGATTTTCGCATCCGTATGGAAAAGTTGCCTTTCATACTTGTTGAGTGATATACTTTTTATAACATCTGCAGTTTTTAAAATTTTCCTTTCATGGTACACAACCAGTCGGGCCCAAAAGTCCTTCTTTGAACAAAACTTTTATCAAAACAAAATGAGCTCCTTGTTACCACATGACGAAAAAAATAGTTTCAAGGGTTAACTGTTCTAAATTAAGAAAAGCACTGGAAAAGGTCTAATTCGTTTTTGAAAGTATTGTAAAAGTTAACAGAGGATGTAATTGAAATTGCACTGCTTAATTTTTTTTTATTTATAAAAAACTATTAAATATTTCGAACAATTTGTAGACATTTTATACCAACTTTATTTTTCCATTTGTAGTTTTGGAATTTAACAGCACATGAAACCCAATAAAACAATCAAATAAATATTCTACTGTTAAAACTTTATATATAGTACGGCTATAGATCTAAAAGACTCATTATGAATGCTTCCCTTACCCTAACAATCACCTATTGTTCGGGGTGTGAAAGTAAATAAAAAAAAAGCTGTAAACATGCTAACATTTCTGAGGATTACAGTTGCGGATTTAAAAATGCGTAATTATTTTTTAATAAGTTCACGTTTTTGGCCGAATTAAAAATTATCAATTTGATGACTAGTTACGAAACGTTTTAACATTAGGGTTTGATTACGTTACAAATTAATTTTCTTAAAATAATCACGACAGGCTTAAAATACCAAGATGATTTATAGTTTTAAAGTTATTTGTTCTTAATTGTGATTTGTATGAAAAATTTTCTCTCCGTGGGAGGAACAACCGAGTACGTCACATGGAGATACGGGGAATAATGGCGCTACAAGAGAAATAAGTGATAAAAAACAATTTAAAGGCTATATTTTGTCACTTGATAAAAAAAGAGTGATATTTGACGTTTATACCACCCTTCTTGAACGTGGGTTATCAAAATTTGGTGCAGTGAAGGAAGCGGCAGTTTTAACATGAAGATCGGTAAAGACAATGTGGCGTGTGGTTAATAAACCGATAGTTGGGAGAAAAAAAAAAAAGGATTCTAATACTTCTAAGAAATTGGACATGGGTGATGTGGGTATCATTCGTAGAAAAATATATCAAATGTATAGGGAACGAATGACTAAAAAACGGTTTTAAAATAAAAAAAAATAATAAACGACAAGTGATTATGGAATCGACCCGTTTAAAAAAATGGAGGATGGAATATTTAATTGCAATACACGAGTATAGGGAAAGTAATACTGTTTATCTCGATGAAACTTAGTTTGACGCCTATGAAGTTCCAGATAAAAGTTGGGTACATTCCTCTGGTCACTGCATAACTAAAGATCCATCAAATAAACGAAAGCGTATCACAATAGTTCATGCTGGAACAAAAAATGGGTTTATACCAAATGCGTTGGCCTTATCAGCTAAAAATATAAAGAATTGCCATAATAGTGACTACCATGACGATACCACAGAATAAACTGTTACCCAATAGACCTCTAAATAGTGTAATTGTGATGGATAATGCGAGCTACCACAGTAGAAGGCTAAATAAAGTTCCGTGTTGTGTACCATTGCATGTTTAATCAAATTGAACACATAATGCATGAGCCAAAAGCAGCAGTTAAAAGAAATAATGTTTCGCCAACTTTAAATTCTTCTGTAGTAGCTTTAATTAGATTGGCGGAACAGAATATTTTAAGTAAAAGCTGGGAAAATTGCTACGCTCATGTCCACAAAATAGAAAAATCACATGTAAACATAGATCTGCTACCCAGAGAAAAAATTATCATAGAGTTTAACGACGACAGTGACAGTGAAACTGACTTAAGTTAAAATTTGTTAATTTTTTTACTATACCATATTTTTTTGTACTATATATGTATGTACCTTGGATTAAATTTAAAATTAGATTAAAATAATTTTTTCATTTTAAAACAAAAATTGTTAGACCTAACCATCATATTATCTTCTTCACCTTTAAGGTGATCCGTGGTAGAAATTCACTGATCTATTACAACACTAAGTGCGTCCCTGCTTCCATTTGAACACCCGCTGAGTCGCAATAACTGCTTATCGGCCATGAATAATAATGAGTCTCCTAGATCGATGGTCAGACTATACCTGATTTATTTTTGGGTGCTTGATTTTAAGTTTTATCTTTTAGAGAATTTAATTACCTAACTGACACTGTACCGTATTGCACGAGAAGACATCTCAGAAAAAGTCACGTAGTATTCCAATATCCTCTCAATATATTCGGTCATGTCCACTCCCAAAAGATTAACAGACCAACTACCACTTTCGTATCCTAAAATCGCTTTAATTGCGAAATTCTCGAAGGACTTCCGGGTAATTCGGACAATCATTTGTATTTATTGTGTCGCTCTGCTTAAATCTTTCGCTCTTAGAAGTAGAAATAAAGCAAAAGATAAACAATACGTAATCTTTTGATGCCATTGCGATCTAAACGAAGTTTTTTTTTTCATAACTTGCTAAACTTGGAGTGACATCAAATGGACCTGTTCTGCCTAGAAAGCCTGTATGTATGTCATTTATTGAAGAAGCGACAACCCATTCAAAGTTAATGAAACTGAAATTTTTTGGCGGTTTTTTTGTTATTTTCTTGTCAAAATATGAAAAGTGTATTAATTTTACACCAAAGCACTTATTACCTAACAACTTTGACTTACTGAACAAAAATAGGTTGATTGTTGTTGTCAAATATGAAGTTTTCACGTTCATTTTTTCTGACAGAAATTTTGGAGGAAAGAGTATATGTTTACATTTTGGCCATGGAAGACTCGTGAAAACAAGGGAGGAAAGTGCCACATTTCCTCCCGGGGTTTGTTTGATGCCCGACGTTAAAAAACCAAGAGAGGAAATGCACTTTACTCCAGAGGGATGTATCTGATTTTATCTAGTACCTAATAATAGATGCACTAACAAAATAATACCTCCGGCCGATTTTTTGAATTCCCGCTTTTCGGTAAGAATGACTACGCGGTACGGTGAGGTAAAGTATTGTTGTTTGACAACAATTAAAAAAATATTAAATGAAAAAATACAATCTAGTAGGCTTGTTGCTAGGACGCTAATGGTTGTTATTTGAAACAAAAGAGCATTGTTAGTTCGTCGATCTCTCAAAAATGGAATCTTCTGAAGAAAACCAAGATATGGAAGCAAAAGCGAAGCTTATCGTTCTGAATTTGCAACCCCAAAAATGAAGAGAAAAATATGAAAAGGAATATGGCCTGTTTCAGAAATGGATGGGGGAAAATAACGTGAGGAAAGTTTCTGAAAGTTCCGTTCTTTTGTACTTCTCCATATTGGGAGAAAAACTGAAGCCGTCATCATTATGGAGCAAATACAGTATGCTGCGGTCCTGCATTAGCTTGAAGGAGAATGCATTCATGAGCCAGGCTCCGGATGAGTATATCTTGCACATGAAGGTAAGCTAGACTAGGTTTTATTTAGGAAATGCACTTTACTCCAATATAATAATTTTGGGCTATAAAATTGCATATTATCGAGAAACTAACTCAATGTTCTATTATTTTCAGGTGGCGTTACTTTTTGGAATAGCGGGAACCTCCTGTCGCGTGACATTGATGATGGGCGTGACATGTTGGTGGTCAGAATACCGAATACAGAAACCAAGACAAAAAGAACGTTTACGATCACGGATGACACGTTCGGAGGGGTTCCTGTGCTGGATTTGTATAGGAAATATGCATAACTAAGACCAACGAGTTTTCCTTATCCATCAAGTTGGGAGGTGCTCGTCCCAGATTATAGGGAAAAATACCATGGCACAAATACCTGGTAAAATAGGAGAATTTTTTAAACTGGAGAACAAGAAGAGCTATACTGGTCCTGCATTGCGCAGAACTTCTGCCACCCTATTAGTGAATGCAGGTGGAGATTTACTTACACTCAAGCAACACGGAGGCTGGAATTAATCTACAGTGGCCGAAGGATACATAAGCGAGTCTCTATCGAAAAAATGCGAAGTTGCTATCCGCATAATATCAGGGAATATTCCTACCAATCCCACCTGCAGTGAGACATGGAAAAATCGAGCACATCACAGCAAATGAATAACAAAGTTTTAAATATTTATTCTCCTGCAGCATTCAACAGTGGCAATACCAATGCTGGTTCAGAATTATCCTTTACTAATTTAACAAACTGTAACATTACTTTCAATAATAATAAATAAGTATTTGAGAAAAAACGACTATTCTTTGTTCTGGGCGGTACGGGGAAGTAAAGCTTTACCTTCCTATGGGAGGTAAAATATGTAAAACTCCCTAAGGAGGTAAAGTGGTATTTGTGCCCCTCATATGCGAGTAAAAAATGTAATTTTCTGACAAGGTAGTAGATAAAATTATTTAAAAGTATTTTACAATTATGCCACCAGTGAATCTATTGCCTAGATTTCTGCTTTTTGAGACTGATATTTTATAAAAAAATGTATCCTTATTTTTGGCCAGATAAAACCTAAATTATGTGCAAAAAATTTGAAATGTCGCGCTGATGAAAGTGATGCCAAAATTGTACATAAAATGTCCACAAATATAGAAAAATATTAGGTAAAAAAATACTGTTAAAGTAAACAGTGGTGACGCTGACATCGAACATCAGTAATTAAACAAAAAAAATTTTCAAAGAGGAAACAACTTCGTTTATTTTTTAAATTTCCGCTGCTTATGAATCAACCAGGACAAAATTTGCCTCTCTCTATCTAAACAATGCTAGAGTAATAAACTTGACATTGATGGGGTTTTCGCGTCTCTATTTAATAAAAATATGTTATACATACAGGATTTGTAGTTTCACCTAAATATTGATTTACAGGGTTCACAAGGTGACATCTGCTGGACGAAAAGAGATGCCATAAGGATTTAAGGCCGCTGATTTTTTTTGATAAATGAAATCGTACATTCTCTGATTAACACTTTAGCCACGGTTAAGTAACATTTTTGTTATGCGCCAAGCATATTTTTTACCTAACCAGTAATTAACTATAATTGTCCGATGGCAATTTGCACATAAAAATCATCAAACAAACACTTCAAAGTATCAATCAATGATGACATATTTTGGCCTTTATTAAATTTCCCACGTTTCAGCAGGCTGTGATTATGAAATCACAATTAGCTAATCTGGGAGAAAAATCCTTTGATGCATAGCCCCAAAATCTTACCCTGATTATAAACCGTAATTAGTTAATCATGAAAACACAAGATAATGGTGCATATAGGCATAGTAGTAGTAGTAGTAGTATAGGGGTGGCCCGTGGGCCTGGCAATTAGGCCAATTCATGGGCCCTTTCTGCCATACCCCGTTTCTTACCCTTATGCCCCTACTTCCGCTGCAAGTCTCTCTCTCCGAGCCTCCTCTTAATGAAGTTCAGTATATCGGCCCATTTGATTGAGTGCAGCTCTTCTTCCTCTATCATGGAAAATCCCAACTTCAGCTGCCTTGATCTGGCATATGCATCACACTCTGCTAACAAGTGCTGCGCCGATTCATCTTCGAGCCCACAAGCGGGACACACGGGATCTCCCGCTACTTCCACTTGCGTCAGATGTTTGTTCAGTCGATCGCGCCCAGTCAGCATCCCTTTTAGAAGTCCAATGTCCTTTCGGGTCTTACCTAAGAGCCATTTAGCTCTGGCTACATTCGGACCATCCACAAATAGCTTGGACTGTCTGCACCTTGACTCTTGCCTCCAGGACGTCTTTAGTTCATTGTTCGCCCATTTACTGAGCTCACTCTGTACCTATTTCCTTGTTATTCCCGAAAGAGGTTCCGGTCCAACGTAATGGGTTTCGGCCCCTAGTCTGGCAAGTTCGTTAGCTTTCTCATTCCCTGGTATTCCCTCACGACCTGGGACCCACATGAGCGTCACCCTCTTGTTTTGAGCCAGTGTTTTCAGTACTTTAGCGCACTCCTCTACCATATTACTGACTATTTTGGGTGCACTTAGAGCCTTGAGGGCATCCTAGCTATCTGAGCATATTTATATGTCCCTCCTGCCACTTCTGACCTCCGGTAGGGTTGCTGCCATAATAGTGGCATACACCTCCGCCTGACACACCGTATCGTGTTCTCCAAGTGGATAACTTTTCCGAACTTCTAGGCTTTCCGCGTACACTCATGCGCTGTTGTCTGCCTGACTGACAGTTTAGAGCCATCCGTGTAGCAATCGTCGCCTTCTGCTTAATTCCGTTCGGAATTCTTCCCTTTGCCCCTCATTCCGTTCTGGTATTGTGCCCTTGTACTTTTTATCGAACCTCCATGTTTCACTGTCAGTCTTATTAGGGGCAACTCTTTCGTCATCAGTCTGTCGACCGCCAGTTGGCCCTCTTTTTCCTCCCTGCGCATATAGGCATAAGTTTTTTGTGATTTTCTTGTGGGAGGTGTCACGGATGCAACAAGTTTTCTGGTAGGTAGGTTTAAATTTCAGTTCAGTTCTTCGGTGTCACGTCGATCAACTTACGACGGGTTGGATCATTTATAGCCTAAGCAGATGGACATAAAGTATTAAAACAAATACTTGAGTTAACGTCTGCTTTTTTTTGACAAGTTGCGTAACTAAAAGGGGACCCTCGTTCGATTAATAAAAATAAAGCTGCCTTAGGATTTTTTATAATATATTTTTACTACGAACACTACGCACCATTTATAATAAAATTGTAAAACTGATGGGTATTACGATTAATCTTAAATTGGAA
This sequence comes from Oxystoma pomonae, assembly GCA_963921995.1. Taxonomy (NCBI): domain Eukaryota; kingdom Metazoa; phylum Arthropoda; class Insecta; order Coleoptera; family Brentidae; genus Oxystoma; species Oxystoma pomonae. The sequence continues at coordinate 37,161,008 of OY998164.1, forward strand.
TAAGTTATTATTCCTATCGACTTAACTATTTGCTATTGCTTGTTTACAAAATATGTAAGTTAATCAAACTGTTTTTTTTTTTGATAAGTCACCATAAGTGGTAGCAACAAGTTTTTTCGCTTGGGTAGGTAACCAACTGGGAATTAAATCAGAAATATTTTGACGTAGTAATCACAGAATATTTTTTTTACTAAAGAAATTACTAAAAAACTGTTAATCAAATTTGTTTCAAATTTTGTACGGCGAAAGTTTAAAGCATTATTCCGGAACCATTTCATGGATTCACACACAAGATATATTTATATATATTTTTTTAAAAACACACGCAAATGGTCTGTGGGGAATACCAGGAGCCTCGGCGGTGCAAAATTTTGTTAATTTTTGATGTGCGGTTAATCTGTTGTTAAATTCACTCTTAAAAGCAGTTTCTATTTGTTCACTTCAAAAAAACGCCGTTGACCAAAATTAGATATTGTTTTTTTATAAACTTATATTTGGATATATTTTACTTACATATATATATATATAAGATATTTTTTATATTCTTCTGTAAACTCCTTTCTTCTTAAGAGGCAAAAAAGTTTTTCTATCACGTGTAGTAACCCGAAGTTTATGTAAAATTAAATAATATACTATGTTAAGTAAAGCCTAAAATATTTTTGTTAAATTAAATACCGCTTACATACTTGAAAGTAGGACATTTTTTTGGTAATTTGAAACACCGGAAACTTTGATTAAAAATAATTAATTCTACTTTATGTCATACACACTTTACGCTCTATGGTACATCCATGATGAACCTTAAAATATATTAGTTAGACACCTCTTAAAATATTTTCTTTGGAAATTTTAAAAAGTGTTAACCTTGATTAAATTAAATTCATTTTTTACTATGTCTTACACAGTGTAGAGACACTCTAAAAAATTACAATTTTTGCTTTTTTGACCTTTTTTTTAAATAAAAATTGTAAAATAAAATCATATGCACATTACCACTCAAGATGACTGACAAATGACAAAACAGAAAATTCGAAATTTTTATCAAAAAATTATCTTAATTTTTCACTAAAATACTTTTTTTAATTTTGCTTTCTCTCTTCAACATCCTTAAATGTTTTTCATTTTTACAAAGAAAATATTATTTTTTTTTAAGTCGAGATTTTGGAAAGAAAACTATAAAATATAGCTAAAATTATGGCTCAAAAATGCGAAAAATCTACAAACTATATTTAAGGCTTTAAATTACCATCATGCCTGTACCATTTTTTTAATTGATATTGGCTTAGGCCAATTTCATTATTTTTAGGTTATTCGATTAAAGGTCGGTTTCTCAATTGCGGGTTATCAGCGAGTTAAATTAACTCGAGTTACAGATCTCAGTTTTTTTGCTGTTTTAAGCTAATATTTTTTTAGGTTAACCCTGAGGTGAGATAACTAAACCTCGTCTTGAAGCCAGGGTGACCATAGAGTTAACTCTAACCCGCATTTTGAACACTCTCAAAAGGTCATGTTGCTTTAGTTAACGCTCGATATTGAGAAACCGGCTCTAAGAAAAGCTTCAATTTTGCCCAGTTCTACTGAAAATCCTACCTTCTCCACCACTTTCACAGTAATTCTTAATAAGCCGCGAGTTGTTAACAGACTTTTGTTAATACCTTTATCAAAAAATCCAAGAAAAACAGAAAAATACTTTTAAAAATCTCGAACGAAAAGCACTTTTCGTAACACACCATCTTTGCACGATAAATCAGACCGGCCGGTAAATGAAATAACAATGGTTTTCATAGCGATGTGCCTTTTTACTCGGTGACGTTCATTGTTGCGACATTTTAGTCTCTGACACTTTGATATTTTGACGATGTTTTCGTAAATACTTGGTGAAAACTGACGGAAATGGCTTAATTGTTAGGCAAGAATAATTAGTTTTTTTAATATTACTATATTCCGCTATTTCTCTTTAATTTTGGGTAAAAAATGGACAGAAATCTTTTCTTGCATCCGTTATCAAAAAAAAAAAAAGATTTTTTGCATCGGCAACCAAAAAAGCCATGCTTTAATTATATTAACAAATACTAAAATCATGTTTTTGATGAAGGTATAAAAAAAAATAATTTTCAGTATACCATTTTGAAGTCAACTTCATTTCTCAATATCTTTTTTCCATTGTCGTCCTTTTGCATATTCCTCGAAAGGTCATGATTTGTCAAAAAATTTGACCTAGATGGAGTTGAATCGGATATCGATTCTCGATTGGACGTGTCCAGAATTCGGTCAGCGGCAGATAGCCGACGAGCGGCCCTGCCCCGGGTCTCTACTCCGTGAGAAGGCATAACTAATAAATTTGGAACACCCTGGCCAAAAGCTAAGAGGTCCCAAAAAAGTATCCACCTTCCCGCCGACCTTCAGTCAGGCGCCTCAATCAAAGAAACTCAAAAAGTGCATGTGACACACTGCTGTGGCTGCTGCCTGAATTATTGATGAATTGACTTGAAATAAAAATATGGCCAAGGTGTTTGCACTTGGGGCACCTATACACAAAAAAAAGGAGATGGCCCAAGCGACTTCCACCCGACTAAATCTAAACTACTTAAAAGCAGTTCTTCGCAAACAGTTGCGGAATAAAAGGCCACTAGGCAAAACACAGAATAGTTCGAAACAACTAAAGGTCCTTAAATCAGTTCGAAGGAGATTAATACACTGGAGTACGAGATCACTTCGGAGGAAATAATACAACCGTGAATAGTTTTCCCCGAGCGCTGTAAGGGTGTACTAAAGTGTGTGGGGAGAAAGTTATGGTTTGATTCTGTACGAATTCTTTTCCCGCTGTTTCGAGACGGATTCTCACACCCGAGCAAAAGTTTAATTACGGCACTAGGAAAAATTCTCAGCCTGTGTAAATAGGGCGAATTTAGCCTTTTTACGTATACTACCAGATACCGGAAACCATAAATCGTCGTGGGCCGGTTATCTGTGCTGTCCCTGCAAGCTGCTAGGGATGGACGGCGGATGCGTCGTCAGGTGATGAGCGTCGAAGATTCTAGCGTGCTGGATAAGGCAGGATGGCGGCCAATGTGACGTCCCAAATGGCACCGGGAGTCTCAGCTAAGATCGCTGCACCAGACTACTGCTAGAAGAATCTTGAAGTTCCAGATAGTTTGAAGATATCAAAACTGCAGGACATCGGCTCATAATTTTCCAATGAACCACAAACATATTTATAATCTTTTCACCCCGAAGACCATATCAAAAATTTGGGTCGACCCCCAAATTTCCTTCTGACCAATCACGTGGTGGAGCGCAGTCAAAGCCGCACTGTGTAAAACTTTAATCCATGAAAAATCCAAAAGTACTTGTAAATGTTCTAATCTAAAAGCACTAATAGTCTCTAGTACCTCTAAGCCTACTGTATACCAAATTTCACTCAATTCGGTTCAAAAACAAAAAAGTAGATTTGGAGAATTGAAATCTAAAAAATATTGCCTAGGCCCTAGCTCCCCTACTATGATCTAAAACAAGACATGTGATATATCAAAATTCGTGTCACAAGGATGCGCAACTTGTGGCTATAATGGATTTTTGAAAAAGACTTTGTTTTAAAAGATATTTAAAAATTTCACTTTTTTCAAATCTAAAACTCTTAATCGGCAATAACTCCGTTGTCAAGCGTCGGTCCGAAAACCTAATCACACCAAAATGTGAGGCTCGGCAGGACGCTTATTTTGACAGACGCCAACCTTTACCACTTCGAATAGTCCCGGAGTTATTCGCGCTTTATTGGAAAAATTGTACCAAAACTTAAACCACCTACTAAAACACCCCCGGAGAGCAAGAGCCCGGGATACAGGGTGACCACAGAATAAACTAAAATACTAAAATACCAATCTGTAGGCTTAAAAAGTGACCAGAAAAAGGCGATCCTACGACACCCCCCCCTTTAAGCACACATTTTAGTTAACAAACGCGACAATGGGTGCCCGTGAACCACGAGATATTCCCTGAGGAGGATACCTCGGAGGGATATGTCGGGTAGGATCGTAATGATACTTGGAATTGGTAAATGTCCTGGTGACTATAACATCCCCGGATGCGGGAGCACTGGATTCAGTGTCCTGATCAGATTCCCTTTCGGGTTCTGAAATCTGCACGAGTCCGAAATCCGATCTAACGGGGCGAATGTCGTTAACATGAACGTTCCTCCATTTGTAGTTTAACAATACATTGTACGTATTGTCACCGGTAACTTCCTCGATAGTACAAGGACCGGTCCAGGGAAACTCAAAGGCAGATGCATTTCGGTTACGAACATTAACCTGATCACCGACGTTAAAACGCACCGGCGGCGGCTGCGCAGGCCGGGCGTAAGATTGTTGAAATTGTAATTTACGTTGTAAGGCAGTTTGAATTCTTTGCCTTCGCTGCCGACGATTGGCAGGCTGCGAAACCGGGACGTGAGCAGTTGAAGTTCGCGCGCGAAGTGGCGCTCGCGCTTCGGCAATTGAACAAGTTATGCAATTGCTGATATATTTTGCGATACCGGCGTTCATCCGGGGCCAATAATATCGTTCGGATATCAACCGCTGCGTTTCGTCGATTCCGGGATGAGCGGCTTCCACCAGATCATGGAAGGAATAGATCACCTGATCGGCCATGGTTCGGGGAACTACTAATCGATCGCCATGAGAACTGCGACGCCAGAGTAGGTCGTCGACGACGATGAATTTATTTTTTAGCTCCCGCTGAGCTGCCGACGTAGGCTCTCGGTCCTGTAAAGTACGCCATAGACGAACTTTTGTTTGAAAATGATTGAGCGTGCGATGAGCTCGTACCAATTTTTCATGTATGTTGGAAACGGTAAGCACATTGACGGAAATTAAACCGACCGTATTTTCTTTACCGGATGTCAATAATTCCGCAGGTGCGCTAGATTTAACTTTGGGGAGCTCGATTTTCTTCAAAGAGGTTTCCGGGGAATGTTGCCAATAGATGGTCGTTTGGCCTGATTTTCCCAAATAAATACATTCCCGGCCACCGTCTATAATTACTTCAAAATCCCGAATGAACTGCATCCCCAAAATAATTGGATACGATAATTCCGGGACAACCAAAAACTCCGCTGAGTATTCGGTATCTTGGTCCAGGATTATTGTCAAAGGGCAGCTGCCCTCTGACTGTACCGTTGAAGTTTGACAAGCTAAACTGATTTTCAATGAACTTGGGGTCAACTGTTTAGGGGCAAAACGGGAAGAGATGAAATTAACTCCTGCTCCAGTATCTACCAACGCTGTGACCGTTTGAGAACCCAGCTTAACTTGAATGCATGGTAAGGATCTTTCAATGTTGATATTACCTAAGGATAGCGGACCGGCGTCAGATGACACCGCAGGTGCGGCCTCAATAGCCCGGACAGCTGATCCGTTGAATCGTTTACTTGGACACTTATTATGAAAATGATCCCCCTTACAAAATTTGCAAGGATAAGGAGGACCGGTTTTTGCACGCGTTACTGGCGGCGTTGATAAATTACTAGGAGCAGCGTTACGCGATTGAGTAGGAGCAGCCGGATTCGGTCGCGACACGGTACTCGGGCGAGCGCTATCAGACTCCCGTAATTTATTTATCGTCTGAGTGGCCCACCAGCTCTGGTGCTCACCCATAATCTTTTCCAGACGGGTGCAGTCCAGCGCCAGTTCATCCACCGTCAGATAATTTTTTAGTAAAGTGTGGCATTGTAAATCCGCTTTCAAAAGTGATCTTATGATCTGGATTTTCATGCCTTCCGTAGCATATGGTTCAATTCGTGCAAATTGATTGCACTTGCGCAAGATAAAAATGTCTGCTCCCTCGGTCATACTTTGGCGAGTGCCATATAAATCCACACGCAGACTTGCCTGCGTATCCACCGAGTCATAGCGCTCCAAAAATTTTGCCCGCAACTGATCATAAGTTAGTTTATAATTTCGAAATTGGTATACCCAATTCTGCGCATGCCCACGAAGATATTCCCCGAATTTCCGGACCTTATCCTCGCTCTCTACAACATGGGCATTATCCCAGTGAGCCTCGAGGTTCTCCAGGAATTCGCGGGGATCCTCATGGGTCATACCAGTGAACGTACCGCGGAAAGTCGGTTCCATAGGATGGATACGATTTATCAGTGCGGTGAGAGCCATGACTTGGCTGCTAATGGGATCGACCGGAGGAACAACAGTATGCACCATCGAGGAAGATGGAGGAGACGTTTCAACAACGGGAGCTGAGAGATAATCTACTCTCACACGATCGTTTGATATTGTCGGCCTTGGGGCAAAGTGAACCGCCAAGGGCTCCGACTCACAACCGCGAGCCCCACCAGGGATGCCATGTCGTCCTTTTGCATATTCCTCGAAAGGTCATGATTTGTCAAAAAATTTGACCTAGATGGAGTTGAATCGGATATCGATTCTCGATTGGACGTGTCCAGAATTCGGTCAGCGGCAGATAGCCGACGAGCGGCCCTGCCCCGGGTCTCTACTCCGTGAGAAGGCATAACTAATAAATTTGGAACACCCTGGCCAAAAGCTAAGAGGTCCCAAAAAAGTATCCACCTTCCCGCCGACCTTCAGTCAGGCGCCTCAATCAAAGAAACTCAAAAAGTGCACGTGACACACTGCTGTGGCTGCTGCCTGAATTATTGATGAATTGACTTGAAATAAAAATATGGCCAAGGTGTTTGCACTTGGGGCACCTATACACAAAAAAAAGGAGATGGCCCAAGCGACTTCCACCCGACTAAATCTAAACTACTTAAAAGCAGTTCTTCGCAAACAGTTGCGGAATAAAAGGCCACTAGGCAAAACACAGAATAGTTCGAAACAACTAAAGGTCCTTAAATCAGTTCGAAGGAGATTAATCCACTGGAGTACGAGATCACTTCGGAGGAAATAATACAACCGTGAATAGTTTTCCCCGAGCGCTGTAAGGGTGTACTAAAGTGTGTGGGAAGAAAGTTATGGTTTGATTCTGTACGAATTCTTTTCCCGCTGTTTCGAGACGGATTCTCACACCCGAGCAAAAGTTTAATTACGGCACTAGGAAAAATTCTCAGCCTGTGTAAATAGGGGGAATTTAGCCTTTTTACGTATACTACCAGATACCGGAAACCATAAATCGTCGTGGGCCGGTTATCTGTGCTGTCCCTGCAAGCTGCTAGGGATGGACGGCGGATGCGTCGTCAGGTGATGAGCGTCGAAGATTCTAGCGTGCTGGATAAGGCAGGATGGCGGCCAATGTGACGTCCCAAATGGCACCGGGAGTCTCAGCTAAGATCGCTGCACCAGACTACTGCTAGAAGAATCTTGAAGTTCCAGATAGTTTGAAGATATCAAAACTGCAGGACATCGGCTCATAATTTTCCAATGAACCACAAACATATTTATAATCTTTTCACCCCGAAGACCATATCAAAAATTTGGGTCGACCCCCAAATTTCCTTCTGACCAATCACGTGGTGGAGCGCAGTCAAAGCCGCACTGTGTAAAACTTTAATCCATGAAAAATCCAAAAGTACTTGTAAATGTTCTAATCTAAAAGCACTAATAGTCTCTAGTACCTCTAAGCCTACTGTATACCAAATTTCACTCAATTCGGTTCAAAAACAAAAAAGTAGATTTGGAGAATTGAAATCTAAAAAATATTGCCTAGGCCCTAGCTCCCCTACTATGATCTAAAACAAGACATGTGATATATCAAAATTCGTGTCACAAGGATGCGCAACTTGTGGCTATAATGGATTTTTGAAAAAGACTTTGTTTTAAAAGATATTTAAAAATTTCACTTTTTTCAAATCTAAAACTCTTAATCGGCAATAACTCCGTTGTCAAGCGTCGGTCCGAAAACCTAATCACACCAAAATGTGAGGCTCGGCAGGACGCTTATTTTGACAGACGCCAACCTTTACCACTTCGAATAGTCCCGGAGTTATTCGCGCTTTATTGGAAAAATTGTACCAAAACTTAAACCACCTACTAAAACACCCCCGGAGAGCAAGAGCCCGGGATACAGGGTGACCACAGAATAAACTAAAATACTAAAATACCAATCTGTAGGCTTAAAAAGTGACCAGAAAAAGGCGATCCTACGACACCATGCACTTTTTGTTCTTTAAAAACCCATGTCTGTTAAAAAGTTCTTAGTTGCTGGCCGGAATCTTATTGCATTGGACGTAACGTCTCAATAAATGCGGGCCCCAAACTTGGGGCTACGTGCCTGGCAGTTTCGATTGGCGTTCCAAAAAAAGAAAGTAAATAAATCAGTCGCCGCTTCGGCATTCTACGTCCTTCTGCAAAGGAACGATGGAAAAAATATCGTCCCTTTTGTCAATTTTTGTTCCTTTGTATAATTTACTGAACGAATTCGATGACCCACTTATGGGACATTTGTCTAAAAAAAAGTTGTATTTTGTATGTATACGTAGAGGGTGTTTCAAATTGGATACTTTTGGACGGTTTAAGGGAGAGCTTACCAGGGAAGATAGAAAAACAACTAAATCCCATTTCCGAAACTTTTAAGAGAAGTTTAGAAGTGAAAACCACATCCTGATATGTCAACCCAAGCAACAATTTTCTGACCAATGACCACATACGTCATCTAAATGGACGTTAATTTGGGACGTCGTTGAAGTTAGATTGGGATTGGGATTGAGATTGACAAATATTACAGCGGACCAAACAAATACTGATTATAGAATACCGATTCCGTTCGGTATAAAGGAGTTTTTTAGGGTGAGGATTAGGAGGAAAAATTATGAAGTTGAAAGCCCCAGGGGGGGGGTACCATCTAGTATCTCCGATTTAATTCAAAATTGGGATGTAGCGGTTTTTGTGGTCGAGGATTACGGATTTTAAAAAACTATAAAGTTGTCAGCTTCCTGCTGAGTTGGGGGGGGGGGCTACCATCTAGTATTTCCGATTTCATTCAAACTTGGTATATAGGGGTTTTTGGAGCCGAAAATTAAGAAGTTTTTACCAGATTTCAAAAATTAGGTTAACAGCTTCTGGAGGGGGGGTATCATCCAAGTATCTTAGATTTAGTTTAAAATTGATAGAAAGGGGTTTTGGGGGTCAAGAATTACGAATGTTGGTTCAGATTTCACAAATTATGAAGTTAAGAGTTCCCCGCGGGGGAAGGGGGCTATCTAAGTACACCAGATTTAGTTGAAAATTGTTATATAGAAAGCGTGGGAGGCGAAAGTTATGAATGTTCTCAAATTTCACAAATTATAAAGTGAACAGCTGCCCGAGGGGTAGGCTATTCCATCTGAGCATCTCAGATTTGTTTAAAAATTGATATATCGGGGTTTTGGGGGTCGAGAATTAAAAATTTTGGAGCAGATTTCCAAAACTATGAAGTTGACAGCTCTTCGAACACAGGGGGGCACCTACTAGTAGTATTTTCGATTTTGTTCAAAATTGATATTTACGTGACATTGTCACGCCATATGTTATGCACAAATCGATAGCTGTCAAAATGAGCTAAATTCAGCAAATGGTTGTGTTTTTTGTGTTGTTTTTTAATATATTAAAGTCAGTCTTGACGTTGTCACGCCATATGGAATACGTGAATCGATAACTGTCAAAATAGCCTTTTAATATGGATAATTTATGTTTTCTGCGCGAGACCCTAAATTACGGAAAAACATCCTTAAATTCAGAAAATGGTTAAATTTTGCAAGTTTCTTAAAGTTTTAAAATTTTTAAATACCAATCGTGACGTTGTCACCCTATACGGTATACATGAGTCAGTAGCTGCCAAAATGCCCTTTTAACTCAAATAATTTTTCTTTTCTGCCCGAGACCCTAAACTACGGAAAAACACCCTTAAATTCAGAAAATGGTTAAATTTTGCAAGTTTTTTAAAATCTTAAAATTTATAAATACCAATCGTGACGTTGTCACCCTATACGGTATACAAGAATCGGTACCTGTCAAAATGCCCTTTAAATATAAATAATTTTTATTTTCTGCGCGAGACCCTAAAGTACGGAAAAACACCCCTAAATTCAGAAAATGGTTAAATTTTGCAAGTTTTTTCAAATATTAAAATTTACAAATACAAATCGTGACGTTGTCACCTCATACCGTATACAAGAATCGGTAGCTGTCAAAATGCCCTTTAAATACAAATAATTTTTATTTTCTGCGCGAGACCCTAAAGTACGGAAAAACACTTAGTGGATAGTTACCGTATGGAATGATAACGTCACGATTGCTATTTATAAATTTCAAAACTTTAGAAAACAAGCAAAATTCAACCATTTTCTGAATTTAGGGATATTTTTCTGTACTTTAGGGTCTCGCGCAAAAGAAAAAAATTATTTATATATAAAGGGCATTTTGACAGCTACCGATTCTTGTATACCGTATGGGGTGACAACGTCACGAATGCTATTTATAAATTTTAAAACTTTAAAAAACTTGCAAAATTCAACAATTTTCTAAACGTAGGTTTGTTTTTCCGTACTTTAGGGTCTCGCGCAGAAAAGAAAAATTATTTGTGTCAAAAGTGCATTTTGGCAGCTACCGACTCATTTATACCGTATGGAGTGACAACGTCACGAATGCTATTTATAAATTTTAAAACTTTAAAAAACTTGCAAAATTCAACAATTTTCTAAACTTAGGTTTGTTTTTCCGTACTTTAGGGTCTCGCGCATAAAATAAAAATTATATGTACTTAAAAGGCATTTTGACAGTTACCGATTCATGTATACTGTATGGGGTGACAACGCCACGATTGGTATTTATAAATTTTAAAATTTTAAAAAACTTCCAAAATTTATTTTCTGAATTTAGGATTGTTTTTCCTTACTTTAGGGTCTCGCGAATAAAATAAAATATATTTGTATTTAAAAAACATTTTGACAGTTACCGATTCATGTAAACCGTATGGGGTGACAACGTCAAGATTGATATTTATACATTTTAAAACTTTATAAAACTTTTAAAATTCAACCATTTTCGGAATTTAGGTTTGTTTTTCCGTACATTAGGGTCTCGTGCAGAAAATAAAAATTATTTGCATTTAAAGGGCATTTTAACAGCTACCGATTCTTGTTCACCGTATAAGGTGAAAACGTCACGAATGCTATTTATAAATTTTAAAACTTTAAAAAACTTGCAAAATTTAACAATTTTCTGAATTTAGGTTTGTTTTTCCGTACTTTAGGGTCTCGCGGATAAAATAAAAATTATTTGTACTTAAAGGACATTTTGACAGTTACCGATTCATATACTGTGTGGGGTGACAACGTCACGATTGTTAATTATAAATTTTAAAACTTTAAAAAACTTGCAAAATTTCACCATTTTCTGAATTTAGGGGTGTTTTGCCGTACTTTAGGGTCTCGCGTAGAAAATAAAAATTATTTGTGTTTAAAGGGCATTTTGACAGTTACCGATTAATGTATACCGTATGGGGTGACAACGTCACGATTGGTATCTATATATTTTAAAATTTTAAAAAACTTGCAAAATTTAACAATTTTCTGAATTTAGGGATGTTTTTCCGTACTTTAGGGTCTCGCTCAGACAAGAAATATTATTTGCATTAAAAGGGCATTTTGACAGCTACCGATTCTTGTATACCGTAAGGGGTGACAACGTCACGATTGGTATTTATAAATTTTAAGATTTTGAAAAACTTGAATAATTTAACCATTTTCTTAATTTACGCGTGTTTTCCGGACTTTAGGGTCTCGCGCAGAAAAGAAAAATAATTTGCGTTAAAAGGGCATTTTAACAGCTACCGATTCATGTATACCGTATGGGGTGACAAAGTCACGACTTGCAAAATTTAACCGTTTTCTGAATTTAGGGGTGTTTTTCCGTACTTTAGGGTCTCGCGCAGAATATAAAAATTATTTTTTTTTAAAGGGAATTTTGACAGCAACCGATTCCTGTACACCGTAGAACGCGACAACGTCACTATTGGTATTTATAAATTTTACAACCTTAAGAAGCTTGCAAAATTTAACCATTTTCTGAATTTAAGGGTGCTTTTCCGTACTTTAGGGTCTCGCGCGGAAAAAAAAAACTTAATTGCTTTAAAAGCGCATTTTGGCAGCTACCGATTTGTGTATACCGTATGGGGTGACAACGTCACGATTGGTATTTAAAAATTTTAAGATTTTAAAAAACTTGCAAAATTCAACCATTTTCGGAATTTAGGTTTGTTTTTCCGTACATTAGGGTCTCGTGCAGAAAATAAAAATTATTTGCATTTAAAGGGCATTTTAACAGCTACCGATTCTTGTTCACCGTATAAGGTGAAAACGTCACGAATGCTATTTATAAATTTTAAAACTTTAAAAAACTTGCAAAATTTAACAATTTTCTGAATTTAGGTTTGTTTTTCCGTACTTTAGGGTCTCGCGGATAAAATAAAAATTATTTGTACTTAAAGGACATTTTGACAGTTACCGATTCATATACTGTGTGGGGTGACAACGTCACGATTGTTAATTATAAATTTTAAAACTTTAAAAAACTTGCAAAATTTCACCATTTTCTGAATTTAGGGGTGTTTTGCCGTACTTTAGGGTCTCGCGTAGAAAATAAAAATTATTTGTGTTTAAAGGGCATTTTGACAGTTACCGATTAATGTATACCGTATGGGGTGACAACGTCACGATTGGTATCTATATATTTTAAAATTTTAAAAAACTTGCAAAATTTAACAATTTTCTGAATTTAGGGATGTTTTTCCGTACTTTAGGGTCTCGCTCAGACAAGAAATATTATTTGCATTAAAAGGGCATTTTGACAGCTACCGATTCTTGTATACCGTAAGGGGTGACAACGTCACGATTGGTATTTATAAATTTTAAGATTTTGAAAAACTTGCAAAATTTAACTATTTTCTGAATTTAGGGGTGTTTTTTTTGTATTGTATTTGTATTTAACGGGCATTCCTTGTATACCGTATAGGATGACAACGTCATGATTGCTATTTATAAATTTTAAAACTTTAAAAGACTTGAATAATTTAACCATTTTCTTAATTTACGCGTGTTTTCCGGACTTTAGGGTCTCGCGCAGAAAAGAAAAATAATTTGCGTTAAAAGGGCATTTTAACAGCTACCGATTCATGTATACCGTATGGGGTGACAAAGTCACGACTTGCAAAATTTAACCGTTTTCTGAATTTAGGGGTGTTTTTCCGTACTTTAGGGTCTCGCGCAGAATATAAAAATTATTTTTTTTTAAAGGGAATTTTGACAGCAACCGATTCCTGTACACCGTAGAACGCGACAACGTCACTATTGGTATTTATAAATTTTACAACCTTAAGAAGCTTGCAAAATTTAACCATTTTCTGAATTTAAGGGTGCTTTTCCGTACTTTAGGGTCTCGCGCGGAAAAAAAAACTTAATTGCTTTAAAAGCGCATTTTGGCAGCTACCGATTCGTGTATACCGTATGGGGTGACAACGTCACGATTGGTATTTAAAAATTTTAAGATTTTAAAAAACTTGCAAAATTTAACCATTTTCTGAATTTAGGGGTGTTTTTCCGTACTTTAGGATCTCGCGCAGAAAATAAAAATTATTTGTATTTAAAGGGGATTTTGACAGCTACCGACTCTTGTACACCGTATGGGGTGACAGCGTCACGATTGGTATTTATAAATTTTAAAACTTTAAAAAACTTGCAAAATTTAACCATTTTCTGAATATAAGGGTGTTTTTCCGTACTTTAGGGTCTCGCGCAGAAAAGAAAAATTATTTGTGTTAAAAGTGCATTTTGGCAGCTACCGACTCATGTATACCGTATGGAGTGATAACGTACGGTATTTATAAATTTTAAAAAATTAAGAAACTTGCAAAATTTAACCTTTTTCGGAATTTAAGGGTGTTTTTCCGTACTGTAGTGTCTCGCGCATAAAAGAAGAATTATTTGAGTTAAAAGGTCATTTTGGCAGCTACCAATTCATGTATACCGTATGAGGTGACAACGTCACGATTGGTATTTATACATTTTAAAACATTAAAAAACATGCAAAATTCATCAATTTTTTGAATTTAGGGGTGTTTTTCCGTACTTTAGGGTCTCGCGCAGAAAACATAAATTATCCATATTAAAAGGCCATTTTGACAGTTATCGATTCATGTATTCCATATGGCGTGACAACGTCAAAACTGACTTTAAAATATTAAAAAACAACCATTTTTTGAATTTAGCTCATTTTGACAGCTGTCGATTTGTGCATAAAATATGGCGTAACAATGTCACCTTAATATCAATTTTGAACAAAAATTGGTATTTATAAATTTTAAAACTTTAAGAAACTTGCAAAATTTAACCATTTTCTGAATTTAAGGGTGTTTTTCCGTACTTTAGGGTCTCGCGCAGAAAATAGAAATTATTTGTGTTCAAAGGGCATTTTGACAGCTACTGACTCGTGTATACCGTATGGAGTGACAACGTCACGATTGGTATTTATAAATTTTAAAATTCCAGAAGAAGAAACTTGCAAAATTTAACCATTTTATGAATTTAGGGGTGTTTTTCCGTACTTTAGGGTCTCGCGCAGAAAAGAAGAATTATTTGAGTTAAAGGGGCGTTTTGGCAGCTACCGACTCATGTATACCGTATGAGGTGACAACGTCACGATTGGTATTTATACATTTTAAAACATTAAAAAACATGCAAAATTCATCAATTTTTTGAATTTAGGGGTGTTTTTCCGTACTTTAGGGTCTCGCGCAGAAAACATAAATTATCCATATTAAAAGGCCATTTTGACAGTTATCGATTCACGTATTCCATATGGCGTGACAACGTCAAAACTGACTTTAAAATATTAAAAAACAACACAAAATACACAAACATTTTTTGAATTTAGCTCATTTTGACAGCTGTCGATTTGTGCATAACATATGGCGTGACAATGTCACCTAAATATCAATTTTGAACAAAATCGGAAATACTACTAGATGGTGCTCCCCTGTGTTCGAAGAGCTGTCAACTTTATAGTTTTGGAAATCTGCTCTAAAATTTTTAATCCTCGGCCCCCAAAACCCCGATATATCAATCTGAGATGCTCAGATGGAACCGCCCACCCCTCGGGCAGCTGTTCACTTTATAATTTGTGAAATTTGAGAACATTCATAACTTTCGCCTCCCACGACCTCTATATAACAATTTTCAACTAAATCTGATGTACTTAGATAGCCCCCTGTTTACTACTGTACTGTTAACTTCATAATTGGTGAAATATGAACCAACATTCGTAATTCTTGACCCCCAAAACCCCTTTCTACCAATTTTGAACTAAATCTAAGATACTTGGATGATACCCCCCCCCTCCAGAAGCTGTCAACCTAATTTTTGAAGTCTGGTCAAAACTTCTTAATTTTCGGCTCCAAAAACCCCTATATACCAAGTTTGAACGAAATCGGAAATACTAGATGGTAGCCCCCCTCCTAACTCAGCGGAAAGCTGACAACTTCATAGTTTTTTAAAATCCGTAATCCTCGACCAAAAAAACCGCTACATACCAATTTTGAATTAAATTGGAAATACTAGATGGTACCCCCCCTGAGAGCTTTCGACTTCATAATTTTTGAAATATGATCGAAAATTTGAAATCATCACCCTAAAAAACTTCTTTATACCGACTTTAAACGGAATCGGTATTCTATAATCAGTAATTGTTTGGTCCGCTATAATATTTGTCAATCTCAATCCCAATCCCAACCAGCTTCAACGACGTTAATTTGGGTATATAAATTAGTGATCTTCAGACGGTCTTGTATATTAAGACAAATTTCCGTTGCGTTAACGTTAGATAATACTGCAGTAACATTGTTACCATCTACCAACGTTTAGCCGATCTGTCACGCGTTGGTACATTGTCTAGTAAACCAGTGACGTCGTGTGGACGTTTTTATGAGACTCTAGTTACGTTCTGCCGACGTATCAACGTCTAAACAACTTTCACATTGCCTGAACTTGCGACGTTTCTAGCCTGTCTTGCGATGTTTTCCGACCTTAGTTTTCACGAACTTTGGTGCCCTTTTCTTATGAAGAAGAAAAGTTTCTCATGGCATTATATTCTTCATCTCTGCCGCAGTTACGTACAGCAGATCGCCCTATCTCTCTCTAGATTTTAAAGAACTGCTCAACTGGTCAGGGCCCTAATTCTTGAATTTTGAGAGAAGGATCGATCCCTCAAGAGAAGGGATCAATCCCGGGGCATGCTCGCCTGAGAAATGGGACCATTCCCTGGATTTGAAGTTGGGGAGCTGGAACATCCAATTTTCTGTAGAATGAAATGAGCGATCACCGCTCAAGAATACGAAATGCGTTCGACGTGGGATCATTCGACACAAAACTATGTCGTTCCCTGCCCAAGAATTAGGGTCCTGAAAGAGAGATGATATTATCCTACAAGTATATGGGCGAAAGAGAAAGACTGGTACTCTTTAAACAGTAATGTCTGATCCACAGCTTCACTTCTTGCCGCTCACTAAAAATACTTTTTGCTTTTGCTTCTAAGAAGTAGGATCTTTGAAGTGTCCTGCCATATTTGAAAAAACTAAATTTTATTTCACAGTTCACCGCCCATTTATTCAGAAAAATCGAATAAAAAGTAAGGTTATGGAGACTGTCAACTGTCATCGGCGGAATTGCTGGAGCGTTTTCCATTCGAATGTTGGGTTGATAGTAACCAGCGGTCGTGGCAAGTGATTCATTTGGGAATGTTTGACGACTGTAGTCCATTTGCGTGTATTTTTTGGGATTCTCATAATATTCGCCATTCTTGATGCCGTCGTTTGTGTTCGAAAACGGCAAAAAATGCTACAAACACCATTGAATGGCATTTTGAAGTCCTAAAAAGAGGGCTTTGGTAGCATTAATTTTTTTACGTTAAAAAAAGTAATTCTTTTTGTTTAAACACAAACAAATCAAGGGCGTGCGTGTTTTTTCATTCCTTTTCTAAGCATATTTGTCAGTAAACCTAATTGCGTTTTTAAATTTTGCTCCCATAGTGACCATATAAATACTATTTAATAAACGGTAACTATCAAATTATAATTTTTTTGCCATTTTCTAAAGTTCATTTTACTAACCGAAAATCCCAAAGTTTGAGATGGGCAACATTTTGGTTAGTGAAACACCACCAAAAAATCAATAACAAAGAGGGCCCTAGTGTAGTTATTTTGGGTCCTATCTTACGACGTTACAAGAACGATTACTATTCCGATTCCAGTCACTGCACAACGACGTAAGGACTCAAAAATCATCCACCATTTTGGTGTAAATCCGGGTCGGAATGTTGGCTAAAACGACGTCGCATCATAACGTCGAGTCGCATTTAACAACGTCGCTAGGCCGTTAAATTGCTGCTTGGGAAGTCATGTTCGAGCTACGGGGGCTTTTTGAAAAGTCTGCATTTTGGGATGTGGTCTATAACTTTTTTATTTCTGAAATTTTCTGTTTGGTGTAAATGACTTTTTTTGTAGATATTTTAAATCAAAATTTCAGTGTTAAACGGGATTTTCTCTGTCAGTTTTAGTATTTAAGACTTAACACAAAGTTGTTATTTTTCCTATGGAAAGTTCGTTTTTTAGTCCACCATACCAATGTGATATGGGAGACTACTAAAATCGTGAAATTTTTGACTTTTTTTAATTTATTAAAAATGAGTTACTAAGGATCCCAACCATCTTAATCAAAAAAAAAAAAAGTTGTCTGTCGGTCTGTTGTCTGTCTGTATACACAACAACTCAAGAACGCCTATATCGATTTTAACAAAATTTGACACAAAAATTCTCCATCGGCTGACCATCTACTGATTAACTTTTGGGTAGGGTGGGGGGGGTTGAAGGGGGAAAAAGGGGGAAAAAGGGGGATAAAATATTTAAAAAAAATTGTAACTTTGGAACAAAAGCCAGTAGCGATATACGGTTTTCAGATTTAAGTTTCCATGAATATGGACTACAAACTTTGTTATAAAATCCAAATTTGTGGGAGCTTTAGTTTGCGAGTTATTTGAGAAAACGTTAAAATGTATAAAAAATATCATAACTTTAGAAGTAAATCAGCTATTGATATGCGGTTTTTAGATTTTGGTTTTCGTAAATATTAAAAAGTGTGCTAAGGCTAATTTATAATTTAAAATTTAGAGACAGCTGTCGACCGACATTTATTAAATACATAAAGGTGTAACTTAAATAGAGACATTATGTTTACCATAGTTGCGATCAGAAATAAGGTAAACAATTTGGCGACAATGCCAGATTGCGCTGAAAGTTGTATCTTTACACGTAATGTTTTTAAAAACATTATTTTTATAACTTTATCATTTACATGCAATTAGGCAAATTCTCAGGTTTGTTTTTTTAAACATGGAGAAACACCTTATTATTATTCAAATATATAAAAAAATTTAGGTATATTATATAACTGCATTTAAGTTTCCTTGAATCTTCACAATTTTAAATCAATAAAGAATTTATAATGTAGAGGTACATGTTATGGTACGTGAAATATACCTCATTTTTTCGATCGAAATATGATATAAAATACCTGATATTTCGGCCGAAAGAATAATTATTTTTATTTCCCAGTATATATCGGGAATAAAACCTACAACAATGTGACAACCTCGCATTTGTGGCGGGTCAGCCATATAAACGTGTGTACGCTGCTTGTTGCTTTAGCATAATCGAGGTTTTGGTATATTTTACAGATTAATCGAGAGTTTTTTAATATTTTTTCAATAGATTTTTAAGTGTCTGTGGCAAAAGTGATGTGACAAAGTGCGTAGTGTGACGAAAACTGGAGATTGCAGGTGAAAACTAAACATTTCACAGGTTTGTTATCATATGTTTTTTCGACGCCATCTTGTGATAGGCCGCCATAGGCGTGCAACTAGAATTAATAAATATAGGAAAGAAATAAGTTTTTTTGGGATATTTTTGCGAATTTGTGATAAAAACAATATGGTAAGAACTTATAATTAATTACACTATATTTGGTATAATGGACCAATCCCAGCTACGACATTTTTAAATATCCTATATGAGTAGCAAAAATGTAAGAGGTGCGTATGATATTTATTTATAACTACATTCACAGTTTTGATACTATCTGTAGTCAGCTTACTTTTTCTGCTGAGATTTGTTTGTTTGTCTCGGTATAAATATAAATTTTTAAAACATTATTATGTCAGACACAGGATAAAGAATGTATGTTTGTTACAACTTTTTATTTATAATATTTACATAATTAGATACTCTACATAAGATTTTTGGGTATTTATTAAAAATGTAAAGATACTTTAATACGTAATAAATAAAAATTATGGTAGAGTGTATAAATTCCATTTTTTTTACACAACGAAAAACCATCATATAGTACCTATAATATAGGTATCATCATTTTTCATTC
Source organism: Oxystoma pomonae (assembly GCA_963921995.1). Lineage (NCBI taxonomy): Eukaryota > Metazoa > Arthropoda > Insecta > Coleoptera > Brentidae > Oxystoma > Oxystoma pomonae. The sequence goes on from OY998164.1 coordinate 37,180,440, forward strand.
ATCACATTTGTTTTTTGGTAATTTGCCTAAACAGTGCGGAAAGTGATACTTTTCTGCACACGATGGCCGTTAAGGGCGAAAAACGCACGACACGTTTTTAGTACAACAATTTCCTACTTGCATAAAAAGCTTCTGCCTAAGGTTATATATATTTGGTATTTTTTAAATTAAAACCAAAAAATATTTTGTGTCCATTGTTAATTTAATCTAGTTTATAAATGCATCTAAAAACTCCAAATAGACTTAAAATTCACGCTATGCTAAAAAAATACTTTTACCTATGCTAATTTTTTAATAAAGTTTTGCAAGTCACTTGACGTTAAATAAGTAAAGAAACTACTTCGCAAATGAGTGTGAAAAAGTCTACTTTACATATCAATTTTAATATGGAAAGTTCAACTTCCCACACGCTGTGCGTAACAAAATAAGCACGGCGTGCATAAATAACGTGCGTGAAAAAACGTTTAACGCCCACAATTTTTTTTTCAAATGGTACTTTATGAACCAAATTTTTAAATTTTGCGTTTGAAATGTGTGTTCTAAAAACTACTTTTTGATCAAGAATGTCATCATAAACACTCGTAGGAAAAAAATTGTACCTAACCCTTGCGGAAGTGTCTTTCCCGCCCGAACTCCTCCCGTGCGTAAAAGTATCACTTTCTGCATAATTAGGTAGATAACTATCTGGAGAACATTTAAAAATTTAATATTTTCTATGTTATATCTTATTATATCGGTATTAATTATTAAGTATAAAAAAATGAAAGATTGTATTTCCAAAAAAATTTGACTAGTCTGAAAATAACGACCAAACCTTTTTACATTTATAAATGACGAGCCGCTTCTGGCCGCTGCTAAACTTAAGGTGGTTGGAGCATGTGTGAGGAGGAGCATGTCTTGTGCAGCGTTACAAGTGGAACATAAAATGATTTTCCCTAAATCTAACGACTGATCGCGTTTCAAAGCAATTTATAAATGACTTGATGGGTCTATTTTAGTTAAACATCTTTGATTAAATATAATATTTTAACTTTACCACGCATCTACATTTTTCGGCAATTAATGCACGCAAAAAAGATTGCTAATAATTATTTAACCAACTCAGACTTCCACAACTATTCTACCAGATCAGCTGGTTGTTTTAATTTGGATCATCATATTCGAACAGAATACGAAAACTGTCCCTCTTATATAGGAAAAAAACTATTTAATAAAATTCCTTATCATTTTAAGATTTTACCGGAAAATAATTTTAAATGAGAGATAAAAAAGTTCCTACAAAAAAATACTTTCTATACTGTGAATGAATTTTTAAACTTTAGATTTTAATATGTACTTTTTTGTTTTCATTTTAGTATTATGTGACGTTATAACACTTGATGTAATTTTACTATTTGGCACAATGTTGTGCAACTAGTTTTGACAATGTACGTATCTGCTGTAAAAATGGCTTTTGTCCAATAAAGTATTTATATTTCTATTCTATTCTTTCTATTACCCAAAAATTTTTTTATAGGGCCCAAATCTTTCAAAGCTACAGTTTTCGAGATATTTTCATTTCCTTTTAACATAAAATAATTGATTGTACGTTGGACTATCCGTGCTTGCTAGCACCAGTTTTTTATTTGATTTTTTAAGTCAGCTTTAAATTTCCTCCCAAATAGCATTTTTCCATTTTTCGACTAGTTTTATATGGCATCTAACGTCAGAGGGAGTATAAAATATCGTCAGTTGACGAATTTAGTAGTTTAAGTCAAGGATTATACTATATCTTTCGTTATTACGACTTCTTAGCTTGTATAGATAGACGAATGTCGTCAAGATAATGTTTGGAGCCGTTGTGTGTAGTCTAGTGCAGATTCCCGACAACGCTTCAATGTCGTTAAGGAGAACGTTGGTATGTAGTAGAGAGTAAGACGTTAGCCCGACGTCTGAAGTTTTCTGACGGCGGTCCAACGTCTGTGCTGCCAACGTTGCAATCAGTAAATATCAGTTATGATATTATATTTATTCATTAATCCTAATTGTACTCTTCTTTGCCTACGTTAACCTTTTACTTTTTTAACTACTTTTTCAGCTTTTCCATTCGCCTTTGGCAATGGAATAGATAGACATGACGCAATGAAACTAAAATTGCAGTCAAGATGTACCTTCTCATCTCGCTCTATTGGTACCACTAAAGCGAGAGGGCAAGAGACCAATTGCATTCTCGTTTTATTGCTCCATGTCAAGCGGGCTTAAGAAATACAAAAATGACTTGCTGGGAAATAAATGGTCATTTTTAGCTGAGTCGACGAAAAATAGCTATCCCAGTAGCTAAAGGAAGGTATAGATCAAGCTTTATGATTAATTTGGATAGAAGCTCAACTTTAAACTGATCATAACTATAGGCGTTAAAGTAGTTTACTATAAACCGTTGTGTGTTGTACTGTACTGTACACTTATATAAACGTGTTTGCACAACATAAAACGGAATAAAAAATGAAAGGCAGTTGGAAAAGGCGCAAAAAAAAATTTGCAAGTTAGAATTCTTGGCTTTCCGTTAAAACTCACTGCTTCCACCTTTCTGGGTCTTGTTCCGATGTCGGACAGACGTAGTGGAGGAATATTTTTTGGAAGCAAAGTTCCCTAAACAGATTAAGTTAACTAAACACCACCAGCGGTCAGATACGACCCACCAGATCGAGTCCAACCAACATTTAGCCAGAACGGGCGACCGATTAAGTAAACAAAAATTTACTAGGGGTCAGAAACAGTCAGATTTTAAAAATAAAACTGGAGTTTCAGTAAAAATCGGGCAAGTTTCCTGGAATTCTGACGTAGCCATCTTTTCCTTGCGTTAGTTCTGGTTAAATAATAAAGCCGATCGAATATTTTGGATTTTTGTGTGAAATATCATGAACTACATCATTTAGGCATATTTTAAAAAGAATAATAAAGTTTTTTGTTCAATAAAATCTTATTTATTATTGAAAAAGTGAGAATATTCGTGGCGATCGTGTATTTTCGGCCCTGCATTGGTCACGTGTGTCAGTAAAGTGAAGTGCGTTACTAATTTTTGGTGCTCAGCCTGGTTTTCAGGCAAATCTCAATGTTCTCATGGGGTATGTGATAATTTTGACATGAGACACTGACGGCATCTTATTTATATCTGCCATCATTGTAAATATAAAAATCTAGCAATGTATTTTTGACCTTTGGTTGTTGTTTGGAATCAAAGCGTGGGGTTTTCCAAAATTTGGACAAAAATATTAACTAAGTTTGTTGTCCAGGCATTGAGCTATTTGCACTAAGCACGACTTTGTTTGTAGTACAAATTTCTGTATTCTCTCTATGAAACCCACGTATGACAACGTCGGTACAACCCGGATTTGTATTCCCTATTTTGGTATAAATTTGAGTCGGTGCGCGGTCGATCTGACCTAGCTTCCTGACGTCAGGTTGTCTATGCCAACGTCGAAACGACGTCCAAATGCTAATTGGGCTTTAAAATAATATTCACACTTTGTATTGTATTTTTTGTTTTTTTTATTTCTATAATAATTTTTATTTGTTTTGTAGCTACTTTTAATTTTCTATTTTATAGTATTTTAAAAAGAAAAAAAAAATGAGTAATAAAAGAAATTAAAGTATATAAAATTACAATAATAAAACCATTTAAAGCTGATATTAAAACTCAGATAAAAGAAGGGTCATTTTATAAGAAAAATAGGTACTTTTTGTTATATCTCAAACACTAAAAGTAACAGAGAAACTTCAGTTCGACGTACGAATTCTACTTAAATCTCTTAAAAATTAAGCCTCGCAAGTGGGGGTCAGTTTTTTTTATTTCCCCTCGAAGCACTTTTTACCTACCAAAAGTGCCCAATTTGAAGCACTCTATACGTAGCCTTAATTCGCAAAGTATAATTTTATTGTCAAAAGGTTATGAATTTATATATAGAGTGTGGATTCTTTAAACGGAACGGTGCTTCTAACGGGCTAGAATTTGGTTTTATAAAAAAAATCCGAAAACACGTCTACTGAGATTTTTAACTTTCTTTAATCGTAATATCCTGGATTTTTTTTATGTCCTTTTGTTTACGAGGTATGGCAAAAAAATATATTTTTTAAATAGGACACCCTGTATAGTTTGACATTTTTAAATTCTAAACAAAAATACCTTTTTGACAATACCACATACTAATACTCTATCTTTTATGGTTTCCAAGATAGAGGTATTTAAACTTGCATGAAATTGTTGTCTATGCCCTGTTTTACGGGGGATATTTGAATGAATATCCAAGTTTTCCATCCAGATTTAGATAAAAATATCTTGATTATCGTAAAAGATAGATCCTACTGTGTGGTATTGATGAAGAGAGAATTGTGTGCAGATTTCAAAAATTGCAATTTAAGGGTATTCTGTTTAAAAAAAAATAAAAATTCCATACCTCGTAGACTAAATGACACAGACAAAATCCAAGATAGCACGATTAAAGGAACTTAAACATCTTAGTGGACCTGTTTTTGGATTTTTTTATTCAACCAAATTCTAACCCGCTAGAAGCACCGTTCCGTTTACAGAATCCACCGTGTATATATGTGTATATACATACGACTTATACTTGTCCAAATTTAAAATCACGTGAGTGACATTTTTAAAAAAATCAGCTTTCACTTATGCGAGCTTACCGTGCATGTTTCGGTTGTAGGTAATATCTTTTTTTTTCCATTGGATAATTAAGGATTAAACGACTTACCTGTAAGGAAGTTCAATCTAAATTATACGAGATTGATCACATCCTATTAGATATACCAGGTAGTGATACTTCGTAGCACGTCATACGCAAGTTTTAGAGATAAGAAAAACATACCGCCCCTGCAGCCTGCCTGATCTCTGCTAGGTACCTCAGTATACTTCTACAGTTTTCCTGAAACACTAAGATCGCCAAGGGCGGGTTGACTAGTACTTATATAAATTACATGAAAAATACGTGAATATATAAATGGGAGGGTGTCTAATAGGATGTGATCAATCTCGTATAATTTGGATCGAACTTCCTTACAGGTAAGTCGTTTAATCCTTAATTATATTTCGATTAGGCACATCCTATTAGATACACCAGGTAGTTGTTTAGAGAATATGGCGATATTAGTTAAAAGGTTAAATAATAATAAGGAAACCACAAGGTTTAAAATTTAAATGTGTTTAAAATATATTTCTTAATATAATTAGCTAAGATATCTTTTGAAATTAAATGTTTGTTATAAAATCGATTGAACGTTTTCCTTTTTTCGGAACATCCCGCAGCCTTTCTAATACTACTAATTGATGCACCAACCCTTAATGCTGAGGAAGACACCCCATATTCTGTGCTATGTCCTTTGAAATTTGATTCGTTTTTTAGACATTTTTAAATCCACCTGCTAATGCTTTGGGATAGAGCGGGTTTATGAGGCTTTTTAATTGTTAAATTTGTTCTTTCGAAATAGTTTTGTTTTCTGTATGCAATATATAATGGTAAAACACAAATAGAACTCCAAATTTTCTTTGAAAAAGGGAACCTAAAAGCCAACAAAAAACAAAGAGTCAAAAGAAGTACCATTTTTATAGTTAATAACCCGAATGTTAAATTTACCAAAGGGTACAAGTTACCTATATAAGGTGGTTCCGGATACCAAGTTTATATTTCGGAAACTGAGGGCGCAGCTTCAAAATGCGTCTCATAAACCTATCTACCATTTCTAATTTTTCTGCTCGCAAATTAAATTTAGAGCAGACCTATATGTGTTAAGAGTTCAATATTTCCCAGTATTTTGAGATTCTGTTTCTAAAACGGATACAACTTGATTTATATTAGGCTGCAAGATGGTCTCAATATTATTGTCGCAAAACTTCCATCATTTGGAAAAAATAAATTGCATCTTCCCAAAAGTCCCTTTTACTATAGGTCAACTTGATAAGATTGCTACCCCCAGGAAAAGATTCTTTCATAGTGGGTGAGGTTCCCTAAAGAAGGATAAGAGTAAATCACCTTTCGGATATAAAACGATAACTTTTAAGCGAATCATGGATTCTAATTTTGGATACCATGCTTAAGTTCTCCAGATAGAATAAACCACCAGACATATCACATTATCGTTTTCAATTTTTTCTTTTTTTTTTACATTTTGGAAAACAGTGAGGAAGGACGAAATATATAATAATTAAGGTTTTTCTAATTCATTCCATTATAATTAGGCTGTAAAATAGTATGTGCTTTAACCACCACTCAAGTTCATTTTTAACTAAGAACCTAACAAGCATCTTCTTGTTATAGTTGTTCCTGTTAGCCTTTAAGGCACTATATTTTTCTCGCTCAAGAGTTTTTACGTACAACAAGCCGTACTCTATACAAACCGAGGCTAGCCTTCCTATAATTTGCGAAACCTCTTTAATTGTTATTTTATTTTATTTATTTTTTTTTCTTTGAATAATCTTAATGGCTGTTTTTATTTTTTTAATTCTTTGTTGTGCGATATATATCCACATCTTTTTTGCAATAAAGATAAATGCTAAAAATTGTATCTCTTGAGTCGGTTGTGTATAGTTTTTTAATTGTTAATAAAAAACCTAATCTTTTAGATAAGAACAACAGGCCTGAAAAGGTGGAACAAAAAAGTGCAGTGGCTAGACCGAATGATAAACATTGGAATTAAACTTTTGTTTTGAAAAGAAAATCTTCAATATTTTTTATATTCATCAAACATTGGAACTAAAAAATATGCATCTTTAAGATCTAATGTCGCAAGGAAACAGTTTTTAGTAATTAAGTTCTCTAATATCTTTTAGTTGAAGATAAGGTGGGCGAAAGAAATTTATGTAGGTTTCTAGGATTAAAGATAAACCTAAAAACCCCTGTTATCGTTCTGTCTTAAAAAATAGTTTAACAAAAACTGATCTTGACAGTTATTAACAGTTTTAACTGCTCCTACTTATAAATGTTGTATGCTTTTCTAAGAAATTTTTAACTCATTTCTGGTAAATTTTGGGGTTTTGGGGGTGAAAACTTGAAAAGGTTTGTCCACAAAGGGAATTTTGTAACCTTTTGTCCAACTCAAAGCTAATTTATTTTGAGTTATTTGATTCCACTCTTCTGAAAAAAAAATATTCCACAGGAATACGTTCTTTCACTATTTAGGTTTAGGTATTTTTGCGATTTTCGACAAAACGTTCGCTAAAAAAGAAAAGATCTGGATTTTGCGCAGTAGCAGTTTTTTATATTTTTGCATGAAACAATATTGTGGCCAATGCAAAATAACTTCGCTGATTCGGCAAGACCCAAAAGATCTTCATCAAGTACTTCGTCTCTCCCTTTTTTGTTTAGGCCAAATTAGAGAAAACCCGCTCTAAGGCTGTCAAATCTTTTCCCAAAATGGTTTACAATTTCAAGAGTTACGTATCTCTTTTTTGCTCTGTGGATGCTAGCATCCTGAATTTAATTTTGGTCCTTGAAGAATTTGGCAATTTTTCTGGGAATCTTGTAGTTTTCGAGGAGATTATTTTTAGTTTCCTGATCTATATATTCCCACAGAAAGATACTTCTTCCATCTGCAAGCTAGCTCTGCTGATATATCTGGACTCAATGTACTATCATCTGTCCCCCCTAATATAGTTTTGAAGGGCTGCCTGTCTATGCTAGAGTTCGGGGAACTACTAGTGTCTGACGAGTTAAGGAACTGTCAGATTCATCGTCACATATAATAATATGAAAAACGATGTGCTAATAATACTTTCTTAAATAAACATATTATAATCTACTTAGAGAATTGGACACCCGGTAGAGTAAACCATGCATCGGGAGCCTGCGATATAGCATGCGGATATAGCGCGTTAGGCAAAAAAATTCTGAGTCATGCTTCGGCTACATGAATAATTCGGTTGAGAATTTTTGTTAAATTACGACGGGTGAAGGGTTTTTGTTATAATAATTATTGTGGAAATTAAAACGTGATATTTTGGAAAGGGATTTTATTAACATTATGGAGTCTTTTTTTATTGAGACTAATATGGCGCGCATAAGTCAAAAACTATGCAGGGTTTAAGTTTTTATGTGTCATAAAAACAAATGTGTGTTTACAGAATAAACAAACCCATGCCAAAAATATTAGCCAATAGCCTAATATTTGTCCCACTCCATTATTTAAAACTGACAATGCGCCTTACTTACTTGAATCAGGACGCTTCCTTTCTTTTCCTTTCCCAGTTTCCTTATTTTCTTCTTTCGATAATCCATTTGCTTTTCACGTTTTCTTTTGTTAGATTTTTTCGGCATTTTATTCGTTCTGTCAGATTCGTCGTCACATATAATATATGAAAAACGACGTGCTAGTAAGTAAACATATGGAGTATTTTATTGAGACTAATTTAGCGGGCATAAGTCAGAAACTATGCAGGGTTTGAGTTTGTATGCGTAATAAAAATAAATGTGTGTTACAGAATTAACAAACCCATGCCAAAAAATATTAGCCAAAAGCATAATATTTGTCTCACTCTATTGTTTAAAAGCTGACAGTTTGCCTATATCTTGAACAAGATGCTCCCTTTTCATTTCCTTTTCCATGTTCCTCATTTTCTTCTTTAGGTAATCCATTTGCTTTTCACGTTTTCTTTTGTTAGATTTTTTCTTTAAAAGTGAATTTTCACAATTCGCGCGCGCGATTCCGTCTTCACGTGTCGCATAACAGCGCAAGAAGTATACTGAAGTACCTAGCAGAGATCAGGCAGGCTGCAGGGGCGGTATGTTTTTCTTATCTCTAAAACTTGCGTATGACGTGCTACGAAGTATCACTACCTGGTATATCTAATAGGATGTGCACAATCGAAGTATAATAAACACCGAAGGTATGAATTCAGCCAAACTAAATCCATAATGTGCTTCTTCTTCTGATTATTCTCGATTATAATAAAACCTCAGTTTTCTGGTTTTTATTTTGGTAGCCAAGATATCCCGTAAGAAAAGATTTTTGTTACAAACAAAGAATATGGTCAATATTAGATACTATAACGGGCCTTGCATTTTCGGAAAAAAAAGGCATAGCAATAACAACTCTCCAACTTAGCCTGGAACAAATTCAGAGCCAAAAACTTCCGGACGCCTTTGATTTTGCCCATGACCAATCCTGATTTTTAAATTATTTTCTTAGTTTTAAATGTTAGTATTGTTAGACATTTTGCAATCCTTGAGCCAATATAATATCTCATAGTTATAAGGGTCAAACGAACATTTCTTTGACAGAGTTTATTAAAAATCCGGCTGGCCTCGATATTGCTATTAGCGACATTTTTACGTTTAAGGTGTAATGATTCAACGCGTTCGAAATATTTGATATTTGATGCATAATTTACAGACAGAAGTTTAATAATTGCTGATTACAATAAGTTCCTAATTTTTTTATATATATTTTTTTCGAAATAAATTTTAACAGTATTTAAAAAACATTTATAAATCCTAAATAAATTTTAAAACATGTAAATGCCGAACAGATATGTATGTAGGTATGTAAAACTAAATTAACGGCACTACATATTTAAAAAGTTGTTATTGTTTTTTTACATAGAATGCTCTCTCTGCAATTATAAAAATTGACAGATATGTGCTTAAAACAAAGGGACAATTAATTGGATTTCAAAGTATTTTCTATAAAATATAAGTAAATATGTTAATATTCTTCTAGACTCTTAAAATTTTTAAGTTAGAATCAAAAATTAAATTTTTTATCGAATTCACTTTTTTTCAGTTTTGTAAGTACTTCTTCTCTTTAGTCCTTCCTACAATGAAATCGTTTTTCTACAAAAGCACACCGTCGGCAAAAGCTTCATGGACCATCGCCAGAATCTATACAACGTTGCTCAAACAATTTAAAATAAAAAATCCTGAATTTTGTTATTGGCTTTTATTTTAGCTACTAACGCCCTCTGACGTCAGCCATACTCTGGCTTGAATGCTTTGAGTTTCCACACATAAGTTTGATGTGGGTACAACGGTAATTTTGTTGACACTTTACTGCAATAAAACAAAAAACGACACAGAGCAGTCAAAAAATTAAGCATACAATAAAATTAAGTACGCCAGCACGCAAGTAAGCAAGCGGGCAAATGTCAATGTCAAATTTCCTCCGGGTTTTTGAATTTTCTCGCATTTAAAACATTTCTGGGGGTTTAGAAGTTCGAAAACATCAAATTTTTTTGATTTTCTTGGGAGAATTTAAAGAAATTTAAAAATAAATAAAACCTAACCTCGCAAGTGGCGCCTCACGCAGCCTGCAAAGCCGCGTCTGTCGACCAATTTTTAAACTTCTTAAAATTCTCCCAAGAAAATCAAAAAAAAAAATAGATTTTTTCGAACTTCTAAATACCTAGAAATATTTCAAACCTACCCTATTTCGAAAATAATTTGTACTTTTCGAGAAAATTCGAAGATTCGGGAAATTTGACATCTTGATTGCTTGAATGCCTGCTTGCTTAATTGTATATCCACTTTAAAAAGTGCTCTTAGAGGTAGGTAGATTTAGAATTTATTTTTAATAGAACCGTTTTTGGGAGCTTACTATTGTCTTCTTTTTCTAAATGCATGCGATCCTCCATACTCATACTCATACCAGGAAAAAATACCCGCCTGCACACCTTTTGGTCCCGCATGTCTAACCATCTTCTAGAAATAGTTTTCTCTGACAGATATGCGAAGTCGAAAAGTGTACAGGCAAGTATATTCCTGGTATGTTATAGTAACTATGTTATTGCAAAAACGAACCTAATATTTGCGGATATACATGTTTAGTTCATTCATTCGGTGATTCATGTATGTTTTAAAACTTTATTTGCTACATTTTTCGAATGTTATGTAGATGCACGAATCAATTTGAGATATCCCGTTTCATTTTTTATCGGTACCCTTACAGAGCTAGGAGCAAATAGCTGCCTCGTACTTTGACAAAAGGGACGAATATGAAAATCCCCTGGATGAGAAGAATATAAGAAATATAATATATTCCCTGCACAAAGATTCTCTTTTCTATTTTCGGCATTCTTGCGAGAATAAATACTGCATGTGCAAAGTGGTGGCAAAAGTCAAGCATATAAGGTGTAGTAAGTTTCTTTCTTTCTCTCTCTAATTATACTTGCTTTAGATAGCGATAAAAAATAATAAAGCAATACGAATCCGACCCAGCAATGGAACAGATCTACTTTAGAATTTTTGCGCTTTTTGAAAAGGTGTGGTAAGCTGTGTCATTTATCAGCGGTCATCCTGTGGTTTGCACATGGTAAGTGAAATGAATAGTAAATGAATAAATAATAAAATTGGCGAACAAAACTCTGAGTTAGTTACTGCAACCTTTTAGTGCCTAAACTACGTTTTAAATAACATAATGGAGTAGAAGCCAAACCACGATCCGACATCAGATCCGACAGAATTTGTCAATCGTACGTCGAGCGAGACTGATTTTCATAAGATACGAACGCTAGCGACGGTAGGGTGGCGTAGCGTTACCTCGCGTCACCTGATAAGGTAGCTGAAATAGCGTTAGTCAAGGTGGAAATGTCCATCTTTGCCGGTTGTCGTTTACTTAGTAGTTTGGCTTTTACTCTCTATTAATCTGTATAAATTCCCAAACGGGGGCGGACACAAGGGGTTCATAAAGTGTGATTTCGAGGATTGAATGAAAATTATTTCACGTGGCAATGTGTCGTCTATAACTTGCTATTTTTCATTATGACTATGTTTCTACGATCCTGGCAACATCAACATCCGTGAGATATTGAAAAACAGCATCATAAAAAATTAGGAAAAAAATTGTTTAATTAAATTTTTTCACACAGCTGCCCAACTAGCAATTTGTCGGCCACAACTTTTACTTTTTTTTATTTACTTTTATTTAAGCACAACCCTCTTTTACACTAATTTGATGGATGATTTCTTAGTTGAGTCAACGATGCGATCGCGACTAGTCGAGAATCTGTTTGGAGTGCAATTATTTGTTTCAATAATTAGAGTCCATTCCATTTTTATTTAGACAAAACCTAAGTGAGTTATAAGCCATTGGCCAGTGAGGAGCGGTTTTGGCCGGGGTAATTCTTTTGGTCATTGATTTTGACGTTAGGCTATGACGTAATTCAACCGTAACCCAACGAACCATTCGCTTGGATGGAACGGTCAAACTAACTGGTTAGAAAATTTTAGTAATAGCGCCAAAGGCAAAAATTTTCGGCTTAGGACCCACCCAACCTCTTAAGTTCAACGGTAACACAGTGTCGTCTATAAATGAGGCGCAGCCCTACCGGAGTTGCTTGCCCCAGATATTTTTACAAACAAAACCTTGAATCACCTCTAAATCTCATATCCAAAGACGTAACTCACCTTCAGATCAAGATTATCATCGAAGTTCTTAAAGTAAATTTAAAAATCGCTATTTGAAAATATACCCTTCTTCAAAACTAATGACCCGAACCATAACTCACCTCCCGAGCATGGTCATCTTTGGTCAAGACCAAAAGTAAAACAGCTGATCAATGACGTCACCATTTCCCCTATTTTGGTTAAAACCGGTGTCGCTTAGATGCAGTAGTCTTGACCAAATATGACCGTTCATTATTGGTCAATGGCTTATAAATCACTCTAACCTCATTTTCTACAGAACAAAAACCAGATTTTTAAGTTGCCAAAATCAAACACTCTAGATTTTGATAATGGGCATTAGAGACCTTTTGCACCTTTCATTTTTATGCCTTTTTACTTTATCGCTTATTTCGGGCATGCGCAGTTAGGAGGTAATAACGGAATCCCTTACTAACCGATAAAGTTTGACATTACCTGAGGGAGAATATATCCCTTATAATTGACATGGTTGCCGACGTTAAGCATAAAAACAAAAAATATAAATTGATTTTTGCATGCAAATATGTTCTGTGTTCTTTTTAATTGTAAACGATAAATGTCAATGTTTGATTAATCATTTTCTTTGGCTAGAATTTCGTAAGGAATGTAAAACATTAATTTGCACTGGCAACTATGACCAAGTGATCCCGTTTCTCTGTTGTGTTTTTGAGTTTTTAAAGATTAATAATAATTAAAATTCGCCGAAAAAAACACACGAAAAGAATATTCTAAATGAAAAATATTATTGGACAAATTCTTTTTGTAAATCTTTATAATAATAAATACCGTATAAAGTCGGCCATAAATAAATCAAAGGCGGCGTGCAAAAACGCGTTATTAGGCGATAAAGTCACCTAACGGGGATTTTTTACAAGAGGTGCAAAAGGTATCTATTATAACTACACTGCAAATCTAAATCACTGCGAATAACTCCTTATATGACGATATGAATCAAATGCACCAGAGTGAAAAAACATGATCAGGAATACTTTATGAATGAAAAATGAATATGCCTATTAAAGCATTTATGATAATCGTTGTTATTTGTATACCGAACATAACAAAGAAAACGCGATGCAGACCCAATATGCCTGAGAGAGACCCAGACTGGTCAGCGAAGTCACCTAAAATTCAATTTAGACGTTTAAAAATGCAGGACCGGCTTTTAATTTTGCGTATTTTTTATTACAAGCGTTTATGTAACTTTACCTCTATGTATGTTTATCTGTTCGGGTCAAATCTTGCAACACAATTTTAACTAATTTCCTATTGAATTCAAATTTGGTATACGATTATAGTTCCCAATAATATGGTATTTTACGCACCTTTCGGAGGGGGAGAAAGCGCCTAAGTTTGTCCGATTTTAACCAAAATTGGTACACGGGGGTTTTTGGGGATAAGGAATACGAATTTTGAATCAGATTTTAAAAATTATGTATGGCGGATTCAAGATGGGTAATGATTGGTCATGCTTTGCTAACAAATTTTATATTTGATACGCGTTTAAAGTTAAAGTAACAATACAATAATATTGTATTACTATGACGACCCTACGACGGGATTGGAGGGGGAAATTTGTCCGATTTCAACCAAAATTGGTGTAGGGAAGTTTTTGGGGGTAAAGAATACGAATTTTCAAATCAAATTTTTAAAATTCAATATGGCGGATTCAAGATGGACGATTTTGGGTCATACATTGCTAACCAATTTTAACTGACTTATACAAATCCAATTGTCTTCCAATTTGGTATGCGTTTATAGTTCCGGTGATAATAAAATAATATGGCATTATTAGGTACCCACCTCCCCCTAACGAGGGAAGTGTAGAGGGAAAAGATGTTTGTTTGATTTCAATCAAAATTGGCATACAGGGGTTTTTAGAGAAGGAGATTATGAATTTTTTTATCAGGTTTGAAAATTTAAATATGGCGGATTCAAAATAGACAAATCTAAAAATTAGAAAATACTTTTATGTAAAAAAGGCTTTTCAAATACAAGCTTTTATAAAATATAAAATACACTAAAAAGTAGAAAATAATTTTTAGCATTCTGATATCTTATGGGCACAAATTAAAACTAATAATGTCCATCCATATGTCAGAAAAATGTTAGGATAGCTTAGATGGAGTTGGGTTGGATTTACTTACTCTTGCGTTTCTCTGCTTTATAGTGAATTCAGATTCTTGCGAACTTCCTAAAATGCTCCCATTTTTTTATTATGATACCAAAATGCTAAAAACATTTTTCTACTTTTTAGTGCACTTTGTATTTTATAAAAGATTGTATTTGAAAAACTTTTTTTTGTATAAAATTATTTAAACTTGTAAACTTGACATATTTATAGCCAGCGGCTTTGGTTCAAAAGTTATGCATTTACAGATATATTAATACACTATCACACCATCCACCAAACCCCACCAAATTATTTTTTCTTCCAAAATTATCACACAATATAAATCTGAAACTGCATAATCGTAGCAGCTTAGGTTAAAAACTTTTTAATTTTCAAAGACATTATTATATTATCCTCAAAACCACTCCCCAGCACCAAACTATTTTTTAGTTTTTAGATTTGTCCCTAAATCGTCCATTTTGATTCCGCCATATTAAAATTTTCAAATCTGATTAAAAATTCATAATCCCCTTTCCCCGAAAACCTCTGTATAAGGTATATATATAAGGTATATCTTTTTCCCCTCCACATTCCTCGTTAGGGGGAGGTGGGTATCTGATAATACCATATTATTATATTGTCACCGGAACTATAAACGCATACCAAATTTGAAGACAATCGGATGTTTATGAGCCAGTTAAAATTGCTTAGCAAAACATGAGCAAAAATCGTCCATCTTAAATCCGACATTTTGAATTTTTAAAATCTGATAAAAAATTCGTATTCCCTATTGCTAAAAACCCCCGTATACTAATTTTAGTTGACATCGGACAAACTTAGTTGTTTTCCCCCTACCAGGGGTGTCTAATAATACCGGAACTATAATATCATACCAAATTTAAATTCAATCGAACATTCAGAAGTTACTCAAAAAATAAACTTAATGTTTTCTAATTTTGAGAAACAAATTATTTGGTGGGTGGTTGAGGGGGTGTTGATATTTATAAAAATTAATAAGTTTTTAGCTCTGTGTTTCGGACCTCCATTGTTTATATTTTATTTATACGCGACGTTTTAATCAGTGATCTACTATATTACGATAACAATAACAAAATGGCAACAAAATGTTTCAAAAACTCTCTATTATAATCAATACTCATAATAAAATTTAAACTAAAGTTCGGGTGGAAAATACTGTATGTGTATTACCTAAACTGATAAATAAATTATTTCTGTAAGATATTTTACATCACGCTAACGCGAACAAATTCCGATATTTATAAACAATGCGCAGTTCACTGTCAACTATGAAGATTTTAGCGCGTTCAATTTAAGACGATTTTATGAAATATAAAAAATATACTGAATTATAAATTGCATCAAAAAAACTTTAGAGATGTTGTTTAAACTTTAAAAATATTAGCTTTTACATAAAAAAGGTTCCCAAATTTCTAAAAATGTAAATGTTAAAATAATTTTTAAATTTTGTTTAAAAATTAATTAGCCAATGGGAACTGACACAGGGTAGTGCTCCGAAATTGGTTAGTTGAAAACATAACACAAAACTTGCTTGGGTTTAATGCGGCTAATGCATTGCCCTCACTGACGCTATAGAGTATGATCTATATTTTGGGGAGCGGTAAAAAAAGCAAATGGCTTCCGAAATAATAACCAGGCCGTTTTGTTAGACGCAAACGGAAGAAATAAGAGATCCTCCAGAAAAAAAACGAGAGATTTATAGTGCAAGTGATGTATACTTTATTTTATGATATTAGTAGGTTAATACCTATATCATTGATAAAAAACAATTAAAGTTTACGATTGCTTTTTACAGATCAGCCTAATTTGTTTTAAACATATGGGTAAACCCTGACAAAAATCATATCTGGTAGTGTATTTTTTTTAAATGTAGTACTCTGGCCAATTTTCAATATAAGGTCTATAATTCCTAATACGTGTTGGATTTTGCTTTCTAAAATGCAAAGGTATGTTTTGTCTACGTAAAGCTATATTTTTACAAACTACCAATACACTTTATTTATTTCTGTCACTGTCCATCAACCAAAGCAAATAAATATATCAACATTTTTGCGTCTTGTTTTTCATGGGTTGGTCTTTCGTGCAAGTTCTTTTTTAGTGAGCTTTTCAATAAAAAAATGTTTACATAAGTAGGTAAATAAGAATATTTCTATCTAAGTTATGTGAAAAAGTATTTATTTTGGTGAAAAATTATGAAAAATAAGTACATTTTTACCAAAATGATAACTTTATATGTTTTATGGTTATCGCCCAGACTGTGTGAACATATCAGTTTTAAACTTGTATAAATCGGTTAAACTATTACCAAAATGTGATTATTATTGCAATTGTATTGTCCATTGTGGGAAAATTGATATTGGATTTATCTTTAATTTTAAAACAGAGCAGTTGAACATCAGAAGTGCTTTAGTAGTTTTTAGTGTTTAATTAATTAGTTTTGAGTGTAAAGCTTTGTCCATTAAAAGTTTATCTTTTTAGTTACCAAAAACCTTGTTGGAGTTTATTTTCGTTTCAATCTTTTTATATGTTTTACCACCGGTGTCCCTCAAGGGAGCATATTAGGACCTATCTTTTCCATTAAATATTTTTATGCCTCATAGACATAAACGAAAAAACAATCGTCATGGCAAACTTTGCGGATGCCGGAAATACTATTATCCCAATAAGTAAGTAAGTGAAAAAGGGCGAACTAATTACCACATTAACAAAAACGGATAAATGGCTAAAAAAATCCCCTAGTATTAACGATGATAAAGTTAAATTTGTAAAAGTTTCAAAAATTTTGGGTATAACATTTGATATTCACTTAACCTTTAACGTCAATGTCGAATCCCTATGTGAAAAACTAATAAGAATGTGCTGCGCACTCAGGGTGCTGGAAAATTTTTTTAAAAACCCATAATTCTCTAAGATCCATATATTACGAAATGTTTTATTTAAACAGAGGGTATGGGGTTACACTATGTTTAAATATACTCGAATGTCTTTTTTCTTAAAAAGAGATCCCGACATGTTTGGACCATTGCTCTCAAACCATACATACAACATTCAATATGGTGGATTTAAGATGGACGATTTTATGGTAATGTTTTTCTAACCAATTATAACTGACTGAGCCACATCCGATTGTGTTCAAATTTGGTATGCGTTTATAGTTCCGGTGAAAATATAATAACATGGTATTCTCAGGTACCCCCCTCTCGGTAACGAGGGAAGTGGAGGGGAAAAATGATTTAGTTTCTTCGATATCAATCAAAATTGGTATATAAGGGTTTTTAAGGAGGGGGATTATGAATTTTTGATCAGATTAAAAGTACAAATCTAAAAATTAAGGGTGTGTGTTTAAATTTGGTACGCGTTTATAGTTCCGGCGACAATATAATAATATGGTTTTATTAGGTACACACTTCCTTCTAACGAGGGAAGTGGAGGTGTTTTTCGGGAAGAGGAGAAGAATTTTTGATCAGATTTGAAAATTTGAATATGGCGGATTCAAAATGGATGATTTAGGATACAAATCTCAAAATGAAAAAATAAATTAAAAGAAAAACTTTTAAAGAATGCCCTCAAAAGTAGAAAATAATTTTTTATCTTTCTTATACCATGATAAAAGCGATGGGCGCAAATTAGAAATTTTAACAAAATCAATGAAATCCAAATTTGTAAAATGGGCCCAAATCAGCTTTTATGGTCATTTTTTTTAACAGATATGGCGATTCCAATATTGAACTTCTCAATGTCATAAACTTTTCACACAATCCTGAGTTACCTTACATTATTTTAAGTGACTTTCACTTCAATTTTTGAGTGAATCAAAATTTAAATTTTCTACCGTGTATGCTACTTCGACTAAAACTTTCCGATAACTCCCTAATATCTAAAATGCCTTAACCTTATTATAAGGTATACTGCGACCACGTATATCGAACGTAACTTGGCAGACCATAATGGCTAGAGCGTCGTATTCGATATAAATCAAATTACTGAAAAGAGACATAAGTTTCTCTGTACGTCTAAGTCCCAGGGCGATCGCTTGCTCGGACTTTCCATAAGTTGCCTTGGAAAAGTAATAGTCAAAGCCGTTTGAGTTGCTTTAAGGTGATCAAAAGGGATTCAACTCTGAAATGCAACAATTTTTTAAAGGATTTTCTATGTTTTTAAAGACGATCCTGATGTAAGTCTTAGCACCTCTTTAGGAATTAGTATTCCTGAAATTAAGCGTCCTTGAATGTCCACAGAAAATTTTAGCGGGCAAAGGTAATTTTGTTGACACTTTTTAGTAATAATTTTATTAAAAAAAACTTTTAGAGAACCAGCTTTTATTAAATGTACTAAAAAATAGAAAATAATTTTTTATCTTCCTGATGTCATAATAAAAACGATGGGCGTAAATTAAAAATTTTAAATTCACGGTGACGAGGAGAACTAACAAAGAAAAGCTACATTCTACTTCTATTCGAATGATAAACATCATTCTTTCATCTAAAGAAGCTGAGAACGGGTGAGATTGCCGTGCTTGCCAAGCTTTTGAAAATGTCCTTAGGTAATAAAGTTATTATAAGGTATACTGCGATAAGATAAAAAATTATTTTCTCCTTTTTAGTGCATTTATTAAAAGCTTGTTCTTTAAAAGCTTGTTCTTTAAAAGCTTCTTTTAATAAAAATTGATTTTTTAATTTTTAGATTTGTACCCTAAATCTTTCATTTTGAATCCGCCATATTGAAATTTTTAAATCTGATCAAAAATTCATATTCCCTTCCCGAAAAACCCCTGTATGCCAATTTTTATTAAAATCAAATAAACTAAATATTTTCTTCCTTCACTTCCCTCGTTAGGGGGAGGTGGGTACCTGATAATACCATATTATTGTATTGTCACCGAAACTATAAACGTATACCAAATTTGAACACACACCCTAAACTTTTAGATTTGTGCACTAAATAAAATCTATATGTTTGTGGCGGATTTATAATGTCGAAACTACTTTTTTTGGGTTTTTCGCCACTAAGTTAAGGATATTTTTTGAAAAATATGTTAAAACCCACTGCGTAAATTCCTAAAGAAAAAAATTTGTTCGTTTGTCAGTGGTTTTTAAATAAGATAAAAAATTTGACTACACACACGCAAATCCTTACTAGAATCTAAGTACTTATCTGACGTTTCGGCAAAAATTCTACTGCCGTTATCAAAGAAGTTTATTCTTTTAAAAAGTTTTTTTCGCTTCTTTTTTAAAATATCATCAATTTTTGGAAAGCCTGTTAAAAAAAAAATTAAAGCACTAGTGTTTTTTGACAGCTGTCAACCAATATATCAAAAATGTTTTAAAAACTATTTTTTTTTCAATTGTTTTAGCTTCAAAATAAACTATATATTTCTCTATTTACTAAGCGGAATAAAGAAAATACCACACAAGGACATTATTGGCAGCCCATTTGGGGGCCCTCACTGAAGGCCCAGGGCCTACCAATATTTTTTTCATGAGAAGGTACCACTTGTGGCACCTTTCGATTAAATAACTTTTTTTGACATCTGTCAACCCATGTGTTCAAAATTTAAAAAAATCTATTTTTTGTTATTAAGGATGGTTATAAGTTCAACGCAGAGCCATATTTTTTAAAGCATTTGACCCAATCGATTTCATAAAATTTTTTATTCGATTCAGGACAACCTCAATTCGGTCCTGTTTTATTTAAAAACCAACCTTCCTCACCACTTTGACAACAAAACACTGAAAAAGAGGTACATTAGAAAAGCCTTGCACTGCTAAAAATTGAAACCACCTTAAAAAAACACTAAAATGTTAAAATAAAATAATTCTAGTTTTTATATAAAACCCTCTACCATTTACCTAGCGAGTTAAAATAATACAGCCTCCGGTGGTATTTTTGTATCGAACTTAGAGTATAGTCTGGTTGCCAAACCACGATTTTTGCCTCAAGTGGGAAATGAATGGTACCAGAATTTTTTTTGCTGATTTTGTTAGCCAAAATGCTCTATTTTAAGAATCCGATTGATGCCACTCTGGCACCCTTGGTCATTTTTCAAGTGAAAAAACTACAGAAAAAATATATCTGAACAAGATATTGGTGTGTGGAATATCATTTCAGTTGGATTTGAGTCGCCTAACACCAAATCAGGTATTATTTTTATTCTGGTGGTAACTCTTACTTAACGAACAGATTTCGACAGCTCCGCTCAACCATTTTATAAAACTAATTAATTGCTTTTGGGCATCATCCCCTATTTTGAAATATTCAAGATGGCGGCCGTGACGGGTTGTGGTCAAAAAATCAAAAGAGAAGCATATTATTATAGGGTTCTTGGGTCGGCTGAATTCAAATCTGTTGTTAAAAAAATATTTTGCTGTAACTTGGAGAAGTGGGGGGTAATTTATGGGGTAAGCACGAAATGGAGACTTGACGAAAATAGCTATATATCTTGAATATTTCAAAATGGTGGATGATGTCCAAATGTCAATAATTATTTTTATAATGGGGTTGAGCAGAGCTGTCGAAATCTGTAAAAAAACTTATATAAAATTTGTTCATTAAGTCCGCACATAAACAGTTTTACTGTTTGCCCCATAAATACGCCCACACCACTCCAGATTACCCCCAAAAATTTTTTTAATCACATCTTTGAATTTAGCGAACCCGAAAACCCTAAAATTCATGTATTACATGTCTATGTTAGTAGGTCGATGTTTTTCATAAAATCAACTATCCCCTCCGTTGGGGTACCCCCCAGAACAAAAATAATATCGGATTTCGATTTAGGTGACTCAAAGTCGACTAAAATTATGTGCCACTTACCTATATTATGTTCAGATATTTTTTTCTTAATTTTTTTCACTTAAAAATAGCCGCCATCTTGGATTTTTCAAAATATCCAAGGGGGCCAGAATGGCATCAATCGGATTCTTAAGCAAATCAGCGAAAAAATTTCTTGTACCATTCATTTCCGCCTTGTTTTTATTTCCTAGTACACCGTAATCGTCGTATCATTCAGCACACCGCATGTGGAATGCCCGACCTCGTCACGTATCGAGGGCACGGTAATCCGACACCACTACCGTACGCTCGGTTCGATTAGATTGGCCTATGTCCATACACCCCTTTATAAATAATGACGTATGGCTCAAAATAGCTCAAAATTTTACGACCATCTCAACACGATTTTAATGGCTCATTTACGGTCCTAGGATAATAATAAAACTTAGACGTAAACCACAAGATGTCGTGACAAGCCATTAAACTTTATTTTATAAGAGCACTACTTGAGACAAAAATGTGAATTATTTTTCTATATTTTTAAGACAACAAATATTTATTAAACGTAAATAAATCCAATAAAATTTTAGTACCTAACCAAAAATATATCCCTTTAAATTGTCATATTACGCATTTTTAAGGGAAAAAAATCTTGTTTTTAAAAAGATATATGGAGTCCCTTAGTAACCTTATTTTTTTTGACGTTTTAGATAGAACGTTATTGAAAATTCAGGCTATGAAGATTGTTGACTTAAAAGAGTTCGCGTTTGACATTTTACATAGTCGTGTGCGGTAAAGTGCACTTTACAACACTTTTTTGGATGTGAAAGATTGTACTTTACTGCATACTGTACGGTAAAGTTAACGTTATGGCACTTTACAGCACACTGTGCGATAAAGTGACTACGTTTTTTCGAAATTTTTAAGGCTTATAGCTAAAATATTGTAACTAAAACATGCGTAAAGTGTCTTTACTACTTTGTCTTTAGTACTACTTTCGGTACTTATTAGGTAAATAACTATTTAATAATTTCTGATATTTTCATTGGTCGTAGGTAATGTATAGTACACTAACTCGCATGTTATGGTCATTACACGCTCAGATAAATTAAAACACTCGCCTACGGTTCCCGTCTCAAACTTCATTTTCGCGTTTAATAATCATGATAACATTCTTGTTATGTACTAAATTTCGCAAGACTTGTATAAAGCGTCCGGCAGCTTGACAGTTGATGGAGATATCGCATGCTCGTTTTAAGACAAACCTCGGTTAATACGACGTTATCCGATTGCGTTGTACTAAGGGTCTATTCTTGAATCGAGAGAAAATTTTCTCCTAGGTAGTCAAATTCTCTCGCTATTATGCATCTCATTCGTCCTAATCTTCGGTTTAAATCGGTTTCTCCCACTTTTACCCGATATTGATCGAAAGTAATTATATTGGTCTGGACTAACAGAATTACTTTGGATCAATATCGGGCAAAAGTGAAAGAAAGAAAGAAGAGATTTGAACCAATGAGATGCATAGTAGCGGGAGAATTTGACTCCCTGGGAGCAAATTTTCTCTCGATTCAAGAATAGACCCACTGGACGCTCGATACAAAAATTCCCTAAGCGGTTTTAGACGCAAAGTTCACTTTTTTTTGTTGTTATACTTTAAGTGTCTCTTTTTTTGACGTTGTCTAATTTTTTTAAAGTTTTTATTTCAACTGGCGTTAATACTAGCTACTAAAGCTAGGTACATTCGGGGTAACCATGCATACTAAATATCTAGACAGACCATTTCTGTTAATATTTATTGTACTGGCGGTGTAGGATATACGGAAGCACAAATTTTATTTTTAAATTATTTGTCTCTCTGATTGTTTGATTCAGAGCATCAAAAGTTATGATCCAGCAAAAAGTGGGAAAAGCTGCCAGTAAACACTTACTTTGCTTATACGGACCTCTTAAAGCACTTTTATATAAGGACGGTTTAAAAATGTTGTCGTATAAACACTACTAAAACCGATTTAAGCACTAAATCGATTTTATTTTAAAGCGATTTAAGAAAGCGGTTTATCGCTTAAAAACCCATTTTAGGGTCGTTATGAACACTGAAAAAACTCAATAACGAATTCTTCCAACCTAAAGATATACTCATTGGTTTTCCGAAAAATCTGTTGTTAACTTTTGTTGTTGTTTTATTTGTTTTTTCTTTAAACTGACATATTTAATGCCATTTAATCCTCGGAGAAAGCGATTTTATGTGAAACCGTCCTTATATAAAAGCGCTTTTAGGTTCGCATAAACGTAGTAACTGATAAAAAAGTACGAAATTTTACGATTGCTATTTACAGATCAGATACAGTATTTTCTCCTAATACGTGTTGAATTTTATTTTCTAAAATATAAATTTCTGTCTTGCTCACGTAAAATGATATATTATGCAAAGTAGCAATACACTTAACATTCCATATTTATACAAATAAATATAAATACACACTGTCTGGTATGTAAGTTTTAAAACAAATTCACAATTTTTTTGTAAAATTACAGGCCCCATATGATTTTACATTATCCACCATCGAGATATGGTAACAAATTATTGATTGTGTAAATTCACTAACCTTTTTTATCATTTACTAGGTTTGTGCGCAACTAAAAGTGGTTTTATACAGACCGCTTCAAGCTACTGCGAACATAGGGCGGAAGAAGTCTAATTTGCCAGTGTACGTACATGCAGAGACACCGCACGCCTATCAGTGAAGCAACCAATACTCAGGCTTGCGATCACCACTTGCATGACTTTCCTTTGGTATTTAGTACACCTCTAACCACAGTGCTGTGTGGAGCGTAGTCAATGAAACCGGAATTTGGTCAATAAATACGCAAATTTTTATAACGTAATTTTCTTATTTTCTGTCACTGATAAATAAGAGCGTTTTATTGTCAACTGCTCAGATTTATCAGTGACGACGTGTTACAGTGAAAATAATAAGGAGAAACAAAATAAAAGCAAGTTCTCAAAATAAAATAATACATTCTAAAAACCAAAAAGATTCTCCCAGTCAAAAAAAAAATTAGAGCAAATGTTCGAAAAGTCCTCCTTGCTCGGCTAGACAATATCCGAGCCTATTATAAAAACCCCTTTTAACGTTTCCAAGCATGTTAGGGGTGATAGTTTGAAAAGCTTCTTCAATTTTAATCCGAAGTTCTTCCAAATTATTAGCCCTTTCATGCCCGTAAACTTTATTTTTGATATAACTCCACAGATAGAAGTCATTAGGAGCAAGATCGGGTGATCGAGCTGGCCATAAAATAGTTCCCCGTGTACTTATAACCCGATTAGGAAATACATTATCAAGATATTCCCTAACAAGGCCAACATTGTGAGCGGGACAACCATCTTGTTGAAACCATGTTTCACCAAATCTCACACCTAACAACTGCCTAGCAGTTGGAATAATATGCTGCTGCAGTAGATCCAAGTATCTAGGAACATTCAAATTGCCGTTAATAAAAAATGTCCCAATTACGTGTTCCCCTATAATACCCCCCCCCCCAAACATTTAGTTTTTGGGGATACTGTGTTCTTACGTCAAAATACAAATGCAAATTTTCCCTCGACCAATATCGAACGTGTGTTGGGTTATGACGATTCAATAATGGAAAAGTACTTTCATCTGTGAAAAGAATAGATCTCAGAAAGTTTTTATCATGATTAGCCCTTTCCATCATTGTTTCGCAAAATTCCATACGACGATAGTTGTCCTCAGGAAAAATTTGATTCGTTTTTGACGCTTTGTAAGAATGATAACCATTTTTTTATAGAGAGTTGTTATTAATAGTATCTACAAGTTACAGAGATAGTTGTCCTCCGGAATAATTTGATGTGATTTTGACGCTTTGTAAGAATGATAACCATTCTCTTTGAGAACACGTAAGACAGTGGCTGAAGACGTATCAACTGCTTCGGCAATTTGGTGGCTAGTTAACATTCGATTTTCCTCTACTGCAGCGCAAATCATCACATCTCGTATTTCCTTGTCGTCATTCAAAACAGTGGGTTTTTTATGGTTTCTTGGCGCTATACAACAAACTTTTCAAAGTTCTGCACAAACGTATGAATCGTTGATAAACTAGGTTTTGGGCGATTTACAAAATTTTACATTTTTAGTTTTAAAAATGTATTATTTCACTTAAGAACTTACCAATCTGTTTCTCGAGCAAGGCAGAAATAAAACAAAAAAATAGAAACAAAATAAATTTCAAAAAGATAACACTGCATCTTGCTTCGACCCCACCTCGGTCGTACGGCACGGAGGGTAAATCCCCCTATGCCTGAAGCTCATTGTATAATAGCCCTGCCTTTGCAGCCTTACTGACAATAACTCTCCTAAGCAAGTCAGCCAGACATGCGAAGTAGATTTTTCGCCTTTAGCTTGACCAGGGCTGATTTTCCAAATTATTTTCTTTGTTTTACAAAGTTATTATTATGTTGGAAATTTGGAACCTTTCGCTAACAATGTTAGCATCATCAGGAGACGATAAACAATGAACTAAATTAATCTACGCTGTATCTTATATACAATCCTTTAGTGGGCGGAGACAAGACTAATAATTTGTGATTGATCACGATTTTTAACCCTATCTCCCCTCAACCAAAGAATAAAGTGTACTAAACGGGATGGGTCCTCGATCTTTATTTAAACTATTTCTGGATTTAATGATTTCCATACTTTCATATGCATTCAAAAGTCTTTTGTTTGGTACACTTTTTATAAGTTTTAGGTTATCTAATGTGAATCTATGATTGTTTTCAAAAGTTATTATTGTAACACATTTTACGATCCTTGGAACTTATAGTAAAGGTCATTTAGAGTTCCATAAGGTAAGCGGTATGAAATATGTGCATCCTGTCCTTACGGCTTACCGCTTGAGGCTTATGGAACAGTATGGACAGCACCATGCGTTTGCTATAGTCTATTTTCCTTAATCTTCTGCATACACTGAGAAAAATATCCACTAATCCCTAAGTAAGAATTCATTAGCCCCAAGTAGAAACTTCATTTAAATATGAGACAAGTGAACTATCTACTTACCATAAGTTTTTTCACCTACTTAAGGTTATAATAAAATATTAACTAACCGTTAGAAAATCTATACTAGCGCAAAATCAGTATAAGTCCTAAAATGTGTCCTTGAATAAAATAAATAATAATAATAATAAATAAATTTGGAGATTAAAACAAATAATAAAAAAAGGTGCGATGCGCCGACGGGTTTTGAACCGACCACGTACAGGTTGATAGACCAATGCTTTATCCACTGTACCATGTGCTTATAAAGAAATAGGTTGAAACTTAAGCATTTTGGCAGATTCTTATTGGTCGACTGAAAAGTGTTAATCATGATTAAAGCGTAATCAGAGAATTTTCGCGTTTGATGGATATATATGAACAAACCTCTCTTAACCAAGGGTTACCGGGTTCGTTTCCGGTCATCGATTTTTTTTCGAGTTTTTTTTAACTTATTTCTATCATGATCTTCATATAAATAGAACAATGATTTTTGCAAATGAAATTGTCGAATTCTTATGAGGGCAATAGAGGCATGCATTATTATTAGAACGAATATATTTTTCTGCGTGATTTTTTAATATTTAATACGATCACTTGTCCTTATTAGAAAAATTCACTAATCGTAAGTGAAGGGAAACTTAAGTGACTTGTCGAATATTGGTAAGTAGATAAATCACAAAAGGTTAACAAACTAGTAGAAAAATTCACTAACCCTACGTGAAGGGAAAGTCAAGTTACTTGTCGCATATTGGTCATCAGATAAATCACTAAGGGTTAACAAACTAGTAGAAAAATTCACTAACCGTGAGTGCAGGGAAAGTTAAGTGACTTGTCGCATATTGGTAAATAGATAAATCACTAAGGGTTAACAAACTCGGGTCTAAGTAGGTCGTTTTACTTGCAGCTATTGAATTCATCACTTAGGGCTAATAGAAACTTGACTTACCACTAACAAAAAAAGTTAAGTAGACACTTTACTTGGGATGGTTTTCTGAGTGTACCTCATACCGCTTACCTTCCGAAACTAAGAATTCGCGTTTAGATTCATTTTGGATATCCGCCGTAGTCACAAATTACGTATTTTGGACGTAAATTTTAAATTATCGAGTTAGTTAGCTTTCGATATAATAAATATGTTAAATCCTGCTAAGTGCTTGTCCCGTGAAACCGATCGACCGCCATATTCTTTTAATATCAATTTTTAGTAAATATCAGAAATTCGAAAACAATAGGAAAATAATATTGAATCAATATGACCTTTTAATTTTTCACTGTTAAAAAGTCTTTTAAAATAATTAAGTGCGAAATGTGAAGAAACCATATTTGTAATTTTTTAAATATTTGTTTTTTTCAAAAGTGTCTAAAATACGTTAAAATATACCATAGTTATATAAACTGACTGAAAAGATAATCTCTTTGTAAGCGGTTTGGTTACCACTTTGCCTTACTATACTCATTCTATACTGTAGCAAAAAAATTGTTTTTTTGACTAGTCTAAAGGGCTTTATAGTAAATGCAATGCCCAAGGGAAGAAGCTTATTCTGGGTCGCGTCTTATAGCTCGTTTGGCAAAAATGCGATTTTAAAGAGAGAAATTCTATCTTTTATAAGAATTCCATTTTATGACGGGGAGCTTGTTGAAGATTTTTCCCTGAATGGCAATACTATTTACGTGGTTTACAATATTTTATATAAATATTTTTAGGAATTTTTAAAATGCAGCTCTCGAAAAAAAGATTTTAGAAAAAAAATTTGCAGCAGACAGGTAAAACAGTCCAGAGTCTCATAAGGTACAGAAATTTTACTGACCATACCTAAGCAAAAACTAACTGTCTGCCAGTGATCGGTGGTGACCCGTTCTGGTGACCATCCCTCCAAAAAGAACAGAGATCCTAAAACTATTCATATAAACATATACTTATGACAGGTCTTTCATACTAATTTGACTTTGCTGATTCCAAATCTGTAATCTATCTTTAATAGTTTTAAATGTATTAGTAAAACTATAATGAAACAATGAAAATTTCAGAATATTTTCAAATAGCCTGTAAGAATAAAGAAGTCGCAGTTATAACTTATTACCTTTTTTTGAGGGACCGAAATCCTATTGTTTTTTTTTTAAATTTTTCCTCACAAAATCTTTTCTTTTGTTTATTCTACTGCCGGACTTGAGATATGTGTGCATGAAGATAATTACCAATATCTGTCTACGTGAAGATGCTTGGTCCGGGTTTATCTTTAAAGTAAAGTTGCTGTGGCCGATTCTGTAGACTGGCATGGCAGTTGTTTGTCTTTAGTATAAACTAGGTTTCAAGACACCTTTTTTATATCATTTTGTCATGCACTCAGAAAACCAAGTGAAGTGTCTATTAGTGGTAAGTAAAGTAAGTTTCTATTAGCTCCAAGTGATGAATTCAATAGCTGCCAGTAAAACGACCTACTTAGACCCAAGTTTGTTAACCCTTAGTGATTTATCTATTTACCAATATGCAACAAGTCACTTAACTTTTTCTTCACTTAGGGTTAGTGAATTTTTCTACTGGTTTGTTAAGCCTTAGTGATTTATCTACTTACCAATATGTGACAACTCACTTAACTTTCCCCTCACTTAAGGTTAGTGAATTTTTCTCCTAAAGACAAGTAAAAGCATCAAATATTGAAAAATCATGCGAAAAAATATATTCATCCTAATAATAAAGCATGCCTATAATGATTTGCCAACGTATTGCCATCACAAGAATTCGACAATCTAATAATAGCTAATAATTTTAATTATATTTGCTTTTTTTAACTGGAGCAACCAAATTAAGTCCTACAACAATTGCAAATATTAAGAAAAATGGGATAAAATCGGACAAAACTTACGCATCTACTATGTCTTCAAAGCAAAACGCAGCCAAAACCAAAATTAAAAACTATTTACAAAATGAAATTCGGGAGACAATTTATTCAATGTACGCCGTAAAAGAATATGTGACGTTGGCAAAAATAAGGCAAAAGTTCAGGGAACAAAGATGGATAAACAGTATAGGCTTTAAGTGGAAGAAATCAAACAGTCGATAATATTTAATAGACTTACCAGACTTTGTCCATAAAAGAATAAACTTTTTAAGGAAGTACAAAATTTAGGTCCAAAAGGTTTTACTCTAGTTTTCATAAACGAGACGTGGATCTTTAGTAAGGGATCAGATGATACCAAGCACACGGATTCAAAAAAAAAACAGTGAAGGTAAAAATAATCTTGTTATCTTTTTAAAGTTTTATGATAAAAATCTGTGCTTATGAATTAAGTTCCGCCTGTTTTAAATACCTAGAACACTTTTCGAAGGCAAGTTCCAAAGTTTAAAAAAAATTAAAATAAGTTAAAGTTCAATCGAATGGTTTGCTATGACTCTGTGAAGTTCCGGGGACCTTTAAAGAACCGTACCTTTTAAACTACTTGATTGACCCCCACTTTTATTAAAAAAAAATATAAAATGCAATATCAGATGATTAAATGTTAAATTTAATTTATTATTAAATATATATTTTTGAAAAATTAATTTTGTATTACAGAATATGGGTTAAATTTAAATTAAGTAAGTTACCTCCATTTTTTTTCAGGTCATCGATATATTGTGGTTCACGCTGGAAGAAAAGATGCCTTTATTAAAGGCGCTAATTTAACATTCAAAAGTGGGTTATTATGACAACATGAACCAAAAAAATTTTGAAAATTGGTTTCGAATACAGTTTGTCCCAAATCTTCCGCTAAAGTCATTCTGGCATATATTAGAAGAGATTATTTACCATCCAGAAAAGGCTATGAAAGAACACTAATTTTGTTTTGAGATTTCTTGTGTAAGTATTTGGGTCATCTTGTTACAATTACATTAACTTGTAACTGTATTTTTTATTTATGTTAATTATTCATCAAGATGGTATATTTGTCTTAAGCAAGTAAATTAAATTGTTAACTTTTTTATATTCTGTACAGAATCACGTTTGGTTAGTTGACTTTTTAACGGTAAAGGTAGTCGGCGTATTCGGCGATAATTAGCGCCTGTGGTTACCTTTAATAAAGATAACAGCCTGGCAGAGTGCTACTGCGCCTTCCCAGAATAAAGGTAAAACCTGACCAAAATCACCCTATTGCTATAAAGTAGGCCGTGTTAGCTAGAGAGCAGGCTAACACGATTCCATACCATCCATAGTAGAGGAGGGTACCGTGTGATCCATGTGATTTATATTGATATAGATTATATGATTTCATTTATACAGCAAGGCAAGATTTAGGGATTCCCTGACACTGTAGCTGATTGCTTATTGCATCCCTTGCAGTATTCTTTCATCTAAAGGAAGTTCGATGCCTTCCAATCCTTGATGCCACAAGTATCCTCTGAGAGCCTACCTTCTGAGAAGATGCTTCTTTTCGGGTGCCGAGTTCTCCAGTAGTTAAGTGCCAGGCACTTAAAGACCATGTAAGAGGCTGATAGGTCATCCTAATCACACAGCCTACAAATGGGTTCTTCCTGGAAAATTCCCATTGTGCGCAGATGCTTCCTCAGTGAGCGGTTTACAAAAAGAGAGAGGAAGAAGAAGACATTATTATCTTTTTTTTTAAAGTTATTATTCTTACACATTTGGCTATTATTGGGGCATTATAGGATCTTAAAGTAACACTCGTGGCATATCGGACAAAGCGTTTTTGTTTCTCACTCCATTAAGGCTCCAGACACCTACAGACCTGTTTCATCCTTATTAGGAATCATCACAAAGTCATAGGATTGTACCTGGCAGTTGAAGCTACACAGACATTCATGCACACCTCTCGAATTTAAAACAAAAAGTTTGTAATCTGCGGAGACGTGGTACTTGTGTGCGCCACCTGTCGAGTAAACCGAGAAACAAAAACATCAAAATTAAAAAGTACAAAAGACCGTAAATGCAGAATCCTATACCTTTCAGCAAGTTACAGGAAAAAACATGTAAAAGTGTAAGGTCACTGTAACATGACTGTTAAAAGGAGGTAGCTTCAACTGCCAGGTACAATCCTATGACTCCCTAATGATTCTTAATAAGGACGAAACAGGTCTGTAGGTGTCTGGATTCTCAATTAGACATTGTAGGCCTGGTCGTAATGAAGTGAGAAACAAAAACGCTTTGTTCGATATGCCACGAGTGTTACTTTAATTTTTATTTGCGGACATGAGATTCACTTTGTTTTTTTTTTAATATTTTGGTTTTTTCGTTCTCCGCAACAAGCCTCCTCCAGAGCGATTGCTTGCTGATGCCTTAAAATTTGGGACACGTAGTATGAAGCTCCAATTGGGGGTGATTCTGCTGCGAACGTTACTTCTTTGTAAGAGTCATGTTACAGTGACCTTATACTTTTACAGGTTTCTTCCTATAACCTGCTGAAAGTTACAGGATTCTGTATTTACGGTCTTCTGCACTTTTCGATTTTGATGTTTTTTTTTCAGTTTATCCGTGGATTACAAACTTTTTGTTTTAAATTGGAAAGGTGTGCATGGTTGCCTCTGTAGCTTCAACTTCCAGGTACAATCCTATGACTCCCTTGACTTTGTTGTTTTTTTAAATATTATAGGATCTTATTATATATGGCACCAATAATGCGAAACTCAATTCTGTGGTTACTATTGATGAAAGTATGCTGATCAGCGAACTGAAGTGAGTCGACGTGAAAAACTCGCGCAGATTCAGATCAAGCCTACATTGGATCTTGAATCGTCTTCGAAGCCATGGCAATCTTGATCTGGACCGTTGCTGGGACGATATTATAATTATATGATCGGCACTCAAGGCTGGTCTTCGCGTATTTCCTTAAAAAATGAAACACCCTGTGTACCACAATTTATTTTAAGAGATCACCCTGTCGTATAATAAACTTTGATTTTAAAAAGGCATAAAAATGCCAATCAAAATCCTTAATTATGTCGTCGAGTCTGCCTATCCTTTATCTACATTTTGAAAGTTTTTTCTTTTGTTTTCTTTTATCAGAGGCAAACGGGCGAATTAAGAGTATCCAATTAAAAAGTCGCACGGCGATTAAAATCAAGTGATATTTAATTAAAAATGTTTACTAACCCTAAACTTTAATTGGCGTAATTAAAGAAGTTTTTTTTTAAATGAGAAAAATAACGGATTCAAAGAAATTAATAATTTAATTTAAGAGTGGAAGAAAAAATGACGGCGATGTTTTTCTACGAGGATGAGGAACATGTATACCCTTCGACAAAATTTCGGTATTACCCTGTACACATTCCCAAGCAGCATTTTTGGCGAGAATGTGGGTAATATTATATATCCCTAACATACGATAGAACTCTTTTCCTATACAAGTTATGTAGGGACTAAGTTACGTAAAAAAGCCCATTAGTCTACCTAAGTTGGGACAGAATCGACGTAAATAGGTCACAGTAGTGAATTGTCCAGACTGGTCAATGGACAACAATTTAAAATAGGAGGGCGAAGCTGTTTTAGTAAAGTATAATCTTGTAAAAAAAATAATGGCTACCTAATATAGTTTATCTACTTATAATAATTAAATGGTTTGAAAAGGATCTTATCCATATGATTCAGACCAAATCCATCCGTCAATCAAATTTTTTTGATTAAATGCACGTAGGTTTTGGGCATTTTTTTTTTAAATCAATATTTAAAAAATCACAAATACCAGTTTTTGGTACAAAAAAATTTTAGACACTTTTTAACATATGGCGGCCGATAGATATTTCGCCTGAAAAAAAGGATTCGATATATTTTTAACATGAAAAGTTTACTAACTCGATCATCCAAAATTTAGGTCAAAAATAGGTCATTTCTGGGTACCGCCGATATCCAAATTGGCCAGTATTTGTCTTATTTTCAGTCCCGCATAGTAGTACTGATTATGAAGGAGTCCTAAACGGTAAAAAGAGTAGCACTAATTAGGTGGTTAACTAAACTAAAATGCAGCTTGAGTAAGAAATTCAAACAAGAAATGTTGGGTTGGTGTAGATTAAAAAAACTGCTTATTTATTTTTAAAATTAAGGTCGAATACTACGAGAGGTCTAATCATAAAAGGCTAAAATTTAGAGAAAATTACACTAAAAATAATATATATATATATATATATATATATATATATATATATATATACATATATATAATATAAATGTATCGAAAAAAAATTAAACCAAAATTGTAACAACTAATAATATTATAACGAAGCAAGCAAAAATTTTCGGAATTTACACAAAAAAATCCTTAAAATGTTGATCGCTCACTTTTTTTTTAAATATTTTTGAAAAAGTAGATTTGGCTAGCTGTTAACGTGTGGATTGCAGTGGTATATATATATATATAGACTCAACTATAGCTTTGTTAGCAATATCATATCATAGATTTACCGCTGACAAAAATTATACCAAAACTGTCATTTCTTTCTCGTTTTCAATTCTGTTCACAAAAATCTCTTAACGTTGATTTAAAATTCTAACGATTATTGACGTCATAGCCTCGCAAGCAAAATTTAAGCAATCGCACCAAATCGGACAATAGAAACTGGAGTAAAAGTTCAAAAAAATGCGCTCTAGATTTGACGCTCCTATATTAAAATCAATCTAACTAAAATCTCTTAAAAATAATTTTGTGTACAAAATTTTAAGAAGATGTTCAGTGAGATTTAAATGAGTACATACAGTTTTCAACACACTAACCCAATCCAGTCCAACTCAAGATGCCACCACCACTGCGTTCAGGCACACCGTGTATGTAAGAGAAAGACATTTGACTTTGGAATAAGAACTACCAAATCAGGGGTCGTATTTTCAAAATATTCTCTTGCAAACTAATGTCCGTCTCTTTTTTTGGTCCACCATATCAATATGGCATGGGAGGGGACTATTAAAATCGTGAAATTTTGCCTTTTCTTATTTCTATCAAAAATGAGTTACTAAGGTTCCAAAACACCTTAATCGACGAAAAAAAAAAGTTGTCTGTCGGTCTGTTGTCTGTTGCCTGTCTTTATACACGAAAACTCAAGAACGCCTTAATGGATTTTAACGAAATTTAATATAAAAATCTCCTATCGGATGCCCATGAACTGAATAACTTTTGGGTAGGGTAGTGGGGTTTGAGGGGGAAAAAGGGGAATAAAATATTTAAAAAAATTGTAACTTTGGAAGAAAAGGCAATAGCGATACACGGTTTTCAGATTTAAGTTTCCATGAATACGTACTAAAATATTGTTATGAAATTCAAATTCGTGGGAGCTTTAGTTACCGAATTATTTGGAAAAACATTCAAATATATATAAAAAATCATAACCTTAGAAGTAAAGTAGCTATTGATATGCGGTTTTCATATTTTGGTTTTCGTTATCCAAAAATGTTGTTATAATAGTCTAAGTGCCACCCTAAAATATAGGACAAATAAAGTGCAACACTGTAAACAATAAAATTTTAAATGGCTTTATTTAAAAATCCGGAAGTCCTATTTGAAACATGTTTTTTTGTTATTTAAGCTAAAACTGCCCCCTTTAAACGGAAAATAACAAAATTGTCATATGTCAACTAAAAACAATTGAAATATGTCATCCAAAAAGCTCGAAGGATCATTTTTTCGTGATTGTTAGAACGACGCCTAGGGAACAACGATTGCAATAAATTTTGTTTTTATTCTTTAAATTATTTAAGCAATTATTATAAACAGAAAAAAATGGGGGTGCCACCTGAGTTCACTTTGACAAGTAACTGACGGCCATTTTAAAGTCGCCTTGTAAAAACATTATAAACGCCATTATCTCCTATACTATAAATGCTAGGAGAATAAACCTTTTTCTGTTCGACTGGTATTTCCTTTCTACATAAAAAAGCTCTTATTCGTTTGGTCTAAAACATTACGTTTGAGCAGTGAAATATATAAAAAGCACATTTTTTATTGGAAAAAAAATGATTAGTACAAGTACTATAGATAATTTTAAGAATGTCAAAAATACATAGTCTCAGATAACCATTTTATTATTATTTTTTTAGAAAAGTTAAATCTTTAAATTAATTTTTAACTACTCCAATAAAAAAGACAATCCTATAAAATAATGCATTAAAAAACGGCAACTTTGACTTTTTTTTTCAAATCCATATAGACCCAATGTAAATATTTTTTTTTTTAATTAGCCAAGTAGTTCTACCGATTAAAAAAGCCTATACTCACGTTTTTGTCTCTAGGAGTTCTACCCAGACACATTCATAACTTTGAAAATCACCAGAAATACCTAAAATAAGAAGAAAATAAAAATATAAAAATATCTAACGCATAAATTATGGTAGCTGAGTACTTACATTAAGAGTATAATTAAAGCCGTGCCTTAACGGGACGTGGGTATTACTAGGCCCCAGTTCTTGTAATACGTTCGTCATGTTAGCGAAAAATTGATTATTAGAAAATTTAAAAAAAGTAGCCAACCGGGTGTATTCCTAAGCCAATCTCGTGCTGAACGCAATTAAGCTAATATTTAAATTTAATGAATGAATATTGACTCAGCTTAGAAACTGCAAGCATAATGCTTTAAAAATTTAGAAAATGAAAATTACAACCGGGTGGCTACTTTCGGAGTCGGAGTTTAATAAATTTGAGAAAGGAAAGTCATTTGAATAAAATTTTGAATCAATTAAATTTGGAAAAGTTAGAAAACTTTTTGAAACCGTCAAATAAAAGCTACAAAGTTTTCTCCGCCGGAATATATCTATATTAGAGAATAAACTTCACAACAGCTAAAAGCGTCTAACTATAAACACCAACAAAATCAACAATCTAAGATATGCTGACGATACCATCATAATTTCGGACACGCTGGAGGGTCTGCAAAAGTTGGTAGATCAAGTTGCAGTAAAAAGCCCGCAATTTGGGCTTAACTTAAATGTTGGCAAAAAAAAATAATGATTGCCAAGAAAGAAAATATTAGTGGCGTATTAGAAGTAAATAGCCTACAGGTCGAACGTGTCGATTCGCATACAAATACCTAGGTTGACAGCTCAATGAAAACTGGGACAACATGCAAGAAGTCCCTGAAAGAATCGAACAGGTCTTATTATATTTTATCATTTTTCTTCAAAATGACATCAGTTTTAGGTAGTTACGATCTGAATACAACTCTTCAAACTCGGGTGTTTTGTTGGTAATTGTTTAATCTTGTATGGACAGAGTACATAACGTAGGTATTCTTTAATTATACTCTTAAAGTAATTACTCAGCTACCATAATTTATGCGTTAGATATTTTAATATTTTTAGTTTCTTCTTCTTTTAGGTATTTCTAGTCATTGTAGAAGTTACGAATATTTCTGGGCAGAACTCCCAGAGACAGAAACGTGTGTATGAGCTTTTTTAATCGGTAGAACGACTAATTCAAAAAAATATCTACATTTGGTTTAGATGGATAATATTTGAGTGTCTTTTTAAGTGGTGTAGCTCCAGCCCCCCCCCCCCAGAGCATTTAAATATATAGGTACTCCTAAAGATTTAACTTTCCTAAAAAAATCATAATAAAATGGTTATCTAAGACTATGATACTCAAGCCCCCCCCCCCCCCCCGTAGACAATCTCTGCGGAAGCCATTGTAGTTTCGACATCCTTAAAATTACCTATAATACTTGTACTAATCATATTAAAGGCACAGCACAAATTATACAGCTCAATTGTCTAGCACTTATCTAATGAATTCTTTCTGCAAATGTGGTAATTTTTGGATCATACTTTGGAAACTACGTGACTTATCAGAAACAAATAAACTTATTTTTAACTTTCTTTAAACCTGTTGAATTTTTCATAATGGTGGGTTTTTTTAAACGTCATTTATTTTTTTTTATTAAAAAATGTGCTTTTTATATATTTCAGTGCCTAAACGTAATTTCTTAAACTAAACGTTAAGAGCTTTTTTACCTAGAAAGAAAATACCAATCGAACAAAAACATATTTATTGTCCTAGCGTTTATAGTATAATAGATAGTGGCGTTTATGATGATTTTACAAGGCGAGTTTAAAATGGTCGTCAATTACTTGTCAAAGTGAACCCAGGTGGCACCCCCATTTTTTTTGTTTATAATAATTGCCTAAATAATTTAAAGAACAAAAACAAAATTTATTGCAATCGTTCTTCCCTAGGCGTCGTTCTAAAAATCACGAAAAAATGTTCCTTCGATTTTTCTGGATGACATATTTCATTTGTTTTTAAGTGACATATGACAATTCTGTTATTTTTTGTTTAAAGGAGCCAGATTTAGCTTAAACACCAAGAACAAATTTTTTAAATAGGACCTACAGATTTTGAAATAAAGCCATTTAAAATTTTAATGTTTACAGTGTTGCCATATTGTAGTGCTACACTTTATAGGTGGCAATTTTATATCTTTGGTATTCCTAAACATACCTCTATCTATAATAAAAATTTCAAAGTGTTAGCCCATTTTTTTGTGCTTACCTGCCTGGCACTTGGACCATAAGGTTCAAATTTTTCAAAGCGATAGTTTTCGAGATATTTTCATACCCGGTTTCCACCTATAAGTTTCTCATGCGCAGCCACCCTGACTCAAAAAACTCATCACCTGGTGCGACATAAACTTATATAGACAAATCTCGCTTAGAACACGTGATGCGTGTTTTGACTCAGGGGAGCCATGCGTGAGAAACGCATTCGGTTGCTCTCGATCCATTCAATACAGCTTAATTAAAACATTCGTATGCAAAGGCGGTTCACAACGTACCGGCTTACCTTTTGATTCTCATTCTACACGGTACAGAAAGAGAAAGACGTCAGCCTATTATTTAGTACACGAAAATACTCAAATGCGAATATGTTTGTGTAGTTTCAATAATACGACCCCAGGAGGGTAAAAATATTTCTTACGGGCCTACCTACTCAGACAATAAGTCACTTCATTCTACCACTACTACTGTATTTATTCTCGGTTATTTAGACTTTTTTGGAGAAACATTGTACCAAGGAGAGGGATAATAAAATTGATTAATAAGAGCCCTTACAGTTAATGAAGTTAATTTTCGCCTCTCCTTAGAGGCCCATTCAGAAAAAGGTAAGGAGAGATTAAAACCCGACAAAAAATTGGTTTAGGTTAAGCTCTTAAGTGATCGGTGAATCAAATTTTGGACCAAGATTGATTTGAAAAAAAATGAGTGTGTGTCCGATGTGCCACGAACCTTTCTTTTTATTGATTTTAAATTTTAAGGGCTAGAATGGTTTTAACCTCACCCAAATTCGACTTTTATGTAGGCATTTATCGGACAAAACACGTAAATCTTGCTGTAAAGTGAACCTCTGTCAACTTCTTTTCTGTTAAAGACACAAAGACAACTGCTTGAATACGAATAACATTTTTTACAAAGGCCACTAAGTTTAGCATCTACTACCAGCGCAGCGAGTTTTGCCGAAAGATGTCCGAAACAAAATGTAAAACGAACCAGTAAAACCAAAAAAAGCTAAAAAAAATCTGGTATTTAATATTAAAAAGAGAGACATCTCTAATCCGACAAATTTGGCATTTAGATAAGAGATCCTTTCTTTACTGTCAGTGTCCTTAGCTCAAGAAATGTTTAGGTGGCGTTCCAAACGGGTCATGTGATATCCATACTTTTTGGGTCAAATAAACATCAAGACTTGCTGCTCGAAACACTTTTTTAATTTTTTGCCGAATAAGCTAAAATGTATTTTTAAGGCCACCAATTTGAAATATTTAAACATTTGAATCGGTGCACGGAACAAGATTATCAATCTTGATCCAAGAATAGCTTCATCTTCGATATCCTCAACTGCAGTTATTCTTTATCCAAGTGATATCCTATTCCTAATTATAATATATGACTAGCGTTAAGACAAGTGTAATTTATATGATAATTCAAATATACGTCCATACTTATTTTAAGAAAATGTGGTTTTTTACTTTAAGCGGACGCTATACTTAATTCAAATAACATGTTTTTAACGCAAAAGTAACTATACTTCAATCAAATAATATTTTATACTTATTATGAAAAAATTATACTCCCCTCAAATAGTTCTTATAATTGAGTGAAACCGACCTTATATTTCACTTAACACTAATTGTAATTAAAACAAAAGTAGCATATATATAATATATGCTAATATAATAATGTTATTTTACTATAACGTAGCGTAAGCCCGTCACTTGCAAAATAACCCTCCTCCTATAACCATGCTGAGTCAGTCCCGTAGCAGAATCAAATCAACACGATTATTGGACACACATTGAAAAGCCTCACATTTGCAAAGGCGTATTATGTGGTGCACTTCCAGAGCCGAGTTTCTGCGGCTCACGCATATATCAGAAAACTTCCGCAGGCTGCCAGTGAGATGTTATGACCACAATTGCGAACCGACTCGCGACTCTCGCGACAGCAAACTCTGAAGCGCTCTTGGAAAAGAGGCGGTAAAGACCGTACCAAACAATAGGTGCTTTCGCCACTTCATTCACACTTCTTAACAACCGTAGGTATACATAAGACGTCTTTTCGCGATCGATGATTTCAAAACCGCTCTGAAAACATGCGTTAAATATTATTTTGGTGACGAAACGGTGACGTCACGGTTCAAAACATTTCAAAGGATTTCGAAAGCGCCGCGGCCGTCGTTTCGAACACGATTCAATAGGTACTTGTCAATTTGTAGCAATAATGAAAATAGGTCAAGGTCATCTAG
This sequence comes from Oxystoma pomonae, assembly GCA_963921995.1. Taxonomy (NCBI): domain Eukaryota; kingdom Metazoa; phylum Arthropoda; class Insecta; order Coleoptera; family Brentidae; genus Oxystoma; species Oxystoma pomonae. The sequence continues at coordinate 37,220,534 of OY998164.1, forward strand.
CGGCGACAAAAAAAAGGCTCACTTGTGGATCTAGGACATCCATTTCGAAAAATCACAAAAAAAAACTTCCAAATCCAAACAACGATAAGCCACACAAACACAGCTGATTAATGTCATTCAATTATTGTCATTTTGGCGATCAATGACGATGGTTTGAAACGGTGACTTTGCGGTTGAAACGTTGACGTATGTTTTCAAAATGTGCTTTTGAAAACATCGGTCGCGAAAAGATTTAGGCGTTTATAATAATCCGAACCTTTAAATTAAAGATATAGGAGTATATTTTTACCTATATGATAGATATTGAGACAAAAACCTGAAACTGAAGGCCATTAAGTCTTTGTTGCCAACATACCAAACAAGAAAGAGGGAGAATGGATTAGCCAAGCGGTCTTACTGTGCGATTCGATATTGGGATATTTCTTGTTTTTAGTACAGCTCTTCTTATTTTAAAAATAACTAAGGCTTTATAGCAATAATAAAAGGACTTGATCCAAATTAAAAATTTGTAGTTAAACTAAGTTTAAAGTATGATTCAATGAAATAAACTATGTGTTTTTTGAAAGAATAATAAACTCTTATCGGTTTACCTCTAGAAGTTATTTGATTTAATAATAGCTTTGGTTTTGATTTAAATTACCGCCCCTTCTTATTTAAAGTATATTTGGTTTCTATTTAAGTATAGGAGCCTTCGTAGATCAAGAATAGGTAATTGCTTAATCTTATAATCTTAATAATCCCTATTCTTATACTAAGAATAATATACTTAAAGCACATGTAATTTTTCAAGAATAGAGCTATTCTTAAATATAGAATAGATTTTTTTCCGTGTGGCCTTAGAGAGATATTTAAGCTTATTCGGAAAAAAATCAAAAAACTGCTCCGAGCCGTCTCTTAGTTTTTACAAAATGTGCCTTTCTAATGTTTATTTGACATCACATGGCCCGTTTATCACGTTACTTAGACATTTCCTGAGCTAAGGTCACTAAGAGGAAAAAAAAAGAATCTTTACTCCTAAAACCTGGAATTTACCAACGCTAAATGAAAAAAAATTAAACCTATATCTGTCATTTTTTTTTACGAGAAAAAAGGCGACAGGTATTATTATAGGTTATGGATGTCTTACCTTTAAAAAAAAATGTATAGCCAGTCCTCTGTTCGAGACATCACTGCTGCGTGATGCGTAACTTTTTTGCAGGATGCACTGATTAAACAAAAATAGTTGGTATTACTGAATTCTGTCATCTTGTCTATCAAGCAGCTATTTGACCGTGCACCCTTTTATGTCAGTTTTTTGGATGTGATTTAGCATTTTTATAGTGCTTCATTCTTAAATACAGAATTATACTTCTTCATGCAGTAGAATTTTTTATTTTTCGTTAGTATTATACTCTTATTATACTTGGTATTATACAGGGTTCCTAAACAAATCCTTAGAGTGCCAAGCAGCCATTTATAATAAAAGTTTCCATTGGTAAAATTGGTGCGCCACTCGTAGTGCACTAACACTGGCTTGTTGCTGTCAAAAAAGTGCGTGAATGCAGTCTGAGTGGAGATTGGATGGAACATGAAAGAAACTGCACCCAAACCAGAACACTCGTTTCACTCAAGCACTTAATTCAATGTATATAAAAGTAGCTTAGGACCATTCAAAAACTCTTTTTGAGGTTGATTAGTGGGTTTTTGACTTAAAATATAAAGGCACTTAGTGCAAAACCGACATTATCAGTTTTCCAATGGAACATGAAAACTGAAAAAGTGCACCCCAATGGAGCAGCAGCACCGACTCAATTGTGCACTAGTGGTGCACCAGTTTTACCAATGGAAACCGTTATAAGATGCAGACAAACAGAGTAGAAGCAGAGTAAGACTATTGGGAAATCAAAATAAGCAAAGCGCCCTTTAACCTAAAGCCCCCAACTATCCTAAGGCCCCTGATACCATGGCAACTGCAGGTGTTTTGTCACACACTGCGACAGTGGGACAGAGAAGTATTTTTACGTTTTCTGACAGAAAATTATTCGAGCTTATGTTTATCTTTCAAAAATATGTTTTCGAAAACATTGTCCTAAAACGAATATGAAACCACTCCGCGTGTACGTTCGCCTTCCAAAAATGGTCTAGCGCTGTGCGGGCATTACCCCGAGTTTATCAAAGAACCAATAAAACTTTACTGGCTCGCTGGAATTATTACGCCTATAACCTCACATAATTTGGTTTTTATTTTGATGCAATAATTTTTTTACAATTTAAATTATTGCGGCATAGAAATGTACAAGTTTACTAATAAAATCTTGGATAGCAAAGGATAGATTTTAGATCCCAACCTCAGTTTCAAAAACACACGGATACTTGAGTATTAACGAAACAGGTCAGTAAAGCTCCATTGAGAGGTTGGAGAGACTCTTGCTAGTCGTTGACGCTCCTGTTTAAAATAGAATATGATTATTTTGTCTAGCGTCAGCAGCCGATTTTTAAATCTGGATGCTTTTTAAGTTAAACTCTTGTCCTAAAACCAGTGGTAGCAGCTAGCAGAAGTGTTTCCAATTCAATTATAAATGCACCTTTAAATGCAACATTACACCCAGTTACTTTAATATGTAGTTGGGTGCCTTTTTTTAGCAAATAATTCTGCAGGAAATGGTTTTCTTTTATTTTAGTAGTCTTTAAGCACACCAAGGGACACATCTACTGCATTAGCAGAAACCGAGGCACAAACACAAGAGAAAAAGTTATTGTTTCTGCCTGAAAAATCAAAATAAACACACGGTCAATTGGACCTAGAGGGTTATTTGCGCCGTGGTACGGTACATCGGCGGTAATGATAGTAAGGCAAGTTCGGGCTACAGCAACGCATCATGACTTACACGGACGCGTGCCAGACCGCACACACACAAAAAGCGAATGTAAAAAAAACTTATCTGCTTTAGCGGCGCGGAATGCGAAGTCAAAATAAGTAACCTAACCCCAAATTTTTGACCCGGTGCTAAAAAAAACTCTGGTGTCCCACTATGGACAAACATAAATAAACTCTCCGCGTTGCCATGGAAAACAAATGCAATGACGTAAAATTTTGCAAAAAATCAGGTCGCCACTCTTAAATTGATTTCCCAATAGAGCGAGGGTTCCTAAACAAAGGACATTAGGCAGATTTACGGACATACGGCGAGATTGTCACTATTTCTCACATGTACTAAAAATCCATTCCAGGTTATTGTTTTCTAATGTTTTCCATTTTCATACGTTTAGGACTGGAATAAAAATTGTTTTTGTCGATTTTAATAACATGATGACACTGATGAAAGCTATTGTAAAAAAAATTATTTTTTGGCTATTCATTTTGTAACCATTGGCCATACGCACTGTTTTATCGCGCGGAATGAGAAAAATGCATTTGTTGCGTATTAGCAAGCTAAAACGTGGTTACACGGCTCGACGGTTGCGAAAGGACGACGGGCGTTCAATTATTTATCTTTATCTTTCCCTAAAATATTTTTTTGAGACTGCACTCCCTTTTCAGTATCAGAGAAAATAGTAGTTTTAATAACTAGTGGCTAAAATAGTGCTTTTTTTTCAAGCGTTAGTTTAAATAACGAGCGCAGCGAGGTATTTAAAAATGCGAGTAAAAAAACACAGTTTAACCGCAAGTTGTTAACAGTATTTTTTTTTAATACCTTTATCAAAAAATCCAAGAAAATACTTTTAAAAATCTCGATCGAAGAGCACCTCTCGCAACACACCATTTTTGCACTAAATCAAGGCGGCTGGTAAATGAAATAAAAATGGTAGTTTCCATGGCGATGTGCCTTTTTATTCGGTGACGTTCATTGTTGCAACATTTTAATCGTTTCCAGTTTAATATTTTGACGATATTTTTAAAAGTTTTTTTCGTAAATACTTGGTAAAAACTAGCGGAAATGGCTTAATTTTTAGGCAAGAATAATTAGATTTTTGCAATATTACTATTTTCCGCTACTTCTCTTTAATTTTGGGTGAAAAACGAACCGAAACCTTTTTTGCAATTATTTTTATGTATTACCTTTCTTTAAACGCTCAAAAAACAGAGAAAACTTGAAAAAGGTGACTTTTTTATTCTACGATACATTTTGGAAACAAAAACCATAAAATATGGCTAAAACTATGGCTTAAAACTGTGAAGAACCTACAAAAAAGTCCGACAAACAAAAAAGTTATCGCTTAAATTACGCTAAAATATTTTAGGCCTTAAATTACTAATGTTCGATTTTTAAATTAAATTTAAAATTTGATAAGGATTATTTATTGTTAGTAGTGCGAACTATCACTGCCACACCCACAAAAATTTCCCTAACAACTACCAAATCGAGTTGCTCATTTATGAGCTCGTATTTTTCAATTTTGGGAAAGAAAGTGCTCCCGATTGGCTGATATCTCATTTTTGTCACGATTCTGTCTGTTTTGACCGTAATGGCGTAATTTGTCAATGGCAAAACCGCTTATGAATAAAGTCATTGGTGCCAAACCAGACAGAATCAGGTGAAATTCTGATTCCCAGGAGCAATCCCATCCCCAAAATTTAAGAATATGGGCTCTGGTATAGAACAATAACTATCAAAAATTGTACACGTGGCCCCTAGGGGTACCTACCCAAATCTAGAAAAAACCCCTCGTAAAAAAAACATCAAAGAAAACACCCTGGAAGAACTCCCCGTAAAAAAATCTCCAAAAACAAACTTCCGAAAAAAATTATTATTACTAGACCCACGCAACCCAAACTAAAATAATGTTTTTTTGATTTTCACATATTATTGTGAATGTGCAAAATCAAACCCGTTAAATAAAAGAAAGTTCAATCATAAAATCATACACTATAGAAACTGCAATTCATTAAACCAATTTTTTATCCGAACCTTATTTCCTCAAACCCATTCAATAATAAATTTAAAATTTATTAGACCCGTTTTTAATCGAAACATTGTTTATCAAACTCATTTAATATCAAACTCATAATTTGTAAAACCCATTTTTAATAAAACCCGAAATTTGTCAATTTGCATTATTTTTCAAAACCGAAATTCGTAAAACCCGTTGTTTATCAGAAAATTTTTGCTAAATTGATTGCGCATTCGCCAATAATACATGAACCGGAGGCGTACACGCAGTGTTAAAAACAATAGAGTGACTTCTACACACAAAGTATTGAACACTACCTGTGAATACTTTTAGCCACGTATGCGCACATAGAAAGATAAATGCTTCGAAACGCCGGCGTGGCGCCGCTCCGCCGCGCCACCTACGTGTACGCCTCCGGTTCATGTATTACTGGCAAATGTGCAATCAATTTAACAAAAAATTTTTAATAAACAACGGGTTTTACGAATTCCGTTTAGAAAAATAATGGTTTTATTAAATTGATAATTGATATTGAATGAGTTTGATGAACAAATGGTTCTATTAAAAACGGGTCTAATAAATTTCGATTTTTTTATTGAATGGGTTTGAAGAAATAAGGTTCGGATAAAAAATTGTCTTAATAGAGAAGGTGATTTTTTGTCACAACCCATGCAACTAATTTCGTAAATTCCACTTTTTTCTAGAACTGTAGTTTTATCCTTGGGATTTCCTAGTAAACTTTTTATTGTGTTACCGGATTGATATACTAATTTAAGACCGGTGTTATTAAATACTTTTTGTAATCCTTTCGTATAATTAGGATTATAAGGAATTGATACAAATTTTGAGTTGTAGGTATCTTTTTGTCTGAAAAAAGTGGAATTCCGAAAGGACTTTTGAAAAGAATGCCTATTTACCAGCTTATTTATTAAGCGGTTACGACGAAGGCAGTTCTAGAAAAAAGTGGAATTTACGAAATTAGTTGCATGGATTGTGGCAAAAAATATGTTGGCCAAACGAGACGCTCTATTCAAACACGTTTTAAAGAACACTTAGCACACATTCGGAAGAACTGAAAAGTCAAGTGTGGCCGAGCATGCTTTTGAAAACAATCAACCAAAGAAAAGACTTTTGAATGCATATGAAAGTATGGAAATCATTAAATCCAGAAATAGTGTAAATAAAGATAGAGGACCCACCCCGTTTAGTACACTTTATTCTTTAGTTGAGGATTATAAATCATGATCAATCACAAATTATTAGTTTTATCTCCGCCCACTAAAAGATTGTATATAAGATAGGGCGTAGGTTAATTTAGTTTATTGTTTATCGTCTCCTGATGATGCTAATGTTGTTAGCGAAACGCGCGTCAAGTGCAAAAAAGTGTAGTTTTGGTTTGTGGAAAACAATCATAACTTTGTTTTTTTTTTCCGGTTTACCTGACACCCAAATTTGCGATTTATTAAGTATTACTCAGGAACCACTAAACCTAGCATAAAATTAGTGTCCATTCTGAAAGAGTCTCAAAAGTGTTTTATGAACTACATGGTTTCTTGCAAAACATCAAAAAACATGCTAAAAAAAGATTTCAAAAAAATATTATTTTTGGTACAAACGTCAAAAATTCTGAAATTTTGGATTGTTTGGGGAAAAATGTTTTTTTAAACTTGTATAGAATTATTTTAGGGAAAAAAAGCGGTTTTGAAAAATGTGTACCCTTTTAAACACGGGGTCCCAAAAATAAAATATGACACAAACTTATCTTTTTTTAAATTAAACACCCTGTATATTAGCTCATTTTCTGAATCTCTTTAAAAAATAAGCTTTTTAAAAATAGTAAACACTTTGGGTTTTATTTTTTATCTTTCCAAGATATTCAAGTGTAAATTTATGTGGAATAGATAGGAAAATAAGTATCATAGGTATGAACCCATATAACAATTAAACATTCATGTAATGTAATAGTCATATACTTAGAGAATAAAGAATGTGATAGAAATGTTAAGTTTTACCATTGGGAATATTACTAACACATGCCGGCAATAAGTTACGTTCTAGCTCATACAGGTGATATAAATGTGATAGAAACGTGACGTTAAACATGACTATAATCCGACCAGAATATATATTTTTTTAAATTATAGTATTATACCTGGACCCCGACTATAATTGCATGGATATGATTTTGTGATTCAAAACATGTCCAGATGGCCACGAGATGGATATCCTAAGATATGGAGTGGATACATATCCACATGAATATCCATTAGTCTTCCACTAAAGTGCAATTACCGAGTAGCCTATGGATATAGGTATATCAATGTATCACCAATATTTTGATGTACTACTTAAGATTAGTTATCAAAAGATTACCTAAATAACTTTTTGCTGTCTTATATGTATAATAATATTACCTTCTACATAGAGAACATATTGATTTCAGTGCCATCCACCTACAATAGATGACATTAAACTAAATTATAATTATGAATCATGTAAATCGCGTTCTTTTCACAAGATAGTAATATTTTCAGCAAACATGCCAAAATCCTCACAAAACATTATTTTTGGGAATATTCATAAAAATAACTTGATTATCAGGTTACATTGGGCATACTATTATCTTATTACCAAAGAAATATAACTATCACAAACTCTTAAAGAATATTCAACAAAAAATAAGTCTGCAACATTCCTGTCATATTCGCAATAGAATATTCCAAAAATCACTTAAAGGAAATATTCCTATTACATGAATATTCCTCCAATGTTATGTAGAAGCATTGAGTAGTTAATATAGATTTACAAAATAAAGACTAATAATTACAGAAATCAGTATAAATCTTTAGTATTCGTATCAAAAATATCGTATATAACTCGTGTGAAAGTGACTTTTAAACGCTCGTGTAAAATGTACACACTGTGAAATTTGTCATTTTCTACACTTGTTTTGTAATATGTTGAGTGTCAACCTCGATTTCAACTATAAATTAACAAGTACATTCATAATCCGTTTGACTAATTTTGGTAAATATTTGTTTCAGGTACGCTACAGTCCAATTACCTACAACCACAATACCTATTTTCCTGGAAACATTTCAAAATGTTGCTCAAAATATACCGAGTAAGCAATCCAAAGTAATGCGATGACGATGGATGAAAACAATTGTACACAACTCTGGAAAGGTAACAAGGCATATAATCCTAGAGTATGAAAATCTAAAATTGATAATGGAAAGTGCCACATTTTTTTTGAAGCTCTAGCAAAATTATTTACTAAAAATTAGGTAATTTCTATTAAAATTTTAATTTTGTGTAATATATTTTTTAAATAATGTTCCTGTCCGTATTCTCGCTTATTAAATAAAACCAAAATTTTTTAAAACCAAATAAAAAGCTCAAGACAGCTCGAATCGTTTAATAAAAAACGTTTTTTTAAAAACTAAATCTTATTATTAAGTGTGGGATGGGCATGACTAGGTATACTAGCATTTTTATGAAATTATGAATTATTGAAGACATTTTAATTATTTAAAACAAACAATTTATGAAAATTTCAGGCACGACGAAAAACGACCTTTTTATAGCTTTTGGTCTAAAAACTGGAGATCTTTCTTATATAGTAAAAATGAAGCTTAAGATTTTTTGTTCTACCATAAAACATAGATCAGGCGAGTTTACCTAACTTTTCATATAATAATGTGACATGCCCAAGTCAAAAAGAAAAAATTTTGGTAGGATGGTCTCGTAGGAGTGATTGATATCAGATGATATTAGAAAACAGAAATTTCTGTGCCGCCTTCATTTTTCTTTTTTTCACTTTCATAGCCCAAGTAGCAATTTTTAATAGGGCAAGTTGGTGTTTTTAACATCGATGTTTTTAAAATATCTTTGATGCTAAAACATCGATACTGTTTTTAAACGTCGGAACATCAAACATCGATACAAAAAAAAATGTAGGAAATAATAGACACTTAAAGTTAATTTTCGGGTTTATCGGAATTCGTATGCTTATCTCTATCAGGTGCACCTATCGAGCAGGTGTACTTTTAAACTAATAGCGAATGCGTGACAGCTCCAGCTGATCAAATGCGTCAAAACATCGTTTCTTATGCATTACGGTCGTAATGTTACGACTCCCTTATCGTACCTAACGAGGTTTTCGTGCATTTAATCAGCTGGAGCTGTCACGCATTCGCCATGATTTTAAAAGTGCAGGAATGCTGATAAAACTGAAAATTAACTTTAAGTGTCTAATGTGTCTGAGAAGTTTGCCCTTGTAGTACTTGTACACCACTGCATAAAAGTGCTTGTTTTCAAAACTTGGCCAAACCATTACCGAATTAGGAAATCGATTGAAGGGAGCAATCCTCAATAAATTTTTGCCGACACAGCAATAAAAGAACATTTACATGCATAGCATATGCGTTAAACCTCCTTTTGAAGATGTACTTTTAAGCAAATCTTTAGCATATTCTTGGTACATACTATTTAAGTATATGCTATTACATACTATTTAAGTATATGCTATTACATACTATTTAACTATATGCTATTAAGGATATCCATAGCAAATGTTATAAATGTACCATTTGAGCAGGTCCTTTTGAGTATATCTTTAACACATGCAAAGAATAGATCAATTTTAAAACATTTTTGGGTCAGTTTAGCGCACATGCTATTCTGGTACCATAAAATAACATGAAAACTGAGGATATACCACTAAAGAAGGTTACTATTAGAACATCTTTATCATATGCAAAGTATATTTCACTTATTGAAACATTATTATTTGGTACTTTTAGCGCACAGGCTATTCTGGTACTGCAAAAGAACATCATAAGAATGCGCTAAGCATATGATAAGGAAATACCATTAAAGAAGTTAACTTTTAGGAGATCTTTAGCATATGCAAAGTATATATCACTTATTGAAACATTAATTGGTCCTTTTAGTGCACAAGCTATTCTGGTACCGTAAAAGCAGAACATCAAAATAATGTTATTCTAGTATTTACTTAGCATATACTATATAATGAAATGCTATTAAAGAAGGTTACTTCTAGGACATCTTTAGCATATGCAAAGTATATAACAATGATGGTACAATATTAAGTACCTACATCTAAGGCATGATACAATAAAATCATGAGCGTTTAATTCAGTGCATTCAGAAAACAATCACAAGTGAAGTGTCTACTTCCACCAAACGCAAAAATTCTCTGATTAAGTCAACCAATAAAAATCCGCCAAAACGCTTATATTCCGCGGTTTCAACCTATTTTTTTATAATCGCATGGTACAGTACAGTATAGCTTTGGTCTCACAACCTGTAGGTTGTATGTTCGAACCCCGTCGGCGCGTCGCACTTTGTTTTATTATTTGTTTTTATTTTTTTTGTTAGGGTGTATTCTGATCGGACATAGTTTTTAGAGCTCAAAAATCTATTTTTTATTTTAGTTAAAGCCATATTTTAGGAGTTAACGGTGCTAAGGATGACCCGTTGCTATATGTGATAAGAATATCTATTAGCACATCCTAAGAACCTGCAGAGCATGTGATTAGAGTGTAACGTAACCTATTCTTAGCACATGCTAAAGATGTTCCAATGTTAATTTAGAACATCCTTAGCATATCCTATTTCTTCTTGAGCATATTCTATGCACATGCTAAAGATGAAAATTTGCTATGTGGGATGTTTCTACAATAGGAAAAAGCTTTTGGGACCTCTAAGTGTGTGCTCCAATGAGAACAAGATTTTTTTTACATAGTTTCTTTTGAATGTATTGCTCATATTTTTTCATTATTTTTTACCTAACCTGTTTTTATTTATTTATTATTATTATGAATCTTTTAAAGCCGCAGTAGGCTTCAAAGATCTCCCACTACTAACAAATGAATCGGACGAAAGGATTTCCGAATAGCCAGTCAAAATCCTAGTTCCTCGGTAGCTCAGTTGGTAGAGCATTAGACTGGCATTCTAGAGGTCCCGGGTTCAAATCCTGATCGAGTAAAAACTTTTTTCCAATTTATTCTCTCACCCTTTGCCTTTTATCACTACTTTAAACGTTGTTATATAGGTAAATAATAGTTGTGTCGACGTCGACCAGTTGACGATGACTAATTGTTTATCGCAGATAGATAGAGAATAATAGTTCACCCTTTAGGAGTCCTTATACATTCGTTGCGTTGCTGAGAAGTTTATTTTTGTAATCAATATCTCTCACATCTAACCCAATCATTTCTATAAGTATTTTTCATTGGTATTTTATAAAACCCCATTCTTCGTCACGAACTTGGTCCCGAAGAGTCGACCAGTATTGGAGAGTTTACTTTACACAACAAAATGTAATTTTAACCGAAGATAAACAATTTTTAAATAAAAATAAATTTTTACAAAGTTTTTAAGGGAAAATATAAAATTTTTATTAAATCGGCAAGTTTCTTTAACCTTTTTCACTCAAAAGTTATAACTTTTTCAAATCCTTAACCAAATCTAAGGAAATTGCTGAGAAACAGTTATCACAACATTGTAGAGTCCCGTTCGCATTGGTTCTGAAGCAATATTTAAAATGTGGCGGTTACATACAGATGTTTTTTTTTCACCTAACGCACACTTCTTATGCATTTTTATAAGTCTCAACGTCTTTACTGAAACTACTTTTTAGAAATGCGTGCGGTATGGATAGGATACTTATCCTTTTGATACACACAGCTGGAAAACTTGGATTCTAAAAAGAGCCCCATGACCTCTCGCAAATGGGCGGTCTTCAAGAATGTCGATCAGTTGATAATCCTGCTGAGGCGTACTGACTTGGGTCAAGTCAGTTCCTCGCCTTCGTCGAAGAGTTCCTTCTTCTTGTACTTTCTTCTTATTCTCACAATTGTAGCCTTGTTTCGTCCATAGTGGGCCGCTACTCTTTAAACCGACCAACCACCGTCTAATTTTGCCGAAATTTTGGCTTTTTCGAATTCGTTTAGTTGGGACATTTTCAAATATAAGCATATGATAACAACAAAACCTGACGGTGACATTTTTGAAATACCTAAAAGGTTATTGAGTGGCGAGGCCCATAATACACTATGTAAAATCGGCGTACGCATTTTATATGACCGGAAGTGTACCTATTGCAATATTACGTAATTATAGGAAATAAAATAAGGGGTCTAGATGTTTGAAGGGTCTAACGTTTTTTATGCTGCGGTTTCTAGTTTATATTAATTTCTTTGGTAGTGCATCACTGGAATATGATCGGTAAACCCCCACTCGCACACGCCTTAGACATAATCTTTAATCTGCCTGGGATAGTCCTTTTTAATTACTCCACCACATTAACTAAGTACTTAAAATTGTATAAAAATAAGGTAAGCACCATGTGCATAAACTTTCATATCATATAAAATGATTGGTTGAATATTTTACTTGTCGAGGTTTAATTTTTTCGCAGCGAAATCTGCATGGCGTTTGCAATTTTCAAGGAACGACATAAACTTCTCGCTTCATTTATTCGTGGTGACATTTTTGCATTTCCCTCAGGATCGTGGGGAATTGCATCAAAACCCCCATCTTATTATTATTTGCTATTATTTTTTGTTTTATGGAAGCAAGAGGCTTTAACTGTATTCTTGCCGTAAATGTAGTAGAAATTCGATCAATTTTTTATTTTCGTTTTGACTAAGTTGTTCATGCAAAGAGCTGCAGGAGTTATGGAATCAAACTATTTTTTTTTTCTTTTTCGTTTTCTATGTTTCAGAGCTTCCAAACAATTATTTTTAATTTCATCATTAAAAACACGATTTTAGCAATTGTCCGCAAGTAACCAAACCATGGTTACCGATTCAAAAATACTTTTTTTTCACACGGATGTTGAAAAAAACTAATTATTTCTATTATTATTGGGGCTTTATCTCATGTTTCCACAAAAAAAACCATTTCAAAAACACAAGAAGATAAAAAAGTCAAAAAATGAAATAGCTAACAGTGCTATAGTAATAGTAGTAAACAGGGGGCGGCCCAAGACCTGGCAAGTAGGCCGCCTGTAAGGTAGTGGGCTCTCCCGGCCTTCCTGTTGTCTTCACGAAGTCCAGTACTTTGGCCCACTTGAGAGCTCGTAGGTCCTCTGCTTCTAGGTTCGGTTGTCCGAGTACCTGATGCCTCATTCTTAGGTATGCATCGCACTCCGTAATGAGGTGCCGGGATGTCTCCTCCGCGCTCCCGCAGGCCTGGCTGATAGAGTCATTCCCGATCCCGATGCGAGTCAGAAGCTTTCTGAGTCGGTTGTGCCTGGTCAGTATTCCTGTCAGTAGTCTAATATCTTTTCATCTCCTTCCCAGGAGCCATTTGATTCTGACCGCGTCCGGTCCGTCGATGAATTCTTTAGACTGTCTGCATCCTCTTTCGTTTTCCCAGGAGTCTGCCAGTGTATCGTTAGGCCATTTAATGAGTCGACTTTGCCTCCTTGTTTTACCTAAGAGTGGTTCCGGCCCCACGTATTGAGTGCTGGCCCCGATCCGAGCGAATTCATTCCGCTTTTTCGTTGACCGAGACTCCCGTATGTCCCGGTACCCACATCACTGTAACTCTCTTGTCTTGACTCAAAGCTTCCAGTGCTTCGACGCACTCTTCCACCAGAGTATTGGCAATTTTTGGCGCATTAAGTGCCTTTGGGCCGCTTGGCTGTCGGCGCATCGAGGCACAGCTGACACGATCTTCAGTGCCAGACAAATGCAAGAGAAATCTAGAGAACAAAATCGCCTTCTCTTCATCGCCTTCATAGATCTAGTCAAAGCATTTGACTCGGTCAACAGGGAAGCTCTTTGGAAAATACTGGCAAAAGCTGGATGCTCTTAAAGATATATTTAAATTCTTAGACTACTACATGACAATATGAATGCTACAGTCCTGAGCAACGATGGACCAGGAGAGTCATTCCAGATTACGACAGGCTTTAAACAAGGGTATGTTATTGCACCCAACCTATTCTCTATATATTTAGGTGCCATGCTTCACCTTGTTGAGGAACATCTACCACCGGGAGTGGAAATTCTATATAGATTCGACGGTGGCCTACTTAACCTAAGCAGACTGCGAGCAAAAAGTACAAATGACAACCTCGGTAATCGAACTGCAGTAAGCCGATGACAACGTCATAATGGCCGATACAGAGGAAGGTCTACAGCTGGTAATCAACGCATTTAACCAAGCCTACAAAAGCATTGGCCTAGAGGTCAATCTTACCAAAACGCAAATTCTTCACCAACCAGAACCAGGTACGAATCCCCAAGCTCCAAACATTTCCATAAATGGTTATCCTCTGCAGAATGTGGAACACCCATATTTTGGAAGCCACCTATCATCAAATGCAACTACTGACGCAGAAACACAGCATCGCCTAAAATGTGCTAGCGCAGCGTTCGGACGACTTTCGGAGAGAGTCTTCAACAATCACGCTTCGTGTCTACAACACAGTTATAATACCAACTCTAACATACGAATGCGAAACGTGGACCACCTACAGTAGGCCTCAAACGACTAGAAAAATACCACCAAAGTTGTTTAAGACGAATACTGAGAATTAAATGGCATGACCGACGAACAAACATAAGTGTTTTAGAAGAAGCCAGAACAACTAGTATAGAAGCCCTTATCTTCAAGCACTAGCTTCGTTGAACTGGTCACATTATCCGCATGCCCGAAACACGTCTCCTAAAGCAGATATTTTATGGACAACTGAAGGAGGGAAAGAGAAATCAAGGAGGTCAAAAAAAAAGGTACAAGGACGTTCTCAAAAGCAATATGATAAAGGGTCACATCGATATAAACAACTTCGAGACCACGGCAAACGATAGGGCTTTATGGCGCCGAACAGTCCATGAGGGAGCACAAACTTTTGAAGAGCAACGACGTAGACTAGAGACGGAAAAGAGAGAACGTAGAAAGGAGCGACAAATTGGAAGAATTGATGACCAACACCCGGCTGCTGCCGGAGACTGGGTGTGCCAGGACTGTGGAACGGTGTGCGGCTCGAGAATTGGCTTACATAGCCATCAAAAACCGCACAACAGTTAGCGACGATACAGAATAGAGGAAAATCATACTCGGTATCGAGTGATTGCCTATGGTGATGATGACACATGTTCCTCCAGACTATTGCGAACCTCTTCTAGTGTTGCCGCCAATATAATAGCGTCTACCTCGGCTTGGAGGACCGTAGCTTACTCTCCCAGCGGGTAGCTCATTTGAACTTTTTGGTTTTGCACGTAGACCTCTGCCTTTGTTGTCTACCTCTCCGATAGCTTAGAGCCATCGGTGTAGCATATCACAGCGTTCCTTTCCAACTGTTGGTGGAGGTTCGCACTCTCTCTCATTTTGACTTTGTACCTCTTATTGAATCTTCAGGGAATTCGGGTTGCATTGATCTTGCATCTTCCTGATTACAGTGCTATAAGGTCACTAACTGAAAATAAAATGTAAACTCAAATACAAAATAAATTGTGTTTTCCCCGCTTCCAGGATACGGACGAGTTCTCGCACCAATAGGTGAAATGATGTCAGCACCAGTGAATGACAAATTACCCATCGAAAACCTAAAAGAGCGTCGCAGGCGAACCCCAAATGTAATAATAATAAATGTAATAAAGACTACAAATTTAAGGGACTTCTATAAAAATGAATTGATTGAAATTCTTTTAAACAATAAATGTGAGATACTATAACGACCCTGTATCTCATAGTTATATAGTTGTCAATGTTCTCTCCTTGTCCAATAGAGCAAAATTTATTAAAATTAATAGGCTTTAAAAAATCCTACATGACGATCCTCTGTCAACCATGGTCAACCTTGATTGATAATTGGGCCCTAGCGGTCCCCTTTTGGTCATTTGGTCGCAAATTAGGATTTTTGCGGTTTAGTGGAAGTCTATTGTTGAATTTAGTGTTGAAATTATGTTGACGAAAACAGACAAAGTCGACTCTAAAATTAAATTGCATCTGAAACTCTGCAACAAATTACCAAAAGAGACGTCTCTCTTTAGTCTCTGCGGGCCGGACTACGTGTTTTGTATTTTTTTTTCATTACTTTTCTCATTTGTCCCGCCTTTTCCATAATGCGTTCTCACGCCATTCCGTCCTCTTTACGTGACTGGACAATTAAAGAGTGTTTTTTTATTGGTTGGAGTACCGACAATGTCCACAGATATTTAAATTTAGATTATATTTTCTGAACCCAATGAAAAATTAAAAACTTTTCCAGTAAACACAAACAGAATATATTTATTCTTAGAATACTCTTTAAGTTTTTGTTAATAATATTTACCACAAAATATTCTAAGAATATATTCTTGTAGCATTCCTGAAAAATTCTCTTTTAGATTTTCTTTTTCAAATATTCTAATAATATTCGACTTTAAAATATTATTTCCTGTAATTTCATGGATATATCTAAAGAAATATTCTTTTTGAAAATATTCTTGTATCATTTCAAGTATACTATCATTTTTAGATACTTTGTAGTAACCAGAATAAGGTGAACTCATCCAAACCAAAAACTTGTTTATCTCGAAAGTCTTCTTGGGATTCTGGAAGGACGTCTTTTAAATAATCTAGTAGTCGAAATAAAATATTTAAAAAAAAACAATGCTTAATCATGGATTATATACTTTCCAAATATTCTTATATTATATTCTTGGGAATATGCTACAAATGTTCTCTATAAATTCTTAAAGTATTAAATTATTTGCGTTTCTAGAGTTAGAGTCAAGATGGCACCTCGCTTGTTACCCTTTTCAACATTTCTCTGAAATTTCCGAAAAAGTTGTCAAAGAATGTAACAAGAATATTATTAGTACATTTATACATTCAGTCACATATATATAGCACATAAAAATTTCCCACATTGATCTTTTTCCTGCAAATGATATGACTATTCGAAGGTATAAAAAAGGATATCCCTGGAATATTTCTACATTCTAAAAGAATATTCATATCATATTCTGAGAATGTTTTTGCGTTTACTGGGATATAGTATATAGAAAGGTAAACTTCATGTACGGAAAAATTAAAAATCGCTGATGGTGGTACATGGAACTAGCATTTTGGTTTAGAGTTCATTACTTGACGATAATTCCTAATAAGGATGAAATAGCCCTGTAGGTGTCTGGTATCTCTATTAGAATTTAAATGCCCAGTCGTAAATGAACTGAAAAAATGTAGGTCCTTACTTAGTCTGATATGCCACGATCGGTCATTTTTATTAAAAATACTGTTTGTAGAAAAACAAGGGAAATTTTTTCGACTATTTAGAATTGGCCATATAAACTGCAGCCCCTCGGAGAGGTGGAGGTGATCTCTAAAATTTAAGTTGCACTTTGATTTGAAAGATGTCAAGTTTTGGTTTTAATATCTCAATTCACATGGCCTTGCCCTTATATCTGTATCAGATCAGGTTACAGCATGTAATTTGCGTTTTTTTATGGCGCAAACAGTTTTTGCCTATCTTCTTTAGTTTTTAAGATTTAGGCATCATAAAATTAATATTTTTCTTATTAGATGACTTTATTCAAATGGATGTATCACTCATGGAACGAGGTTGTTTTGGGCTGACTGGCTAAAACTGAAATAACTGAAATAAAGTTTTTTATATAAATAATAAAATTTAAGCTTTTTAAAAACCCCTATAGCTTGAAAACCGTTAGACAAATTAAAAGGCGGTTTTCGCCTTTTTAATTTCCCTTTAAAATCGAGTCTCGCAAGTGCGGTCAGTTTATTACTTTATGGAAATACCTTAAATCCTCAAAAGTGTCCAATTTGAAACTCCATGTAAGTAAATGTCTCAATGTCGCTACTCACATTGCAGAGACATCAGTAAGCTGCCCGCTTAACTGGCTGCCTCCTATAATGTTCAATTCGCCCCTAATTGACGGAATGCGAGACGAGTTAATGAATTTTAAATTATTCCTACGATTGAAAATTTAATTTGGTTTAGCATTCTTTCTAGTTGCCCCGATGATTATTTACATTTATTTGACTCGTTTCACAAAATTTAAAATTACAAGCGCATAGGTGTATCTGTCCTGATCAAATAAAACAAATTTTTATTTAAAACGCTTTTACAATGTGTTACTTCCTACTTCAAAAATTATAAAATTCAGGCTTTATTTGGATAAAATGATCAGGCTAAACATTTTATTTTCGAATATTTTTGCATACCGCCCAATTCATAAAAGTGAAAAGGTGTCCTGTATGTAACGTCCCTTTCATTACGCGTTATTTTATTTTTGAAACTCAAAAGTTTAAAAGTCACCATAAATTTATGCAATTGAGTTTATTATGATACAGTGGCGGTTCCAGTGAAGGGGACAGGAGGCGATCGCGTTCACACCTTTGTTCCAGAAAAAAGTAGGTGGTAACCCTGAAGTCCTTGGAAAAAAAAACGAGAAATTGCAAAAAGTTCCTCTAAAGACATTCTAGAATCCCTCCACAATATTTTGGGACAGTTTGAACTTTAATTCGTTGCGCCAAGAATAAACAAACGCATGACGTCTTCTTCTTCTTCAAGTGACGTCTCCTCTAAAAAGGTTGGCAACCATCACAGCAATTCAAACCTTCGATGCCGCTGTTCTAAATAAATCCACAGAACTGCAGTTAAACCACGTTCTTAGGTTGTTTACCTAGGAAATGCGTCTTCTTCCTCTGCTTCTCTGTCCATAAATCTTTCCCTGTATGATCACCTGTAGCAGTCCGTAGCGCTCATCACCCAAGTATTAAAGTTTTCTAATTTTGATAGTGTTTAGAATTTCTTTTTGTTTTCTCATTCTTCTTAGCACTTCGTCGTTTGTTAGTCTATCCACCCAGCTGATCCTCAACATTTTCTATATGCCCATAACTCAAAAGCCTCCAATCTATCAGTGATATTTTTCTTTAACTTCCATGTCTCTTTCCCATATAACAGAACAGAGAACACGTAACTACTCAAAAGTCTGGTCTTTAAGCCAATAGTCAGATCTCTACTGCACAGAACATTTTTCATTTTGTTAAATGCGCTTCTTGCTTGTCCGATCCTTGATTTAATTTCTTCAGTGTCATCATTGTCTTCATTAACTATGGCTCCCAAATATTTGTATTTTCTTACTTTTTTTATTTGTTCTCCATGGATCATTAGGCTTTCTTGGCGTTGTTGTGATTTTGTGATCACCGTAAAATGGGTTTTTTGGGTATTTAGAGTTAGACCCCTCTCCTCACTGAGTTCCACCACACGATCTAGCAGTTGTTGCAGATCCTCAAGACTTTCCCTTATAAGTACCGTGTCATCAGCGAATCTTAAATTATTAATTGGTTTACCGTTTACTTTTATGCCTATAGTTGTTTTACCCTCCAGTGCTTCCCGAATAATTTCTTCAGAGTACCCATTAAATAGAATAGGAAACAGTATGCATCCTTGTCTGACGCCTCGTCTTATTTCGATTTCATCTGAAAATTCATTCCCTATCTTCAATATTGCTTTCTGGTTGTAATAAAGTTCGGTAATAATTCTGATGTCCTTTGCGTCTAAATTATTATTCTGGAGTAGCCGAATGAGGCGGTCGTGTCTGATTTTATCAAAAGACTTATTGTAATCTAAAAAGCATACATATAGCGTCTGATTCACATCCATGTATGGGCCAGCACGTTTATGGCGAATAAAGCTTCTCTTGTTCCAAGAGAATTTCTGAAGTCGAACTGTGTTTCACCAATGTCTTGTTCTAGTTTTTCATAAATTCTATTGTGTATAATTTTCAAGAATATTTTGAGGGTGTGGCTTATTAAGATGATTGTTCGATGGTCGCAGCATTCCTTTGCATTTGTTTTTTTAGGTAATGCGATAAACGTAGACTTTAACCATTCCTTAGGTATAACTCATGTATTATAAATGGAGTTATATAAATCCACCAATACTGCCATTTGATCCTCATTGATAAGTTTGATTATTTCCACTGGTATCCTATCAGGTTCAGGCGTTTTATGGTCTTTTGTTAATTTAATTGCCTGCAAAACTTCTTCTTTGGTAATATCTAGACCACTGTCCTTGGTCGCATCGCTTGTTAGGGGTTTTCGTCTTTGGTCTTTAAAAAGTTCTTGGATGTATTCATTCCATCTTTCAAGTTTTTTTCTGGTGTCTAATATGATTTTTTTCGTTTTTATCTAGTAGCAATCTTTCTCTTTTTATTTTGTTTGTGCCACTTAACTCCTTTACTTTCTTGTGTAAGTTAAAAGTTCTTAAGCATAAATTGTTCTATCTCATTACACTTCTTTTCACACCATTTTTCTTTGGTCTCTCGTATTTTAGTTCTTATCTCTGTGAGTGGTACTGTAAGCGTGATTGTCTATGTTCTTATATATTCTGCGCATGACGTACTTACCACAAAAACCATTGGAAATACTGAACAGTATTATAGAGTTTCTATTTATAAACAAGTTTTGGCCAAAATCCTATCGGACATTAAAAGTATTTTTTACCTGAACATATTCATACCAAATTAGCTAAAGTCGCTTCTAAATACTATAAACTGTTTGAATAATCCAAAACACAAATTCTTAAAATTTTATTGGGAGAAATCAGTATTTGCATACAATATTGGTCAAAACACACAATGAACAAGTGTGGCGATATTTTTCCGTTGATAAAAACATTCTTGTAGGTGTGCCAGTAAGTAATTGTTCGTCAGAAAGAAGCTTCTCATGCCTCAGAAGATTGAAAACATAAGTACTTAAACATAATATGACGGAAATTTGTCTGACGGACGTTGCTTATCAACAGACACATGGAAATTGACATTGAGCGAGTCATTGACCGGTTTGCCCGAAAAAACCGGAAACGATTTTTTTTTGAGACAGGCATCTTATGTTTGAGATATGCATTATAAAAGGTAATGTTTCAACTTAAAAAGCTTTTCAGAGCTCAACAAAAAGTATATATCAATTAGATTTGGTTTGTGGTTTGTTTGTTATAGTTTTTTATAACTGAAAAAATTATACGTAGTTACTCAAGCGGGGATTTCAGGGGGATAGCCTACACTGCCTTTAAATTTTTTATGAAAACATTTAAAAGTAAGGCATAAATTTCGGAAATATAACACCTTTGTCATTTACGGTATTAGTTTAATTTTGTGTTAAAAATGGCATTTGCAGTGTCATTTTCTTAAAAATTTTCGCCTGCTAGCTGCACTTTTAAACCATCAACACTTTTACAATTTTAGTTTAAATTTAAATTAAAAAATGCATCTTTTAGTGCAATTTTCTTAAAAAATTTCGCCTGCGGTGCTATGGTACCGTTGATATTTACGATTCTAGTTTAATTCGACTAAAAATTGAATTTTTAATATAATTTTCTCAAAAATTTCCGGCATATTCATATATTTTTTAAAACAAAAAAGATTTGAAGCTACAAACGTTTTGCTGAGTTAAAGTTTACTTTACTTGTTACGTGTACATATTTTTGTTGGTTGAAGAATGTAAATGGGATAAATTGATACAATATCACAACTTACTTCGACTCTTCCCTGCCGTAAGATGGCCACGTAGCAATTGAATTCGTGGCTATCTGTTCAAATAATTTTCAGCGAGATGTAATCAAATTATTTTCGTTAAAAAAATTTTATAATATTTTGTGTTTCTATAAAAATATATTTCGTTTAAATTTAATTCTGCGCATATATTTTCCAGCGATTTGAGTTTTCCGTCATTTCATTTTCAAGACAATTTTTGTCCGACCAATTATTTCTTTTCTTTTAAATTCTGACTAACTATGTTTCTGCCTAATTTGGTACGGGTTGGGTTGGCTTGGGTTGGGTACAAAAATTTATAACATCACAACATCTGATTCTGAGTATCATTTGATCATTAACATAACAAGTGCCAAATTTTCCCAATCATATGTTTGCGTAAGGAATTTACTTTAGTTAGCCACAAAAAATACATTGTTTATCCTTGTAAAACAGTTTAAAAGTAAAATTTTAAATTGGAGTATCCGACGGAGCAAATAGAGCTAAAAGCCCTCTTAGCAGTCTCGGCCGAGTTCCAATTTGTTTGGGAAAACCGTACAGTAAATTATTCTGCGGCACTTTCTCAAAATGGCTCAAATCCTGAAATAGTCACGTTCCGTCCCAACCGCGGATCTCGACGCGATGATTTCCACAATTTACTTAGTTTCTTTACAACTTAAAGGCCTTCACAAACCAAACACATAGAAAATTACAGGGAGTCCCATTTTCAATAGTATTCAATCATCCTAAGCAGGGGCGAGCAAACAATTAGGCCGTGTTTTAAAAACAAACACATATTTACCACTAAGGTCGAACTTTTCGTTATACATTCTGCTTGCTAGCGGCAGAAAAATGAAATAATGCAGAAAAGTATGTATATACAAGGTGTCTCAAAAGTCTTAGTCCCCCCTTATATCTCCAAAAGCTTTTGAGATATTGTAACGATACATTGGGAAATTCAATAAGAGGCAAAATGGAAATAATCTAGATGATTGGTATTGCCGCCTTTTTTTATGGGGCGGCCGGTTAAATAGAAACATATATCGAGCTGCACCACATTTTAATGGTCTACTAAATTGCTCCGTCTTGACGTCAATATTATTGACATCTTTCGCTCCTGTCAAAAGTTATTGGGAATAATTATTATTAAAAAGTCCCACTTAAATCTCCAAAAGCTCTTGAGGCATTATAAAAATACTTTGGAAACTTCATTGAGGGGTGAAATGAAAAAAATCTAGAGGGGCGATATCACTGCCCTTTTTTCTGAGGCGGCCTAGGGGCGGCTTACTAAAAAAAAGTTAACTGGAAACGCATATCGAGTCGTAACTCATTTTAAAGGTCTTTAGAAATGCTACATACTATCATCGATATAATTGACGTATGTCACTTCCATCGAAAGTTATATAGGGTAAATTAATTCTAATCTAGGTAGAATAAATTTGATTAAATTACAAAAACTGCTGAAAATGACCTCCTTGAACTTTTTGGCAAAAATAAGGTCTATTTTCGAATTCGCTTCGGACGTTTCTTATCATTTCAGGAGTAATAGATCTTCTTCTTCTTGTAGCGCTACAACCCTGGGTGGGTCTTGGCTGACTGTACTACTTTTTTCCAATTTGTTCGGTCTTCCATCAACCTAGGGTCAAATGGAATGTTCATTTTCCGGAGATCTGCTTGGATGTTATCTTTCCATCGCATTCTGGGACGTCCGAGTGGTCTTTTGCCTGTGGGAATCTCCTCCCATACCAGTTTTACAAGTCTTTCGTTATGCAGTCTGTGCACGTGGCCTGCCCATCTTAGTCGCTGTGATTTAATTTCTTGGACAATATCGGCGTCGTTGTAGAGTGCTTTTAATTCGATATTGGTTCTGATCTTATACTGGTTTGTGGTGATGTCATGGTGAGGTCCGAAAATTTTTCTAAGTATTTTTCGTTCAAAGCGCCTTAGCTTTTCTTCGTTTGCTTTGGTCATGGTCCACGTTTCGCATCCGTACGTTATTACAGGTCTGACGATGGATTTATAGGTTTTGATCTTTGAACTTCTTGTGAGATTTTTTGATTTTATGAGCTTATTCAGTGCAAACAGACAGCGGTTTGCAGATTGGATTCTGTTTTTTATTTCTTCGGTAACATCGTTGTCCGCTGTGATTACGGCCCCCAGATACTTAAAACGTTGTACTCTTTCGAAATTAAAGGTGTTGATCGTCACATTTTGCCCTATTCTGTCTCTTCGTGTCGTTCTATTTATACACATATATTTCGTCTTCTCTTCATTGATCTTCAGCCCTACTTTACTTGTTGCTCCTTCCACCTTGTTGAAAATGTCTTTCGTGGATAGGGTGGAGTCTCCAACGAGATCTATGTCATCCGCATATGCGAGTAGCAGCTTGGGACCTTGAGCCGATAGCAATTCTGTTTTTATTTCGGCCGACCTCATGGCTTTCTCCAATACAAGGTTAAAAAGTAGTGGAGATAACGCATCGCCCTGTTTAAGTCCACTGTTGATTTCAAAGCTGCTAGAGAGTTTATTATTTACACGCACTTTAGATATTCCACCCTCCATACAGACTTTGGTCATCCGAATGAGTTTCTTTGGTATTGAGAACTCCGCCATGGCATTCCATACTTGGCTTCTTTCTACGCTATCATATGCCTGTCGAAAGTCTATGAAAAGATTGTGTATGGGTCTGTTATACTCCCATCCCTTTTCTAGAAGTTGTCTCAGCGTGAATAGTTGATCTATTGTTGATCTGTTTGCCCTGAACCCGGCTTGATATTCGCCTAGGACATTTTCAGCATAAGGGATTAGTCTACTAAGAATGATGTTTGAGAGGGTTTTATATGCCGTGTTTAGGAGTGAGATTCCTCTATAATTCGCGCATTTTGTTTTGTCCCCTTTTTTGTGGATGGGCACTATTATGTTTTCCTTCCATCGTGCTGGTGTCCTTTCTTCTAACCATATGTGCGTTATTAGCTGGTGGATTTGGCGATGTAGTGCGTCTCCCCCATATTTCAGAAGTTCTGCTGGTATCCCATCCGTGCCCGGCGCTTTGTGATTTTTAAGCTTATTTAAGGCCCTTTGGGTTTCTTCAAAGGAGGGATTTTTGACGGGCATGTCCGCTGTGATATAGATCTCTTCTTTGTGTTGTTCTTCCTGTATGATGTTTAGGAGGTCTCTAAAATACTTTTTCCATTCTTCAGTTATTTCTCTACCGTCGATTATCATGCGGCCTTGGTTGTCTCTCAGTGTATGGATGGAATTGGTTCTATGCCCTCTTTTCTCAGAGGAGATTGCTTTATAGAATTCTCTGGAGCCTGGTTTGGGCCGGTCTCTCTCCATATTTTCATATTTTTGTTGCTCGTAGTTTCTTTTCTTTGTGCGTATTATTTTTCTTGTTTCCTTTCGGCAGTCGTCATATTCCTTTTTACTTTGGTCTGTTTGCAGTTGTATCCAAGTCTTTCTTACTGTTTGTCTCTTTTCCAGTTGTTTCCGACATTCCTCGTCATACCATGTTTTTGCCCTCTTCTGTTTTCTCCTTCCAAATATCTTGTCAGCTGTCTTGGTTATTATCTCGGCAGTCGCTTCCCATAGCTGTTCTATATCATTGTCTTCTCTTTCAGAGTTCAAGGTTTGTTCAAGTTGTTCTCTATAGTTTCGTTGATTCTCTGCATTGTGTATTTCGTCCATGTTCCACTGTGGGTTTATTGTTGTTTTATTGTATTTGTGGCTAGATATTCTGGATTTGACTTTTGCTCTCACTAAGTAATGATCTGTGTCTCCGTCTATTCCTCTCAGGCTTCTTACGTCTATAATATTGTTACTATGACGTGCATCTACGATGATGTGGTCAATTTGGTTGCGCGTAATATGGTCGTTTGAGACCCAGGTTTGCTTATGGATGTCTTTATGCGGAAACATGGTTGACTTTATTAGCATGTTATTAGCTGCTGCAGTTTCTGTGAGTCTTAAGCCATTGTCGTTGGATATATTGTGTAGGCTGTGTTTACCTATTGTGGGGTATAGGCTAGGCTCTTTGCCTATTTTAGCATTAAAGTCCCCACAGAGTATGCGCATATCATGTTTGGGCATCGTATCTATCTCTCTTTCTAGGGCATCGTAGAATTCATCCTTGATATCTTCATCCTTTTCTTCCGTTGGTGCATGCGCTGAGATAATCGAGGTGTTGTATCGCTCTCCCTTCATTCGTATGTAGCATATCCTTTCATTTATAGGTTTAAAATTTAGTATATTCTGTACTAGGTTGTTTCTAATCACAAAGCCCGTTCCGAATTTATGTCTTCCGTTTTTGTTACCGCTGAAGAAGATGGTGGATTTACTTATTTTTATATTTCCATCGTCTGGCCATCTTATTTCTTGGACGGCTGTTATATCCATTCCTATGCTTTCCATTTGTTCCACAGCATTTATAGCAGCTCCAGGTCTGTACCAACTCTGGACATTCCAGGTTCCAATATTCATAGTCCTTTTACATTGCATTTGTCGTTTTTTGTGTTTATCTGTCCGGTTCCGAGGCAAAGTTGCAGTTTTCATAACTAGTTCCTTTTTTTTTCCGAGGGCGGGTAGTTAGCCCTCCGCTCAACCCTCCTCTTTTATCCGGGCTTGGGACCGGCTGAGGTATAATAGATCGACTAATCTGAATTACTCGTTCTCTTAACTGCTGCAAGTCTCTCGGCTTTGTCCGGTAGACATTCTCCTTAATGTAGCCCCACAAAAAATGTCAAGAGGAGTTAGGTCAGGAGACCGAGCCGACCATCCAAATGTGCCCCGGCGACCTATCCAGCGATGAAATTGGGTGGCAAGTAATTGTCTAACAGGTAGATAAAAATGTGGAGGTGTCCCATCTTGTTGAAATATGCAACTGCCAACATCACCATTTTCGTTTTCAATTTCTCTTATAGCAGGAATAATCTGCTCCTTCAGAAGCCTAAGGTACCCATCGCCATTGAGGTTACCCTCAATATAAAAGGGACCAATTATTCGATCACCCATATTTCCAGTCCAAACGTTAATTTTGTGTTACTTTTGGGTGTGCGCCTCATCAAGCCAGTGTGGGTTTTCATTAGCCCATTAGCGACAATTGTGCCTATTTATGGTCCCATTTTAAAAAAAAGAGGCCTCATCGCTAAAGCTTATCTTTGTGAAAATATCTGGCTCGTCGCTAATTAAGCTCGTCATTTCTTCCGTAAACTGAACTCTTCGATCGCAATCATCTTCATTTAGTTCTTGAACTAACCTAACTTTGTAGGCATGAAATTTATGAACTTTTAAAATCCTGTGTACTATTGATTTGGGGATATTAATGTCATAAGAAACTGTTCTTACCGATTGTTTTGCTTCCACGAACATTGTTCCAAGGACTTGCTCTTGAATTTCTTCTGTTGCCGTTTTCGGGCGGCCAGACCGGAAAGAATCCAATACTTTAAATGCTGTTATAAATTTTCGCACCACGCTCTTCACAAAACTTTCTGAAACTAGTCGGGAAATGCCTGGAAAAACATTGTTAAATAGACGCACCTTTGTAAGTCCGTGTCTGAGCATAGAAAAGAAAAATTACTACTTTGTCTTCATTCGAACGACGTATTTTGAATAAAAAACATTTTTGAATTGTACGTAATATTTGTTTGACATGATTTTCTTTTATTTTATTATGATGCCATGGAATCAGCCTACTAGATGTAGATCCTTACTTTTTTCGGACAATAACGCAACACATTAAACGGAAAAACCAAGAAGATACTGCTTGATATGTTAAATTGTTTCAAATAACTTTTTACAGGAATGAGAGACGTCAATATTATTGATGTTGGTATGCAGCATTTTTAGAGACTTTAAAATGAGGTGCGACTCGATATGTGTTTCCATTTAATTTTATTTTTTTCAGTATGCCGCCCCCAGTGCGGCCTCAGAAATAGGGGTCGCAATGCCTCCCCTGTAAATTTTTTCCATTTTGCCTCTCATTAAAGTTCTTAAAGTAGTGTTACAATATCCCAAGAGTTTTTGGAGATATAGTGGGGGACTAAGACGTTTCGATATATAAAATGTGGTATAACTCGATATGTGTTTCCATTTAACTTTTTTTAGTATGCCGCCCCCAGGCCGTCCCAGAAAAAGGGACGGCAATACCGCTCGTCTAGATTTTTTTCATTTCGTCTTTTATTGAAGTTCCCAAAGTATTGTTACAATGTCTCAAAAGCTTTTGGACATATAGGGGGGACTAAGACTTTTGGGACATCTTGTATATATAATGCCTGTCTATATACTGAAACAGAAAAAATCCTTTAGTTTACATACCTACCTATACAAAATATTACTAGTCTATCATACCAATATGGTATGGGGAATTATTAAAATCGTGAAATTTTGACTTTTCTTAATTTCATCAAAAATATGTTACTAAGGTTACAAAAAACCTTAATCGACGAAAAGGAAAAAGTTGTATGTCGGTCTGTCGCTCTGTCGGTCTGTTGTCTGTTTGTATACACGATAACTCAAGAACGCCTTAATTTATTTTAACGAAGTGTAGTACAACAATCCTCCATTGGCTGGCCATGAACTGATTAACTTTTGGGTAGGGTGGTGGGAGGCTGAAAGGGAAAAAAGAGGGATAAAATATTTTAAAAAATTGTAATTTTGGAATAAAAGCAAGTAGCGATATACGGTTTTCAGATTTAAGTTTCCTTGAATATGGACTATAAATTCCATTGTAAAGTCTAAATTCGTGGGAGCTTTAGTTTCAGAGTTATTTAGAAGTAAAGCAGCTATTGATATGCGGTTTTCAGATTTTGGTTTTCGTAAATGTTACCCAAATATTTTGTTCAAATCTTTGAAAGCTACAGTTTTCGAGATATTTTCATTTCCTTTCAACATAATTCAACACCATTTTTTTTTCATTTTTCATCCATCCGAGACCTATTTAAAACCTCGTAACACTTATTTTTACGTAATAGTACAAGTATCTGTAACCCGCTGCAACCTTCCTCCCCCAGTTTTTATTTTGAAAAAAAATAATTGTTTTAAATTTCAGACTTTGTTTGCTTTAGTTTGATACCCCAAAACCCATATTTTGACAGACATTGCTCTAATCCCCTTCGCTCAGCCAAAATTTTAACTTAAAAAAAAATTAAAATTAAACCATTGTTTCAAATTTAAATCTCTATTCCCTTTGTTGACCCAACACTATCCATATTTTCACGAATTAAAATACTAAATTTTAAGAGAGGAATCTAAACACTAAAATTAGCTGCATAGGTAAAGGTATGAAAATGGAAAACATTAGAAAACAACAACCTGGAATGGATTTACTACGTGTAAGATGTAGTTGCAACTGCCCCATGCCAATCCTTTTCTGCCTAATGTGCTTTTCCGTTTGTCTGCGTCTTATACACGGCTGCTTGGCCCCCTAAGAATTTGCTTAGGAACCCTGTATTTCCAAAATGTTTAAAATTCCTCTCTATGTGCAGCTATACAGTTTTAGCATCATGATTCAATAGAAACAAAACTTTTTCGTCCAGTTTTTGAGGTACTAGAAAGTTACAATGATTGAGGCGGGAATTCTTCTATCACTATTAACATATTCTCTTTTGGCAGGACATCTAGGTGTTATTTTGTGCCAAATATTTGTCCTTCTTGTTGGATGATTTTTCAACCCCAAAATTCGCAAGGATCTTGGAATCCAACTATACTTCCAGGATGGGTAACTTTAAACTCTATTTTCAGTCAGTCCACTCATATTGCCTTCATTCTTTCGTAATGATCTTTTCCTCGAATAGGTATCTGGAGGCATCAGAGTCTGAGTTTTTTAAAATTTAACGATCTTTTCGGGGAATTAGATTTTTGTGAAGAGTCTATTGGAGAAAGGCGCCTTCTATATCGTTTTGGTAAAGGACTAATGTCTTGACGACGCTTACCACAAGTTTTTTGTCTGAAGAAAAGCAACGCGCTTTACATTTTTCCTTGAACAAACATTTATTTCGAGCTTTATTGCCTGAAGAATTGTTGGGGCATCTTTTGATGAAAGCTCATCACAAGCTCTATTGTCTGTATTGTTTGAAGATACGGTGAACATCGCACCTTGAAATTTATCACGAGCCTCATCATCAAGGGAACAGTGGGGCATTACGCCCTACTGTGATCATTATTTTGTTTCAATTGGTCATGTACCAAGGTTTAACTGATCGAGAACGTGATCTGAAAAGCTTGGGCATGCCCTGAAAATAAAAAAATCCTAAAGTTGTTTATGATTAAAAAAAACTTTTTTTTACGTGATCGCAGAACACAAAACACAAAGAATTAGAAATAGATATGATATTAGAAATAAGAGGAAGTTAGGCATGATTATAGTACAAGCATCCAGTTATTTTGACCTATAGAAATTGCGATTACTGAACCGTACAGTGAGCAGGGGGGCAATTTCCCCTCCCCTGCCCCTGAGTATTAGCATGCAAAAATCAATCAAACATGGTTAATGAGTTTAACCTGGACAAACTGGAATTTGCTGCAATAAGACATTGCCGTTACCTACTAAACTATTAATTTTTGTTTTTTTCTGAATGTATGTTTGAGTTATTTTGGAATCAATAAAGTGTTTTTTTTTTCGTTCATTTTTTTTTGAAGTTAGGTTTGAGGGGGACATCCCCTCAAGAAAAAAAAATGAAATGACGCCCCTGGGACCGTAACGTAATTCGATAATGCGCATTCATCGTTACATACTCAAAAAAATTTATTTATCTATGTTGTAAACTAACTAAAACAGTCCCCAACTGCAACCCTAGAGAGCAGCGTCCCCTTGAAGTGACAAAAGCACGGCTGCCTAGCAATTAACGTTTTGGCCTAATGATATTATGCGCGACCTGTCGATCGACGTTGGCCGTGATTGATTTTGGTGAAATGGTGTTGTTGTTAAGGCTACTGAAACGGTAATGACTTACTTTATTTTTATTAATCCTTTTTGATAAAAAGTCAAAAATTAGAAAGTAACTCATATGAAACCATTTTTGAAAACTAGCTAAATTTTTTATTGACTTGTTACACAGTAGAAGAATTTGAATTATACGAATAAGTAAAGTTTTTATTTAATTAATTAAGAAGAGACTAAAAGCAGTGTTTTTGTACTTATTTAACTTTCAATGACAACTCAAAATTTTAGTTTCTTTTAATATAATAGAAAATTAAATTTAAAAAAATGCATACAAACATAGAAGTAAGTTCTTCCATATTTTCAATACCTGAGAAGTATTCTTACTTACTTAAGTACGATTAATATGTTCAGTGGGCACCCATCACTTTGCTTTTTTAAAATCGTTTCTATGTTCGTTTAAGATAATTTTGCTAGCAATAAAACCGCAGTCGAAGCATTTTTCTAGGATCATTTGTTTTTGAAATTAATGAAAAAGTCAAGTACTGTTACAACTTGTTCCTATGTTTAAGAATATCAACACAAGTGTCATACCTTACGCAGCGTTAATAACAATAATACATTTGCTGTTTTCTGCTAAAAAGTTTTAAAAACTTCATAGAAATGTTGCCATAGTTTTTATAAAAAATATTTTAAAAAAAAATAGAGGTTATTTTCTTTTTTAAAGCTACCAATTCAAAATATTCAACAAATTTAAACATTTGAACCAGTGACCTTAAAAAAAAAAAAAAATATTTTTCGGCGAAAAATTAGTGCCGCGAGCCGTGTTATAGTTTTTTTTGCCGTCCATTCAAAGTTCAGCCATTTCTGATATTTATTTGACTCTAAAAAGCATGGATATCACATGACCCGTTTTGAACGTCACTACGACAAAATTCTCTGACAAAAATGTATTTAAAACAATGGAGGTTTCAGTCATTTGAAAAGGGGGGGGCGGTTTCGATACGAAAAAAAAACTAGAATAAAAGCATAGCTTTTATGAGGAACATATCAATATATACAAACAAAACTTAACTAAAAGTGCGGATTTGGCCTCAAATGTATGAGGAGGGGGGTACTCAGATTTCAAGTTGTTTATTTTATACAATATTTATCCTAAAAAATGTTTAAATGCGCCGGAAATTTGAGAAAATGACATTAAAAATGCTATTTTTGAGTCAAATTAAAATAAAATCGTAAATATCAACATATCATAGAGCCGCAAGCGAAAATTTTAAAGAAAATTGCACTGAAAAATGCATTTTTTAATTTAGAATGAAAAGTGACACTACAAATAATGTCATTGTTAATACAAAATTAAACTAACACCGTAAATATCAAAGGTGTACTTTTGTACCTATCCCCCTGAAATCCGCGCTTGGGTAACTACGTATAATTTTTTCAGTTATAATATATAACAAACAAACCACAAACAAAACCTAATAGCTAAATACTTTTCTTTTGAGATCTAAAAAGCTTTTCTTTTATACCTTCATCAAAAACATCAACACATCTTAGTAACTGTCTGCAGATAACAGAAGCATGGCTTTTTTGGTTACCTATGCAAAGAAGCTTTTTTTTTATCATGGGTGCAAAAAAGATTTCTGTCCGTTTTTTACCCAAAATTAAAGAGAAATAGCGGAAAATAGTAATATTGAAAAAATCTAATTATTCTTGCCCAAAAATTAAGCCTTTTCCGCCAGTTTTCACCAAGTATAGTAGTAGTAAAAATATCGTCAAAATACAAACTGTCAAAGATTAAAATGTCGCAACAATGAACGTCACCGAGTAAAGATGCACATCGCTATGGTAACCATTGTTATTTCATTTACCTGCCGCCTTGATTTATAGTGTAAAGATGGTGTGTTGCGAGAAGTGTTCTTCGTTCGAGATTTTTAAAAGTATTTTCCTGTTTTTCTTGGATTTTTTGACAAAGGTATTAAAAAAGTAGTGTTAACAACTTGCGGCTAAACTGTGCTTTTTTTACTCGCGTTTTTAAATACCTCGCTGCAAAAAAAAATCACTATTTTAGCCACTAGTTTTGAGAACAACTATTAAGTTGAAACATTAATTTTTATATTGCATATCTCAAATATAAGATGCTTATCTCAAAAAAACGTTCGTTTTCAGTTTTTTTGGGTAAACCGGTCAATGACTCGCTGAATGTCAATTTCAATATATCTGTTGATAGCAGTGATAGCCCGTCAGACGAATTTGTGTCATAGTGTTTTTAAGTACCTATATTTTAAATCTTCTGAGGCAGGAGAAGCTTCTTTCTGACGAAGCCTTACTTACTGACAACATCCAGGTATGTTTTTATCAACGTAAAAATATCGCCACATTTTTTCATTGCCTCAAAAACGTTATCATATATGTTTTGATTTAAGCTTTTGCCTACTTGTAACTGATATTGTTCCCAAATACTGACTTTTGCCCATAAAGGTTCAAGAATTTGTGTTTTATATTAATCAAACAGTTTATAGTATTTGGAAACGACATTAGTTAATTTTGCCCTGATTTTGGCTTCACGTTGTATAAAACTTGGTATGAATATGTTCAGGTTGAAATGATTTTGCCTGAAACTTGTTTATAAATTGAAACTCTATAATACTGTTCTGTATTTCTAATATCTTGGCTTTTGTCTGTTCCAAACTGTCCCAAAATACTGTGGAGGGAATCTAGAATGTCTTGAAAGGAACGTTCTGCAATTTCTCGTTTTTTCTTCAAAGACTTCAAGGTTTTACCACCAGCATCTTTGTTGTCTACTTTTTTCTGGAGCAAAGGCGGTTCGGTTCCCCCCCACTTTGGGAGCGCCACAGTTTAAAAATAGCTATTGGAAGATTTTTTTTTCAACATGGAAGATAATATTCAAAATATGAAGACACCCAAAATAAATATTATTGATATTGTTTAACTAAACTATCAGTTGTACGTAGACCGCCCGTGGACTTTCCGATACTCATATTCAGTTGATTTTTTAAAGGCTACTCACGTATTGTTAAGTCAAAAAAAGTTAAATCAAGCTATTTTAAAGCAAAAGGGGAGCTGTAGAGATACTAACGTTTTTTTCATCATTGACTTAGCTTTAAGGCATATCACTATGAGATATTAGGGACTTATCGGTACATAAAGTCGGCATAGCCTGACTTGGCACTATTTCTGACAGTTCCGCACGAAGGTTGAAAGGTTTCTGACATTTTGGGTATATAAACATGTCATCTAAACATGCTCATATTGTATCATTCTTAAAGTTGACCAATTAAAGTTAATGCCGTCTTTTTAAAGGCAGGCACAAACATTGTGAAAGTCGACATTATTTTGAAAGCAAAGATCTCATCTTGTCAACAATGTAAGAATCCTTTTAAACTTCGTGCGGAATTGTGAAAAATAGTGCCGTCTTTATTAAAGTAAGGCTATGCCGACTTTATGTACCGATAAGTCCCTAATAATATGACGGCCCTGCCTTTGCATTTTCCGAAAAAAACGCCGTAGCGATAATAACTCTCCCAATCAAGTTGGCCTAAAAAAAACGCAGAGCCAAAAAATCCTCTTTGGCCTTGCCCAAAGTTATTATTGTCACAAATTTTGCGATTCTTAGGCCATTCTAGTAGACACTGTGGGGAGGTACTAAATTTTAAAACCAATTTTCAAAAAACACTTACCCATACAGAAAAGACACAAAGTTATTGATTATTTTATATGTTTATTGCAAAATATTACTGAAAAACTACTTTTTTCTCAAAATACACCATATTTTAGAAGAAAATGCCCTAAAACTAATTTTTTTTGACAGGTTTCAAAATGGCAAATGGCGAATACGCCAAAAATTTGGCACATAATAGCTTCATTATTTGTGTTTGAGGTTATAAAGTTGGTGATTTTTTAGACCACCTCAGGGTGTGTGGTTTAAATTTATAGCTCCTAGAAAGGATTGTTTTGTGGCATTTGGTAATAAGTTAGTTGAAAATTTCCCTAAGTAACCGTTTTTACAAGGACTAATTTAACTTATTTAATATCCCAAGTTGTTCATTACCAATTATTTTGTTCAAAAAAACGCCATATTTTGAACCCGTTTTCACCACACAAAATATAATTATGAGGGCACTACGAGGCAACACCATTCTCAACTAAAAAGCCTGTTAACTCCTACCGCCTCAGTGCCCTTTAGCCTATTGTGGCTGCCATTTTTATAACCAAATTGACAAGTAAAACATGAATTTTCTGTAAGTTTGGTGTCAATATTGCACCGATCATAGGGCAAAGGATAGTAAAACGAAAATGAGTTAACTGGCTCAACACCGTACTCAACTAAAAAGCCTGTTAACTCCTACTGCTTCAGTGCCCTTTAGCCTATTGTGGCAGCCCTTTTTATAACCAAATTGACAAGTAAAACATGAATTTTCTGTCAGTTTGGTGTCAATATGGCACCGTTCATAGGCTAAAGGATAGTAAAACGAAAATGAGTTAACTGGCTTTTTAGTTGAGTACGGTGTTGTACGAGGCAAAACAAATATAAGTGAAGGTCACTGATTATCCACGAAAAATATACCAAACAAAAAAACCCAAAACAACTATTAATTTATTTACAAACTGGAAGTAAAACATTGAGGTTATCTAAAAGCTCAGTCAATAAACTTTCCTTACTGAAAGCCCACTCATTTTAAAGCTGTAACTTTCATCAGTAGAGGTTGGTGCAAGTCAACGTGCAAGCAGAGGTAAAAGATCCGAACTCGCTGTTTGTGATTGAACGCAGCGCTAATATTCTTAAACTGATATTTCGACAGTGACAGATGTGTAAAAAAAACTTGCATTTAAGTTTTTTAGTACATTTCATAAATAAATACACCTTTTAAATAAATAAAAAATTAATCTACTCCCTATTTTATTATTACTCATCTAAATTGTTGTGTGACATCAAGTATTAATTGGAAAAATTAATTAACAAAGATAACTTTTAATTAGAGTGACATATAACCCCAATGTTAACTTATTCTACAGAGTGTTTACTATTTAAAACCCGCGTGAGTTTAAATTTTTTAATTTTCTTTTCTTCTAAATTGAAAATTTGCTCTTAAATCCAATAAAATATTGTCTTAAGATGATTATCCAAGAAACAAATTTATTAAAATTCTTCTTATAAATCAAACTACGTCCAAAACTCAAGGAGGGTTCGTTTAAAATGCTGAAAACCAAAAATTTCACTTAAACTTAGGACCGTTTTAAAATAGACTAAACCGCTTTAGTAAATCCAACTTTTAAAGTTCACTTTTGGGTCTATCGGCATTCGTATCCTTATCTCTATCGAGTCGACCTATCAAACAGCTGTACTTTTAAACTAATGGCGAATGCGGGAAAGCTCCAGCTGATCAAATGCGTCAAAACATCATTTCGTATGCAGGGACGGTCGTAATGTTACGACTCCCTTGTCGTACTTAACAAGGTTTTTCACTTAATCAGCTGGAGCTGTCACGCATTCGCCATGATTTTAAAAGTGCACGTGCTTGATTGGTTGACTCGATAGAGATAAGGATACGAATACTGATAAAACTGAAAATTAACTTTAAGTGTCTAGTATCTCATAGACACTTGCTCTACTTGGGATATACCTCTCTCTTTTCAAAAAATGTCGATTTAGGAACCTTAGTCGATATCTGACCGCGTCAAAAGGGGTTGTAAATTAATTTTTCCCCTAGACAAATATTCCGGTCCGCCACTCGTTTGCTCGTCGGACAAACGGGACACAAGTATTTTGGTAACGCAAATTTGTCAATCATAATTAGAAGCTGCCATTTGGGTCCGTCCGGTCATTATTTCGTTATTTGATTACTCGTAAAGATAGGCTATCGTTATACGATTACATCTTGAGAATAAAGAGAACAAATTTGTTGGCACAGAATACTTACCCACGGTCCCTTGAATAAACACGCTCTAATAATTTTTTGCTCTGCCACCTGATGACGACACAAAGATATCAGCTGCTTTCTTTATTGATTTTTGTTGTTGACATTTGGGGTTGTGTTATTTTTGCAGAAGTTTTTGTAATAAAAATTGTGTTTGTTCAACATTATTATTATTAAATTAAGTACCGAACGATATCATTTACATTATTTTTGTCGTAGCTGCATTTATGCATTTTTTGACTTCAAGAATCCATCATCAATGAAAAAATAAAAAAACATGGTACCTTATAGTTTTAAATTTACAATCAGATTTTTTGCCTATAGTATTCACAACAAGTCTGGCCTCTGCTGGAATAATAAAAATATCAAAAATAGCTTCCAAAACAGGAAAAATAACAACTAAATAACCTATCTTCTTAACGACGAGTTCGAACTAACCCCAACTCATTCGATGGGTTTCTTGACGGAATCGATTACCAACTATTGATCTTAATTTCTATTTACTGCAAGATCAACTCATGCAGGCTAAAAATAAATTTTGTTTACTTGTTCACTAAAAGTTATAATACAAGACAAAAGCAAAAAATCGCCCTAGCAAAGCAAAAAAAAGAAAAATTGAAAAATTTAATTTAATTTGTCAAGCCTTCTTACAGTTTTTAAATGACCGACAAAAATCAGCTGATATCTTTGTGTCGTCATCAGGTCGAAGAGTGGGGAAAAATTACTAGACCGTATCTATTCTACGGACCGTGATACTTACCGACGATTTAATTGCACATGGAATACTTTGGTCAATTTGTTGGCACAAAATACTTACACAGAGAAGACACTGCAGCATTTATATTCTGAGATGACAAGTAGAATCGTCTGAAAAACAATCCCTTTATATTAATAACACGCGCCATTGAATTTGTTAATTTTTTATTTCATGTCTTGCCGGCATTAATTTAAGGGAATTGTCATTAAAATAAAGCTAAGTACATTTGTAATAACTTATCAACGATTTAATTGTACAAGGAATACTTTACTCAATTTGTTGGCACAGAATACTTACACAGAAAAGACACTGCAGCATCCATATTCTAAAATGACAAGCAGAATCGTCTGAAAAAACAATCCTTTTATATTAATAACACGCGCCATTGAATTTGTTAATTTTTTATTTCATGACTTGCTGGAAATAAGTTAAGGGGATTGTTATTAAAATATAGCTAAGTACATTTGTAATAACTTGGTGGGCAGAGCACCGGCGTATACAAGGGGGGGGGGGGTAATGGAGGTAATTACCCCCCAAAACTCCATTGGATTAAACATCACATTGCAAAATACGCAAATTAAAAATGTATAGCTCTAAAACTTTTGCCTGCGGCGTTACTTGTGCTACACTTTAAAATATTTTGTTGAAACCAAATATCCATTTAAAAAAAAACTTCGCCAGCAGCAGCGCGGTGCAACTTCTGGTCAGCTTCATAATACTTTTATTTTCATAAAATTTTCAATTGCGGTGTCATTTTTAGCATTATTTGTCGAAATTTTGCATGCGTCGCATTTTTATCATAATTTTACGTTATTACCTAGCTTCGCCCAAGCTCAAGCCCCCTCCAGGAACCATTTTCCTTATACACCACTGATTTTAGTATAAGTAGTTTACATTATATTCCAGTTTCAATTTGACTTTTACGGAAAGCGGCGTGTCAACAATCGCAGCAAAAGTGTTTGTTATTTTTAGTTGAACCGGCCAACAAAATATGAACTTATACCCCGAACAATAAAATACCACCCAACCCCCCCAAGCGTCAGGACTAGATACGCCGCTGGGGCAGAATGCAAGTTGGCAACGCGTGCTAAACAGATTGATTCATATAACTATGAGATAATACAGGGTTCCTAAGATTTTCCTTAGGGATAGGATTTCAATAAATCAAACAGAAATGGCATAGAAAGTTCTGCGCGCACAAAAGAACCAGGTATATTGAGCAATGGTGCCAGTTTGTTATTATCTCCGGACTGCTTTCATGAGAAAAAATTGTCGCCACTCTTTCATTGTGAGCATAAATCATAGTTGCAATAAAAACCGTTGACAAGATGTCTGCAAATTCCGCTAGATGGCGGCCACACATCTAATCTAATTAAAAATTAGATGTTTCCAGGTCCAAACCACAGCTTTTTCTTGCTTAAATGAGGCGGCAGGGTCCATTATTTACGATACTGAGCGATAAACTCGTGAGGTTGTTAACATAAGAAAGAAATATCTTCGATTTTAATTAAATTTCTTTCCATTCTGTTCTACTAGTGACATCTATCCGGAAACGGCCAAACCATGCAGCTAGCACTAGCAGCCAAAGAAATCAATAAACGGCGCTGTTTTTTCTGCAGAGCTTTTTGCTTGCGATATTATTGATTTTAAATAAAGCTGGCCCTACACTACATTTGATATTTTCGAGGTGTTTTATGACATGATCTCGAAACATGTAGCGAACTAATTCTTCAAAACTAACGGGAGGGTAAAAGCAAAAAATAAGGGGCTGCCAATATTTGTAACACCCAAAAAGGGGTGAAAAGATTTATTCGGCTCTGTTTCTTTAAAAAAACGTTTTTTTACGAAAAACTTGAGCTCTGCCACTTTTTTTTTTCTTCAACTTTCTCGAAATTTTCGTCATACCGTAGAAAAAAATTATTTCCCCCATGGTCATACTTTACTTTTATTCGAAAAAATTTGGAAACAGAGACGGGATCCGTTTTCCTAAAACGGGGGATCTTGGTTTCGAATGAGAAGATAAAGGGCGCCGCAGTCAAAAATTTTTCAATTAAATTAGCCGAACGCTAAAATGTTAGAAAAACAAAGCACGAAATAAAAATGGCGCCACTTACAATTTTTTTTCAAAAATTACGTAATTTCGGGAACGCAAAGAACTAGGTCTAAAGAGTATAATTTTTAAGAAAAAAATATCAATTTTCTCGCCCTCCTCCACTGGGACTACAGGGGCCGTGCACAAATTACGTAATGGTCATAGGGGGGAGGGAGGTTAAAAAACGTTACGTAGTGGGGAGGGGGGTTTTTGACAGCGTTTGAATTTGTCTGAAACTAAGAAAATTTGGAATGAGAATAAGTGAAAAGTTTTTTTTTGGGGGGGTGGTAGTGGTCTTGAAATAGTTACGTAATATTAGGGGAGTGGCGTGCTAAACCGTTACAAAACATTACATAGGGAGGGGGTCAAAAATTGGTAAAATCACCGTTACGTAATTTGTGCACGTCCCCACATCTGACTGTTCCTCCTTTTTGATTTCGAATCAAAGTGCAAAACCCGGGTTGGACGTTCGAAGGCGTCAACCCGACCTATTTGCTTGATAAAGTTTCTACGGAAATATATCAGTTGATTTCTCCGGCCGTGTTTGAACGCTTTAGGTTAGGCATTTGCATGTATCTCAGTTCCCAGCCTGTAAACAGTGCGTAAGGACAATGGTTACAAAATGAAAAGCCGAAAAATATTTTTTTACGATATCTTTCATCAGTTTGGTATTAAAGTCGAGCAAAAACAATTTTTATTCCAGTCCTAAAGGTATGAAAATGGAAAACATTAGAAAACAACAACCTGGAATGGATTTACTACGTATAAGATGTAGTGACAACATCGCCCCATGCCCATCCTTTTCTGCCTAATGTGCTTTTCCGTTTGTCTGCGTCTTATACACGGCTGCTTGGCCCCCTAAGGATTTGCTTATGAACCCTGTATAATGGTCCTCCCCTTGCTTTTACCGAGAAAAATACGTACCGATAATAACTTTCTCATTCAAGTTGGCTTAGAAAAACCCTATATACGAGGAGTGCAACGGACAGGCGCATCGATTGCGTCAGAAGTGAAAGCAATTGACAACCATCTGACAGCAAAAATGTAGTTAGTAGTAGAGAAGGGGCGGCGCAAAGCCCGGCAAGTAGGCCTCCCTGGGCCCTTTCTGCCCTACCCCGAGCCTGCCCCTAATCCACCGCCTGCACCACTGGTCTGGCAGTTTGCTCATTTGGTCTAACTGTTCTTTTTGCAAAGTCCAGTATTTTGTCCCATTTGAGCGTGTGCAAGTCCTCCTCATCCAGGGTCGGGAAACCGAATACCTGGTATCTCGTCCTCTGGTATGCCTCGCAGTTCGCTATAACGTGTCGAGATGTCTCCTCTACCTGCCCGCAGGACCGGCAGGTCGAGTCATTCTCCACCACGATCGGGGTCATGTGCTTCCTTAGTCGGTTGTGACCTGTTATGATACCTGTCAGCAGACTAGCATCCCTTCGCGATCTCCCCAGGAGCCATTTTTGTTTGGCTACATCCGGGCCCTTCACAAAGTCTTTGGTCTGTCTGCATCCTGTTCCTGCTCTCCAAGCGGTCGTCATGGCATCGTTGGCCCATTTGTTGAGTCTACTTTGCAGTTGCCTTTTGGTTGTTCCTAGGAGTAGTTCCGGCCCTACATACTGGGTGCTTGCCCCGATCCTGGCGAGCTCGTCGGCCATTCTGTTACCCGGCACCACCATATGTCCCGGTACCCACATAAGTGTCACTTGTTTGCCCTCTCCCAAGGATTCCAGTGCATCCGCACATTCCTCCACCAAGGTGTTGGTGATCTTGGGCGCCCTTAGTGCCTTTAGGGCAAAAATGTAGGTTTATGTGTAATATTTTTGTTTACTTTGAAAAAGTGTTTTCTAGTATTTCCCGCGTAATAATAACGCACGCAATCATAGAAAATGCCACCAAAAAATTTTAAAACACAGAAACTCCACAATAACATAAAAAAAATGGCAAAACCATACCTCGTCAAATATGTAAACTTTTCGACAGTGCCCAGTTTTCTCAGGAAGTGGGTTCAGCAGTTGGGGCCATGTCCTCGTTTAACGGGTTTACCTTGTGGATTGAAACCCTCGAGTAAGGTGAAACTTGCGGTTGGAGATGTTTTATCCACAATATAATAAATAAATTCAATTAAATAAAATCAAAGTTTTCGGACAGATGATGTCGTTGTCAGTCACTTAAATTAATACCTTGTCATTAAATTATCGTAAGGTCACTACGACACTAGGCATGGATTTGTTAGTGCATGCGCAGTAGATTTTTGGTTTATGGCCTGGCGGCCCAAACAGTTTCAAAGCCAACCGCGATTTTGAATTTTCTTCTTTGTTTTTGAAATAAAGTTATTTTCGATACACATTTTGCGGCACTTGGGCCGCTATGGTATCTCATAGTTATGTGGATTGATTCCAATGGTATCGTTGGCAATGAATTTTGTGCTGACACCCAAGCTGGAGTCCTATTTGCGAAACCATATGAAAATATCCTTACACGTGTTTTTTTTTATGATAAATAACAGGCAATTTTTACGTCAGTCTCTTTCTATAGCCTGTATAATGAGAGGCGAAAGACACGTCGGTATTTGTTTTTAATTTGGAGAATGGTTCAAACAATCGAATATTTTTAATTTTTTTGAAGGTGTAGGTTTATGGGTTGAGGAATCTAGGTCCATACAGCTACACCCCGCATTCAAAAGAATCAAAATTTTTTTAACTTAGGAATTACGGGCTAATTATTTACCGCAAACAAGTTTTGTGCTCATCCCCTTATCTGAGTTTTTTTAATGTTTAAAATGCGGGGTGCAGCTGCATGTGCAGCCCCACCCCGCAAAAAAAGTATGTAAGAATTACGGGCTAATTACGGGCTAATTACGGGTTAATTATCTGCGGTAAAAAAAATTGGGCTCATGCCTTTATCCCATTTTTACAAGCTTTTATTGAATTTCACCACGTTTTTATAGGTTGTTGATAAGTCAAATATTGTTAGTCAATTTTGACTAACTCCGATCAACTTGAAATGTGGTATGCGTTGAGTGTTGGTAGTAATGCAATTTTCTAAAAAAAACTGACCGAGGGGGTAAGGAGGGGATTTCCTTATTTAAAAATCAAAACTTCTACGGATATAATTGGTTTGGACGCATTCCCTAACAATACACAAAAAATTAGGTAAGGGCATAAACCCAAATTTTTTTACCGCAGATGATTAGCCCGTAATTAGCCCGTAATTCTGACATATTTTTTTTGAGTGCCGCTTATATTAATGGATGCGTGGTGGGACTGCACATGTAGCTGCAGCCCGCGTTTTAAATTTTAGAAAAATCAGATAAGGACATGAGCCCAAAATTTTTTTTTGCGGTAGATAATTTAATTCAAAAAATTTTGATTTTTCGAATGCGGGGTGTAGCTGCATGGACCTGAGGGATCTTGTTAATGAAACGCCTTTTTTTAACTACCAACGTTTCGCAAAATTCATTTGATTCTTCAGGGCTATTCAAGACGGCCATTCCATCTGTCAATTCTATTGCCGAAAGACTATGGTAAAAAGGCATTATTTTTACACAAAGTATCGTAATTTTGATTAAAAACCTTT
Source organism: Oxystoma pomonae (assembly GCA_963921995.1). Lineage (NCBI taxonomy): Eukaryota > Metazoa > Arthropoda > Insecta > Coleoptera > Brentidae > Oxystoma > Oxystoma pomonae. The sequence goes on from OY998164.1 coordinate 37,263,156, forward strand.
AAAAAAGACGTAAACGTAACTGTCAATGTATTTATTGAAATATTATTATTGATTAATAATATTTTAATGTGTTTGTTTACGTCTTTTTTAAAGACTCGCTTAAGCTAGGGAGGTCGCCTTTTCTTAAAAACGGCTACAGCAACAAAATTAATTTAACCGTGACAAAATAGCTACAAAAAGGCTACAAAATGTAGCATTGAAAATATTTGGGCCCCTTGTGATGGTATCTCCAGTTTAACCGACGTAAGTAGAAGTACCCAATCATATTCTTGAATCACAATTAGGAAAATCCCTTTAAATCAATAAGAACAAGTCATTAACTAAAAAATTACTAAAGCTAATTATTGATTTATTGGCGAGAGACATTATGTTTACCACAATTGCGATCAGACAAAAGGTAAACAATTTGGCGTCGATGCCACATTGCGCTGAAAGTTGTATCCCTACACGTAATGTGTTTACAAACATAATATTTTTATAAATATTTTATAATTTACCTGCAATTATGCAAATTCTCTGGTTGGCTTTTCAAACCATGAAGAAATACCCTATTTGTATTCAAGGCGCCTATACTCACAGGTGAGCCCATATAATTATGAGATACTATAAAGGCCCTGATCGTGTATTTCCCTATGATAAAAAGTGTTGCGGAAACCCCCTGCGACTATCAAGTTGGCCGGGGCCAATGGATTAATGACAGACTCCAATGCGCATGCGTCAGCTGGAAGTGCGCTGAATGAGAAATGAAGTGATTCGACGATACAAACTCGCGCAAGCTCAGATCGAGCCGTTTTCATCCCATTGTCCATCTAGATTTTGACCATTGCCGCGACGATTTTCTCACAACCTGGCCCTTTATATACCTAATAGTTATATGGGTGAGCCTAACATTTGACTGGCCCCCATATTGAAACGTCACCTGGGTACTATAAACGCTTTTTTATTAACAAAATTTTTAGCCTCACTTTAGTTTGTTTTAACTTTTGTTTGTTTTGTTAAAATGTGTGCATTAAAATTGAAAAACTTTTTAAGCAATGTGTGCCGGAGAGAGCCTCAAGTGCCCTTTTAGACAAAATGACAATTTTCATTAAATAAGAAATTGAAGACGGGTTTATCCAACTTTTCATGTTGATAATTTATAACCTAAGCACAATTTTATTCATAGTCATCATGTTAAATACATTATTCTTAATAGAAGTGTTTACCCAAGTTTTCATAGTTATAATTCACAATTCATAAGCACAGTGCATAATTTCAAAGTTGGTTAATTTTAACTTTATGCACTATCAATAAGAAAAAAAGCAAAGAAAAGATTTTGGTTGGTTAATTTCAAAATGGGAGTGATTGATTTTAGCTGATATTAGAAAAGAGAAATTTAGCAAGAAGAAAGAATAGCTAACCTGTTGAAGTTAGGTAAAGAAAAACATTTTTCTTGTTCTTCTTTTTTGTCAATTTGGTATGTCAATTTTCAAAATTTATCCTAATGCACTATGCTTATAAACTCTTGGATAAACAGGTGCTGTTAAATATGTATTAACACTAAAATTGTGCTTATACACTATGAATTAAAGGTATGAATTATCAATATGAAAAGTTGGGTAAACTTGCCATAAGTGAGCTTTATTGGGAAAAATAAGAAAAAAAATGTTTTATTTTTGCAGATTAATATGTGACAATTTCGCACCTATACAGGGTGTTCCAAATTCTCACCATGGGGATCTCCTAAATAGTAAGAGATACGAAAAGGTTTAAATTAGGGAAAAGTAGCGCAATTTGACGCTTGGCTCAAAACTAAAAAAAAAGTTTAGAAATTCTGGTTAGTTCCGGAGATAGGCGACAACAACCAAAATCTTTATTTTAGTTTAAAGCTGTCAAAAAACGCTTCAAAATTTCTAAAGGCACTTTTTTAGGATCTACCTAATAAGAGGTCCATTTTCAAGATTTGACATTTCAGTGTGACAGGACCAATGTCAAGTTTATTTTTTTTATGGACACATGCTTTTTTTCTCCTGTCGTTTGGTTTATAAAGTATGACAGATATTTTACAACCTCATTTTGACAAGTATTCGACGTATTGAGTTAATTGACCACCATAAGCTCAAATTCAGAGATTATAAAACAAAGAAAAAAAAGTATTTTTAAAATATTAGGTAAAGTTATTTTGTTGTAATAAATTATCTTGAGTAAGTTAAAAGCAAAACTTAAATTTGGGCTGATGATGGTCAATAAACCCAAAACGGCAGGTGACTTGTCAAAAGAAGGTTGCAAAATGTTATCCGTCATTCTTTGTGAACCAAAGGGCAGGAGAAAAAAAGGATATGTCCACAAGAAAAAATTAACTTGACTGTGCTCCTGTCACACTGAAATGTCAAGTCGTCTCACTAGGTAGATCTTAAAAAAGTGCCTGTAGAAAGTTTAAAGCGTTTTTTGACAGATTTAGGAATAAGGGCGCAAAAAAGTAAAAAGTAAAAATGAAGGTTTCGGTTTTTTCCGCCTATCTCCGGAACTATCCGGAATTTCTAAACTTTTTTTTTAGTTTTGAGCAAAGCATCATATTGCGCAACTTTACCGTAATTTGAATAGAATTTGAAACACCCTGTATAATCATGTTCCACGCTGCTTCATTCATTAAGCGTGTACTACGCTGCCTCATTCATTATTTGTCGTCGGAGTTGCTGCTTTAGTTGAATCGAGCTGTTAAATGTAAAGTATGGAGCATATGTGAGGTGGAGCATACTGGGTATTGCCTGATGCAGCGTTGCCAATGGAGAGGACAAGGGTTTTCCCTAAATCTAGCGACTTCCTCTCTCTTACCGGTTAGGTGTAGTGAGCGGCACAGAAATGTTTTATTTGCAAAACATGCCACTTGTCGGTTCTTTTACAATAATTTGGGTAGACAACCGATGGTGGCTAACTTCGATTTTTTTTTCTTTTGGTGCATTGCCAAAAAAGCCATTATTTTGTAATTTTCGGATAGCAGTGACCAAGTTTATATTTATGATGAAGACATAATAAATTATAGTGTTCAGGAGGATGTACATAAAGCGCTAGATCATTAGTATGCGGAAGGGTGCGTAACCACGTACAGGAGAAAATTGAAAACATCTTAAGGGCCTTAACAGGAAGGATGCCCTTAAGGCAGTTAAAATTACTGAGTGCGTGTATCCAAAAATATCGCACAGAAGGCGACTATTTAAACATAACACAAAATAGTGTATAGAAGAGAATTACATTACTTTATAATATAAAGGGGTGTTTCTAAATTTTGCATTGCTCAAGCATTTTAGTGTTAATACATAATTTAACAGCACCTGTTTATCCAAGAGTTTATAAGCATAGTGCATTAGGATAAATTTTGAAAATTGACATACCAAATTGACAAAAAAGAAGAACAATAAAAATGTTTTTCTTTACCTAACTTCAACAGGTTAGCTATTCTTTCTTCTTGCTAAATTTCTCTCTCTAAAGGCTCATGGCATGGCGTAAGGTTTTTACCTTAGCGTTATAAATCGTTGCTACCTAAGTAGCACGGATATTAACTTTCGGTTTTTACAGGTAAACAAAGCTTAAGAAAACGTATTCCCAACTGAGCATTACAGCAAAATGGTTGGCTTAAGCTTAAAAAAAGAGATTTATTTTATGTTAGTGAACTCACACGGAAAAAAAGCTCTTCTTCGAAAAAGATTATTAATCTTGATCCAAGAATAGCTTCATCTTCCATATCCTCATGCATGACTAGCGTTGAGACAAGTGTAATTTATATGATAATTCAAATATAGGGCTATACTTGTTTTAAGACAATGTGGTTTTTTACTTTAAGCGGACGTTATACTTAATTCAAATTTTTTCTTTGCTTGTTTTGAACACTGCTTTAGGTTGTATTCATATCAAATGCTATTCGAACGAGAATGACATGTTTTTAACGCAAAAGTAATTATAGTTCAATCAAATAATATTTTATACTTATTAAGAAAAAATTATACTTACCTCAAATAGTTCTTATACTTGACTGAAACCAAACTTATATTATAATATATGCTAATATAATAATGTAAGCCCATCACTTGCAAAATAACCCTTCTCCTCAGAGACAACCTAATGACTTACGGAGACTAACAGAAAGATAGGGCCGCGCAGGAACTACATTCCTGTAGCGCATAGCGCATTGCGGCGGAGAGTGAAAGTAATGCTTGTATTAAGTAAACACCTACCTTGCCCCGTCCATCTCTTCTTATATGATCAAGAAAGAAAGACAGAACATTTTTCAGTGTCGAAATATATTTCACACAATTTTAATTTAGTGCCTGCCGGTTTTTGCCACCGCTTGTCAAAGTCGGTCAAGCCTGACAAGCGGTTTTTTTAGATTTTCAAAAGTGAGTTATTTTAATCAGTTTTGGTTGGAAATCGTGCGAGTTTATGGGATTAGCTATATAGTGAATTAACATGTTTTTGTAAAGTCTAAAATGCCGTTAAAATCAGGCTGGATCACTACCATTAAAGCTAGAGTGCATGGGACTATTTTAAGAGTGCCGAAAACTGGAATAGGGATTTTTTCGAACCAAATCCCTGAAGAAAATATTGTGATGATTTATACAGAGTTAAGCAAGAAGATAATAGGTTAAAATACAACAAAAAAAAAGATATAGGTTGAAACATTTATAACTGAGATTTTTGTCCAATTAATAAAAGAAAATTACATAATAAAATGTTGCCACCTTTAATATTTCATAATATTTCTCAACATAGTTATAACTCCCTCCTCCTATTTTAGATTTTTAAACAGTCCAAAAAACTTTTTGCAAGCTAAAGAAAGTTTTTTAGCAGCATAGAACAATACAAAGTTGTTTAAGATTTGTATAGAGCTAAAACCTTTCGCGAATGCATTGCTTTTTTAACACTAAAAAGTATGGAAAAAGTGTGCCTTTTAAGTTTTTTCATATCTTTATTATTAAATAGGTAAGTATCTGTAAAAAATTAACTAAAAGAATATATGTATTTTATTATGCATCTGACTAGACAAGTAGTTCCTTCCTGTAGCCACTGGCTGCGCTCGTGTTACCGACAAATAATTTTCCCCAAGTATAACACAGTATCATGTTGATTCAGTCCCATAGCAAAATCAAATCAACACGATTATTGGATACAAATTGAAAAGACTCACATTTCCATAGGCGGATTATGTGGTGTAATTTCAGTGCCGAGTTTCTGCGGCTCACGCATATATCAGAAAACTTCCGCAAGCTGCCAGCGAGATGTTATGACCACAATTTCGAACCGACTCTCGCGACAGCATGCTCTGAAGCGCTATTGCAAAAGAGGCGGTCAAGACCACTCGGTTTATCCTATTAATAAAAGGGAAGTATTTAACTTTTTAGGCGTTTATAATAATCCGAACCTTTAAGCTAAAGATATAGGAGTATAGTTTTACCTATATTAAATGATAGATGTTGAGATAAAAACCTGAAACTGAAGGCCATTAATTCTTTGTTGCCCCCGTACCAAACAACAAAGAGGTAGAATAGATTAGCCAAGCTGTCGTACGATGCGATTAGATATTGGCATATTTCTTGTTTTTAGTACAGCTCTTCTTATTTTAAAAATAACTAAGGCTTTATAGCAATAATAAAAGGTCTTGATCCAAATTAAATCTTTGTAGTTAAACTAAGTGTAAAGTATGATTCAATCAATTCGTAACATATTTTAGGTCAAGATTTATCTTTTTCTTGTGACAAGCTTTTTTTCGACTTGGTTTTAATATGTTTTCGCTTTCAAAGAAGAATTTCTGGCTTTAGTCCAAGTAAACTACCGGTTTTTTGAAAGAATAATAAACTCTTATCGGTTTACCTCTAGAAGTTATTTGATTTAAATTACCGCCTCTTCTTATTTAAAGTATATTTGGTTTCCATTTAAGTATAAGAGCCTTCGTAGATCAAGAATAGGTAATTGCTTAATTCTAATAATCCTTATTCTTATACTGAGAATAATAATAAAGTAAATATAATTTTTTAAGAATAGAGCTATTCTTAAATGTAGAATAGATTTTTTTCCGTGTAGTTTAGAAAATGTCGTGGTTTTGGAAATAAATATCCAAAATTTCTTTTTAAGGCCACCAATTCAAAATATTCAAACCTTTAAATTGACTGGTGACTGGTGGCATAGCAAATTAAAAATATTGATTGAAATGGTTCGACACCTGCGAGCTGCATCGGTGCCTCACATCTCCTCCTGTTTCAGTGTCCGTTGGTCTAGTTAAGTCATGTTAAAACTGTCAACAGTGTAAAGCATGGCGGTTATTCTGGACCAAAAGTACACTAAATTGAAATGAGCTGACTGGGCTAAATCTTTGGAAAAGTCGAATAATGATCATATTAAAATATTTTTACCTGCAAAGCGCTTAGCAATATATTTCGTATAACATGGGTGTCGCCACTAGCCGGTGACGTTATTCTAACCCCTTTTTTCTTAGAATCTATCAGACTCTTTTTAGTGAATTAGTCTATGATCCTAGGGCATAACATTGAAATTGGTCTGGAAAATTTGGAATGAGGTGTACACTCCATTCCAAGTTGCTGCGGACCAGTTTTTTGCCACTGACAATGACAGTTTAGCTTTTGTATTTAATTGTCAGCCGCCATATTGAAATTGGTCCGGAGAATTTGGAATGAGGTGTATATTACGCAAATAAACTCCTTTTAGCAACGCTGCTAGAAGGTTACTGAAACGCCAAATATAGGGATTTAAATTCAAACTCCTTAGCAACGCATAGTATAAGGTAACTAAAACACATAATATATAGTAACTAGAATGAATCTTGTTATTTAGAGACCATGGGGGAATATTATTAAGTTTAAACAATTTTGGTAGTTAACGCTTTGATCATGAAAAGAACCAAGTTTATACCTCTTACGTATGTTTGCGTCCTTGGCTTGTTTTTTTGCCCTTGCATACTCGGGCAACAAGATTAAGCTGCTAGGGCAAAAGTACTACTTTACGCCCTAGGTACAATAAAAATTATCCCTCTAAAAATAACAATGGAAAACTTTAAAAAAATATATTTAAATATTTCAATTCAAAAAAATAAATATCAAAATAAAAGCCATGTCTTTACGCTTTAAAGCAAAAACAAAACTATACTCTATGAAAGAAATGTAAAAACAATTCTGTCCCCCTATTTTGCTGTTGTCGATAATTCTTTTGTCAATAGCGAACATTGGCTAGTGTACGAAAGCGTTAATTACATAACTATTTTTAAGCTGACTTTAACTCTGTGATTTATATAAGTCAATGGAGTAAAAAACATTGCTATGCCAGACAATTTATTAGTCCCCTGGACATTATTTTTTTTTAAACACAAAAAAATACTTTGCTTAAAGATTTGTCTTACCGCTTTATATACTAATGAAATTCATTGAAAAATTTAATTTTTGTAAAAAAGATGATTTTCTCAATCCCCTGGAGAGTTCTAACAGTGTGACATGACGTAACCAAAAGAGTTAAACAAACAAAAAGCTAGTGGGGCTATTCTTCAAATCGAGGGAAAAGTAGTACCCAATCACCCAACCCTTGACAGGTTCTACCTTTAAAAGAGTTGAAAAGACTGTTTAATTTAACATTTTACCCTGTACCAATGCTCAAAATCAGGAAAGCAGTACTTTCACCAAACACAACTTCTTTGTCGTTTTATGAATACTTTTAAACCTGATATTTTCCAGCCTAACAGTGTACCTACATAACCTATATTTTACTAGACATATACATGTAATAAAACTATTTATAGTAAATTAAGCTTATGCAGGAACTTACATGCTGTACTGAACTTGGGAAGACCTAGCCAAGTTGGGTATTTGCCTATGCCACAGAAATTCTTGGATAATAATGTAAGCATTACATAAACTATTTGAGTAGACACAAGCATCGCATAGGTAAGTAACTAACACAATAACAAGAGAATAAAAACTTTCAGCCTATCTTTAAAAGTATAGCCTGCTGTAGTCTCGGATACTAGAAGAGCGATAGACATCAGCCTGTCAACTATCAGGTTTATGTTATGTAAACAAAGAAGAAGACATTTGAACATTATTATTAGACCTATCGGATTAACTCATTTAGCGAGAAAAAAATAAAAAAATTTTAACAGCATTTTGATGAGTGGAAATGGTAAAGAGGCTTCTGATAAACATTTAAAAAAAAATGCGCGACTGGGGATCTTGCGGGGTGGATTTGGTGGGGGGAAAAGGGGAGAAAAATGGTATTATTGCCATTTCCGGCAAAACTGAACACCACAGAGTAAAAACTTCAATATAAAAGTTGTAGACGGTACAAAGGTCTACAAATTTGGTAAATGTCACTTTTGAACATAACCTCGAATTTTTTTTATTTTTCATTTCTCCAAAAATAATTGCATTGTCATGAAACTTAGTGAAAGTATACCTCTCTGTGGGAAAAGGTTAAACATTTTTTGAGATATTAATTTTTTTCGGTTTAAATAACTTTTTATTAAATCAAAAATTCTACTCAGGAAAATTCTTATAGTATTTTCTGCCGTTGCTCATTATTTTTGCTTTGACATATACTTTTTAGCGGGATAATAAAAAATTATAGGTACAATTAAGAAACATGCTCAGAAATGCAAAAAAATGGCTTTTGCAACAATGAATTTTTCAGAAATTGTTGATAATTTCTTTCAATTTAAAAAAAAAATTAATAACCGATTACAACAACTATTTATACGGAAAAAATAAAAAGTAGACGGTATTTAATTTACTACGTTTATACGCGCATAAATCCGGTTTTATATAAAGGTGCTTTCTCCTTTATTAAAATCGTTTTGTAACAGCTGATCGATGTACTGTCAATCCTCTTGTCTTTACTTTTTCCCAAAAATTAAAACATATATATCGTTATATTACAAAAAACTTTATATTGCATTTTTTTAAACCGTCGTTTGTTTAACAGTGCTTTAAGAGTACCGAATAAACAAAGTAATTAGTAAAGTGTCATACATAAAAAAAAAATGTTTGTAGTAGAATGCAATTATGTTTTATTTTATTTTAACAATTAAAATAAATTTTTTAGATATATTATTTAAAATTATTTTTTTACCTAATATATAAATTTGCATCTAAATTCCTTGTCTATATGAATGTAATTTTTATGTAAAAAAAATTAAAAAATGAAATAAATATGTAATTTTTTTAATATATTATTTAAAATTTTGATTTTTGCTTTCAAAAGTATATTTTTTAAAATTTTTACAATGGATATTTGTATTACTGGCTTACAAGAAATCGTTAGGTAATCTATTAGAGCTTATTAAGCCGGAATTGCAAAAGCAATTGTCGTTTTCAATATGTATTTATTTTTTTAATTTTAACGAGAATTTTCCTGAGTAGAATTTTTTGACAATAGGTATACTTTTTGGTGGTAATAAAAAATTATAGTTACGCATAAATGCAAAATAGTTATTTTTGTGTAGTATTGCCATAAGCTTAGAATGCAATTTTTTTGATCATTTTAGTAAATATGTATTTTTTTATCTAAACTACTTTCCTTAAAAAAGCTTTTTTATTACCTTTTTTTGTAAACTCTGTTTAAATCAGGATATTATGAGAGGGGCATTTTTTCTATTTCTATAAAAAAAATTTTTGGACGGAAAAAACGCTAAAAATTTTAGCTTCTTGTTGGATATTAAAAATAAATAAATATTGAAAACGACAATTGCTTTTGCAATTCCGGCTTAATAAGTTCTAATAGATTACTTTGCGATTTTTTCATGAGCCAGTAATATAAATATCCATTGTAAAAATTTAGAAAAATATACTATTTTTGTAAGCAAAAAACGGATTCATTTTTTAAGAATAAAAATTACATTTATATAAAAAAGAAATTTAGATTCAAATTTAACTATAAGGTAAAAGATGCAGCAATCGATTCTACGACAAAGAATTTTTTTATGTATAACACTTTACTTTTACTTTTAAACAAAGGACGGTTTGAAAATGCTTGACCTAAACATACCATTAGAACAATTTTAAATACTAAATCAATGTTACTTTAAACCAAAAAAAAATTGTTAACTTAGTTGTTTTATTTGCGTTTAAAAAAAATGTAATATAAGGATTTTTTATTATAGCAATATATATTTTTTAATTGAGAAACTGTAAGGTAAGGGGATTAACAGTATATTGATCAGCTGTTAGAAAACGATTGAAAGAGAAAGCGACTTTATTTAAAACCGTTCTTATATAAAACCGGTTTGTATTTTTTCCGTACTAATAGGTTATTGATTATTTTTTAATTGAAGGAAATTCTCAACAATTGCTGAAAAATTCATTGTGGCAAAAGCCATTATCTGTTTTTTTGCATTTCTGAGCATGTTTTTTAATTTTAACTATAATTTTTATTATCCCACCAAAAAGTATATGTCAAAACAAAAAAATGAGCAACGTTAAAAAATACTACGAGAATTTTCCTGAGTAGAATTTTTCATTGAAAAAAAGTGATTTGGACCGAAAAAAAATCATATCTTAAAAAATATTTAACTATTTAACCTAAAAAAAATTGCAGGCATTAAGAACACAGGAAGGTATTAAATTGGCCAAGTTTCGTGAAAATACAGTTATTTTTACGGACATAAAAAATAAGAAACGACAAAATAAAAATATTACGACCTTTCGCATTTTTCTCGAAAATTTTGAGGTTATGTGAAAAATTGACATATACATACATACATATACTAGTTTTTACTCTATGACGTTCAGTTTTGCTGGAAATTACAATAATACCATTTTTCTCCCCCTTTCCCCCCACCAAATCCACCCCGCAAGAACCCCACTCACGCATTTTTTTTTAAACGTTTATCAGAAACCCCTTTATCATTTCCACTCATCAAACTGCTGTTAAAAATTTTTTTGTCTTTTATTTTAATTTGGTTGGACTATATACAGTATATTCCACCTGAAGTTTATACAGATTTAATTGACGTCAACTGTCAACGAGAATTTTTGATCTGACTTTCAGCGCAGGTTCTTCTATTAGGCACACTAGGTACTCGCTTAGGTCCCGGGCCATCAAGTGACCTGTGGGGCCTGGTTCCAAAAATTAATTCACTGCAAAAATGTTAAAAAATATATAGTTTTTTGAATCATAATCATTTTTCTGAAAAGCAGTACTTTTACCAGTCAAGCTCTTCTTATAAAAATAGACAATAGGGTATTTTTGGTCAGTGTTTTTAACCCTTCATTATACTTAGCTATCGTTATTTCTGCAACTGCGCAGTTTCTAATAACGGAGTCCGGTATTTAACGAAGAATAGGGAGATTTTGGTCAGGCAGTTTAACGGCAAATTCCGTTACTCTTTTGGTAAGCGTTACCGTAAATAAAGGTAACTTCAAGAGGTTAAAAATAGTGCTTTTGAACGTAGTCAATCAATCGTTCGATGGTAAACATAACCTTACTTTCTAATTGATTTTTGTTGTGTTTTTCTCTCTTTTTTTATTTGCTTTTCCAACCATATAATAGAAGAAATCGAGTCTCTGCAAACTTATTTGTACATACTCACTTGGTTACCAAAAAAAGAAAGGTAAAAAAGGCACTCCACTACTACTATAAACTCGGTTAACAAAAAATAAAATCCAAATACACAAAATTTTCGTAAAACAAAACAAACTTTTATAACCTAATTCCACCACAGAATCACATCAAGTTTGGTTGGTTGTCTTTTCAACGGTAAAGGTAGTCGCTATTCGACGCTAATTAGCGTCAGTGGTTACCTTTAATAAAGGTGACAGCCTGACAGCTACTGCGCCTGCCCAGAATAAAGGTAAGGGTATCAGATTAACAAAAAACCTGACCAAAATCTCCCTAATAACTTTATAATTATAGTTACTTTTATTTAGTCTTTTTCGCAATATTTTGACAAACCTATTTATAAAATTGCTAAATTTACTGAAAAGGTGCTTATGATCGACTTCATCTTCGTTAATTCCAATAAAATCGGTCAAGGTCAACTATAAAAGTGGATCTGATGAAAAACTCTTTCTGCGAACATTCCGCTATCATTATTAAAAATAAAAATAAGCATAAGTAAGTAAGTATACAAAATATATAAACAAGGTTATAAAATTTATGTACGTAACAGTCTTTTACTAAATTCATTCTTAGGTGTAACTAAAAGCTACGAAAACATGTCTCTTAGTCCTTGATTTCATAACAGCTTTCATAAAAATCATTCTTAAAGTCTCTTGATATTGTAACAACTTTTTTTTTGAAAGTGTGTCTTGCAGAAATAAAATCAATAATTCGTTTTGGCTATAAAATTTATATAAACTTGATTATGTTATTACTAAAACTTTACATCGGAGCAATAATCATATACAAAATACATTGGCTCAATGAATTTTTCTTTTAGAAAACGGTGCCTTTTTTGGTTCAGTGTTGAGACAATTTGGTTACAGTTGAGCCAGTTCTGCATTATTTTCTTTATTTTTATTTTTATCATCTTTGTTGATAATATTGTTTTGAAGATTTCATAAAATCTTTTTTGAACTGTTTTTTATTTACAATGTTGGAGATAAAAGCTTCATTTTCATAAACGCAACATTTCAAATTGTTTTCCCATATTTCCGGCCTTATCTAGCCAAAAATAACGATACACTTTGTTACAACATGTCAGTGTCAAAAAGTACAAACCTAGGTTAATTGGTGGCACAATTATCAAGTAATTTTAAATAATTTTGTTTTCACCAGTCTTCCATGGCAAAAATCTAAACAAATACTTTTTCCTCCAAAGTTTCTGTCAGAAAAAACTTAACCTGAAAACTTAAAATTTAAGAATAACAATAATCTAGGGTGATTGAATTTTTGTCATCTTTCAAACTTGGTTTTCTTCAGTAGGTCATTGAGGTTAATGCTTTTCTAAGTAAAATTGTAATGTATAAAATACGAACTTTGATGCCTTTTATCACTGCCTCTTTCAATTACATTGCCAATCTGTCGAAGGCTGACGGCTGTGTCATTTGAACATGTCAGCCTCACAGTCATACTACCGTCAGCCTGATGTCAGCCATTTGATCTGACTGTTTTAGATTTGTTGTGATTGTCCTTCGGTCACGGATTGTCACGTAAATGCTGTAAATAAATAAGTACAATTGTCTATTTAAGATAAGAAACACCCACGTGAGAAGCGAAAACTTCACATTTTTTGTGGTGAACTTTTTTATTTTTCATAAGTATTAATGGGTATTATACTGCCGAATTATAAGCTTCCCGCTTGCGTTCGTGTTAGCAGACGCCGTTGGCATTATAAACGTCGTCCACCGTTGTCGCTTGCCGTTTCGTGCCGTTCGAAATAGTTTATTTTAGTTTTTGAGTTGGCCGATGCTCAGTCAACTCACGCCCAGAAAAGTTTTTGCCTCTGCATTTTTTTCCAGGCCAACATGTTTGGAAGAGATATTATCCATACGGTTTTTTTCGGAAAATGACCATGTTTTTCAGTTTATATACCTTATTTTAGCTTTTTACTGACGGCCGTTTTAGTGGCCTTTTGTAGTCTGTGGCAGCCATTTTTAGAATTTACTCATGAAGAAATGTAAAAAAAAGGTATACAAACAAAACCTCATCACTAGACGAATAAATCGTAGCTGACACAGTTAAAGGTAGTTTTCCATTATAGATATCGTATTACTGTTTAATTTTAATACTTGTGCCTTTGATTAACTGCAGCACCTAAGTATAGGTGAATCAACGGCACCATGACGAAACGAGACACTGCCGCGTCTAATGTTGACGTAATCCTTTAGCAAACAAATGAAGGCAACGGTAGCTTTTGTTTTCAGACCTGCTGCGAATATTACTCGCTGACTTGATTTTGCGTTCTCGCTAGAGAATTTGTTAGACAAATTATGTAAATTCGCCTAGGCGAAAATGACGCTGCTTTTGCCGTGGTTTTTGGGCGACGGCTCTATTTTGTTCGCAGAGCAACGGCAATGAATTAGGTATACAGGGTGTCCCAAAAGTTCAAGTCCACCCTAATATCTCCACAACCAAAAGACGCAGAGGAGAAAAATTTCACATAAGTAATTAGAAGGTCAATCAAGCCACACCCCGCCCGATAGATATTCGAGTTTTGATATGCTTGTAATTTCGAAGCAATTTCGAACTCATTTTGAACCACTTTTAAAAATTTTGAACCACACTCCCTCCTGGTTTTTTTTTAATATTGAAAATTTTTTTGTCAGTGAAAACCACCCTCACCCAGAAGTCATTATCACGAAGAACGTTGTTCAGTGCAAAAATCACTCTGGCCTGTTTTTGCTCTTCTGTTAGAAAAGGCTTCTTTGCAGCAACTCGACAAGAGACTTCTGATTTCGTTACTCTTCTATTTACTGTTGCTAAAGAATCCGAAAATAATGTTACATTAGCTGCTTCAACCGACGTTGAAAAAGGATTTTGTCTAAGATGGTCAATAAGTCTCTCATCTTGCACTTCAGAACTTACTTTTGGTCGTCCTGATCCATCCAACACCATTCTTAACTAAAAAGCCCGTTAACTCCTACCGCCTCAGTGCCCTTTAGCCTAATGTGGCTGCCATTTTTATAACCAAATTGAAAAGTAAAACATGGATTCAGTCAGTTTGGTGTCAATATGGCACCGATCATAGGCCAAAGAATGCTAGAACGAAAATGAGTTGACTGGCTTTTTAGTTGAGAACGGTGTTGATCCATCTTTCCTATCCGTAGAATTATTTTCAATCCAGCGCTTTTTCCATCGCATTATCGTCATTTTATCAACTCTAAAATGGGTGGCCGCTCTTCTTGTAGACCAGCTGTCTTCTATAACTCGAGTGATAATTTGAACTTTAGTAAATGTTGATATCTGTGGCATTTTTAAGGACGTCACACTGAATTTTAAGCTATCAGGCATACTAAGCTGGTGCCTTATAATAGTATACACTAATGGAAAGCTAAATTTTGTGGCATAGGAAAAAAAGCATCTATGAGTTTTTTTTTTAAATCAAGTGTACTCTTGTTAAAAAAAAACTCATACATGCATATTTCCCTATATCTCTAACTTTGACTTTTTATAAATCTATACTCAAGCATACCACCAGCTTGTAATATCTGACACCATTAAATTCGGTATTACGATGACGTTATGCCATATTGATAAAATCAAAAATAAAAAGACCTTCAAATCAAAAAAATACCTCAATTTAAAACAAATAACCTTGTTACCTGACTACGCATTGCAAAGGAGGGCTTTGAGTTTAGTTTCTTGTTTCTAAAATCAATGTCTTAATCTCGCATATAATTATTTAATGATACCAAAAAAAAATATTTAAAAACAATCTTTATTTCAAAAGACTAATTATTTAAAACAACAAAAACTAATATTTAGTGGGCGCACCATTTTTTTCAATAACACTCTGCAAACGACTGGTCATCCCTTAACTCTTCACCTTTTTTGTGGTCTCCCAGTTTCTCTGATAAATAATTTTGACAAGACGACCTCATATATTTTCTATTGAGTTGAGATCAGGGCTGTTCATGGCTAAAGTTTTTATGTTTTCAAACCAGTGGCATTATTAGCAGTTGTCCTGCTGGTAAACAAAGTCGTTGTTTTCATAAAACATCTGCACAGATGGCAATATAAGATCCTTAAGAATCTCAACATATCTTTGACTATTGAATCTTCCTCCGATTTGCCAAAACATACCCAAACCTCTAGCACTAAACCAGCCCCACATATTCACTGAAAAATGTCCAGCTTTATTAATTTGGTTGGTGTATTTTGTACCAAACCTAGAATTTAGTGGAAGGTCCACTAAAATTCTTCAACTGCTCGAAGATGACTGAAATATAATTTTATCTGTGACGACCACCCTCTCCCAGAAGTCATGAAAAAAGATTTCTTCTGCAGCAACTCGACAAGAAATTTCAAATTTTTTAATCTTTTCGTTAATAGTTTATAAGGAATCTAGGAACATCGTTATCTTATATAGATGCTTCAATGAATATGGCAAAAGGATTTTCTCTGAGGTGGTCGATAAGCCTTTTATCTTGTATCTCAGAACTAACAGGCTTTCGTGCTGATCCATGTTTTCTATTCATCGAATTATTTTGTATCCAGCGCTTTTTCCATCGTAATATCGTCATTTTATTAAACCCAAATTGAGTGGCCGCTCTTCCGTAGCCATCTTCTATATCCGAGTGATAATTTGTTCTTTCGTAATGATGCCATGATGGTAATTTGAGGCTTAAAATATTTGAGCATAATTTAAGGGGTAACGTTTTTGTTTAGGCAATTTTTATTATGTTTTTCACATGGTTTTTCTCGCATTTTTAAGCTTTCTTTCCAAACTTTCGATTTCTAGAAAAAAACACGAACATTTTTCAAGTCTTCAATGTTTTTTAAGCGTTCCCAAAAAGTCTTGCCAAGAAACATTTTTTCTCCATTAAAATAAAAAATATTTAAGGTGGTTGAAGAGAGACAGCGGGCTATAAAAAGTATTTTAGAGAAAGATGGTAATAATTTAAAGCAATTGTTTAATAAAAATCTCTCTTTTGTCATCCTTAGTGTTATCGTACATATGACTTTTATTTTGCCATTTTTATTTAAAAAACAGCAAAAATTGTAATTGTTTAAGGCGTAAAGTTTGTAAAACAAAATGGTATTTTCTTTGACTTAAAGTTCTTTACAGTCTTTAATTTACGAAAGAAACCTATCCTACTATAGTGTAATGTATAAGTGTAAAGATAATTTAACAGGTATTTAACCAAATTATTTTAAGGTTAAATACGGAATACATACAAATGCATCGTTTTTTTAAAAACAGGAGTACCTCGGTCAAACCCAGTGTTAACGTTCTCATCATGTAACAGCCCTCGGTTTTTATTTACACATTGCCTGCGTTAAAGTTGTACTTTTTGGTGCATAATAGTTTTTTACCTAACAAGTACCGCACGCGATGGCAGCCGTCCATCAAGAGCAGTAAAGGCACTTTACGCATGTGTTATATATAAAATTTTACCTACTAGCGTCTTATACCCTTTAAAAAACATATAATTAGAAAAATTCTAACCATTTTTTTTTCAAGATTATTAATTTTCAAAAGGCTCTATACATTGTAAAAGTGTGATTTATGTACTTGTTACCAAGGAAAAAACCACATTTGTCGAAATGTTTGTTAACAGTCCGGTATATACTTGTTTCTTTGATACGTAATCCGTACAATCATGGAGTACAATGCAAATATCTATTGCCAAGAAATAACATTTGTCAAAATCTCACGTTTAATAACGTATGACGGTTAGCTACTAGAGTGCCTACAAAAATTACAATACTTGTTTAGTGATTTTACGGTATTTTATTGTATACCTAACTAAACATTCATGGATTTTCCGTTATTACCTATTAATTTTATTGTCATTATGACATTAACAAAGTTTTAAGCAGCACTTTACTGCACGCGAGTAGGTAAATAACTATTTTGGATGCAAATCGTCCAGCAGTTATTAAAATATTTCACCAATTTTCATATTTATTTTTTTATTCGATTCGGCGGTTCTGCCGTTTAAAAAAAAAATATTTTTTCCTCACCACTTTGACGGCAATATTAAAAAATCATTAGAAATGCCTAAAACATATATTGCAAGTCGTTACTTTTAAGGAAATACGAGTGATGTAAAGACGAAGTCGATGTTGAATGCTGCCTTTAATTTGATGGATACTTGGGCAACGTTTCCGGTCCCATTGCACCTCGTAAAAGTTTTATTTCCAGCATAACTTCGAAACGGCTCAACCAATTATTTTTATATTTGAATCAAGAGACCTTAACTTTGTTTTTTTTTTCTTTATTAAAAATATACTATCCCTACCACTTTTACGACAAACCTAAAAAATCATTGGAAAAGCATAAAAATTGTCATTTCCTTCAGTTTAGATACTGGGGCCGCTTCTGCGGGCCCAATTTATAAAGGATTTTATGTTCAGCTGCACTTTCAAATAGCTGAACCAATTTTCATAGTTCTTTTTTCATCGATTTCGGAAAGTTCTAATTTGGTCCCGTTTTATTAAAAATTCTTGCCGTTTTTACGATAAATAAAACTGAAAAAAATCTATATTATAAAAGTTATATTAAAAAGCTTTTGCCACTAAAAATTGAAAAATAAAAACTCTTTAACAAAAAAATAATGTGACTTCAAAAAAGTACACTAATAAATATAAAATAAAATAATTTTATATTTTTAGGTAAAATCTAACTTTCTTGAAGCGCCTATAGAACGTATTATTAAAAGTTGGATTTTATATAAAAATAAAAACTTGCTATATTTCAAAATTTTTAGTGTACTTTTTTGAAGATTCTTAATTTCTTTTCGTTTTTAATCCCTAAAGAATCGCATAGCTACATAGAACATCCCTTTACCGATAACCGATCCGAGTAGCCAGAAGAATTCTCAAACCAAGGCATAGATATAACACCAGAGGAAATACAACATGCAATATCTTCAGCTAAAACCAGAAAAGCGGTAGGGCAAGACGAATTCGGTAAATACGCTGGTCAAACTTTTTAACTTGATTTATCGCAGCGGTAAAATCCCTGATCGCTACAATCAACCTTTTTTACACTGCCTAAAAAACATTCAGCAAAGAAGTGTAGTGATTACCGCCTAGTCAGTGTAGTGATTACCGCCTAGTGAGTGTGAGCCATATGTTAAAAATATTTTTAAAGATTATCCATAAAAGAATTTATGGAAAATGCGAATCCCTTATGGGTGATACGCAGTTTGGATTTCGTGGTGGCTTCGGGACAAAAGAGGTTTTGTTTAGCATTCAAGTCGTAGTTCAGCGGTCTAGGGATGTGTCGGTGCCAGTATATGCCTCTTTCATAGATTATGAAAAAGCGTTTGATCGAGTCTAACACGAAAAACTCATAAAATCGCTAAAAGAAGTTTAGATGACCGAGATCTAAAAATAATCGCTAATCTATACTGCACAATTGGTCTAAAGAGGGGTTTTAAGGAAAAAATATATATAATCTTTAAAACATAGATTTTTGTTTTTGGTACATCGCCAACTACTATTTACCGTAAAAAGTAAAATCCCCTATGTAACCCTTTTCTGGGGGGCTATTTTTGGAAAATATTCTAAAAACCTTAAATAGTAACTCCCTATTTTGACTTCATATTTGAATTCTCGCTGAAATTCTCTTTCCAATGGTAATCCGTCTTATAAGGTTTGCTTTAATAATTTTCGAGATATTGGCTTTCAGAATGTCAAAAATTCAATTTTTAAAGGCCCGCATCTTAGAAACTAAAGAAAATATCTCTATTACGTTTATTATCAATTTTGAGGGTTTTATAAAAGCAAATAAAAAATGACAATAGTTTGACGTTTGCACATTCCTATTTGCAGTTTATTGATTTTCAGTGATTTTGACGATATTATTCCAATAATATGAAGTAGAAGGTCAGATTGTTAAACTGTTGTAATTTTTTATTTCCTCGTAAAAAACCCCTAAAATCGACAATAAACACAATAGAGGTAGTTGTTTAGTTTCTCAGATATGTGCCTTTAAAAATTGAGTTTTTGACATTTCGAAAGCCAATATTTTGAAAATTAGTCAAATAAACCTTATGATATGGGGTACCGTTGGAAAGAGAATTTCAGCGAGAATTCAAATATGAAGTCAAAATAGGGGGTTGCTATTTAAGGTTCCCAGAATATTTTCCAAAAATAGCCCCCCAGAAAAGGGCTACATAGGGGATTTTACTTTTTACGGTAAATAGTAGTTAGCGATGGATCAAAAACAAAAGTGTATGTTTTAAAGATTATATATTGTTTTTCTTAAAACCCCTCTCTAGACCAACTGTGACTGGAATCAGAATGCTTAAATAAAGGTTGATGGTCAACTGTCCGAAGAGGTCCAAATAAGAAGACGTGTGCGCCAAGGTTGTATATTATCTCCGCTGTTCTTTTATATCTATAGTAACAAAATAATAGAGAATGCACTTAATAACCGCAAAGAGGATCTCATCAAAAACGACATAAAAATCAACACCCTGCAATAGTTGTTGAATCAAATTGTTGCCAAAAGTTCACAATTCTGGCTTAACTTAAATGTTAGAAAAACAAACTGGATGGTCATATCCCGGAAAAGAACATCAGAGGCATGTTAGAAGTAAATGGACACTAAGTTGCCTCCTCATTTTTGATCAAAATTAAATCAATGTTGTGTAGTCACGATGTTAATACCACTGTCCGAATTCGTGTGCTTTGGTGTTATATTTTCAGCATCTTATATTGATTGAGGCCGTGTGCAAAAAGTTAGAGGCATTCGAGATGTGGTGTTATCGTAGAATACTAAGGATATCTTGGATGGACAGAGTAACTAATGTGGATATGGTGCTTAGAATAAATAAAGATCTTGAAGTTTTATTTACCATCAAAAAACGAAAACTTGAATGTTTTGTTTATATTTTGAAAATTGAAGGCAAAAGAGGTCCGGGTCGTAGACGGATATCATGGCTTAAAAATCTTAGAAATGGTACGGTGTGCCTGTACGACACTTTTCCGAAAAGCAGTGGACAGAATACAGATCGCGCTGATGATAGCCAACGTTCGAAGAGAGCGTTCTTGAAGAAGAAGAAGAAAGAATCACCTAATATCTTTTTTCTTAAAACAAAAAATATTCAACTTTCACTCAAAAAAGGTAATGTTATCCGTAGACCCGGGTTTCAAAAATTACATTTTTTGAGGGAAATGTCGCTAGTTTCTGTTTTTTGTTATTTATTCACTCTCGCTAAACCTTTTTAAATCCTCTTTTTTGTTTAACTCATTGGCCAAGGAAATGATTTTTCCATTTTATTTAAAAACCGTTAGAGAAAAATACATATCAGGTATTTTTGGAAACAAGGAAAAGTTCTATTCAAACTTTTCAAAATTTACAAGGTATTTCATTTAAAAAAGTATAGCTTCTAAAAAGATACTTTTTTTAAACAATCTAATTATGCGAAATCATACTTCTCTCTAACCACATTCTGACCAACATTAACATTTTTTTCAACATAAATTTCACGATGAACTGCTGAATGAATTGGTAGTGTATTGGGATTATCGGTGACGGAAAGGACACGTCATCTAATTAACTCGGGTACAAACACAACGTTTTTGGGACGTGTAAACAACGGTTAGGCAAAAAACTATTTAGAGGTTTTAGTTTTTATTGTTGTTGCTAATGCTGGGTCCACAGTTTCATTTCTTGGCGCTCATTTTTATTTCTGTCTTTATTGATAAGAGTGAAAGGGAAAAAAGATGACAAAGAGCGAAGTAGAAGTGAGCAGCAAGAAGTGCACCTGGCCGATATTGTCAGAAACGGTTTTATTGGTATAGAATATATCTTAACTTTGCGGTTTGATGTAAAAACAAGAGACAAATGGCTGGCGTCAATGCGCCGATGGCCACACGGCCAGTCTCTTCGGTTTACTCAGCGTGTGAAATACGATTAAATTTAAATGCGACTCCGCCATTTTTGATGATTTACGGCTTGACCCGTTATGATAATTTTTTTAAACAATATTTGTAATATATAATATTTGTAATAATTTAACAGTACTTAAATGTATTTTTTCAAAATGAATTAATTTCTTAAAAACTCGATGGATTTAAGGGGCGCGTGTTTCTTAGGTCAAAGCAGGCATATATTTGACAGTAAACTATTTTACGACTAGGTAGTTAAAAAATGGGTTTTTAAGGTGCTCATTTTACTTATTTATTAAATATGGATTGTGTATTATTTAGAAAGTGGCACTGCTTAGCAAAAGTGAGCCTAGAGGGCGCTAAATTCAGTCGTTTTCTGGTAAACCCAAGACGTTAAACCAACGACTCCCGCCGACTGTAGTTATGGTTGCAACGTCGCTACGACTTAAAAATATATTCTTCAAATGAGTCCGAAACTGGAGTTTTACAACGACCACAAAACGTTGATCGGGCAACTACAGTCAAGTCGCCTTGAAGATATTAGGGAGGACTCGGACTTTTGGGATACTCTGTATAACTAAAGACAAATTCCTCTGCTTTGATCCCGATCTGGTCCTCCCGGATTACTATGTAAATAATAGCACTTTTGGTTTACCTCCCTACTCTCAAGCAGATCCAGAGTAAAGAAAACTAGGGGCCCTCTATACATTTGACAGTTATTGTTTTACTTGAGGTGGGCAACTCATATTGTCCTCTCTTTCTAGTTTTTTTTCATATTTGCAAGTAAAAGCGATTTTATGAAATGGACTGATGGTTTGTTGTCTCTTTTTATAATTTTCCCAGACAGTTTTTGAAAGATTGGTTAGTAAAATATTTCCAGTTTTGACAAAAAAAACAAAAACAAACAGTGTATATACACGCGGAGATATTAAAAATGTAAATAATAGGTAACATATAATGACTCATATTGAGCTATATTTTTGTTACTCTTTTTCTTACAATAAAACACTGAACATAATGTGCTATTTATTAACAAAGTACATGCTAAATGCGTATGTTTGTACCTACTGCTTATAGCTCAATTACCTCGCAAATTCGGCTATTTTTATTGATTTTCGAGCTTGTTAAGTGCATGTTTTGTTTCCACATTTCTTGACTTTCTTTGTCCGTTGAACAACGGAACAATACAAACTTGTCGAGGCACGTGTTTTTACAATTTTTGATACAGCAAAATTCCATTTTAAAACCGGACGTTTCTTAATCAAAAATGCGACAGTGACAAAATTATTTATTGTCGGGGATTAGCAACTATCATTGCCAATACACAATTTGTTTTTAAAAATTTCCCTAGCAACTGTCAAATCCAGTTGCTCACTTCTGGTAAAACAATAACTGTCAAAAATCATATACAGGGTCTCTAAAAAAAATGAGTCACAAATCGGTCCGCGGGTGCTTTAAATCTCAATCGGAGTACCAGCGAAGAGAGCCATAATGGAACTGCACAAAAAGTTTCATTTTTTATTCTCTATTTTGGTGTTTTCCCTTCCCTTGTGATATTACTACATAAAAAGTAATTAAATAAAAGCATTTCTTGATTAAAATAAAAACTTGATAGCTGGATGTTGCATACTCCAATTTCATTATAATGCTATCACTCACGCCTCTTCAACTACCCCAAAATACAACCATTTTATGCGGTTTTGGTGAAAAGCCAAGTCAAAGTATAGAGAAACGCTTTGAGAATTAGAACTGATGCATGTACTCTTGCATATAGGCGGTTTAAAATGGTGGCAAGAATGCTGGTTTAAACTAGAGGCCTTATATACAATTTCTGGCAGTTATTGTTTTACCAAAGGTAAGCAACTCGATTCGGCAGTTGTTAAGGACATGTTGATAATTTTTTTGTGTCTTGGCAAACATTGGAAATAAACTATTTTGTCAATGTCACATTTAGGATTAATAAACGTAGGTGCCTCAAATTTTAAAGTGACCCTTAAAATAATTTTCTTAAATACCTGATAAATTATTTTTGGATTTGCTAAAATACAGTTTAGTAGGACACGTTTTTTGGTAAATATAAAGACTGTAAAAAACTTTGATTGAAAGAAATTAATAATACCTTATGTTCTACACACTTTACGATTTAAAAAATTACAAATTTTGCTGTATTTTAGATAAAAATGGTAAAATAAAAAGCATATGCACTAGACCACACAAGATGACAGACAGATGACATAACAGAAATTTTTAGTAAACAGTTGCCTTAAATTATGTCCATCTTTCTCTAAAATAGTTTTTTACAGCCTGCTGCCTCTCTTCAACTACCCTAAATATTTTTGCACGTCACTAAAATATCTCTCCATCTAACTCTAAAGTTCTGCCCTCTCTCTCTAAATATTTTTCATTTTAACAGAGAAAATGTTTTTTGCCAGTACTTTTTTTGTACGCTAAAAACACAGTGAAAACTTGAAAAATTTTAGTGTTTTATTCTAGAAATCGAAAATCTGGAAAGAAAGCTTTAAAAATGTATGCAAAATTATGGCACAAAAATGTTAAATTATGCTTAAATATTTTAAGCCTTAAATTACCATCATGGCATGGCCATAAGAAACTGTAAAAATACTCACGCCTACGACCTCGTATTGTTTCATTGTTAAATGGAAAAATAAACGCAAGAAAAAGTGAAAGAGATCATGCATTTGCCAAACTGGAAAATTAATAAAAATTGTCGAATTTACGAGATAAGTTATGATCAAGCCATGATGATGATGACCATTAAAATAATTTTCTCAAATACCTGTTAAATTATTTTTAAATGTACTAAAATACACTTTAGTAGGACAGGTTTTTTGGTAAATATAAAAACTGTAAAGAACTTTGATTGAAAGAAATACCAGCTTATGTTTTACACATTTTACACTTTCAAAAATTGCAACTTTTGCTGTTTATGCACGACACCACTCAAGATGACAGACAGATGACATAACAGAAATTTTTAGTAAGTATTTGACTTAAATTATGTCCATATTTCTCTAAAATACTTTCTTATAAACTGCTGTCTCTCTTCAAGCAACAACCTTAAAAATGATCACTAAATTATTTCTTCATCTACCTTTAAAATGCCCTCTCTCTCTAAATATTTTTTATTTCAGCAAAGAAAAAAAAGTTTTTTGGCAGTACTTTTTTTGAACGCCTAAAAAACAGTGAAAACTTAAAAAAATGTGAGTTTTTTGTTCCAGAAATTTGAGCAAAATCATGACATCAAAATGTAAAAAACGTATTGAAGAACTGCTTCAATAAAAACGTTACCCCTTAAATTATGCTAACATATTTTAAGCCTTAAATTACCATGAACCATTAAATTAGTTAAATTTAAATAATATTATATATTGTTATTATTTTAAGAAAAAGAGGAACAAAGAGATAAGTCAATAATATTTTTTTCGATTTTTTCTAGTATTAACATTTTTAAATCTCCCGTGAACCATGATAAACCTTAAAATAATTTTCTTAAATACCAGTTAAATTATTTTTAGATGTGCTTTAGTAGAACACGTTTTTTTTGGTAAATCTAAAGACTGTAAAGCACTTTGATTGAAAGAAATTAATACCAATTTATGTTTTACGCACTTTACGCTTTAAAAATTAAAATTTTTGCTGTTTTTTGGATAAAAATATGCACGACACCACTCAAGATGACATAACCGAAATTTTTAGTAAACATGTGACTTAAATTATGTCCATCTCTCTCTAAAATACTTTTTTATAGCCTTCTGTCTTAAATATTTTTGCACGTCACTAAAATATCTCTCCATCTACTTCTAAAATCCTGCTCTCTAAATATTTTTCATTTCAACAGAGAAAAAATGTTTTTTGACGGTACTTTTTTTGAACGTCTAAAAAATAGTGAAAACTTTAAAAATTTGAGTGTTTTATCCTAGAAATCTAAACTTTGGAAAGATAGCTTTAAAAATGTATGCAAAATTATGGCACAAAAATGTTAAATTATGCTAAAATATTTTAAGCCTTAAATTACCATCATGGCCTGGCCATAAGAAACTGTAAAAATACTCACGCCTACGACCTCGTATTGTTTCATTGTTCAATGGAGAAAGAAACGCAAGAAAAAGTGAAAGAGATCATGCATTTGCCAAACTGGAAAATTAATAAAAATTGTCGAATTTGCGAGATAAGTTATGATCAAGCCATGATGACCATTAAAATAATTTTCTCAAATACCTGTTAAACTATTTTTAAATGTACTAAAATACACTTTAGTAGGACAGGTTTTTCGGTAAATATAAAAACTGTAAAGAACTTTGATTGAAAGAAATACCAGCTTATGTTTTACACATTTTACACTTTCAAAAATTGTAACTTTTGCTGTTTATGCACGACACCACTCAAGATGACAGACAGATGACATAACAGAAATTTTTAGTAAGTATTTGACTTAAATTATCTCCATATTTCTCTAAAATACTTTCTTATAACCTGCTGTCTCTCTTCAAGCAACAACCTTAAAAATTATCACTAAATTATTTCTTTATCTACCTTTAAAATTCTGCCCTCTCTCTCTAAATATTTTTTATTTCAGCAAAGAAAAAAAATTTTTTTGGCAGTACTTTTTTTGAACGCCTAAAAAACAGTGAAAAATTAAAAAATGTGAGTTTTTTTTCTAGAAATTTGAGCAAAATCATGAAATCAAAATGTAAAAAACGTATTGAAGAACTGCTTCAATAAAAACGTTACCCCTTAAATTATGCTAACATATTTTAAGCCTTAAATTACCATGAACCATTAAATTAGTTAAATTTAAATAATATTATATATTGTTATTATTTTAAGAAAAAGAGGAACAAAGAGATAAGTCAATAATATTTTTTTCTATTTTTTCTAGTATAAACATTTTTAAATCTCCCGTGAACCATGATAAACCTTAAAATAATTTTCTTAAATACCAGTTAAATTATTTTCAGATGTGCTTTAGTAGAACACGTTTTTTTTGGTAAATCTAAAGACTGTAAAACACTTTGATTGAAAGAAATTAATACCAATTTATGTTTTACGCACTTTACGCTTTAAAAATTAAAATTTTTGCTGTTTTTTGGATAAAAATATGCACGACACCACTCAAGATGACATAACCGAAATTTTTAGTAAACATGTGCCTTAAATTATGTCCATCTCTCTCTAAAATACTTTTTTATAGCCTTCTGTCTTAAATATTTTTGCACGTCACTAAAATATCTCTCCATCTACTTCTAAAATCCTGCTGTCTAAATATTTTTCATTTTAACAGAGAAAAAATGTTTTTTGACGGTACTTTTTTTAAACGTCTAAAAAACACTGAAAACTTTAAAAATTTGAGTGTTTTATCCTAGAAATCTAAACTTTGGAACGAAAGCTTTAAACAGCATAAAAATGTAAAAAAGTTCTAAAAAATTGCTTCATCAAAAAAGTTACCCCTTAAGTTATGCTAAAATATTTTAAGCCTTAAATTACCATCATGCCTTGCCATATTTTGCTAACCAAAAAAGTCATAATCATTCAAAAACTGTACAGAAATTCTAAAAAAAACCACTCTCAAATGTATAGAGGGTCTCTAGTTTAAACTAGGGTACCCAGGGGGGAGAAGGGCATGGTTCTTATTTTGTGGAAAGGCGCAAAAACACGGAAAAAAGATATACTGCAAAATTTTTTGTTCTAAGATTTAAATCAATATTTGTTTTACTGAATCCAATACTGATGAATAAGAATTCCTTGAATCCAGAAAATGTTATTCTTGAATCGGGCATATTTTCTTCTTGCAACAGTAATTGTTATACAGTAAAATCTCTTTAATGGACACCTCTCTGTCATAGTGGAAACCAATGCACGGTTTTGCAGAAACGACAAAAAATTCTATTTAAATCCTAGTGGACACCTCTATCTTTATAGTGGATCTGGAAAATCCGATAAGAAGGACGTCCCTATTATTACTATATTTATTTTCTTGATTGTATTGTCAATAATTTTTTTTTTCTACGTGTCTGTGTTTATTTCAATTGTTCCGAAAAAGAAGTTTCTTTCCAGTTTTTGTTAAGTTAAAGGAGTTTGGAGAATTCGACTTGGAATTAAAATTAACTTTCTATACGAAAAACTTCTTTAGATTAAAAAACAAAAGCGTTTTAGTTTTACTAATTTATTCTCAGTTTTTCGCAAAAGAGAAAACGACTGAGAGGATGTTGATATAAACAATGTCGTGCCGCTCATGTTGCTATCCCTTTTTTTTATATGGCAGTTTATCGGTTTAAGGCTATTTGCATCTAAGCTCGTACGCGACTCTGGGTCCCTATTCTTCAAATTATAGAAATTCGCAAAGTATTTTTCTTAGTCAAGACCAATAGAATTACTTTCTATCAATATCGGCCAAAAGTGAGAAAAATCGTTTTAAGCCGAAGACTTGGACCAATGAGAAGCATAGGATCGAGAGAATTTGATCTGGAAGCAGAATTTTTATCAGTTCGAGAATAAGGGCACAGGTCGATTGGTATGCTTACAAATTTTGTAGGTTGCAATTTCGTTATGCCGTCGAAAATATAAACGTCTTACAATGTTGTCTTGTTTACGACAGCTTATGCATGGCCTACGTTGTTGCGCGACTATACGGCTGCGATCTTTTTATCTGGCCGTTTGTAAGGGATTTCGCGTTTTTATTATGTTTCTCTAAACCTAACGACCGTGCACTCTGGTGGCATTAGGGCAATTTTCTTTACTTACATTTTACTCGGTGTACCTACCTGTGCTCAGTTCGTGCTTCTCACTAGAAATTGAAATTTAAACAGTTTTATAATGCATGAGATGAATTTTTAAAGCTTTGACTCTTTATACGGAGGTTTCGTGACATTTTAAACTATACGTGCAGTACGTTGTGCCCCAAGTTTATATCGTCCAATATGGTTTTCTTGTATAGTCAGTTCTTTAATGATGAATAATAATGCCCATCAAAAATTATCGGATAACTATTTATAATTTTCACCATAGTTATGAATATTATGGTGATTTTGGTTACCTTTACCGTAAATAAAGGTAATTTCAATAAGTTAGTAGGGTGATTTTGGTCTGACAGTTTAACGGCAAATTTCGTTACTCTTATAGTTATACCGTTACCGAAAATAAAGGAAACTTTAAGAGGTTAAAAATGGTGCTTTTGAACATATCCAAAAATAAAGTTTGGCGGTAAATATAGCCCCACATTTTTCGTTGCTTATTTCTTTCTTTATTATCAAATATTTGCGTTTATCTGTAATCATATCAACTTCATAGCACTAATAATCATATAAAAATAAAGTACAAATCCAAAATCAACAAATTTTTATTACACAAAACAAACTTTCCAACCTAAAAATCTTCCACCACAGAATCGCAACAAGTTTGGTTAGTTGGCTTTTTAACGGTAAAAGTAGTCGCTATTTGGCGCTGATTGATGCCAATGTTTAATAAAGGTAACAGCATGACAGAACGCTACTGCGCCCGCGCACAATAAAGATAAGGGTAACAGATCGGCCAGAAACCTATGCAAAAACACCTTAATATAGAGAATGTAATTGTTTTGAGTGCAAATATTTTAAGAGGTGACTAGAAACAACAAATCATATAAAAAATGTCATATGGTATACCATCCAAAACTAAAAAATAAAATAATACTTAGCTTAAAACTGGCAACAGTTCGTACGTACGACTTTAACAATAAAGGCACGCACCTAGCGGAAATACCAGGGTCTCAAAAAGTATTGTATCACTCTTAGAAATACTAAATGATCAACCTACCAAAAAAAAATACAAAAGGTTTTAAAAGTGACGTCCATCCGCTTCGACACATGCCTGGAAGCTTCTAAGCCAGTTGTTTCTAATCCTTTCAAAAAGTCCCGGAATTGTTCGAATTTGATTTATTCCATCAATAATTCTTCGCCTTAACACGTTAATAGTATTATTGGGAACTGAATAAACTAAACTTTTAAATGTCCCCACAAGTAAAAATCGAAAGGATTGAGATTAGGTGAGCGAGGTGGCCACGATTAAGGTACAACCTATTAATACCAATTAATAGTTCAGGAACGCATCTATCAATATAAGGCGGAACACCATCATGTAAGTACCACATATTAGCTCGGGCATCAGGCGACACATCGTCAATCACTAAATCGAGTGTTGGTGGTAAATCCTCGACAAGAAAAATCAAATATATTTGTCCATTTAAATTTTCTTCTTCCAAAATATGACAAACTAACTGGTGCGTATTATAAAAGTTACAATTCCATGCCGTGTAAAGCAAGCTTCATCAGTAGCCAAAATTCTATTTAAAAAATTTCTGATTTACCGGGTTTTACCTAACAGCCATTCGCAAAAAGTATGTCTTGGACTATAATCAGCTGGATTCAGACCCTGAATTCTTTGCAAATAATACGGATACAGCTACTGTTCCTTAAAACTTGCTCCCTATAATTCGCGTACTAAGCTGAGGATTTTCTTGGATATGTGAAATCTGTTCTGCGGTTTCTGGATTAATTTGCCTCTATGAGCCATGATTTTCAAATTTTGGCTATATGCTTCCGGTATCCAATATTCTTTGGAAGCAGGCGATAAACGTTCGGGCATTTGGAAAACGCCTAATAGGAAATCTTTCAATGTAAGTCTAATTAGCTACATTGGAATTTTGATTAGCTTCACCATAAATTAAAATCATAACCAAATATTCGCGAATGGAAAATATATTGCTTACTTAAACGTTAAACTAAGCATTAATTCAAAAAAATCTTTGCTGATAAACACTGCACTGGCTACTTCAGAAAAGTTTTTCAAACACGCTCAAAGTTTTCTACACAAGCTCCAAATTTGTCAACTGTGAAATGAATTCCTTTAAAAAAAAGGTTGCAAAAAAATGTTTAATTACAAAAGTTTCTTATTATTTAGTTATTTATTTTAAAAAGTAAATGTTTTTGTGCAAGAACGTTTCTTTCAAAAATTATTTTCAGTAGTTTAGAAAATTAAGGTTGTAGACTAAAACTTTAACTCTTTTTTCTCCATAAATATGCATTATCGGACAATACTTTATAGGAACTAGTCAGTATAATAGAGCTTTCGGACGTATCCAAAAACATAAAAAATAACGCTAGGCGGTAAACATAGACTTATTTGTTTTTCGTTGTTTTTCATTATAAAATCTTCGTGTTTGCGCTTAATCATATTAACCCCACACTTCTCCTAAGCACATAAAAATACAAATCAAAATTTAAAAATTTTTCGTAAAAGAAAACATACTTTCTAACCTAAAAATCTTCCACAGAATCATATCAAGTTCGGTTGGTTGGCTTTTTAACGGTCGCTATTCGGCGCTAAATAACGCTGGTGGTTAGCTTTAATAAGGATGAGAGTCCGACAGAGCACTAGTGCGCTAGCGCAGAATAAATGTAAGTATAACAGACTGACCAAAAATCTAACCAAAATTACCCTACTCAATCCATTCGCATTTTCGCGTGCATGGTTTGCAACCGACATGGTCCAATGGTCGTCAATTTTATCGTAAGAACGATTCACCATAAAAACTGCAATTTATTAAAGCAATTTTTTATCCGAACCTTACTTCGTTAAACCCACTCAATAACTAATTCGAAATTTATAAGACCGTTTTTAATCGAACCATTTTTTATCAAACTCATTCAATATCAAACTCGTAATTTGTAAAACCCATTTTTATTAAAACCTCGAATTGCTCAAATCTTTATTTTTCAAAACCGGAATTCATAAGACCCGTTATTTGTCAGAATTTTGTTTTTAAGAGGAATGCAAGTGACATCTATACACAAACTATTGAACGCTACCTGTAAAAGTATGCGCATAGCAGCGACAAAAGCATAGAAACGTCGCGCCGCCAAGCCACCTGCGTGTATGCCTCCCGTTTATGTAGTATTGGCGAATGCGCAATCAATTTAGCAGAAATTTCTGATAAACAACGGGTCTTGCGCATTCCGGTTTTGAAAAATAATGGTTTGACAAAACCCGGGTTTTATTAAAAATAGGTTTTACAAATTACTAATATGATATTAAATGAGTTTGATGAACAATGGTTCGATTAAAAACGGGCATTATAAATTTCGAATTTGTTATTGGTTTGAAGAAATAAGAGATCTGATAAAAAATTGGTTTAACGAATTGCAGTTTTCATAGTGAATGATTTTATGTTTAAACTTTCTTTTATTTAACGGGTTTGATTTTGCACCTACTGATAAACCGTGGGCGTCTGCAAATAGCGCTTTATATTTAATGTCATTCTCCACTAAGTGAATTTTGTATACTTTTTCTATTCGGTAGAAGATTTATGAAAGATTGGGTTTTATGTTTACATTTTATTATGTCTGACACTTAATGGAATCACCAGGTATAGATTCAAAACATTCAAACATTCGAAATATTCAAACATGTGAATCGATGGCTTCGGAAAGAGATTTTAGCTTATTCGACAAAAAACTAAAAAAGTGCACCGAGCCGTGTCATAGTTTTTACAAACAAAATGTGCCTTATATTTAAAGTTCAGCCAATTCCGATGTTTATTTGACTCACTTTCTGAGCTAAGGTCACTACAGAAAAAAAGAATCTCCTCTCTTAAATATCTTCAACAATGTTGAAAGTTTCTATTAAATCCAAGGCCGGGCAGATTATATCAAACTGCAGGGCCAAAATAGGACATCCTTGGCATGACCAAAAAAAACGTCCCCAGTTTAATGTCTAAAAGAAACATTCCAAAAATCTCTGAAAAAGTCTTTTCCAGTATATCCAGTAATTTATTAGTTCATCCTAGGCAAATCCTGTCAGATGCTCTAAGGATATCCCGATAAAGACATCCTTAAGATGTCCCTTGAGCATAAATGTACCTACCATACCATGACTTAGATGAGATGATGACCTCAACATGATATCGCAGGAATATCCTGTGCTGTTAGAAGAAGGCATCAACGTACGCATACTTTGAAGTCATCAGCTGTATATCTGGCCTTGTTCGAAACAGGGCATAAACAAGTGAAAAATGATTGAAATGATTTTTCTACAACTGCAAAATGAAGGAACCAAGTAGTTACATAATTTTAATTTGACTAAAAAACCAACTTACACTGAATACCTTATTACACATATGACTCTTCACTTTTATAAATCCACAAATAAACACAAGACTATTGCTGTTACTATGAGACTTAGCAGCCAATGCGTGCTTGATAATAATCGCAGTTACTTGTTGGCATGTCAGGATAACAGAGGCCATGTCGGGATGACATCAGTATCCAAATAATAAAAATCTCTACAGCAGCGTGCGAAAAACTTATGTACACGCTCAAGCAAGTGAAAAATTTTTGCACACGCTTACTACCCTCTTAGAGACTATTTAGCGTGTGCAAAAGCCTGTTTTAAGAGTCAGTAGTAGAAAAAATATATTTTTTCGTCTATTAAAATTTTTTTTTGTTATAAACCCTACACATACTTGATCAAAAAAAAAATCAAAATGCTCTCTGTGAGGAGGGGCCTTTGGCGCTCAAGACAAGAACCACTGAAAATCCATTCCTAAAAAAAGTGGTAAGCTTAGACTATTCTGTTACTCAAGCCATCCCTCCAAGAACAATTTCTGAATAGGCCAATAATATAGTACAGGTATAATGATATATTAAAAGATAGCGCGAAATAAAGTATCGGGTAAAGTGATTATTTTTTTTTGTGCAAGTTGCTTAAAACAATCCTTGAGGAATGTTCCAAGCATTGAACGCTTTTTTCCATATTTATTTAAGAAAACTTCTCTTAAAATAAACTTTGTCTGGCTTCCGATCGATGATTGATTTTTCTGTTTAGAAAAATCTTCGCTCTTTGACAAATTGGCAAATACTAAAAATATCCAAATGCAAGGAAACGGGAAATGTTACTTTATGTTTATTTTTTCTGGTAATAGCTCCAATATTTACAAAACGGAAATGCGAAGAGTGAAGAGAAATGTGAAAGATTTGTATGTTTAATAAATTTTAAAATGGGATCATTTATATTTTTTTACTTGCTTTACTTTGCTTCTACTGGTACGATTTCAATGATTTTTTTGAAAGATCTTCTTAAAAAGATCATTGCTTGCCACTACCACATTTTTATTGAAAAATTGAATTTGAATGAGCTTGTCAGCTAAAAAGAAAGTCAAAAGTCAAGTTAGGTAAGTTTGAATCAGACTTTAGGTGATTTGAATTGAGTCAGAACAAAATTTAGTAGGTATTTATTGTAATCAATACTACTGCCGTTGCCTAGGTATAAACCTTTTTCATATACGCTTGGTTTTGTTCACTGTGCCATGAAGAAAAATGGCGCCAGCAGGCACGCATAGCCATCCATAAAATTATTTTTTTTTAAATAAATTATTTTTTCAATTTTTTTTTTCAAAAAAAGTTTTTTAATTGTTGTACCACGAACTGGCTGGGAACCAGAGGGAACCAAAACCAACCAGTCAGGCTTGTAAAGATGATAACAAAGACAAGTATAAAGAACTCACCCGGAGTACCACATGGATACATACCGGGGGCGACTTGAAGACTAGAGGCAAGCACATATTTTTCACCCTTCCGGGATCTTCAGTGCATCAAAATATCAGTTAAACAATATTCAAACCGACCAAGTGCAGTTTCTAAAGGTTAAAAACCACCACACTACACTTAGAGGACTCGAATACTGGTCAACACAGAAGACGAAGCAACCCAATCAACAAGTCATAGACAACTGCTAGGGAAGCAAGACCTTAAACTAAAAGGAAGGAATAGGAAAACCCATCCCCAATGTCCATAGTGGAGTCATGTAAAATCGCAACTTTCGCTCAAATCTAAGTCTCTCCACATGTTGTACCACGAACTGGCTGGGAACCAGAGGGAACCAAAACAAACCAGTCGGGCTTGTAAAGATGATAACAAATATAACTATAAAGAACTCAGCCGTAGTACCACAAGGATACATACCAAGGGCGACTTGAACACTAGACGCAAACACATGTGTTTCACCGTTCTGGGATCTTCAGTGCCTCAAAATGTCAGTTAAACAATATTCAAACCGACCAAGTGCAGTTTCTAAAGGTTAAAAACCACACGACATATAAATATAAAAATTGTAATATAAAAAAACTTTACGATGGAAGTTTTAGCAGGTAAGACATAAAAGGTAATCCTAATAAACTTTTAAAAAATGCACTAAACAAAAATATTGCCGAAAACAAAGAATATCACATTTTTATAGGATAATCCAAGAAAATTTGCTTATAAAATTTTGATTTTACGTTTACATGAAACTTAGTTGAGGATTTAAGTGTTAAGAAGAAACACTGTGCTACAAAGTTCCTAGTTTTAGGATTGAGTATTTTGAGATAGAGGATTTTGAGCTGTAGAAAATTTTGAAATTTATCCCGTCTTGAGGGACCATAACTTTCTTAAAATATTATTTGCCTTTCTCTCTAAGTATACTTT
Organism: Oxystoma pomonae; assembly: GCA_963921995.1. NCBI lineage: Eukaryota > Metazoa > Arthropoda > Insecta > Coleoptera > Brentidae > Oxystoma > Oxystoma pomonae. The sequence continues at coordinate 37,298,147 of OY998164.1, forward strand.
CTTTTAAAAAAATAAATTGATGATTGGTTACCGGCCTCCGTAGCGCAGTGTGTAGTGCCGGGTTTGAATTCCGTGCAGGGATATTTTGTGTTCAAAAGACCCAGAGTATAAAAAAATATATATCATTTTTGGACGTGACTCGTAAAATGATTAGTAGACAGTATCCACCAAAATAAACATCGATTATGCTGTTTGTATCGTCCACTGAGCGTGCTTAGATGTAATTTAATAAAGGTTGGCACAAACTTAATTTCTAACGTTGTTTTTTATGCATGTTTACTTTTAGATTTTTCTTTTGCAAAAGGGTTACATGGTTAGTTAACATCAAGTTATTTTTTTAATTCTATTTACATTATTTTATGTTGATTATTTTTTTTTCGTCCTTTATTATAACAACACTGAAAAGTAACAACCATGCTTATTAAAACTAAAATGTTATATTACCCATTTTTAAGTTTGGCAAGAGAATCAGCGCCCTTAAATACAGTGTTGGGAGGTCTAACGTCAAAATATTGCCAATTGGGCCTTATAGCCGCCACTCTGATGCAATCTCCATGAAATATACAAATCGATCCACCCAATAAATATTTTACCGGATCCTGCTTATTTTGTTATCAGATGAAATTGGATACCGATAATTGAATGGTTGTTAAAAACACTAAATAAGTAGGTAGTAGTGGTAGTAGTAGTAGAATTTAACCTTAAATATTATTATCTAGTTTTATGTAAAAAAATGAGCCCAATAAGTTGCCCGATTATGTAAGCTTTTGAAATATTAGGTCACCCAAAGTTTATCTTTTTAGAAGAGGAGCAAATAGGACTCAAAAACAATAATGTAATGCCCAGTATTTTTGTAAAGGTCGTGTAGGCAGACCATTAGCAAAATTGCGAAGCCGAAGTTTTTATGCGTCCCCGGTTATCTGCATACCACTGTATAAGGACTTTTATGATAATTAGCTCTCCTTTACCTAAACTACTAGGTATTATACTTGCTAATGAAAGTTATCTAGAACGGCAGTAAACGAAAATAAAAGCAGCACTTTTTACTGCGACTGTCTCTATCTTTATTATATTATTATTTTTAGCATTGCGCTAAGTTTATTTAAAATTTGAATCATAGGTGACTGTTAATTTTTTTACGGTGATAAATAAAAAGGTCTCACTCTGGGCCCTGATGGAAAATTACTTAAACATCAGAAACTTAAGACATGCATAAAAACGGAGCTGTACCTCCGTAAATTTTTTTTATAAATCCAGCAGATAAGCCTTGGATATGGTCAGATAACTTTTATTTTAATATATAGCTGTTATATACCTTTTTATATATAATTTAGAATTTGTTGCAATTGGTTGCCGTAACATTGTTACAGGTAATCTCAGGTTTACAAACGTGACAAATTTTTAAAGCAATAATTATTATCCCAAGGCTTTTAGGATAATCTGCCCACGAGAATAATTTTTTAAGATAAATAGATTCATCCCTTTATATGTAAATTTTCGTTAAGAATTTTATTGAATTTTTGCTTTATTTTTCCACTAAAGCCAGGCTGGTGTAATTTCTGAATCACGTCGTTAGGTAAATTTTTAGCGAATTTCTTAAATTCCTTTGGCCCACACTCAACGCGAAGGGCAACAGGTTGTTCTAATAGCACGGTGGACGTTTTTAGCGAGTGAAGCTCCATTACAGTTAAAAGCACATTTTTGAAATTTTAATCAAGTGCCGCGGCTAATAAGTAACATAAGAAACACGCAAAATCTGGGAATATTAGAGAGCGATGCAAATAGAGACTTCATCTTTGTTGCACCTTTTGAAAGAAACAAATAAAATACATTAAGTGATAGTCCCCATTGTCTACAGGATCTTGCACATTTTATATTAACAGCATATTTAGAAGCCAGTCAAAAAAATATGACGTGTGTTTTTCCTTCTACGAGAAAATAATAATAATTAGTGTATCATTAGATTACTTGCACACAGGGTCTGCAAGCTGATATATAAGTAAACAAATACTACAAAGATTTGATAATACGTTTAAATACTGTTGTTACTTTTAAATATACCAGGATAGTGTATTCTTAAATGAAACGACAAACAAGGTTATCTTACGTGGAGCTTTATTTGGTTAGTGGTTATATTGTAATTTTCTTTTAAACTAAATAAACTTTTTTATTATTTAGGTTTAAGCCTAAAAAAACAATACTGTGGAAAGAAGTATTTTGATATTTTTTGATGTGGCTGAATATACAATATTTTTTTTTTCAAGACGGCCATTTTTATTTTTTTTCAGTCATCGTTGCACCCAAAATTTTCTCACTGTCCCTATATAAAATATTATTACAAAACATAACACCCTTAGTGGATAAATCATTAATTAAAAACTAAAAAGACAACTAATAAAATTTATTTTTTGGTTAGGGGTTCTAAGGAAGATTTAGGTAAAACGAACTCCTTTTAACAGTGGCAAAATCAAGAATTGTTTTATTTTTATATTTTCTTAAAAAAGCTAAAAAACAAATAAAATTTTGCAAAAAGATACTGCCACGTAAAGGGCACTCGTATATTAGGCACATTTTTATCGGTATAAAATTAAGGTTTAAGTAAATTAAAATGATCGTCTTGGGCCAAAGTGGATTTTGCGAACCCTGTATGTCAAATAAATTGTCACTCCAGCAAGAATTTTTTCCCGAGCAACTATAAGATCTGATAAAGTTTTAAAAAGAAAAAGGAAGAAAGAACTAAGTTAAATTTGGTATTTTTAAAAAAGCTATAACTCACGGATGGATTACACATATCTGTCTCTAAATTTTGTGGACTGGGAACCAAACTTGTGGACTGGAAACCGAATCAAGGTGTACTCAGTGTGGATCAGGCACAGAATTTGCAATTATAGGTTTAAAGACATAAAAATAGTTTTGCCGTTGACTACTTTTAAAAGCTAAAGTTGGTACATAAACAGTCAGCTTTTTTTTCAAGGCTCTCAAGGGGAAATCTTGCGAAAGACGCCCGGTCTAACCGTCCAATCCGCTCCCCCGACAGAGTTCCATCCCTCTGTTAAGACAACCCGGGTAGTGTCGGATTCATACCGACTAAAACCCCCCGATTGTGTCTCCGATCAGCCTAATGGCTGGCCAGAGTCATTGCACTGTAGCCATTACTGGCCTAAAACACTCAGCTTTAGAAATAGAATTAGACATTTTAAACTATACAAAATACTAATTACGTCTTTTTTTTTTTCATAAAAAAAAAGATAAAGTTGTGTGCACGGCGCCTTTAGCGACGTTACTCTACTCTAAAACGGCAAAAGTCGCGAATAAAAACGAAGGAAACCCGAATAATCTCGAGAATGCTGACACGAATACAGTACGTTCAAAAGAAAATGAAGATAAAAATACAAAAAAATGCATATAAAATGCAGGAACATCCATGATACAATAAAAGAAAGGTATGAAACGTAGCAGTTCAAAATTCGTCTAGATCCGCGCATGACATCACCTGGTGAGATTTTTGTGGCGCGCACAAGGAACTACCTACGCACACCTGATACCAGTTCACCTAAAAACATGAAAATTGGTGGATAGTTTGGGTTGATAACAAAGAAGCTCACCAAGAAAAGATTTTTTATTATTTTACCCCTAAAGGGGAAAAAAACCGTATCAATAATAAATTCAGGGAATCCGTCGTGCATAGCGATTTGTGATAATTTTTGCCTCAACACCCGAGGGTATTCGTGCTTAAGAAAAAATTATCGACCATTTGCTATGCACTCGGGAAATTACCTATGATTATTTCACTCATGTGATAAAGTCCCATAAGATAAGTATGATTTTGGATAAGTACACCGATAATTCTTTTGACTTACGTCAAGTGATAAGAATTGTACTCATTAGTATGCAGGCAAATGGTTTGCGATTATCAAAGGTGTTATTTTATTATAAATCATATGTCATCTTTCTGACATAGTAAAATTTTGTAAAATGAATCGGCGTGTTTCTGTTATATAGCAACAAATCAACGAAATGTTTTTAAAAGTAAACAGGTTGGTAAGTTTTTTATTTATTTTATTTTATATAAGATTCCAAAACACCTTAATCGACGAAAAAAAAAAGGTTGGCTGTTGGTCTGTCGGTCTATTTGTATACACGATAATTCAAGAACGATTTAATCGATTTTAACGAAATTTAGCAAAAAAATCCTCTATCGGCTGACCATGAACCGATTAACTTTTGTGTAGGGTGGTGAGGGATAAAAGAGGGAAAAGGGGATAAAATGTTTAAAAAAATTGTAACTTTAGAACAAAAGCAAGTAGCGATATACGATTTTTAGATTTAAGTTTCCATGATTAAGGACTACAAATTTGTTATAAAGTCCAAATTCGTGGGAGATTTAGTTTTCGAGTTATTTGAGAAAACATTACAAAAAATCATAACTTTAGAAATGAAGCGAAGCTATTGATATGCGGTTTCCAGATTTTGGTTTTAGTAAATATTACTCAAAAATTTTGTTATAAGATTAAAATTTTTCAAAGCTACAGTTTTCGAGATATTTTCATTTCCTTTCAACATAAATTAATTGATATTATGGTGGTGCTTTCTAGTACCAATTTTTTTATGTTTTCGGTCGTTAAATAGGTAATCTCCTAAATATACCTCATACTTTAAAATTATCGGTAGTGATATTACCCCCGAAAAACTCGTTTGCACTACTAGACTCGACTTGCAGATATCGCGCTCGACAGTCTCAATTTTTTTTAAATGAAAACAATTCTTTTAATATTTATTTTATGTACGTGGGACCTAACCAAAACTTGTAAACATATAAAGGTTTATTAAGTCAAGTGTAAAGCTGACCCTTTTTTTTTATAGTACAGGCGTTTTTTTAAATTCGAATTTAAACAGGCCTTTACTAAATTATTTTTTGAAAACTACAGTAAATAATTTTTTTTATTATTTGCTTTATATATTTTAAATGATAAATAGTTCCTTTGGAGTTGTTTTATTTAAAAATTTATATATAATTAAATGATTTTAATAATTCCCAAATGTAAAATAATTTGTTTGGATTCGCAAAATACTTTGTCCATTATTTCACGTTTGATTAAAATTATCAATAACATTTTAGTTATTACATTATGTTAAATAATAAAATTAAATTTAACAGCCAAACAATAAAAGTCATCTTTTTCTCTTGGATGTAGCAAAATATCTTTATCAATTTTTTTCCGCTGCTTTACTGATTTCATTTCATTAAGCTTTTCTTCACAATGTCCAAGTTCCATAGACGATCGAACATGTATTCCAAACTTCATTTTTTACAAAAATTTACCAAAAATACATGTTTAGTTTTTTCATGTTCTCAAAAATTAAAATACGTAAATACTTATTTTGGGAATCACTTACTACGTTTATACGCACCTAAAAGCGCTTTTATATAAGAACAGTTTTAAATAAAATTGCTTTCTCCGAGTGTTTATACGTTCTTCATTAAATGTCATTATTTATTAAATATGTCAGTTTAAAGAAAAAATTAATAGAACAACTTAGTTAACAACAGATTTTTCGGAAAACCAGGATTGAGTATTTCTTAGGGTTGGAGAGAATGCGCTAAAGCGTTCTTAAAGTATTTATAACGATCCTAAAATGGGTTTTAAAGCGATAACCCACTTTCTTAAAACGCTTTAAAATAAAGTCGATTTAGTGCTTAAAGTCTGTTCATAAAGAAGAGAGAGTAATGGAAATGCAAATTTGGATAAATTTTGTACTGAGTGATCAATCACTTTTTCTTCTCTATTAAAAATTTTCTAATGTACCTCAGGTAAAAATCTTTTATTTTTATATACCTCACCCTGTTCAACCGGAGAATACAATAGAACCCAAAACCGAGGACAATAGAAGGCAAGCGATAAACTATTCTCATAGGCGCCGCAATTGGGGGAAACTTACATTTTAAGTACCGTGGTATATAGGTATTAGTGAAGAAAATAGTAAATATGTGAAAAGTTCTATGAAAATTAATAAAACAAACTACTTTATTAGAAAAAATTTATAAATTAAATAATAAACATACATTTTAGGAATAAAAATAATAGTATATATATAAACAAATGGATGATACATAAAAAAAAAGTTACGGTTGTCAATTATTATAAGTACAAAAATAATTAAAATGAAATGGAGGTAGATACGTTTCCTTAAAACCAGAAAAAATTAAATAGGAATAAATTAGTCAGATTCAGAAGAACAGTAAATGCTCTCATCATTACTCTCATTTTCTTCCAAAGAAATAATTAACGGTTCCACAGTTTCTTCCATTAAACAATCAAGTTTCCACATTTTTTCTTCTACTTCTAACTCATGTTGTACACATTTATGCCAATTATTTGGAGTTATTTTGTAACTGATTCTTGAAAAAGCACATCCACATCCTTTAATTTATAGGTAGTATTATTTCTTTCTACATACCCTTTCATTTGAGCCCATATTAATTCTATTGGATGAAGTTCACAATGGCAAGTCGGCAGTCAACTTTCTTATTAAATTTTTCTTTGTGGCAATTTACCAATCATAGTAGTTCTTTTTTACCGTATCTGACTCAAAATTTATGTTTTTTTCTTTAAGCCACTTACAAATATCAGCTTTTCTCTATGCTGTGGTCGGTACTTTTTCAAGGTTTCTGGACTGGTAACTGGCGTTGTCCATTACTATTACTGAAACAGGAGGTGTTAGGTCTAACATTTGCTGAAAGTATTCTTCAAATGTATCGCCATTCATGTCGTCGTGATAATCGCCAGTATGGTTTGACGGAAAGACCAAAAAACCTCCTTTTACAAATCCTTTTTCATTGCCAATATGGACAATTATCAAACGTTTTCCCTTTCCTGACTGCGGCTTTATCCCTGTCGACCAACCTTCCATGAATGCCTGTCGGGCACTTTTCACATTTTTGTCTTGCCAGTGTTTGCCAACAGTGTGGCCTTCATTTACCCAAGTTTCATGAAGAAAATATATATTCTTGCCTTCCCTTCGAAATTGCCTAATTTGTCTTAAACATTTTCTTCTCCAGCAAACTATCTCTTCACTTTCTATTAAAACCGCCTTTTTGTTATGTTTTTCCCAAGAGAAATTAATTCCTCTTAAAGTTTTCCACAATTTTGTTCTTCCAATATTTGGAAACCCACCATCTTGTTCTATTGAAGCATAAACTTTATCAACAGTGGGAATTTCCTTTCTAAAATAAAAGGAATGAACTAACCGCCTTAATGCTTTTTTTTTATAGCAGCGATTTTAATGATTCTAATTTTCTTGCATGTAGTATTCTATAAATAGTTGATTTTCCAAATTGGGTTGGGTTCGTTACCAACTTATCCACTTTCAATGTTTTATAGTCTTTTTACAGATTATCGAATACACTAAGAACTTTTTGTTTTTCTCCAAGCGTTACATGCGCACAACTTTTATTTGTACTCAGAGTAGAAGCCATATTTTTTTTACTTTCTAGATACACAAACTGCATACACTTTAAAAGTTAAAACTATAATAAAAAGCAAAGCAGATTTGTAGTCAACTTTAATATTTCAGAGAGAATTACTCTTAATTACCTAATAAAAATAATATTTAGAACCAACTCATAAGTACCTATAATACCAGGAAGAAACAAAAATTGCTAATAAGCTAAAATTTTTAAAATTATATTATTACATTGCTATTTAACCCTCACTTACACTGAATCCTCTAATTATGCACCTGAAACCATTATGGCATTATCTGCATACCTACGTATTATAGTGCAAAAACGGAACACGCATAATAAACAATTTCTCTATCAGGTTAAAATATAATATATATATTTAACTGCTGTCTTTTTTCTATTTTTTTAAATTTAAATGTTGGCAAAACACCGCCAAGGTACGTCAATGGTACGCTCGAGAAAATGGATTTTAAATCGTTTTATTACTTTCTCTTCTTTATGAATGGACTTTAAAATGGTTTTAGTGGTGTTTATACGACAACATTAGGGTCTTATGGGTACAAGTCCTGACTTTAATAAATTCAACACTATTTTTGACAGTTCTCCATGAAGGTAGTAGTAGTAGTAAGGGGGCGGCCCGCAGGCCTGGCAACTAGGCCTCTTCATGGGCCCTTTCTGCCATACCCCCCTTCATGAAGGTAAACCACTACTATTGTCATCTAGTTGTCATATGGTCATGCTCATATTGTGCCAGCTATAAAGTTGACATAACTAAAGTTAATGCCAAACATTACGAAAGTTAACATTATTTTGATGTTTAGACTTTGTGCAGAACTGTCAAAAATAGTGCCAAATTTAGTTTAAGTTAGGACATGCCATTTTATATACGGATAGGTCCCTATTTTTAAACCTTTCTTATATAAAAGCGTTTGGAATATTTAGATTTTATTAAATGTAAATTCATTCAGCACTGAATATTGTTCGGTCTTTATTTATCTTTTTCAAAATGTTAAAATACGGATAGGCTGTATGCAATTTTAAATCTTCTCTCTCTAGGTGAACTTCATTGGGGAGACCCACGGCTTTTTCTTCGAAAAATGCAAGGACAGGGCCGTTATAGCTGGGGCGTCATTTCACATTTCTCTTGGGAGAGGCATATCTACTTTATTGATGCCACTCTGTAAAAAACTTAAGAGTGAAATTTCATTTCAATTTCATCTAATACAGGTCCAAACCAATTGGAGTGAAATATTTTGGAGTGAAACCAAAATTTTCTGAGTTAAATTGACCACTGATATTGAGTCATTCCTATTCATTTTAGAGCGAGTTAAAACAAATAAGAGTAAAACGAAACTCGGAATTAATTAAATTATATATTTTTGGAGTAAACTGTACACATTTTTAAAGGTACATTTTAACAAAATTGGGTAATATTTGAGTAAATTGTCATTATTTGGAGTTAGTTCAATTAAAATTGGAAAAGTAAACTCTATATGAAATTAAATTTTACTCGCATTGGATATCTTGTCTGCAAATTTTTCACTCGGAATTGAAGAGTAAATCGATTTTTTTTGTTGCTATTTAACTCATTTTGGAGGAGTAAAAATTGAGTAAATTGGTTTGGACCGGTATTAGATCCTTTTGGAGTGATTTTAGAGTGAAATATCACTCTGATTTTTTTACAGAGTAATAAGTCGTCATCAAGTGAATGAAACTCTAGATTTAAGCTGGGTTTATGCAGGCAAATAAAAATTAAAATAAGAAATAATTTTGATAATTATGACTTCCGAAATGAAAATCTATAATTTAGCGAGGGGTATAAATGCTTATTTAAATTGAAAGAAAAATTTTAAAAAAAATGAAAAAAAATTTGAAGATTTTACTTTACTTCCAATTTTGTTTCCCTAGTAGGTATACCGGGTGTACCAGGACGAGTACAATGGAAACTTTTCAAACTTTCTATTCTAACATAAATCCATGTAAACTATTTTTATGAAATATTTTCATATATGCATTGTTGCCATTTGCAGGAAAACTTGGCAACAACTTTCTTATTTTAAATTGAACACCTCTATATTTTCACATTTTTGGATTTTAAAAAATATTCTAGGTACATTTTATGTATAATGTCCTATACCTATGTTCAACTGTTTTTAAAATATTGACAGTTAAAAATTGACATTTTTTAACTTTTACAGCCCGTATCATCGAAACGGTTAAGGACAGAGCAAAACGGTTTTTTACATTTCGATCTTGGTTTTTTACAAGGTATCGTTATATACTATTTTTGACACAGGGTTAAACTAACCTTGGGATATTTTAACCCTGGGTTTAGATATAAAACGATAGCTTGTGAAAATCCAAGACAGGAATGTAGAAACCGTTTTGCTCTATCGTTAACCGTTTCGATGTTACGGGCTCTCAAATTTAAAAACTGTCAATTTTCACCTGTCAATATCTTAAAAACAGTTGAACATAGGTATAGTACATTACACATAAAATGTACCTAAAATATTTTGTAGAATCCAAAAATGTCCAATCCAAATCCAAATATGAAAGTGTTCCATAAAAATAGTTTACATGGACTTATGTTAGAACAGGAAGTTTGAAAAGTTTCCATTGTATAGTTTTCAAAATATTCTAATAGATTACTCACCTGAGGACACCCGCTATACTAGTACATTCTAGAATTCGATTTTAAGATAGTTATTCGTTTATTAATGTACCTAGGTACATACGAACCGCTTCACCTGAACAGGAAAAATATGATATTGCTATCATTTTTTAAAAAAATCAATGGTAATAAGCACATAAAATTAATTTGAAAATCTACCCACCTAATTCTACACACTACGGCGTTACCTATGCAGATTGCATCCCCGTCGGTCTTGCACCATTTCACGATTTTTTCGAATTTTAACTTAAATACCACCTTTTCTTAAAATTTTCGAAAAACGAACATCCGCGTGCAAAGGTTAAAGGCAGCAATCTAGCAGGTATGAGGTGTTTTAACAAATCCACTACCAGACAACAGCGACGGCTTCCGAAATTTAACTCAATTTTTTCACTCTCCAGAAAAAAAATGGTTCACTCCAGTCGATTTTTTCATGTGCAAAATAACTCAAATAAATATAAAAAAGAAAACAATTTTTTTGTTAAAACATACATTAGAGAAAAACAAAAAGCTTAGACATAAACACTAAATTAATAAACAAACGGAAGATGGCTGAGGCAATGTAAATCTAAAGAAAAAAACAAGAGTTCACAAGATTTCTCTCGTTTCCGCACCTAGCTGATGAGTCCTTAATAAGGACGAAACGTCTTCATGAGCAATCGAAATGCAGAAAGTTCATTTTATACTGAAGTAAAAAAAAACTTGTTTTTTCGTTAGATTTACCGTTTGCTTTTTAAGTCGTTCAGTACGACACCTTTCGGTTGTTTTGCGATTTATAATTGCTGGCTTGTAGACGAAATCTGCTTACAGATAACATAATTATATGTCTCTCGCAGGATCTATATTCTTAGTTTCGATTGTTCACAGAGAGGGCGCAATTGACAGGATTTCTTTCGCTTGGGCCGTAATCTTTGGCAGAGCGAGACCGAAATTTTCTGTCATTGTGGCACACCTAGCTGAGGACGAAATAGCGTCATTCCACCTTTTGTGTGAGCAATCGAAATTAAGAGAAGGGTACCCCACTATATAGTACAACTACAATATGGCAACGTTTGTTTGAAAAATTAAAATTTAGGTTATTTTATCCATCTCTGACAAAGTCACACTGAAAATGCCTGCCACATTGGTGACACCTTCCGAAATAAAAACCAAGTGAATTTGAAATAAGAAATTCTCTTAAAAATTTAAGTTTTACATCTAGAAAATAAAACGAAAATTCAGTATTTCAGATACTTTAAACAGTGGTTGCCATATTGTGCAAAATAAAAAAGGAAGAATACTAGAGAAATTAGATTTTGCATATAAGCCTAAAATTTCACTTCCAAATGCGCTACAGAGAGCTTTTTTAGAAAAAAACTTTATTTAAAAAAAAGAAAAATTCCAAAATTAATATTTGGCACATTTGGCTCTGTAGCGCAATTGGGAGTCACATAATTAGTATGTGTGCAAAATTTCAGCACTCTAGCACTTTTTGACTTTTTGTTTGGCCAGGATTTCCAGAATACGATTTGCCCTGGGGGTCCTGGCTCTTCAGGAAGTTCATTTTGCACTAAACTACAAAAACTTATTTTTTTTCACTAAATTAATGTTTTAGTAAGTAACGGCTCTGCCTTATTGCAGCAAATTCGTCAATTAGTTTGTCCAGGTCAAACTCTTGAAGTATCTCATAGTTATCTGGTCAAAATACTGCCCGGTCATAATAGTGCCTGGCTGAAAAAATCTCCTATAAGTCTTTAATACGGCTGGTTTTTTATTAGCCGCCCGCACGCGGCCAAACGATAAATCCTATAGGCTGGTGCGACTTAAAAGTTTTTTTTGGAGTCCCGTTTGAGTTAGGGCAGTCACGCTCTTTTTGGGTAAGGACACAATCCCCAAAAATTAAATTAACGTATCTTAAATAAAATATAAAGAATTTCGTACATTTTAGTAATCTGCATTGCACCAATAAGCTTTTTTAACTATTTTGTAAATAAAATATACCACAAATAATAAGAAAAAAACATTATTTTGATCGCGGTCATAAACGCCGTATGTCTGAGACATGCAGTAGACGCTCGTCTTTTATCATTCTTTGATTGCACAAGCGAAAACATGTGTCACAGTATCTGACGTCTGTTCCCCGCAACTGCCTCTATCTAATTTTTGGAGCTTTATAACACCGGTTTTCAACCTAATGGTTTAAGGATCGTGAATATTTGGTCTATGTACGCTTATGTTGCTACCTCTTTTTTTATATGACAAGTCACTAAAGCCTGATCAAAATTTTGGAAGGATGCAGTTTACTCATTTATTTCAGTGTCAAATTTTATTTATAATTATTTACAATGACATAGTGCGCTGTTTTTGGATGTAAAAATTATGACAGAATTACAAAAAACATTAAATACTTCAGATTACCAAAGGAAAAAGATTTACCAAATAAACAACAAAATAAAGTCAGTCTCATTTTGGTCGAAAATGGACTTAGTACAACCTCTGTGATACAGATATATAGTTTTTAAGATCTCTGAATTTGAAAATCTAAATAAGTACCCAATTGTGTAAAGACTAGTGCTCTTTTTCGCACGCATTTCCGTACGGGAAGTTGCATTTCTCGCGCGCCGTGCGGGAACGGATTTACCCTGTGTCTTTTCCGCACGGCGTGCGAAAAATATTTTTTTGCGCATGGCGTGCGTAAAAAATACTTTTACGTAAGGTTTTTATAACGATATTTTTGGTCCAATTCGACTTGTTGGATATATTTTTCAACTCATATGAAAAGAAAATGCAAAAAAAGTACAGTTTTATGCTATTTTAATATCTAAAAATGAAAATATAATGTTGTCTAGACGGTTTTCACGCAAGTAGGAAAAATTTTGTACCTTACACGTGCGGAAAATTCACTTTCCCGCAGTCAACCAAAAATAAGTATATTGCTATATTTTCAAAAATTTTCTTCTTTGTGTTAGGTAAACATTTTAGTCACGATAAATAAAGAGTAATATTTTGAAAATTCCTTTTATTGGGTTAAATGAATACTTAAGTCAAGCCACTAAAAAAAATATACTTACTTAATTTGCGCGTAAAGTGACTTTTCCGCACTTAATTGCTGCCCGAACTCCGCTAACGCGTCGTTCGGCCATCCGCAATCGCATGCGGAATAAACTAGGTCGCTTCGATACAGGACCATACATTATTGGCTCACTATCTTCAGCCAAAACGTTAATATGCCGAAAAAATAGAAAGTTTTCTAGAGCCGCAATGGAGAGAATAGAAAAAAATATGTTTTCGTTTTTTCTGGAATTTAAGTAATGAGTTAGCAATACATCTAAAATTGATGGTTAAAAAAAATGCTGGTTAGGTGGAGACCGCTTACATTATACCAATGCAATGAGTTTGCGAAAAAATCCTGCATTATGCATTTTTTTTTCCTGGTCTACTTACAGTTTACCAGTGAACCAATTATTGCTACGTTTTCATAGGAATTGAGTTCGTTCTGAAAACGATTCCAATCCGATACCGTCCATGAAAACGCCTGTTTTTCCAGTATTCAAATCGATTTCAATCTAGATCCGACCCTGAAAATTTTTAGGGTTGGATCAAGATCGTATTGAGATCGAAATACCGATTTTCCATGAAAACGGGGATTGAGTTTACACATGCGTATTGCGTCGTATTACCAGACAGCCGCCAAATTATATTTTATTGCTCTCACTCTTTTTGAGAGAGAGAGAGAGAAATAGAAGTGAAACAGTGGAACCGGCATTCTAAAATTTGGTAGAGTATATAGAAAAAATAAGATTAATAACATAACCCTACTTAAATAACTAAAGATTTGTTTTTTTAAAGACTTAAAATAATTTTGGAAAATATTTGGCTCGAAAGTGTATGTGCTATGCACATATGCCAGTCCAGCATTTCTTTCTTCACTCCCACTTGCAAACAGAGTAGTAATTTAAATTTAAAAAAAATGTGTGGCAAGGGCCAACATCATCTTTTGAATTAAATACATTTAAAAAAAAAAGTACCAAAACTCTGCTGCTAATTATCAAAATTTGAAAACCATTTTCAAATCGATTCAGAATCGATTTTAAAACCTGTCATGAAAACTCATGTAAAAAAAGTTTTCAAAACATATTGAAAACGAATTCAATATCCATGAAAACATAGCATATGTAGTGTATCGGTTAAGTGAATGATGAGCAAGTATGGCTAGACATATGCTACCTTCAGTGGCCCATGAACTAATAACTCAAAATTTATATTAGGACAATTATTATCCCTTACTGGAGAAGTGATAATATTACTTCAATTGAGAAGAAAAAAATTGCATAATTTGGCATTAACGCGCGGTTTTGCTGTTTTCCTTTAACGTCTGAATTTATTTTTTTTTCACCCAAAGAAAAGGACACCACATTATTTTTGTTGGCAACTTTACAAATTTTGTTTTCCTTTTAAATTTTTATTCAGAAATTAATCAAAACTTTAAAATAAGAAATTTTAACCTCAAATTTGCGCTGGCACACGGTCCAATTTACCATATTTGCACAGTAAAGCTGGGCTAGATATTTTAACGAGATTCGAGCACAAAACGTCATTAAACAGACATACCGTATTATTTTAATTACAACAGAGCAGCAGTAATGACAATTATTCATGTAAAAATCCAGTTTGAAATCTCGACCAATCGAATTTACTGAGTGGTATTTAATTATTGGTATTATGGATATTGAAACCAAATCTAAAAAAAGTGCATGTAAAACACGGCCGCGCGCCGTATCAAAGGGGGGTAGTGTATTGGAGATAATTACCCCCCAAGACCCCAGGTACCTGATAATGGTAATGAAACTGCCAAAGATTATTTTGTATTAAAAAAAAACTGGTTTCACAGTTTGAATCAGACTCAATCAATCAGAATCAAATGGATTTTATTGCCAGATTACAAAGTAGTCGTTAAGAAAGCCATGCTTTATTTAACATCTATTTATATCTATTTTTTTTTGATTACTTGAGAAAGTGGCTTAATTTTCGCGCTATTTGTTTTCAAATTTGAGTACAAAATGGAAGACTTTTTTACACCCGTGATCAAAAACAAGGTTTTTCTGCATATGGTAACCAAGACCAGTTAGTCAAATTGTGTTTTTAATACAGGTATATTGTTTTTTTTTATTTTACGCAATTAAAATTATAATAAAAATAAAAACACATTTTTTTTAGGTACAACAAACAAAATATACTAGATTTTTCCATTTTAAATTAACTAAATGCCGATTTTGTTAAACCTCCTCGGAAGGCCAAGACTCGGATTCAAAATGGCCGCCACTTAAAATATTTGCTTTATGGTGTTATAGGATTTATCAGGACTTTTTACGCTAGACAAATTTTTAGTGATAACATTAATGATTTTTGGTACAATTGATAGGGATCAGAAAATCTAATTAAACTAGAAAGGTTTTAAATATCTTTTAATTTATCAAAAAAATAACAAACATGTAGTTAGATGTGTTTGTTACCCGGTTTTAGCGGTGATTCTTGTTTTTTTTGTTGTTTCTACTATTTATTGAGCTAATTTTTAGAAAAAACTTATTTATACATTTTTACTTTGTTACAATAATATACTTTTTTCCGTCGGCGTTTTTCGTTTTGCTCTCTTTTCGTGTAATTTTTTGCCTCCATTTTGGCTTAACGGAAGGATAATTTAAAATTTAAAACGAGTATGCTTTGTAAATTTCCCCGGAGAAGCGGAATTATGTTTTTGTGGACGCCTTTGAGGGTGCAAAGTAGTTAAGTAAATATGGGGATAAAGCAAATAGTCGCCCTAACAACGCAAAAATATGACGTGGGTAAAAATGACATAACACAAGAGAAAACTTTAATTGGGGAATCATCATCATCATTATAGGCAATCACTCGATACCGAGTATGATTTTCCTCTATTCTGTATCGTCGCTATCTGTTGTGCGTTTTTTGATGGCTATGTAAGCCAATTCTCGAGCCGCACACCCTTCCACAGTCCTGGCACACCCAGTCTCCGGCAGCAGCCGGTTGTTGTTGGTCATCCATTCTTCCATTTTGTCGCTCCTTTCTACGTTCTCTCTTTTCCGTTTCTAGTCTACGTCGTTGCTCTTCAAAAGTTTGTGCTCCTTCATGGACTGTTCGGCGCCATGTAGCCCTATCGTTTGCCGTGGTCTCGAAGTTGTTTATATCGATGTGACCCTTCATCATATTGCCTTTGAGAATGTCCTTGTACCTTTTTTGTTGACCTCCTTGATTTCTCTTTCCCTCCTTCAGTTGTCCATAAAATATTTGCTTTGGGAGACGTGTTTCAGGCATGCGGATAATGTGACCAGTCCAACGAAGCTGGTGCTTGAAGATCAGGGCTTCTATACTAGTTGTTCTGGCTTCTTCTAAAACACTTATGTTTGTTCGTCGGTCTTGCCATTTGATTCTCAGTATTCGTCTTAAACAACTTTGGTGATATTTTTCTAGTCGTTTGATATGCCTTCTGTAGGTGGTCCACGTTTCGCATCCGTATGTTAGAGTTGGTATTATAACTGTGTTGTAGACACGAAGCTTGGTCTCCGCATTGATGACGTGATTGTCCGAACGCTACGCTAGCACATTTTAGGCGATGCTATGTTTCTGCGTCAATAGTTGCATTTGATGATAGGTGGCTCCCAAGGTACGGGTAATGTTCCACGTTCTGCAGAGGATGGCCATTTATTGAAATATTTGGAGCTTGGGGATTCGTACCTGGTTCTGGTTGGTGAAGAATTTGCGTTTTGGCAAGATTGACCTCTAGGCCAATGCTTTTGTAGGCTTGGTTAAATGCGTTGATTACCAGTTGTAGACCTTCCTCTGTATCGGTCATTACGACGTTGTCATCGGCGTACTGCAGTTCGATTACCGAGGTTGTCGAGACCTTAGTTTTTCCTCGCAGTCTGCCTAGGTTAAGTAGGCCACCGTCGAATCTATATAGAATTTCCACTCCCGGCGGTAGATGTTCCTTAACAAGGTGACGCATGGCACCTAAAAATATAGAGAATAGGGTGGGCGCAATAACACACCCTTGTTTAACGCCTGTCGTAATCTAGAATGACTCTCCTGGTCCATCGTTGCTCAGGACTGTTGCATTCATATTGTCGTGTTGTAGTCTAAGAATTTGTGTGATTGCCTTTTCGACCTCCTCTAATCTCGGAATCTCACTTAGGTGTTGTTGTGCAGTTTTCTCCGGAATTTTGTCGAAGATGTCATTATCGACCTGAGACTCTCTGTTGAGTAGTTCTTGAAAGTGTTCTTTCCATCGTGAATTGATAGAGGATCTGTCTTTAAGCAGCCTTGTTCCATCTTTGGATCGTAGGGGATTGATACCTTGTGTAGTGGGACCATATATCATCTTAGTAGCTTGAAAGAAGGCTCGGGTGTTGTTGGACTCAGCTAGATGTTGCATTTCATGTGATTTTGTTGTCCACCATTGGGTTTTTAATCTACGTGTTGGCCTTTGTACTTCTGCTTTGGCTTCTTGATATTGCCTTTTCTTTTCGTTAGGGTAGGTTTTCCAAGCATTATGGGCTTTTCTCTTCCTCTCAATAAGGTCTTGAATTTCTTTGTCGTGCTCATCAAACCAGTCTTGATGTTTTCTTTGTGTGTAGCCGACCGTTTCTTCGGAGGCAGATGTTATTGCTGTCTGCAAAATTCTCCAGTGATCGTCAATATTCTCCATGTATTCTAAAGTACCCAACTTTTGATTCAGAGAAACTTGGAATTTTGTTCTGGTTTGATCATCTTTAAGACGTTCTACATTGAATCTTCTTTTGATTTGCTTTTTTTGACGGCTACTTCTTGGTGGAATGTGCAAGTTCATTTTGGCTCGTATCAGGCGATGGTCTGTCCAGCAGTCGTCTGCACGTTATTGCTCTTGTAATGTTTACGTCTTTTTGATCTCTGGAACGTACAATAATGTAATCAATCAGATGCCAGTGTTTTGACCTCGGGTTTTGCCAGGAAGTCTTGAATTTGTCTTTTTGTCGGAAAATTTATCAATATTTTAATAAATCAATTTAAATGTGTCGACGGGAATCCACAAAAAAGCCGAATTTACAAAAACCGAAACACAATTAAACAAAAAATATAACGTTCGAAACGAAATATGAACGAAAGTAAAATACCCAGAAAATAATGGATAAGATTATAGTGTTGTAGAATTTTAATTTACTCGATCCTTAAAAGACCCGAATATAATTTAACCGATTATAATTTTCCCGAACCATAAAATATCAAAAACAAAAGTATCCAACCACCGAACCACAATCCATCCGAATCGCTATTGCGCATGCGTCAAATTTAAATCTCCAGAGCGCCGTAGGCCCTGGATTGCGGTGTTGACGAGTTTCTCTATTTGAAAGATGACACACGGATTTTTTTTATTAAACGATTTTATTTAACTTCACAGTTTCTGGCTGTCTACCTGTCTATCAAATCTTGCGATTTACTTTTGTAATGTAGGTCCGACAGCAATACAATATTTTAAAGAAATTTGTGGGTAGGGGGTGGTTGAAGAGTGTAAAGGGGGTAACTTACTTCGACTCTTCCCTGCCGTAAGCCTGGTAACATAGCAATTGAATTCGTGGCTATTGGTTCAAATCATTTTCGGTCATATTGGGGTTCTTGAATTTTGTGGTTCGGTATTATTATGTTTCTATCAAACTAGTTTCTTTAAAAATATTTTCTAACATTTTGTGTTTCTATAAAAATATGTTTCGTTTAAATTTAATTTTATGCATATATATTATTTTGTTTTTGTAAAATATTATATGATTTGATTTTCCCGTCATTTCATTTTCGAGACAATTTTTTTAGGACCAATTAATTTCTTTTCTTTTAAATATTGACAAATTATTTTCTACCAAATTTGGTTTCGGGTTTTTTGTAGGGACCCGCGTCGACTTGATAGAAGTAACCGTAATTTCATATTTAATCACTGCCTGGTAGGACAAAAGAGTTTTTTTTAGCATTCTACCCAAACTTTTTCTGAGGAAAGCGTTTTAATTTTTTGAGGCTTTTTTAACGGGCGTTCTAATGTTTTTTTTCTTTTCTTAAAAATAATGGGGTTATGTAGTTGTTTTGATGTTGACGTATCAAAATAATTATTGTATGCACTTTAAAAAAAATGTATGAAAAATACAAAATCTATTTTGTAAAATTTACCTACTTATTTCGTGAGTTTACAATTTTCTTGTAAAAACCCTTTGTTTCTTATTCTTAAAAAGTAAACTTGTATATTTACACATCTAGTTAGATTTTGCTACAAGAATTTCATGTTACATATTAACTTATAATTTCGTATATTAATTTTACAATTTTAAATTTTAATTTATAATGTAAAATGTAGTATTACAACATGTTATGGTAAAAGTCCAGTGTTTATTCGGTAAAATGGCTGTAACATGCCGGAACACACCTGAGGCGGCCATTTTGCAATCGGTTGTTCACAGTGGCATAGTGGTTCGTTTGAAGAGCACTTCGCAAGTAAGAAATAGTAAATCTGTGATGTGTATGTGTAGTGAAAAGTATTTATTTGTGTTTTTTAAGAAGACAAATGTTTAGTTTTTAAAGAAAGTTACGTTTTTAAACAATTTTTACTTAGCGACAGAATTTCAGAGCCGTGAGAAAAAAAAGGAAATACAAGCTACGAGATTCATATTACAAGATAAAAATATATTTTGTTTTTTGGAGTTTTACAACAAAATTTGTTATTTTATATATAAAATTGTAAAATTACAAATTTGGTTGTAGTTTTACAAAACTCACTTGTAAAATTACAATGTAGTTTGACGAACAATTTTAAAAAATTATTGTCATTTTACAAAAGGGTTTGTAACTTTACAATGAAAACTTTATTTCTACAATATAGAAGTGCTAAAATTACTAAATTACATCTTACACTTATTATGTAAAGCGTAGTTTACATATTTTTTGTTTTTTTCCGATACTTATCGTTGGTCACAAAATTACCAACGATAAGTTCTGTAATTTTACAAATCCTTTTTAACAGTGTCGAAGAAAATCCCGAAGAAAACGTTTAAAACGCTTACAAAAATAATGTAACAGTACCATATAGAATCTCAGTATTATGTACGATTAAGTTCCATAAAAATACTAAAAGAGCCAAAAATACTCCAAGAAGTCTGGAATATCTTATAAAGACAAACTTGAAGCAAGAAAATATAAATCTTACTCCATTTCGAAGAGATTAAAACTATGGTAAGTTTAAGTAAACCAAAAAATTTACAAAAAATATGGTTTAAATTTATTTTGTATTCAGTAGAATGATCCTGTTATCAGCGGCGTAGCGTGACTTAAAGGACGGGGGGGGGGGCGTAGGCTCAAAATGGCACCACAGTTGTTAGTACCTAGGTATATAGTAGTATATTCACAATTTAATATGTAGTGGAAAAAATGTATTACCACAGTTGTTATGAATAAGATTTTTTTTTTATTTTATGTTAACTTTAAACTAAAAATTATGTTTGGGAGTTTTTACTGACTTCATGCAGTCACGCTTAATACTAATTATAGCAAACGCATATAGGTCATCTTGCGTCATTTGGGAACTTTCACAATTTTTATTTCTTTTTACTTTGTTAAAAGTATGCGCTCAGCTTCCGCCCTGGGTGCTTATTCTTGAAAGTGAAAGATGGGACCATCCCCGAGGAGCTCCCGGGGATTGATTCCTTGCTCACGGTCCCTGGGAGCAAATATCCGCATTCTTGAGACATGGCAAGTGGGCGGGTCAATATAGTCCATAGGAACACTATTGCCAGTTTGTGCAACCGATCAAAACGCAACACATTTTGAACTACCAAACCAACCAAAATTTTTCTCAATGTACATAACGCTGTTTTTCGTTTGTTGTTATTTTCTACAAAATTTGGACGGACGGAAAACGTGGACAAATACAGGCCTTTATCGAGCCAACAAAAAGATCTGCTTATAGAATTTATCTACGCTAGACCGAATATGTACAGGAGAACTTTCTCTGCTACATTCACGTGTGCGGCAAGCGTTATTTTATGGAAAGAAATATCCGAATAATTGGACATATTTATTTCCCGTTAAATCAAAGGGGTTTCCTTTGTTTAAAAAATCCCTTCAAACCCCTAGTTGTTCCACTGCATCTTCCACGACTTACCGATTATCTTCCACTACCACCTACCTTGTATGATTACGTTCTTACTCAGAAAAAACAAAAACGGTTAAAATCAATTTAAAAATTAGGTTAGAATACCCGGGGATCGGCCTCTACTACTAAGTCTTACTAAGAGAATATGTCTGCTCTTTCAGGAGCAGCTCCCTCTCTTAACTTTTTTTCAAGAATACAGTGTCGCCAAATTTTTAGTAAACCCCGCCTACTTCTCTCGCCTCTTCTACTTTCTACCCGTCAAGAATAAGCACCCTGCTAGGAGCAATTATATTCATTATTTGGTATAATTTAAAAATGTTTGGGAAGCTTGGGATATGAGCAAAACGATTTATATTCATATATAGTAGCACTTTCTAGGTCTGAATTATAAAATAAAATTAAGTCAATCGTTTACAATAATTAAACAATCGAATTTTTGGGAAACTTTTAAAAAATTTTGAAATATGTTTCAAGCGTCTGTATAAGGGTATCCATACGTAGAATATATTTATTTTAAAGTCTAGATCTACGCTTGGGTAATCATGGTATGGCATAAATATTGGTGAGTACCAATAATAGTAGGTACCTACTAACCCTAACCAGATTTAAATATAGAAAAAAATAGGATATGGCCACTTACATTTTTTCCACATTACGAGCATTTCCAAAAAAATCAATTGAGTTTTTTGACGGTTTAGTCCCAAGCAGCAAACTTTTTTGCCTTTTCCAAACGAAACGCGTTTCCTGATTTTTTTTTCTTTTGTGACTTTTCAAATTTTTTTTACAATAAATCACTGGAGGATAAACACTTTTCTCCCCAATGTATCAAATGATTAGGAAAACAAGAAAAGCATCTTTCTTTTTCACAGCAAAAAAGAAAGACTTCCGATAATTGTCTACTCATAACTCATAACGCGCGTTTAATATACACTGCTTACAAATAATGTTTATTTGTGGGCGTCTTTAACATATAAACTTCTTAAAATAAAAAGTTTATTGGCAATAAATACAAGTGAAAATCAACAATAAAATGCAAGAAATAAATAAAATTGGCTCAAAACAAAATTTACCAAAAAAAAATTTCCTCTAAACAAGAATCGTCTGGGATTGTTCCTAGAATGGAAGCTGCATTATCGCGTTGAATCGCGAGACCTATTTGTTGTTTAATGAAGCAATCTGCGTTTTTGTTGTTTATTAATTTTGATAATTTATTAACAAAAGATTTAGCTTCTTCACCCCAGGGTCCCAAAGTTTCGACGCTGAAGAGTACAAAAATGTACCCTTTGGCTTCTCTTCTTCTCCTGATTTTTTGGATGTTTTGTCGAGATAAGATAATGCAAAAGTATATCTGCAAGTGGCGTCCCAAATAAGAGATTTTCCTCTGCACCAGGGAAACAAGGACAGACCATCCACTCGCTTTCTATCTCCCCTGCACATACCAGGAGGTTCAAGTAGGTATTCCTGCAGATACAAGAGCCCTCCTGATAATGTTGTTGACCAACCCATGGCAAGACGAACAACAGGCACTTTTGTAGCAGCTTAAGTCATGGTGCCCATAAATGTCTACAGTTTTGCTGCAAGTGCAGTCATGCATCTCGCACAGAGGCTGACCCAAACGTAAAAAGATGGAAATACGAAAGGTGGAATCATACAAAAGATTCCCTAGTGCAGATGAAGGTAGAGCCTGTACCCAGGCGTTGTTCTCGAATTCTTGCAGAGCTAGACGCCAAGCATGATCTTTGGGATCACTGGATGAATTAAAAATTGCTTCGAATTTAGAACGGCAAATTATACTATCAAAATTCTTTTGGCGATTGAGATTATTGAAAAGAATATTATTGGTACTAGAAATAGAAGTATAAAAATCAAAAGCTTCTTTAAAATCGTAGTCAAGATAATTTGAAATTTCGAATGATAAGATAGCTTTAAGAAGGTTGGAAGCATCATTAACTGAACCAAGAAATGCCGAAAAACAAAGACTAGAAGCATCACGAATTCCGAGGCCTCCCATTTTTATGAGAATTTTACATTGAGACCAAACAGTGGCACATATATGGCAGTTTGTAATATTTTCTAACGTTATTTTTAGATTTTTATCAAAATCAGATAAAAGATTTGGGACCTTCCATCAAGGAGCACAGCGAAGTAAATAGCTTATTCGAGGTACTGCGAAAGAATGTCTTAAAAGATAATAGGCAGAGTGCGAATCAATTAAACATATGTTTTTTGATAGTTTGTTAAAAATATTGATTTTCGTTTTTAAAGAGTTAAAAATAGATCGTGTTGAAAAAGGGCTTCCGAAAAGTGTTAGGTCTTCTTTATCTATTTGTAATATGGAAGAAAGCTCAGGATTTTGTTCAACAAAATTGGTAATATTAAAATTTTTAGAAACAGAAAATAATTCACATTTTTTCAAATTTACTTGAAGGCCAAAAGAAGAACATACTTTAAGAATTTTTTTAAAATCATTTAAAACAATTTCTGGCTCACCAGCAAGGCTGCCGTCGTCTAAGTACCATAAATTGACTTCGGATTTTAAGAAAAGAATTATAGGGTGAATTGATACGCAAAATAAAAGAGGACCTATAGGGTTCCCTTGCTGTACTCTGCGCTGAGAAAATATCAACTCCTTATTAAAAGATAAAAATTATTTTTCGCCTCTACTAATCAACATTGAAGACATCGAAGAAATCAAATTTTAACAATATTTTTGGGCTTTTATGAGAGAAAGACATATATTTTTGAACAGCATGAACGGTGGCTTCACAGCCGGATTTGGTAGCAAAACCGAAATAATGAGGACGAAAATATTTGCCGAATTGTGAATAAAGTCTAGAGCAAATATATTTTGCTACAAGCCTGCGAAAACACATACCAACTGCGATAGGGCGTACACTGCCATCTTTTTTTTTTAATGCACATAGTGACGCACCAAAAAAAATTGGACGGATTGAATTTGGAAGGGAATCAGTTAAAATAAAAACAACAGAAGAGCAAATTACTTCAATAAGAATATGCGATGTGTTACCTAGTTCCTCTTGAATTAGGTCTTTCAAATGTTGCAGACGAAGGGCGTCTAAACCTCCAGACGATCCTGGCCTAAAGGAATTAATTAAATTTTTAATTTCGGAATTCGACGCATAATGAAAAAAAAAATATAAAATGTTTTATTACTTTTTTATATTATTGTAATGTCTATTGTTTTAATACATAGCTGACGGCACCCAAAGGGCGCAAAGACCGCGAGGGCGGGGGAACAGGGGGAGGGGCAAGGAACCCTCCGGTCTCCCACGCTACGCCGCTGCCTGTTATATATATATATATGCATATATATCACATGACGTGACCCCAATTTTCCAATAACTCTTACCTAGTACAGAGGTCTTAAAGCTCATTTACCCAAGTTTTAATGCATAAACACAAACGGTTTCCTCGTCATTACGTGGGGAATGTTTCTATGCGAATTCCTAGTAATTCCAGCAAGCCAGTAAAGTTCTTTGATAAACTCGGGGTATTACCCGCGCGGCGTTAGGCCATTTTCAGTGGGCCATCGCACACGCGGGGTGGTTATATATATATATATATATATATATATATATAGTAAAAATACTTTTCTGTCCCACTGCGGCTCGATTCACAGCAGTGACTTAAACCCACTTTGTGTTCCACGATTTCATTGGCCAACTTAAGGTAACAGGTTTGTGAGGTTAGGGCTTTTGTGTTTAAATCTTTCTCACCATCACCTTTTATTTAGTTAGGATTTATTTGGTTAGATTGCCGTTAGGCTCTGGGTTGGTTCGTTGGGTAGGGTTGTTTTTGGATGGGTTGGTTATTATTTATTTACACAGTACACAATATTACAACATATATCTATAACCTCACATTCATATAACCTTGAGTCGACCAATGAAAACGTGGAATGCAAAGTGGGTTTTAGTCTCTCGTCGATTCACGGCTTGGTGACGATTACCCTAGAAGCGGTGACTTCAGGTTAGTTGGGGCGCTTTTCTTATTTTGATTTGCCCTATAGAGTTTACTTTAGAATATAAGTAAGTTCTTTAGGGTCTATTAGCAAAACATAATATGCCTATGAAAGAGTTTTACATCCTTTGCAACACCACGGTCATATTTAAAAACGTAAAAGCGAATGAAAGCTTGGAACTACCATCACTGCCCAATACCTATATTAAAACATTTTACATACACCAACCTTTCCCCCATTATTCGTTTGTGTAAGATCAACAGGGATAGAGAATGAATTAGATAACTGTCGGCAATTAAGTAGCTATGGTTCCCACATTTAAATTAGTGAAGTAAATCCCGCCCACTGTCCAGACCATATACCTATTAGCTTAAATATATTCCAACGCTTTCAGAATGCACGAAGTTGTAAGCAAGATATCCCTCTACATTCTCCCTTATTTATCTTCCTTTCTTCATCCATTATCTCGTTTGGCTTAGTGACGCTGTTCTGCATAAGCGCCGCGCCTGCGTCATCGGCTAAGACCCGAAGCCACGAAGACAGCTGATTGTTGTTGTCTGAGATAAATAATTCGGTATTAGTCATGTATTTGTTTGCTTTTCTCAAATATCCTAGATTTTTGATTTTTTTTCTAAAAAAAAATATAAATATGTATGTATGTATGTGGCAGCCATAGACTAAAGTAGAAAATTATAGTTAAAATTTGGCAATTTTCTAATTTTTTATTGACTACATCAAAAAAAATTAGTCTTAGGCTAATAGTTTGTTACGTTCTGTAAAAAGTTATAAATTATTTAAATTTTTACTCGGCTAATAGAGATAAAACAAAATGGCATCAAAATTAGAGGTACAAAAGGTCTCTATTAAATCCCCTATACGATATTCCATATAAGCTCATAGGGTATTAAATCCTCAATATAATTCAATATTGGGGCGCTTACTACAGGCTACCATCGCTCCCATACATCATTTGCAAGCATAAAGGATATTTACAGTAGATGCACGTAATCTATATTATCTTTCAACAGCGGCCGATGTAACAAATGGCGAGCCAGAAATAAAATATTGTGGTCAGCCCTTATTTTTTTTAACTACAAGAAGATTCCGGTGCTGTCCTATAAACCCAAGGTAAAGAGAAATATTTGTGTATTTTGAATAGATTCTGTGAAAATACATGGGCTGGAAAAATATTCCAAAAGAGATGAAGTCCCACATAACAATTAAACGTTCCTGTAATGTAATAGTCATATACTTGGAGAACAAAGAATATGATAGGAACGTTACATTTTACCATTGGGAATATTACTAACACATGCAGGCAATAAGTTACGTTCTAGCTCATAGAGGTGAAATAAATGTGATAGAAACGTGACGCGAAACATGACTATAATACGACCAGAACGTTTTTTTTTAAATATATTTTTAAAAGCATTATAGTAATACACCTGGGCACTGACTATGAATATTGTATGGATATTATTTTGCGATTCAAAATATGTCCAGATGGCCACGAGATGGATATCCTAAGATATGTAGTGGATGTATATCCACATGATATCCACCAAATATGCATTAGTCTTCCACTAAAGTGTAATTACGAAGTAGCCTATGGATATTGGTATATCAATGTACCACCAATATGTCGATGTACTACTTGAGGTT
This sequence comes from Oxystoma pomonae, assembly GCA_963921995.1. Lineage (NCBI taxonomy): Eukaryota > Metazoa > Arthropoda > Insecta > Coleoptera > Brentidae > Oxystoma > Oxystoma pomonae. Next base: position 37,325,091 of record OY998164.1, read on the forward strand.
AGTTATCAAAAGATTAACGAAATAACTTTTTGCTGTCTAATATATACATAGAAAATATATTGATTCCAGTGCAATCTACCTACAATAGATAACATTAAACTAAATTACAATTATAAATCATTTAAATCGCGTTCTTTTCAAAAGGTAGTGATATTTAAACATGCCAAAATCCTGACAGAAATGTTCTTCTTGGGAATATTCATAAAAATTAGTTGATTAACACGTTGTCATGGGAATATTATTATCTTCTTTCCAAAGAAATATAACTATCACAAACTCTTATATAATATTCAACAAAAAATAGGTCTGTAACATTCCTGTCATATCCGCAATAGAATATTCCGAAACTCACTTCGAGGAAATATTCCTACAACATGAATATTCTTCCAATGCTATGTGGGGTTCTCCAAAAAAATGACTTTTTGGTTTTAAGGAATATCAAGGTGAACTGTGCATAGATTATTAATTATAAACTTTTTTTTATATTTGAATATTGCGAAATTATTTTTGACTTGTTTTAAATTATAAATAATATAAAAACGTCTCACATTTAAAAACTGTTAGAATTGCCAAAATTATTTTTAGCCAATCAAATTCTTCAATGCAAACTAAGTTGACCAACTGCGGAATGGAAACAACGGAACGTCATAAATTGCGACCTAAACGCATGCATACAGCTTATAATTATAGCTTTACCCAAAAAATAAATCGTGCAACGACACAACACAATCGCTTTTAAAAGTATAGGCTATTCGATACTTTAAAAAATCGGTTGACGTACCATTTTACAGGCCGCTTTTTTCCTGGCCGCACGCCAATCGATAGGCGACCGCTCGGTCTTTTTTTTATTTTAAAAACAGAGAGGAAACAATTTTATTGTTGATGCAGCCATTGTTAACGAACGGGCCGGGTACAATATAAAATTTATCTACTCGATTCTTATTGTTGCGATGTAACGATGTGTTTGCGAGCTGATGATTTAATGGAAACTCCATTGCCAACTCAAATGAATGATGAGAATATGCATATATATAGATATATTCTAAGAATAATACTTAGTATATTTACTACATAATATTCCAAGAATATTTGTATATATTCTTGTCATATTCTTTTATAATTCGTGAAATATTCCCTTTTGGATGTTCCTTTGAAATATCGAAAGAACATTCGATTTCCAAATATTAATTTCAGAATATTAACTAAATCCAGTGCTTTATCTAGAGAATTTTCTTCTCTCTTGAAATCGACTTCACTAAAATCAGGCTATGATGATTTTATATACAGATAAGTCCCTATTATTATAATAATAATAATAAACACATAAAATATGGATGTATTTTTTATAATCTTGTAGAAAAATTAAATATTCTTTTGAGGTAGAAATCTGCACATTCATGGAAAATACCTTCCCAACACTCTTAGAATATATTCTCGGGAATATTCTATGAATGCTATTGTCTTCAAAGTGTTATTGAGTGGTTTGTGTTTGCTAAGTTGAATCGTTAGAGTCGAGATGGCGCCTCGTTCGAAACGCTTTCAATACTATCCGTAATTTAAAAAGGGATTTAGTGAGGGTGAATAAATCTACAGTTACCATTACCTTTTTTTGAGGGAAAGCTCACTATTCATTGATTTTGTTATTTATTCACCCTCACTAAATCCCTTTTTAAATTTATCAACTCCAGAGCTTAGGATATCTGTTAGATAATTATATCTGTCTCCGTAGAGACGCTTAATTTTCCTTCAAATTTAAGGTATATCTGTCGATTTTGCAATTTGATAGATGGTTGTCTTTTACAGAAATCCTGTGTCATATTTTTTCATCATCATTTCTCCTAATTCCTAGTACCGTACTGATGAGCACCACAAGTGCGAAATCCGGATCTACGGTTACCATTACTTTTTTTTAAGGGAATGCTCGCTATTCATTGATTTTGCTATCCGTAATGTTTCATTTATAACTCTTAGTTAAAAAGCATCTTTAGTAGTTTACATTCTTTTTGTAAACATTTTCTCTTAAGAAGTTCTGTTAGGATCGGGGAGAAGAAGACGTTGTTAATTAAGCAGCGATTACCTTGGAAATTTTCTTAAAATATTCCTTAAGAATATTCGACAAAATGTAAATGTGAAATCAACATTCATGAAAATGTAATAAGAATATTCAGAAGAATCATTGGTTTAAAATACATTCGGGAAATGTTCTTAGAAAATTCTCTGTGTGCTACGATTGTTCTATAAATATATTTAGCCATTTCAGTCGCACATTCTCTAGTAGATTTGAGGAATATTCCAATCATTTTTCCAAAAAATATTATATTCATGTTCGAAGAATATTTATTCTACATTTTAAGAACGCTCTAATCACGTGATTAAACCTTGCTGTAAGCTATTCCTTTCACGATCTGTGAATGTACGTTGAACCTTTGCGGACTATTTTAAGAACTTTCCAATCTTTCCGAGGAATATTCTTATAATGTGCTATGAATATATTTGTGTATGCGGCAGAATATATAATCTTAATACATTTTTTTTAATGGTATAATTTTTCATCGTCAATACCATGATTTTTTGACCTAATAAATGTAACAAAATGATGGGTTTGCAAAACAGATTGCTTAAAACTCGAATATTTGATTTTTAAACAATGACACAACGATTATTCATTTTTAGGACCAGTTTCGCAAATGTTTATTATTGTTCGGGATATATGCATGAATTCACGTTTCTGGGCTAAATACAGCGGCAAAAAGTACACATATACATTGTAGCCAAGCTCCATAAAATAAAATAAACTGCCTTTACAACCCCCTGTAATGCGCATGTAGTTAAAAAAAAAACATCTCTCGGTCATTATACATGAAACGGACCGGTTTACAACGGTTTTGTTAAATTTCGTTTTAATTGCTGTATGGGCAAGTTGGATCAATTTCACTGGAGTTTTTGATTCGCATCGCATTTTCTTTTTTTAGAGAGAGTTATTGAATCCGTGTTTTATATTTTTTCCGAAAACCTCCTGCAAAGCGACTGCCGTTGCCCGAATGACGTAGGACGGGAATAGTAATTTACGTTACAAGGCCGGGAAATGGTCTATTAAAGTACAAGTCTAGATGCTTAGGAATATCTAGACGAGTACTTTAATGACATTTCACGGTCGTGTATCGTACAACGTTTTATTTCATACTGTTTTATTTAATTTAAAATAAAAATAATTTTTTTTGGAAGACAGCGACAATAACTACACCAAAAAAATATCATGTCATCTATATTTATTTCAACAATTACTTTACAATTTTCCATCAAATTATTGTCAAAATTTTGAAGTCCAGTCATCTTTGAATTGGTTGCTAACAGAAACAAAATAAACTTTATTTGTTTCTGTCACGTAGAGCAGTGAAACGCAATTTTGAAAAAAAGTTCAGCCGCAACAGAAAAATTGATTTTCAGTAAGATATAAAAAAAATATGAAACATTCTGCGAATAGAGAAAGACTTTTAATGTGGAAAATACCGTCAACGAAAATGTTATGTTCCAATTCCAATTGCACAATTAGTGTGAATATTTATAGTAATTTTTAGGAGTTTATTTTATAAAATATTTGTTTTTCATTAATAATAAAGATTTGTTCAAAAATATAGCATTGTGCTTATAAAAATTCAGAAATTTAGTTTGGGTCCGGTAATGTTATTTTACCGGACTAGTGATGTAATAGGTCATTTCCCGGACTCAAATTAATTCCGTAAGAGGGAACAGTATGAAATAAAGATACTTTATTTATGAGTTAGGATCTACATTTTTTCTACGGCCCTATCAAGGTAGGACACAAAAAAAAACAGTGCGGGAGAGTGACATTTGAATGCGGGAAAGTTACTTTTCCGCACTTTCCGAACTATAATTCGTGCGGGAAAATAGTTTTTCGCGCACGCTAGTAGATAATCATTTTTTGTACCTTCATCAAAAAGACGCTTTTACTCACCCTCCACAAATAACAAAAACATAGCTTTTTTCGTTATCGATGCAAAAGATTTTTTTTATTTTTGCGGGACGCAAAAAAATTATTTCTTTTATTTCTTCATCAAAAAGATGATTTTAGTAATTGTCTGCAGATAATTAAGCATGGCTTTTTTGGTTAACGATGCAAAAAAACTTTTTATCACGAGTGCAAAAAAAGATTTCTGTTCGATTTTTACCCAAAAAGAGAAATAGCGAAAATAGTAATATTGAAAAAAATCTAATTATTCTTGCCTAATTAAGCCATTTCCGCCAGACCATTGTTATTTCATTTACCAGCCGCCTTGATTGAGTGTAAGATGGTGTGTTTCGAGACGAGCTGTTCGTTCGAGATTTTTAAAAGTATTTTCCTGTTATTCTTGGATTTCTGAAAGGTATTAAAAAAATAGTGTTACAAACTCGCGGCTAAACTGTGCTTTATTTTACTCGCGTTTTTAACTACCTCGCTGCGCTCGTTATTTAAATCAAAACGCTTCTACAAAAAAGTCCTATCTTAGCCACTAGTTGTAAAAACTACTTACTATTAAAGTTCTCCGACATCGCCCAAAAAATTACTTTATCCAACACATGACAGTTATGACTGTCATTATGAATGTCATTTTAAACAAATGAATTATCAAATAAAACAATAGTGTGTTATAATCCATAAAATACTAGTGTGTTATAATCCACAACTCACTAGTACCAGAAATTAGTTCTGCATCAGAAAACCAGAAAAAAAAACCGTAAAAAGCCCCCAATAAAAAATTGTAACTAAACCAACCCAAAATAATATTTTTTTACTAGACGTCCTTATAAAAATTATTGATTCCGGCGCCAAATTTTCTGGAGCCGAATTAACCCCCGCCGAATCAGCGGCACTGAAGGTTCTGCGCCGAATCGGCGGCGCCGAATTGTCCCTATCCCATCTGATTATGTTTTCCAGTTTGCTTAGAATATGATGAGTGCTAAAATATCAGTTAAGACTCGTACTCTGCTAGCTCTCCCCCCACTTTTATACCGACAGCAACTTTTTTTGACTGGGTTTTTTCATATTTCAAAAGCATGAAAACAATCACAAGTTTTGAGGAGGTTTGGCTTCAATTTCAAAAATATTTGCCTACGGCGCTATAGGTCATTAATAATTTTTCAATTGACAATTGAGACTATAGTTATAGATCCTTTTAAGGATTTTGTGATGTCACTGCTTTGAATATAAATTTTTACACACTAATTCAACCCAACCTTTAACCGGGCGGGGTGGAAGACTTGAAGAAAGCTGTCCGTTTTACTTAAATTTTAAAATCGTGCGGCGCTATATTTAGTACAATTTTCCAAAATCTTCGGTTGCGCATTTATGACCTGATTTTGGCAACAAATCTAGAATCGAGACATAGATCTTACCCCAACCCAACCCATTTTTTAAAAGTATTCTACAAAACTCGTGAACGACCTTAAGATTTTTGAAGAGTTTTCATCTGAAACAGCAACATTTGTTTTGGCTGCGGCGCTATAACAACACTGTTTGTTACAATTTCAATTTAATTTTTAGCAATTTTTATCAACAATATTTAAAACGTGCAAAAAACGGGATTTTTAGTTTAATTTATTTTAATTGAGGTTACAGCTAGATCCATGTAAGGATTTTCTACCTTCCTTTTAAATATAAACAATTTTTTAAACTATTTTAACCCAAAACCTATTAAACAAACCCTCCTCCCCCACCCACGAAAATAACCGCGTTCGTCCTCGAACTATGCATTACCCCCCCCCCCCGGAACCATTTCCACCAATGTAAGTACCTAGCTTTGGACAAAATTATTTAGAAAAAACTCAAAAAGTTATGAATTTATTAAATTTCCAAATTTATTAACCCCGGTTCACCCCTCTTATAACCAACTCCCTTTAAATTATTTTTTTTTAATATTGTATTATCACCAAATCTACATCAACATACACAATTTCATTCAAATCGATAAAGAAGAAATTTGCAAAAATGCATCATAAGATTTAAAAGTATACGGCTCCTGTGAAGGTAAATAAAAGACGTTCAATGCTCTCTGGTATAAAATAATTCCAAACATAACACTATAATAAAAATAAAATCACCCAGTCTGGCCACCATTTAGACTCCGCCTCTCATCAAAATAGGAAAACGAGCGCGCGAGAATAAGTTTGAAAAAGCCACCAAATCTGGGCCTGCAGAGGTTTTACAATCCCACTTTTTCTCCCACAGTTTTTAACATTTTCAAAAAAAAAATTATATTTTGTAGTAAACATGTAACCGCAAGGCGGAATTTTTATTAAAAGTGAGACTGTAGTTTATTTCCTATAGAAATTGTGGTGCGAAAAGTGCTAAAAATAGATGATTTTTTTGATCACATCAAAATTCCGCCCTATAGTATTCTTTCATCTGTATAACCCAAAAAGAATCAATAAAATTTGTTTTACCTTTTTTCCAAAAAAGCGGGATTGTAAAACCCTTGCAATGACGACGGAGTGCATTGTCGTGGTCTCCAACTCCTTTATTTTAACGACTCGACCCCATATATTTCCCATTGGGTTAAGATCAGGGCTGTTGGCTGGCCAAGGAAGTGTTTCTATATTATTACTCTGAAACCATTCGCAAACAACATTAGCCGTGTGTACTGAACAGTTGTCCTGCTGATAAACGAAGTCATTATTTTTATGTAAAGCCTGTACAGATGGCAGCATAACGTTTACAAGGATTTCAATATATCGTTAATTATTGAATCTTCCTTCGATTCTCCAAAAAAAGCCCAAACCTCTAGCACTAAACGAGCTCCACATGTTTACAGAAAAATGTCCAGCTTTTTTAATTTGGTTTGTATATTCGGGTTCAAATCTAGAAAAAACCACCCTCTCTCAGAAGTCATTATCACGAAGAACGTTGTTCAGTGCAAAAATCACTCTTGCCTATTTTTGTTCGTCTGTTAGAAAAGCTTCTTTTTACTGTTGCTAAAGAACCCGGAAATAATGTTACATTATCTGCTTCAACCGATGTTGAAAAAGTCTAAGATGATCAATAAGTCTCTCATGCACTTCAGAACTTACTTTTGGTCGTCCTGATCCATTTTTCCTATCCGTAGTTATTTTCAATCCAGCGCTTTTTCCATCGCATTATCGTTATCGTTATATCAACTCCAAAATGGGTGGCCGCTCTTCTTATAGACCAGCCGTCTTCTATAACTCCAGTGATAATTTAAACTTTTGTAAATGTTGATATCTGTGACATTTTTAAGGATGTCACACTGAATTTTAAGCTGTCAGGCATACTAAGATGGTGGTGCCTTATAATAGTATATACTAATGGAAAGCTAAATTTTGTGACATAGGAAAAAATGCATGTATGAGTTTTTTTTGAAATCAAGTGTACCATAAATAACTATTAGTCAACCAACTTTACGGTTGAGTGTCACTGTTTGGTTAACAAATCTTTCCATTCCAAAGCCAAAATTATATTTAAAAACAAATTGCATTTCCTGCTTGAAATTTTCATTTAAAAATTGTGTTATTAGCGGATGTGAAAATCCTCCTGAAAAGATATTTTTGTATGCAAACGCCAGGGTAAAGTCTGTAAATAGAATCAGCAGTAAAAACTAAAATATATGGACCGATTTTAGAAAAATTTACATAACAAAAATTATATTTCTTAAAAATTCGAGTGGGTGGACAGTTTCAAAATTACCAATATTTCACTCCCCCGTAAAAAAGCCTGTTTATTGGGGGCGAAAAATTTCATTTTCTTAAGACAATATAAAAGTACAGCGTATATGCTTTTAAAAATGATCATACTTATATACCGAGTATAACGAGGGATAAGTACGGCAACTTGGTGCCTTTATTTCTAAGAATAGAATTCCGAAAGTTTGGAATTTTACAGAACTGGTAAAAGTTTAAAAAAATATGTTTTTTTTAATATTTTTCGATTAAGGGAAGTGCAAACGTCCACCAAAACCTTCGGCCTTAAAAGCATTTTTAAAATACTGGAGACATTATTAGCTAAAGGTTTTATATTCATTTTCCTACTTCAATACGAATGAAAAACCTTTCACAAATTTCAAATTTTTGGCATGGCACACATAAGTTCCAAATTTATTAACCCCGGTTCACCCCTCTTATAACCAACTCCCTTTAAATTATTTTTTTTTAATATTGTATTATCACCAAATCTACATCAACATACACAATTTCATTCAAATCGATAAAGAAGAAATTTGCAAAAATGCATCATAAGATTTAAAAGTATACGGCTCCTGTGAAGGTAAATAAAAGACGTTCAATGCTCTCTGGTATAAAATAATTCCAAACATAACACTATAATAAAAATAAAATCACCCAGTCTGGCCACCATTTAGACTCCGCCTCTCATCAAAATAGGAAAACGAGCGCGCGAGAATAAGTTTGAAAAAGCCACCAAATCTGGGCCTGCAGAGGTTTTACAATCCCACTTTTTCTCCCACAGTTTTTAACATTTTCAAAAAAAAAATTATATTTTGTAGTAAACATGTAACCGCAAGGCGGAATTTTTATTAAAAGTGAGACTGTAGTTTATTTCCTATAGAAATTGTGGTGCGAAAAGTGCTAAAAATAGATGATTTTTTTGATCACATCAAAATTCCGCCCTATAGTATTCTTTCATCTGTATAACCCAAAAAGAATCAATAAAATTTGTTTTACCTTTTTTCCAAAAAAGCGGGATTGTAAAACCCTTGCAATGACGACGGAGTGCATTGTCGTGGTCTCCAACTCCTTTATTTTAACGACTCGACCCCATATATTTCCCATTGGGTTAAGATCAGGGCTGTTGGCTGGCCAAGGAAGTGTTTCTATATTATTACTCTGAAACCATTCGCAAACAACATTAGCCGTGTGTACTGAACAGTTGTCCTGCTGATAAACGAAGTCATTATTTTTATGTAAAGCCTGTACAGATGGCAGCATAACGTTTACAAGGATTTCAATATATCGTTAATTATTGAATCTTCCTTCGATTCTCCAAAAAAAGCCCAAACCTCTAGCACTAAACGAGCTCCACATGTTTACAGAAAAATGTCCAGCTTTTTTAATTTGGTTTGTATATTCGGGTTCAAATCTAGAAAAAACCACCCTCTCTCAGAAGTCATTATCACGAAGAACGTTGTTCAGTGCAAAAATCACTCTTGCCTATTTTTGTTCGTCTGTTAGAAAAGCTTCTTTTTACTGTTGCTAAAGAACCCGGAAATAATGTTACATTATCTGCTTCAACCGATGTTGAAAAAGTCTAAGATGATCAATAAGTCTCTCATGCACTTCAGAACTTACTTTTGGTCGTCCTGATCCATTTTTCCTATCCGTAGTTATTTTCAATCCAGCGCTTTTTCCATCGCATTATCGTTATCGTTATATCAACTCCAAAATGGGTGGCCGCTCTTCTTATAGACCAGCCGTCTTCTATAACTCCAGTGATAATTTAAACTTTTGTAAATGTTGATATCTGTGACATTTTTAAGGATGTCACACTGAATTTTAAGCTGTCAGGCATACTAAGATGGTGGTGCCTTATAATAGTATATACTAATGGAAAGCTAAATTTTGTGACATAGGAAAAAATGCATGTATGAGTTTTTTTTGAAATCAAGTGTACCATAAATAACTATTAGTCAACCAACTTTACGGTTGAGTGTCACTGTTTGGTTAACAAATCTTTCCATTCCAAAGCCAAAATTATATTTAAAAACAAATTGCATTTCCTGCTTGAAATTTTCATTTAAAAATTGTGTTATTAGCGGATGTGAAAATCCTCCTGAAAAGATATTTTTGTATGCAAACGCCAGGGTAAAGTCTGTAAATAGAATCAGCAGTAAAAACTAAAATATATGGACCGATTTTAGAAAAATTTACATAACAAAAATTATATTTCTTAAAAATTCGAGTGGGTGGACAGTTTCAAAATTACCAATATTTCACTCCCCCGTAAAAAAGCCTGTTTATTGGGGGCGAAAAATTTCATTTTCTTAAGACAATATAAAAGTACAGCGTATATGCTTTTAAAAATGATCATACTTATATACCGAGTATAACGAGGGATAAGTACGGCAACTTGGTGCCTTTATTTCTAAGAATAGAATTCCGAAAGTTTGGAATTTTACAGAACTGGTAAAAGTTTAAAAAAATATGTTTTTTTTAATATTTTTCGATTAAGGGAAGTGCAAACGTCCACCAAAACCTTCGGCCTTAAAAGCATTTTTAAAATACTGGAGACATTATTAGCTAAAGGTTTTATATTCATTTTCCTACTTCAATACGAATGAAAAACCTTTCACAAATTTCAAATTTTTGGCATGGCACACATAAGTTAGGCTTTTTTGATTTAACTAATGATAAGAATTACTTCATTTTTCAAAGGTGAAACTTTTAATTATTTTAATAATTAGACAGCCGGAGCACGGCTGATGGGTAGCAAAAAGGTTTGCCACCAAACTAAAGTAGCACGACCAACAAAAAAAAATTGACAAGTAAATTTTGGTTTTCGACAACGAAACTTTTTGGCTTTTAATTTGCGAAAATAAACGAGCACTTAGGTAAAGTGTAATCTCGGACTAATAACTAAAGAAGAGGCCAAACATTCCCTTTGGAAATTCTCTAATGTTTACAATCCAACACCCTTCTAGACGAATACATGAGGAGAAAACAGATAGCCAAAAAAACATAGATAAAAAACAAACCACAAACAAAACCTAATAGCTAAATACTATTTTTTTGAGGTCTAAAAAGCTTTTTTGTTGAAACATTACCTTTTATATCGCATATCTCAAACATAAGATGCCCATCTCAAAAAAAAAAAATAATTTCCAGTTTTCTGGCAAACATCCAAGAATGTTCTAATCAACGGAAAAATATTGCCACACTTGTTCATTGCCTCGATTGCCTTGATTTAAGCTTTTGCCTACTTCTGACCAATATTGTTTCCAAATACTGACTTCTCCCAATAAAATTTCAAGAATTTGTGTTTTGTATTAATAAAACAGTTTATAGTATTTAGAAACGACTTTAGTTAATTTTGCCTTGATTTTGGCTCCATGTTAAACTTGGTATGAATATGTTCAGGTCAAAAATACTTTTTTATGTCCGAATTGATTTTGTCTAAAACTTGTTTATAAATAGAAACTCTGTAATACTGTTCTGTATTTTCAATGGTTTTCGCGGTAAGTTCGTCATGCGTTTGTATATTCTTGGTCTGACGGATTGAAGGTCAAACTGTCCCAAAATATTGTGGAGGGATTCTAGAACGTATTTAAAGGAACTTTCTGCAATTTCTCGTTTTTTATTCTTCAGGGTTATTACCACCAGCATCTTTGTTGTTATTGTTGTCTATTTTTTTCTGAAGCAAAGGGGGGGGGACTGCCTGGGACCGTCACTGCTGTTAAGCTCGGAAAATGTTCAATTGTCACTGACTTTCTTTCTTCGTGAGAGTGCCGTGTTCTCTGATCATTAATAATCAATTAAGTTTGTTGTACCTTTAATAACTTAAGCAATTTTTATCGTTTAAATTAGAAAACTCTATTTGATGTTGTAAAAAAACTGTCTTTTCAGAAAAAGTTATTGTAGCAAAAAATTTTCAATTGTCTTAAAATAGAAAAATGCCAATGAAACCTTTGGCTATTTATGCCTCCCGTATTTTAAAGATTTCTTTAAAGGCGTAGGTTTAGGAGTGCGTTTGCACTGCCATCCATCGTAAATTATTAGAGAAAAGTATAAAATAAAAAAAAAATAAAAATAAAGAACGCTGCGCGGATTACATGGGCATTTGGTTTTTTGCAGAATTTAGCCAAACGTTGGTAGGATGAGGTTGTCTACCTACTGATCACTCTTTCGGTTTTTTGCCAGTATCCGGAAATACCCGGATTTTGTAAAATTGCGCAACTTTGTCCTAATTTAAACCTTCTCCTATCTCCTATCACTTAGAAGATTCTCATGGTGCGCGAGCTGTATACATAAGCATTAAATTAAACTATTATTTATTGCTAGAATTCGCCATTTAATAATAGAAATGTAATTTTTCGATTCCTAATAAAAACTTTATTTATTTACTTATATATTTATTCATGAATTTGTTTGCGAAATAAATTATAATTTTTTTCTCTATGGACTACCTGTACAGGGTGTCCCATTTAATTAAAGAGAAAAGTTCGTGGAACAAGAACACACCAAACAAATTTATTTTTGTAAATAGTAAATAGCTAGTAAGTAGTTTTCAGCTTTCAGTAACTAAGTAAGTAAGTAAGTAATTAAAATCTTTATTTATTCCATGATACCCCGGTGGGCCTGAATTTAGTCAAAATTCATTGCACAATAATATAATATAAGTATATGAACAAAAAAACAGAAATCATTCTAAAAAGACATCCAAAAAAAAACGAATGACAGACAAACAGGAGACTTTAAGTCAGACCGTTGAAGCTGTCATTAAAAAACCCATCAACGGTATAGTATGCTTTTGCAGATAAATAATTTTTTAATTTTACTTTTCAAGATTTACATGGCACATCTCTAAAATTCTTCGGCAATTTATACCAAATTTTTTAATATGGGGAACTACTAACATTTCTCGGTATATGTGTACTTTGCGCAATTTCGTCTTTGAGATTTTTTCTATTCCTTGTATTGGAATTATGCTTTTGTTGCAGTGGCAGCTCGTGACTTATAACACTGATGAGGCACCAAGATCAAAAATGTAAAAAAAATAAACACCGTAAATGAGAATAATATTGGTCAAATGAAAAATCTAAAACATGAAGATAAACAAAAAAACTATTCTTCAATCTACTATTTTATACATTTTTAGTTTGACATAAAAAAAACTATATTTTTATATAGAATGACATTATTCCACAACATTTCAAATAACATTGAATTTTTGTATTTTAACGCCCGAGACCGAAAAACTAACCATAGGGGCTTTAATAACTTTAAACACTAGTTATCCCCTCACGCTTGTGCATCAATTTTCATTCCACAATTTTTTTTGTTTGTGACAAAATCAAAATGTTTGCATATACAGGGTTCTTAAGCAAATCCTTAGGGGGCCAAGCAGCCGTGTATAAGACGCAGACAAACGGAAAAGCACATTAGGCAGAAAAGGATGTGCATGGGGCGATGTTGTCACTACATCTTACACGTAGTAAATCCATTCCAGGTTGTTGTTTTCTAATGTTTTCCATTTTCATACCTTTAGGACTGGAATAAAAATTGTTTTTGCTCGACTTTAATACCAAACTGATGAAAGATATCGTAAAAAAAAATATTTTTCGGCTTTTCATTTTGTAACCATTGTCCTTACGCACTGTTTACAGGCTGGGGACTGAGATACATGCAAATGCCTAACCTAAAGCGTTCATACACGGCCGGAGAAATCGACTGAGATATTTCCGTAGAAACTTTATCAAGCAAATAGGACGGGTTGACGCCTTCGAACGTCCAACCCGGGTTTTGCACTTTAATTCGAAATCAAAAAGGAGGAACAGTCAGATGTGGGGCCGTGCACAAATTACGTAACGGTGATTTTACCAATTTTTGACCCCCTCCCTATGTAATGTTTTGTAACGGTTTGGCACGCCACTCCCCTAATATTACGTAACGATTTCAAGACTACTACCCCCCCCCAAAAAAAAAAACTTTTCACTTATTTTCATTCCAAATTTTCTTAGTTTCACACAAATGCAAACGCTGTCGAAAATCCCCTTCCCCCCTACGTAACGTTTTGTAACCCCCCTCCCCCCATGACCATTACGTAATTTGTGCACGGCCCCTGTAGTCCCAGTGGAGGAGGGCGAGAAAATTGATATTTTTTTCTTAAAAATTATACTCTCTAGACCTATTCCTTTGCGTTCCCGAAATTACGTAATTTTTGAAAAAAAATTGTAAGCGGCGCCATTTTTATTTTGTGCTTTGTTTTTCTAACATTTTTGCGTTCGGCTAATTTAATTGAAAAATTTTTGCCTGCGGCGCCCTATATCTTCTCACTCGAAACCAAGATCCCTCATTTTAGGAAAATTGATCCCGTCTCTGTTTCTAAATTTTTTCGAATAAAAGTAGAGTATGATCAAGGGGGAAATAATTTTTTTCTACGGTATGGTGAAAATTTCGAGAAAGTTGAAGAAAAAAATAAAAAAGGTGGCAGAGCTCAAGTTTTTCGTAAAAAAAACGTTTTTTGTAGAGAAACAGAGCAAAATAAATATTTTCACCCCTTTTTGGGTGTTACAAATATTGGCAGCCCCTTATTTTTCGCTTTTACCCTCCCGCTAGTTTTCAAGAATTGGTTCGCTACATGTTTCGAGATCATGTCATAAAACACCTCGAAAATATCAAATGTAGTGTAGGGCCAGCTTTATTTAAAATCAATAATATCGCAAGCAAAAAGCTCTGCAGGAAAAACAGCGCCGTTTATTGATTTCTTTGACTGCTAGTGCTAGCTGCATGGTTTGGCCGTTTCCGGATAGATGTCACTAGTAGCACAGAATGGAAAGAAATTTAATTAAAAGCGAAGATATTTCTTTCTAATGTTAACAACCTCACCAGTTTATCGCTCAGTGTCGTAAATAATGGAACCTGCCGCCTCCTTTAAGCAAGAAAAAGCTGTGGTTTGGACCTGAAAACATCTAATTTTTTCCTCGATCATCTCATGGTATGGCCGCTATCTAGCGGAATTTGCAGACATCTTGTCAACGGTTATTATTGCAACTATGATTTATGCTCACAATGAAAGAGTGGCGACAATATTTTCTCATGGAAGCAGTCCGGAGATAATAACAAACTGGCACCATTGCTCAATATACCTGTTTCTTTTGTGCGCGCAGAACTTTCTATGCCATTTCTGTTTGATTTATTGAAATCCTATCCCTACGGAAAATCTTAGGAACCCTGTATATAATCACCTACAAGCGTGATGCGCGTATTATAGAGAGAAAGAGATTTGTCAAGTTGTTGGATCTTTTAGTCGCCTCATGTTGTCATGTACGATTTGTTAATTTTATAATTGCAATAACAAAAACGGGATTTTGCGTTTTTTAATTTGCAAATTTTAATGCGGCCAGCGAGGCTTGATGCGGCACACAAGATGAAAATTCATTCTCGCCTCACCCAGCCGCACTCTCGGTAGGCTCTCGGACAGCGTTGATAGAAGACCGAAGCAAAACCGTTGCAGAGTGGGGAAGCGAGGCGACCGGAATCAGTGCTTCATCCATATTTGATGGAACATACAAAACAAAGCAAGGCAAAATAAGAAATGAATGACATAAAAGAAATATTAAAATAAAAAAAAATATGAAGGGCTTTTTTCTCCTACAAAAATTAAACACAAAAAATCTCGCAAAAAATAAATTTACCAGTTCTTCCAAAAATGTTGGTGAGGCGCCGCCTCACTTGCCTCATCTGACGAGCCGCCACTGTTTTGTTGCAACCCTTGTAATAAATCTGGGTTTGTAGGAATAAAATTGACATATACCTGGATATGTAGTCCATTTTTTTCATGAGCGGCCTGACGTCATTTTTTTGGATCTCTATTTGATACATTGTTTTAGACAGCGACAATAAATATATAAAAAAGTCATGTTGTTGATTCTTTCAACTGTTACTTTAAATTGACAACAACAAATTATTTGACATGCGAACTGTTGACAACAAAGAAATGGGTTTTCAGAGGAAAAAATTAGGTCAGTCCGCTCATCAAAAAATTAGACTATACAAAGAAAACAGCGTAAGTATTTAATTATCAACAAATACTTGTCTTATTATTTATACGCTCTTATGTACTTAATAGCCATTCGTATAAAGATTTAAACCTATTTTAATTCCCTTCCTCGTGCTGCATTTACTGGCACTTTAGTAATCTAAATTTCATTAATGCGGTGAACGTTTTTGAGCGATGAAAATAAATAATAACGAGATCAGTGTCATTTACGTAATTAGCTGCCAGTTTTTAATACTCGTGTATGCAATACGAGTAAAAAGTATACCTATTAGGGATTTTAATCTCTCTTATAAAATTAAATGTGCGTATATTTCGTGTAATCATATAAGTATCAGATACTAGGGGTTATAAACCACGGCTTGGCGTAAACGCATCGTACGTTAAGGTGCAGTTAGACTGTGGTAGTGTAGTCGTCGTTGCATTGCAGCTGTAGTGAATTTTTTTCCATAGATAATGCAGAGCAGGATATTTTACAGATAAATAGTTAACAATATTTTTTGGTACACGCTTTTTAATATAATTTACCTCGTTTAATGATCCACCTTACATATTTCTTTTGTATTAATCGAGAAAGTTCCGTTTTTTCTTAATATAACTTCAAAATGCTTTAGTTTTAAAATTAGGGTTGATTGGGTACCAAAGATGGACAAAATAAAACTTGGGGAAGAAAAAAAATGCGGTAATTTTGTATTTTCCTACATACATACAGTCAATAGTGTGTTCAGTGTTATTAGCGATAAATTAACAATTAACAAAAAGCGCTTACTTTTAGCATGACTTCGCTTGCATGGACAAATTATATCAAATAATTTACCTTCTTAATCTTATATATTGCTTTAAAAAAGTTATAGTACCGTATTATCAGCGGTGCACGGTAGTGAAAAAAACTCACACAGAGATAGATAGATATTTTCGGGCGCGTATTAAAGAGATGGCATGAATACACCAACGTTAAGCATGGGAGTGAATTCGTGGAAAAGCATACAGTCGATCTTTGCAATAAAATAAAATGAAGAAGGTATTATATTTACCTATGTCCCCATCCGCTGACCAACCGATGTTAATAATATTAATGTTACCTACCTACAATACGCAGTAGCGATACAGTAAACCCCCCCCCCATTTTTTACATTAATCTATTAATTTTCTAAAAGTTTTTGGTACATTTATTGGTAAATCTCTAATTTATGTACATTGGATATTTTTTAAACCAAAGAATATAAATACCTATAGCCTTATATAGTCAATATACATACTGCAATACCTACAGCTATCAAGTAAAGGTGACCAAACTTTTTATCTCTAAATTTTTCTCTTTCATCACTCAATAGCAATAGCAATATTATAAATAAGGCGGCCGTGTTATTTTTATTACCCATAAACAAAAACTTAGTAGGTACCGGCTATGTAGTAATCTAGAACCCCATACTATAGTATAGGCTAATGGGATCGGCAAAAAGAAAGACCTAAATATAAAATTTTTTGATGGTGTCTGTCTGTCTGTTTGGGAGACAATTAGACAAAATTCACTGAACCGAATCACTGAATTTTATGAAATTTGGAAAAAACGCCAGTTATCCCCCTGACTATAATTAGTTGTTTATCTATACATATAATAAATATCTAAAAGGACCATTCCTGTAACTTGAATTGTACATTGACTATTTTGTTTTGCTCTTTCATACGCGCCCGAAAATATCTACCTATCTGTGTGTGAGTTTTTTTCACTACAACCACCGTGCACCCCTGATAATACGGTACTAAAACTTTTCTAAAAGTTATTACTAAAGCAATACATAAGATTAAGAAGGTAAATTATTTGATGTAATTTGTCCATGCAAGCGAAGTAATGCTAAAAGTAAGCGCTTTTTGTCTCTTAGAAAAAAGGCTCTGATTTTTTCGCAATTATAATAAACCAGAATGATTAATCAGCGGATCAGATATAAGTACTATACCACTGAACACACTATAGACTGTATGTAAAATGTATTCAAATACAAAATTACCACATTTTTTTCTTTCCCAAGTTTTATTTTGTCCATCTTTGGTACCCAATCATCCCTAATTTTAAAACTAAAGTATTTTTGAACTTATATTAAGAAAAAAGAGGGTCTATTAGCACCAATATTTGTTTAAAACATTAAACAAGGTAAATTATATTAAAAAATTATATTGTAAAATATCCTGTTCTGCATTATCTATGGAAAAAAATTCACTACAGCTGCAATGCAATGACGACTACACTACCACAGTCTAACTGCGCCTATACGCAGAGATGATACGTCGCCTAATTACGACGAGCTAAAAAAGGCTTTAAGCAACGCTTCTTGCGAGATGATGCCATCATCATCGAAATTCTCCGTAGAGAGGCTTCTCTCGGGAATAGAGTAGCCTGCTATTTACATACCCATGGAATAGAAAATTGTAGAAAACTACACAACTTTTATTTGATCAGGGGTTACGCATTTACGTACGATACGCGGTGTAACGATACACCGCGCGTAAAGGTTATCGTGCGTTTGGAATTTAGTGCACATGCGCACTGGATCAAAACTTACGCTACGTCGAGTTACGTGCTGTGGCTTACAACCCCTACTATAATTTCCCAAGTGTCGCAATAGTTATTTAAACAACGAGGTTTGAAAACCACTCTCTGCACACGATCAAGACAGTTTGGTGAACCAAGCGGAAGGCGAGGTCCACAAGTCGAGGGAGTATGCGAAGAGGTTTTCAAACGAGTTTTTTGCGATACTTTTTATACGACGAAACAAAGGAGCCGTGGCGGTTGCTATGGAACTCAGCCTACTTATATTTTTGGGTGACAAAAATAAAAATAATGCGTGCGTGTCGTACGTCGTATAAAAAATACTTAACAATATTACCTTTGAAAAACAAATAAAATAATTTTAAAATCAGAGTTGCCGTTGGAAAAGCCAAAAGGCTAACTTGATTGGCAGCGTTATTATCGCTACGATTTTTTTTCGGAAAATGCAAAGGCAGGTTCGTTATATTATCTCTTCAAACTTTAGCCGCCAATACAACCAAATCTAGTCGCTAATTACCAATGTATTATTTAAACGAGTGTGTATAACAATTCCGATCCGAAAGATTCATTGCTAAATGGGGCAAATCACTAACGAATTTCTTCTTTTGCCTTTTGAATCAGCCATCTACAGTCGTCATTTAACCTCCAAAACTCTGTAACTACTTACTGCACTAGATCGCAAAATGCCGTTCGTTTATTCAAAATCCAGGAAACCGTGCGGGCTCTTTTTTGACTTCATCTACTTATAGAGCGAGCAAACTAATGGCGTTTTCAACTTATAGGAACTTTAGTTCCGCACCGACTAGTTTTTCATGCAAACACTGATACTTTTCTAGTGCTTACATTAAGTTGCGTTATTTCAAATTCATAAAAAAGAGCAGAACAGGCAGCAAGCCAAAAAATACATCATTTTACTTTATTACTTTTGTATATTAATTAGTTTTTGCCCAAAATATAAAAAGTTTTTTGGTAGGTAGTATGGATCGGCCATTAGTTCTTTAAGGTCTGACATATGACATCACCCAGCAAACCAATTAGTAACACTGCAAAAGTCCATAACAGCACAAGACTATTAATGCGTAAACCAATACTAGGCTAATAAATAAATTTATGTTATTAAACCTTACTTACTAAAACAAAAAAAAACCAACAAACCTTTACCAATCTGATGATTGTGTGCAGAAAGCTATTTCTGGCAAATGGCAAATGTCATGAATAAAATTTTATTATATTATCGGGTTGGGATTCGCTTCATATTTAAATAAAGGTATTTTTAATTTACGCGTAAACGTCATGCGCGGTAACTGATTTTCGCGGTAAACGTATTTCGCGGTAAATTATTTGTGAGTGATGTGTGTATTACAAAGTATGCGGTTTTTAGGAGAATTTAAAATTAATAAATATTCAGTCGTACTCCTCCAAGAGTTCGCAAAAAGATATCGTTATGTTTCTTTCAAGATAAATAAAAGTCAAAAAAAGTTTCTGGATTGTTTCATCTATGCCTGGACAGAAAAAACCAGCACGAGCCAACACCGTTCTCAACTAAAAGGCCAGTTAACTCATTTTCGATTTTGTACCCTTTGGCCTACTCTCGGTACCATATTGAGACCTAACTGATAGAGAGTCCATGTTTTACCTGTCAATTGGGTTATAAAAATGCCAGCCATAGTAGGCTTGAATCTTGCTCTTTTTTACCAAATAGTTTGCCTTTAACGTTGACATTTTTTTGATGTCCGCGGTTCCCACAAATTATCTACTTTTGAACTAAATTTTGGATGAGTTATTTTCAGTTCGTTAATTCCAAATGTTCTTTCAATTTTCCATGGTTAAAGAGTGTCCCAAAGCAGTTTAAAGTGTTTTACTGCGAAAAAATCCGTATTTGTGATTTTTTAAATATTGATTTGTTTTCAAAAATGTCTAAAACGTTTTAATGGCGCCTGTGTTTTTAAAAGTCAAAATATTAAAGTTTATCAGAAAAATTTGTTTATGGACTATTTAATTATTAGACGTTTTTACAAGATTAGTTTATTAAAATAGCGTTACCCTATTTTATTTTGGAGGGAAAATTTACTCCCTATTTACTTTGTAGGGATATGGTTGTAATATCCATGTTCTGACCAAAAATGCTGCTTGGCTCAATTTTCAAATGGTTTAAACATCAGTCATGTAAAAAATACTCTGTGGTTTAAAAGACGTGAAAAATGAGAAATTTTTTCACACTGACGGGTACGGGTGTCAGGAATAAAGCCACTGATTTCTTTACAAGCGTTTATTTACATTCACCTCTATGTATGGATTTTCTATGTTCGGTTCAAATCTTGCAACTCAATTTTGACTAACTTCTAGATGTACGATTCAATTCAAATTTAATATGCGATTATCGTTCCGGTGACAATACAATAATGGTATTATTAGGCACCCCTTTCCCCTCTCCGATTTCATCCAAAATTGGTATACGAAGGTTTTTGGGGAAAAGGAATACGAATTTTTGATCAGATTTTGAGAATTCAATATGCCGGATTTAATATGGACGATTTTTAGTCATGTCCAATTTTAACTGACTTATACACATACGATTGTCTTCAAATTTAGTATGCGTATATAGTTCTGGTGACAATACAATAATATGGTATTATTAGGTACCCACCTCCCCCAACTACCAACTAGAGGCCCTCTATACATTTGACAGTTATTGTTTTACCAGAGGTGGGCAACTCATAGTATCTATTTTTTTCATATTTGCATGTAAAACGGATTTTATTAAATGGACTGACGTTTTGTTATCTCTTTTTATAATTTCCCCAGAGAGTTTTTGAAAGATTGATTTTTTTTAGTTAGTAAAATATGTCAAGCTTTGACAAAAAAAAACAAAAACAAACAGTGAATACACACGGTAGATATTAAAAATGTAAATAATAAGTAAAATATAAAGACTCCTATGGTCTAGATTTTTGAAAGATAATGTGTTATTTATTAACGAAGTATATGCTTAATACTGCTTTATTAATTTATTAATTTTCCAGCTTGGTAAATGCATGTTTTCTTTTCACTTTTCCTAAGTTTCTTTCTGCGCTGAACAAAGAAATAATACAAATACTTCCAGGTAAGTATTTTTACAGTTTTTGATACAGCAAAATTCCATGGTCAAGCCATGATGGTAATTTAAGCCCTAAAATATTTTAGCATAATTTAAGGAGTAACGTTTTTGATGAAGCAATTTTTTACGATGTTTTTCACATTTTTATGCCATGATATTGCTCACATTTTAAAGCTTTCTTTCCAAACTTTCGATTTCTAGAAGAAAACACTCAAATTTTTCCACTTTTGACTATTTTTAGGCGTTCAAAAAAAGTACTGCCAGAAAACATTTTTTCTCTGTTTTAATGAAAAATATTTAGAGAGAGAGAGGGCAGAATTTTAGAGGTAGATGGAGAGATATTTTAGTGACGTGCAAAAATTTTTAAGGTTGTTAAAGATAGACAGCAGGCTATAAAAAAGTATTTTAGAGAAAGATGAAAATAATTTAAGGCAAATTTTTACTAAAAATTTCTGTTATGTTATCTGTCTATCATCTTGAATGGTGTCGTGCATATGATTTTTATTTTGCAATTTTCATCCAAAAAACACCAAAAATTGTAATTTTTCAAAGTGTAAAGTGTGTAGAACATAAGGTGGTATTAGTTTCTTTTAATCAAAGTTCTTTACAGTCTTTAAATTTACCAAAAAACGTGTCCTACTAAAGTGTATTTTAGCACATCTAAAAATAATTTAACAGGTATTTAAGAAAATTATTTTAAGGGTCATCATGGCTTTACCATCATGTTTATTAATCAAAAATCTGACAGTGACAAAGTTATTTATTGTCAGGGGTTACCAACCATCATTGCCAATACACAATTTCAAACATTTCGCTAACAAACTGTCAAATCTAGTTGATCACCTCTGGTAAAACAATAACTGTCAAAAATTGTATACAGCACGTAAAAAATTTAGATGGTTCGATTTCAATCAAAATTGGCATACGGGAGTTTTTAGGGAAGGGGATTACGAATTTTTGATGAGATTTCAAAATTTCAATATAGCGGATTCAAAATGAAGGATTTAGGGTACAAATCTAAAAAATTAAAAATAATTTTATATAAAAAAAGCTTTTAAAATAAAAGCTTTTATAGTTAAAAAGTAGAAAATATTTTTGGCATTCTGAGTTCATACTAATAAAAGCGATGGGCGAAAATTAATACTAACAATATCCATCCACGCAGAGAAATGCTAGGGTAGCTTGAGTTGAATTGAATTTACTTACCCTTGCTTTATAGTGAATTCAGATTGGTATGATTTTTAGTGCACTTTATAATTTATAAAAGCTTGTATTTGAAAAGCTTGTTTATAAAATTGTTTCAGATGTTTTCATTCCATCGCCTATTTCCATCACGCAGCATCGTACTGATGAGCACCATTTGAGTGCGAAACTCGAAAATGCTCGATATTCTATTGTTTTTAATTTATTTGCTTTCTCCCTAATTTTAACTAGTGTAAACATTTTCGAATTTGCGCGTTTAAAATGGCGAAAACAAGCAAATACCTGAAACAAAAGTAAGCATCAATATTTTAACAAGAGTCGGAAAACGGAAGCGTCCAACGATAAATAATCATCAGCAAGCGATATTTTGCGAGGGTACGAGGATAATATTCTATGACTGAATAAAATTGGAGGTTGGGTGACAAATTTTATTGTTCCAACACTTTGTGAGGCTTGAAAATTTTTTTTCTGATGAACAGTCAAAAAAAAATTGGGTATGCAACACTGCAGACATGCCAGTAATTACCATGAAACACCTGCGATCCAATTATGGCAAGATTTTGACAACAAAGGTTCTTAGTGCATGGGCTACGATGAGTAAAAAGGTAAAAAGCGGCGTTTTGTGATAAAAGCAACCAACTTTGCACAGTTGTTCTTTGGACCAAAACAATCGATTTGACCTGCAGCTCTTCTCCCAAAACCTGTGCTCGCGCGGGGGGGAGGAGGGTAAAAACTGGAGGGGTTTATATGTTTTTAAATTTTAGTTTGTTGTATATAATCATTATTGATATCAACGATGATGGCCAAACCAAAAATTATCACCTTCATTCGTTTTAAGAGGCCTCTAAGGGGTTAAGGGGGTGTTAAAGCTCCTATTTGGGCATTTTAATAATAAAAGTGTAGGATTTAAAAAAAAAAATAAAAACTTGCGTAGAATTGTTAATAATTTTAATATTTTAACTTAGGGAGGGAGGGGGTAAAAATTAAAGGAGCACAAACAAAAGTTTGTTGCTCTTATCACAAAACGCCGCTTATTCCCACGTAGCTCATGCACTATCTTTAGCCTTTAAAATAAGCAAAAAACATTATAGTATTTTAACATATCCAAAAATATTTTATGAGATTATCAATAGTAGTTTTAACAACTAGTGCCGCGAGTTGTTACTATTTTTTAATACTTTTATCAAAAAATCCAAGAAACACAGTAAAATACTTTTAAAAATCTCGAACGAAGAGCACTTCTCGCAACACACCATTTTTACACTATAAATCAAGGCGGCTGGTAAATGAAATAAGAATGCTGGTTTCCATGGCGATGTGTCGATTGATTGTTTTTAAATACTTGGTGAAAACTGGCGCAAATGGCTTAACTTTTAGGAAAGAATAATTAGATTTTTTCAATATTACTATTTTCCGCTATTTCTGTTTAATTTTGGGTAAAAAACGGACCAAAATCTTTTTTTGCACAAGTGATCAAAAAAAAAGTTTTTTTGCATCGGTAACCAAAAAAGGCATGCTTTAGTTAGTTGCAGACAGTTACTAAAATCATGTTTTTGATAAAGGTATAAAAATAGTACATTATAAACCTAGGGACTAAAGTGCCACATTTAATCCCGCTGTGAAAGGTTTGTACATTTCGCTAAGAGATTAAACGACACTTTAGTCCCGAGGTTTATATACTATTTTATGCACTTTAGGAAAAGATCTTTGTTAAAATTACCTTATTTCTACGCCAAATGGTTCGTCCACTACAAGAAAGGGTGCTAAGAATGAAATCTTGGCCAAGAGCAAGTGCTGTTTGGCTTGACTTGCCATAAATTTAATTATTAATTGTCCAGGGATTAGTTTTTTTTTAATCCCTGAGGTATTAAATTTACTTCTAATCCCTGAGCTGACGGATCAAATTTATTTTTAATCCCTTAGGGATTAAATTTTCTTTGAATTACTTAGGGATTAAAAGTGTCACTATAGTCCCTAAAAAGAGGGATTAAAAGTACCTATTTAATCCCTGAAGTGCGTAAAAAATATTTTACATACAACCAACGAATAATACTAATTTTAAGATCTCAACACAATTTTAATCGCTCATTTATGGTCCTAGGATAATAACAAAGCTTAGACGTAAACCATAAGATAGCGTGACAAGCGATGAAGCTTTATTTTATAAGAGCACTAATTGACGCCAAAATGTGAATTATTTTTCTATAATTATAAATATTTATTAAACGTAACCAAATCCAATATAATTTTAGGACCTAAGCATAAATAAGTCCTGTTAAATTGAAATACTACGCATTTTTAAGAAGAAAAACCTTGTTTCTAAAAAGATACATGGAAAGTCCCTTAGTAAGCTTATTTTTTTTGAAGTTTTAGATAGAACGCCATTGAAACTTCGGGTTATGAAAATAGTTGACTTAAGAGTGTTCGCTTTTGATATTTTTAATAATTTATGATATTTATATTGACATTTTTATTTGTCTTAGGTCAAGTATAGTACACTAACTGGCATGTTATAGTCATTGCACGCTCAGATAAATTAAGACACTCGCCTGCGGCTCGCGTCTCAAACTTCATCTTCGCATTTAATAGCCATCATAACATGCTTGTTATGTAAACTACTATTTCACTTCATCCTGACCGTACCTCAGACGAAGACATTAACAAAATGTTGCAAATTTAACCTCTCCTGCGAAGTAGTATTTGTGAAAAATTATCGGTAATTTCAAAGCGCTAGTGGCATTACTCCAGAAAATTCAAAACACCGGACAAAGTTATTCAAATTTTTCCTTCTCCGTCACGTCGCAAGACGTACTCCTCAAGAGTTACTCCCCTCACCGGCCTAGATTTTATTTTTGTCGCTTCGTCGGTCTGACGGATTGCTTTGCCTGATTTGATCAACAACGTATTTGCCGGATAAATATTTCGCATTTTTCCAACACGTGTGCACAGATAAACTTTAAAAAATTGATATAACTGTTTTCTTATGCCCGTGTGCACGGGTTCGGCTTGACATGTAAGCCGAGCTTAAGCTTTAGTTTTGGTGTGCAATGGTGTGGAATATCATGTAAGTGGCACTTAAGCTGCAGTTAAGATAAGCCGTAGAATTACTTCGGCTTAAGCGCATTTTGAGGTTATGCGAGCTATTTTTTTATGTTTTTAAACAAAAGCCATTAATTTAATCAGATTATAAGACTGTTGCGTTGCCTTAACATCTTTCTGTGATTATAATAGTGGTCTGTGCTTAAAATGGAACTTCTTTGGGATGACGAAGAAGATGAAGAATTAGATTTTGCAAAGAATGAAATGATACCTTTTAGAAAAGGTTTAAAAATCATGTTTTTTTCGCAAATTCGTTGCAAAAAACTGAAAAAGTGTTATTGGGTTGGTCTAGTGGTGTAATAATTGGTATGTTTTCACATCGTATTCAATACGTACCGAAAATCAAGCATCTTGTTCTTCATATATCACGCTCTTTGTCGGAACAGAGAACATGCTCTATAAAAGAAAAAGAAGACAATCTTTTTCAATAGGTATTGAGTACAATGGAAAAACATACTAAATAAATAGTCAGGTTTTATAGGTAACCAATTATAGTAGTTTTATTTGCCTTAACCTCCATTCAATCAAAAATCACCAATAAAATTTATTTTTTAAAGCAACCTCAAATTTTATGTGTTTTTTTGACAGCTGACAATCATGATCACCACAAAAAAACTCAAAAAAATGCAGATAACTGCGACGTTGCCAATAATTTCCTTACTTTTTCCAAGTGGAACATATTCGGAACTTTTGCAAACCAAGTAAATCTCAAGGGTCACCCTCAGTTTAAGCGGCACTTGAACAAGTGGAAGAAGTAACGGGCAGTGGGGCATACGGGCATTATACCCATGTACACTTCTGTTTATAAAAAATGGAAATAAGGACCCGTAGTTATAATTTGAGTAATCGTGACATTGTTGTCACTTCACGTTATGTCCCCGGTTTTTTTGAACAGATGTGTACCTAACCACACATGCATCCAGGGGTTTTAAAAAATTTTCCTAAAAGCAATTTGGCAGCCAAAGGTAAACGTCAAACTTTAAGAGACATTCTTTGTCAGTCAGTTACCTTAAAATACCTTAGATCAGGAAATGTCGAAGACGGGTAATGGGATATCAAATAAAAATCAGACTTGGCTCAACTTTGAATGGAAGACACATTTTGAAAAAACTAAGAGACGGCTCGGATTACTTTTTTCGATTTTTTGCCGAATAAGCTATAACTTCTTTTTCAGGCCACCAATTGGAAATATCCAAATATACCCTATAAAATGATACTGCTTTAATAGGATTGTAAAGAAATGTCCTAAAGAGTTTTATTTATTTTTTTGAAATATGTAATTTTTTAGTCCACCATACCAATATTTAAAAAAATTGTAACTTAAAACAAAAGCAAGTAGCGATATACGGTTTTCAGATTTAAGTTTTCATGAATATGGACTACAAATTCTGTTAGAAAGTTCAAATTCGTGGAAGCTTTAGTTTCCCAGATATTTGAAAAAACGTTACAATATATAAAAAAATCTATTGGCGGTTTTCAGATTTTGGTTTTTGTAAATATTACCCAAAAATTTTGTTATAAGGTTCAAATCTTTCAAAGCTACAGTTTTCAAGATATTCTCATTTCCTTTCAAAATAAAATAATTGAATATGTGGTGGACTATCCATACTTTCAAGCACCAATTTTTTAAATAAACAATTCTGAAAACCTTAGAATTAAAAAAAATTTAGTCCGTTAGTTTTTTAAAAAACTTGAAAAATGTGTAACTTTTATAAAAGCACACTATCGGCATCATAAAAGTGGTACACAATACTTTTTGTTGTAATACCTTGGTATATTTTTACAAACAAAGTCACCCATTATTGTATTTTTCTTAGTCTCAGTCTGACAAATAAATAAAAAATGCCTCCACAAATTTCTTTATTTGATAAAGCCCAACTCCTGGCAAAACTGCAACTATGGTCAATGGTCAATTAGGGACGTGGCCAGACATTATGGACGCAGTAAAACCACGATTATAAAAATTAAAAAACGATGGGAAGAAGATCAGACAATAGAGAGAAAACAAGGGACTGATTTATTGAAAGTTTTAACTTATGAACAAGATTATGACCTTATAGCTTTTATGAAAAAAAAAGGCAAAGAGATTAACCCAATTTCTAGGATGTGTAAGAGTGGCACGAAATCGCGTAAGGATAGGCTCTAATTTAAGATTTCGTGTAGCCGCTAAAAAAATTAAACTTACGAATGGAAAAAAAAACAGGCCAGGTTACTTTTTGCCCTTAATTACTCTCTAAAAGAACCAGAGTTTTTTCGAAAGGTAATATTTTCCGATGAAAAAGTATATAATATTCCAGTCCTGTAGTGACAGAAAACAAATTCGAGTGTATCGTCCACCAAGAACGCGGTATGAGATCGCGCTGGAAGATTTTCGGTCAATATGTGGGGTTGGATTTCTGTTAGAAGTCATGGTGCTCTATTTCGAATTAATGGAAGGCTCACAGCATAGCTTTACGTGGACATTTAAGAGAACACTATGCTTCCAGCCGTCACAGAACTTTATCAAGACCAGGTTATTTTTCAACCAGACAACTGCCCTGCTCATACGGTCAGAATTTGGCAAACTTGGTTTCGGGAGTAAAATATTGAAGTTCTTCCTTGAGCTGCGAAAACCCCAGACGCCAATCCTATGGAAAATATCTGGGGTTGAATTTCAAAAAAGCTGAAAAGCTTTAATATTGTGTCGGGAAATCAACATCACTTGGTCCAGTTATGAAGAATTGATTGGTGAAAATGAAAACTTTTTTGAAATTTTGGCTAATTCTCTACCAAGAAGGTTAAACGGTATAATTGAGATGAATGGCGCAATGATTAGATATTAAAATTTATATACCTAATAATTTGTTTCTATTGTTTTATAATTTTCGTTACAGTTGTGTTTTATAATTTTTGTTACAGTTGTTTTATGCGTTAGCGTATTATCGTAGTATAAAAATTATTTTTGAAAGCAATCTTTGATGTCAATATTTTCACATTTTAGCACCAGTCTGTCACAAAATATAATCCGATAGTTAACCCTACAATTTAAAAAATACCTATGTTTATCACGTACCACTTTTATGATGCCGATAGTGTACCAGGGTTGTTTACAACTATAGTGGGGAATACTTGTGCAAAATATTACAGGATTCCGCCCCCCTTCCACGAACCCATTTTCTATGTTTTTAATACGTTAACGCATATGTTTCGGATTTTGCAAATATCTCCTGTTCTATTTACTTTTGACATATGAAAAGTATGTCATTATAAAAAGGACAGATCGCCATGTCTAGGAAAATAAATAAAATTTAAACAGGTTAATTATTGTGGCACCAGTAAGATTAATAGTAAATTGTAATTGTTATTTTTTTACAACAACATTATAAATATACTATTATAACTGTGAAGTTGTTTTGATTTTAATTGTTATACTTAAACACTATAGAGTACACTCTGCAAAGTTTATCGGTGTGCGAGCGTTAAATATGTCCTTTATTTAAGTACATCTGAATTGCAAAATGTAAAAAAAAATGAGCGAGAGGTTTAGGGACAGGGTAATAACTTACTTGTAACTAAATAGTAATTCATTATAGTGTAATTAATCGTAAAATTGTCATGTGCCAAAAACCGAGCGTACTGAAGAGGGGAAGGACGATTGTAAGGGGGAGGGTACGACTGTCAAATTTATTTTGTTAAATAATGTGTAATAATGTGTACGTATAGAGAAATGTGCAAAACTTTGCTGAAAATCATTAACTAACGGTGAGAACGAGGAAGGGGGAGGGGGGTAATTTTTTTAATTTACAATTTTATTTTGGGTTAATTCCATAAACAAAAAACCGTATATTTCGGCAATAGAACATATTTTTCGGTGTGCATTATAATAATTATAATGCAATAAAATGTAATTAATCGTAAAACTGTCATATGCCTGTAATTCATGGTAACACTGTAATGGAGAGGGAGAAGTACCACTGTTAGGGGGCGGTACGACTGTAAAATTTATTTTGTTAAATAATGTGTAATAAAATATGTACGGATACACAAATGTGCAAAAACTTGCTGAAAATCATTATGTAAGGGCGACAACGAGGCAGGGGGGAGGGATAATTACTTTTTAATTTATAATTTTAATTTGGGCAAATTCTATAAAGATAAAACTGTATATTTCGGCAATAGAATATATTTTCCGCTGACCAGACACATCTTTCACCCGTAAAAATCCAATAAATCGTGCTGCATGCCTATACTAAAAGTCATATTGCAAAAATTGTGAAAGAAGGATTTTAACCCGGGAGATCTTAAAATAAAGAAAAAATATGAGAAAACAAAATGTTCAAAATCAGCTTAGATCTTCTACTCATATTGATAAGGAACTTTGCATATCCAGAATCTAAGAAAAAACAAAATTTTTTTCTGAATCCAATTATTTACGTTTGAGCGTCTCGCAACGTCTAAGTTTCCATCATATATAGACTAGTAGTACATCCAACAGCGACGGTAAGTGTCTTTTGTATAAATAAAAAAAAAATTATCTTTCTGAATTTCTCAGCAAAAATGACATGTCCATGCCAAAAACTAAAAAAAAAGCAAATTTTCACAACTAATTTAAACTCCGCTTGTGCTTTTAATTTTAATCAGATTTCTAAAGCTTTTACATTTTTAAAAAGAACAATGCTTGAAGATTTTTTTAAGTTATTTTGAGTTACCCCGCACGCTACCCGATTTTTAAAAAAAGTAAAAATAAGAAAAAATCCAAAGTGGAAAAAAAAGAAAATTGTCTTTTTTTTAATTACGAACGCCACTGGTGCCGCAATAATTAACCTGTTCAAATATTATTTATTTTCCTAGACAGGGCAATCTGTCCTCTTTATAATGACATACTTTTTATATGTCAAGGGTAAATAGTACAGGAAATATTTGAAAAATCCCAAACATATGCGTTAACGTATTAAAAATATAGAAAATGGGTCTGTGAGCCCCTCAAGAGAAGCGCAGTCCTATAATATTTTGCACAAGTAATCCTCACCATAGTTGCAAACAACCCTGAGACTTTCATAAAAGTTACATATTTTTCAAGTTTAAAAAAAAACTAACAGACCAATTGTACTATTTGACAATACTATATCCACTTTAGTATATAATAAGTATTCTACGGTGAAAGAAAAGAAATGCTTAAAAATTAGTTTTGTGCCCAACATTGGGACGCAATAAACCAACTGTGCGGTTGAATAAATAAAATCGAAAGTACCAAGGGCTCATAATGTGTCTAATAAAAACATTAAGGATTAATGAGCTAGTTACCCCTAGGTTCACTGTTTTAAAAGACTCCGGGATTGTCTCAAAAACTGACACATTTTTCTAAAATGGAATTTTTGTAGAATACCCCTTCTTTAAGGTATGGCCTTTACCCCAAAAATTTAAAAATAATCAAAAGTTTTGAAAGTAGCCTCTGAATCATCTCCCGATTTTTCGATATTAACTTTAAAAATATTTTGGTGGAACCTCTCACCGTTTTCGTCACCTACAGCACCACAATTTTCTGGAAAAAGTAATTCAGATGAGAATCCAAGAAATTAGTTTTGAATGACATGTTATATCCTGGGTTTTGATAACACAAGAGAAGTTGTGCAACCAGTTCTTTATAGTTTTCTGCTCTAACGGGTGATTAAAATTTTTTTGGAAAAATTTCATAGACATATCAGAAAGCTATTAAAAGTACATATATAACTTAACTAAAACTGTATAATTAAGTAATTCATGGACAACAAATATAAGAGGTCCGTTTTCCTCAATTTATAGCCGTTTTGTCCTGACGCGCCTTATTAGGATTTGGCAATCATCGACCACAAAACCTCTAAGATTTTGGAATTCCCAGTCATTCGGGTCAATCTTACTAACCAGTCCAGTCCAAAATGTTACAATTCGTCTGGCTAGGGGAACATTTAGGGGGGTGGTCCTGTCTAGGAACAAATGGAACATTATGAGCCTCTAACAATTCGCTCGTGGTCCTGGCATAATGAGTAGAGACCAAGTCTGCCCAAAATATTATGTTGTCGTTGGCATGATGCTAATGCAGCTATCAATTTTGGAAGGCAACTCTGCTCTGGTTCAACGCAAGGACTCCCACGTAGGGCCTAGATACACCATCTTCTGATATGTACAATTTCTTTCTAAAAAAGACAACCTCTCAAATGTTCCCCAAGACAGACCAATCAGAATATTTTGAGCTAGACTGGCTAGTAAAGTTTATCAAAATGGCGGGCAGCACAAAATGAGCAACCGTTATGTTGTCTTCCCTTCGAAAAACTTGAAGTATGTGTTCTCGAAGAGTGCCAAACTCTAATTAGGCGCGTCAGAATAAAACTGCGCCGTTTTGAGAAATTATTTATATTTATATATACGTTTATTTTTTTTTTTCAAAAATGTAAAAAAGTATAAATTTATATATAGCAGAGAGCGTATGCGATAAGCGTAAGAAAAAACTACTCCCTGAAGCATTTTAGGTAATGCTTGTGTGAGATATATTTCTTCTTTACATTCAATTGTAAAGACTTATTTAAACTACTACAATGTTAACAAAAAAGAAGAAAAACATATAATATCTTATACTGTAAATACTGACTATACTGTAGTTTTTACAAGTTATTTGTTATTACCTTTATTTTAAGTCAATTAAATCATTGAAATATGAGCGTCCTTTTCCCAGAATCATGTCTTTAGAGTGTTTTTAAATTTTTGGTTGTTTTGGATTTATTTTATTTATTCTGGCAAGGCATTTTATTTCCATGAATGTCTGAATGTACAGTGTTAATTGAGATGTATATGTATTTTTAATAGTTTAGTAATATATTTATAGAATTTTCGCAAAACTTTTGACTTATCCGTTAGCGTGAGTTTTTTGCTGCCACCATTTTAAAAGCATTCCAAGCGTCTTTTTTCCTTGCCTTAAAGTATGAAATCGAATTGCGCATCTCCGAAAAGTTTCCTAATCTGAGGACCCACAAATATTCCCTCTTTAACTTTAGCGTCACTGGCTCTGGGGAACATTTATTTTAAGTAACTAAAACCCTGATTCAAAAAGTTGTTCATAAATTCTAATTTTATATGAAGTGCTGGGAGTAAAATCTTTTCTGGGGGAACTACTGGTGCTCTGGTTACATTTTTTCCCTGGCTCAAAATACTCTCTCGGTGGCTAAATTTTCTTTCGCGGAAAGAAACAGTATTTAGTAGAATGTAGCTGCATTCCAAGCAATTGGTATAACTTTTGTATTATACACATATATTAATTTTAAAAGGGGAATTACAAGAAGCAATAACTAAAATGCAACATATTCTAGATTTATTCTTTGATATGTCAAAAAAGCATAACTTGAATTTAAATCCATCAAAATGTACCTTACTATTTAGAAATAGGAAACATGTAGAGATAAAAAACCGAGTTGTCTTTAACATTAATGCCCAGCCCCTGAACCTAAAAGACTCTAATAAATACTTGGGATTAATTTTATAGTCCCCTTTAAAATTTAATTTGCAAGTAAATAAAATCATACAAAATTGCTATTGTGCTCTTAAGTTAATATACAGCTGTAAATCATCCCTTAATAAAGTAGTACACAAAAGTTTATGAGAGTCATTAGTTTTATTGCATTTAAATTAATGCAACTTTTTGTATGGCTCTGCCTTGGATCTCATTGACAGATCCCGTCTGCAACGAGTGCAAGTTTAATATTTGGACTAAGAAAATACGATAGTTTCAGAAAAAATTAAAGAGCTAACTTATAAAGTTATAAAAACGTCCACTCCTGACTATCTTAGAGAAAAATTGACACACAGACATCAAATTCACATTCGTCAAAGATTAAAAAATATGCTTCAAATAAAAAATCATAAAATAAAGAGTTCATTTTCCGACAATGCAATAAAATTATGTAATTCAATTCCAAATCATCTAAAGAAGGAAACTATTAAGTCATTTAAACGAAAAATAAAATAATATTTTTTTGATATAAACTCTCTTCTTTTTCTTTCTTTTTCGTCCGCCTTCTTCTTTAGGCAATTTTATTCTGCCCAACTAGTCTAACTAGTGTTTCTTCTTTTCTCTTTATTCATATAATTCTTTTAAATATAAATTAGATAGATTCTTACTATATAATTATCAATTTATAGAGTTAAGTGGTAGAGTAGCTTAAGCTAAACGTCACTCTGTACAATCGATATATGTATATGTATGTTATAATAAAGGCGATTTCAATTCAATTCAATTCACTTCAAATCCAGGTATTTCCCATTAACGGTCGAATTTTTCCATACATCAAGGGCAGATAGGTAATTATCATAATTAGCATGGATCTGTAAAACCGAAGCTAATTGAGACTTGTAAGACAGATTGTTAATCAGCATAATAAAATAGGTAAGATTTTGCTATTTTGGTCTAGAAAACATTTTTGTGTTTTAAGGTTCTGAAAGGTGAAGCCTATGAAGTGGTTGAATAAAGTAAATTTCCCGGATAAAGAGGAACCTTTTAGCGCTCGGGAAATACAAGTCCCAAACAGATTCTCTCAATTTTTAGCCTGGCATCTCCTAGATTTGAAGCCATACAGGCACGGATTTGGAAAAACAACCTCAAGCAAGAATTTTTTTACAATTTATAATGTGGACCAAACAATAAAAATATTCTAAATTGGCACTTAAAAAGTTATTATCCAATTTTGATAAACTTTTGATTATCTTTACTTGTTAGAATTTTTTCGGTTGGGTATCAATTTGGAGAATTTTTCTTTCTTTCCTCTTTTTTTATTCTGGTACACTTTATTCTGGTACACTTTATTCCAAAATTCCATGGAACCAATTTTTGACACTGACAATGACAGTTTTTTTCTGTGTTTTAATGTCAGCGGCCATATGAAATTGGTCCGCAAAATTTAAAAGGAACATTAAGTGCGGAACGCTGCCTTTTTGTAAAATCAAGGTGGGTTAGTGAATTGGGTCACTAGTGGAACCACTTTGGTTCTTTGTATATTCCTTATGGGACACCCACTTTTTTGAATATTCGTTATTTCACACACGAATTTTGATTTTTTCTTTTTCGATTTTGAGGTTTTTTAATTTCCATCTTCCCTTTTTTTATATTTTGGCAACATAGGGTAATTGATGCTATGAGTAATGACAGTTTCCAGTACAAAAGTTTCTAAATTATGCGACGATATTGTAAAAAGCATCATTTTCCTTTACTCACCAAAATAGATTGAATTTTGAATCACATGTTTTCGTATTGGCTTTTAGCCGTTATTAAGCGAAATGTCAATTAAAAAAAATGTTCAAATGCAAGTCACATTCTATTTTCTTACCAAATTTCATCGAAATGGGTTTAGTTGTTTTCGCGTGATTGAAAGACAAACATAAAAACATAAAAATTTTCGCATTTATAATATTAGTGGGATTAGCTACTCTAAAAATGCACCTAATCGATTAAAAAATACATTTGGATATATTACAGTCAAACTTTCTAAAGTCACTTTACTTTGACATGTCTTAAGCTCAGTAAGTTTTCCAATAAAGTTAGACAATCTATTCTAACAACTTTTCTTTAAATGGATTTTCCCTTTTGTTATCCTTAAAATTAGAGGCTAATCTCACTAAAAATAACCTCCAATTAGCATATATTACTTCTGGTGTCAGAAATGCTTACTGACCAATAGCTGCTCTCTAGCATAAAATTAGCAAAGTAGGTGCATATAAAGCGCTAAAGAGGTCAAGAAATGGGACTTAAATAAAAGTTAGTTTTGATATTATAAAATGCAACTCTGTATACATGCGGGCATTCAGTTTCTGCCAATCTGGGCATTTTATTTCTTTCGTTTTGGGGCTTCGAGTGTGGATGTCTGAAGGAAACACGTTTTCATTAAGGGTTCTTTTTAAAGGCGCGAGCAGCTAAAAACGCTTGGCTGGCCTTTTTCTCTAAGGTCACTTATTTAGCCACTTCTCTTTAAGGTTAAGTTTCCCTCTTCTCTACAGTTGATTTATTGATGCCTCTTTTAACTTACACTCCATTTCAAATTGCTGCAGACCACTATTTTGACAGTGACAATGACAGTTTCATTTAGCTTCTATGTTTAATTATCAGCCGCCATATTGAAGTTGGACACCTTCGTAAGGTGCAGTAGCCTTTTTACTAATGTGTCTTGAAAACCTCTCCTAGGATAATTTGGTCCAGACGTTGTTAAAAGTTATCCAGATAGGTGAGTGCTCAAATAAGATATAAGATGCTGAGTTCTCAGCGTAGCCCTCATCGCATAATCTATATACATAAGTTTCTCTTGCTATAGCTATATTCCCATCATGTGCAAGTGTTTTCTCAGTGACCTGATACTAATAAAGGCTGCTCTGAAAAATATTTCAGGAAAAGAATAATTGGAAAATACAGGTGTACAGTTTTTAACAAAGTCGAAAAATGATGAAACTACACAAGTTAAGAGATAAACAACAGTAGATAATTATGTCTAATTCTAATTGCGACACATTTAAATAACCAGAAAATAAACGATGTATAATAATGAACCTGTACCTAAAAACAATAAAATAAGTTTTAAAAATAAAAGGACAGCTGGTAAAGTTTACAATTCACGTTAACTTGGAGCGCAGTCCCACAAGATTTTATAAAGTTTTATAACCTCACAAATACTGAATCCAAAGATACCTACTGAGGCCAAAAATGCAGCTAGTAAGATTTTTTGCTATTTAAAAAAAATAAATATTTTTCTCTCGGTAAAGGTTTAGTGACCTGATACTTATAACCGCTACTCTGAAAAATACTCGAGGATAACAATAATTGGAAAATGTAGGTATGCAGTTTTTAATAACGGTGAAAAATGATGAAACTATATGCAAAAGTTGAGAGTCAAAAAGCAGTAGATATTTATATCTAAATAAAATAATTATATCAGCAAAAATGAATTAATAATAACGAACTTTCACGTAAAATCAATAAAATAAGTTTAAATAATATTCAAACAATCGGCAAAGTTTACAATTCGCGTTAATTTGGAGTGCAGTCCCACAATATTTTCTAGAATTTTATAACCTCACAAATACTGAACCCAAAGAATAACCCAAAGTCATCGACGATAGCTTTAGTGACCTCACGCAAGCTGCTGTGAAAAATACTCGAGAAAAACTATAATTCGAAAATTGTGGTAGTTTTTAACAAAGGTAAAAAATAATGAAACTACACGCAAAAATTGAGAAAATAAACGATGAATAATAATGAACCTTTACGTAAAAACAATAAAATAAGTTTAAAAAATATAAGGACAATTGGCTCGATAATTGGCAAAGTTTACAATTCGCGTTAAGTTGGGGCGAAGTCCCTCAAGATTTAATATGAATTTTTATACCTCACAAATACTGAACCCAAAGATACTGATGCCAAAGATGCAGCTACTAAGATTTTTTTGCTTTTTAAAACAAAGGACTATTTTTCTCTCGGTGAAGTTTTAGTGACCTGATACTTATAAACCCTGCTCTGACAAATACTCGAGGAAAACAATAATTGGAAAATATAGGTGTGCAGTTTTTAATAACGGTGAAAAATGAAGAAACTAGACGCAAAAATTTGAGAGATAAAGAACAGTGGATATTTATATCCAAATAAAATATGGTTTTTATTGCAATATGTTGCAGAAAATAAGCGATGAATATTAATATACCTTCACGTAAAACAATTATTTAAGTTAAATATTATAAGGACAATTATTGCAAAAGTGTATTTGAGGCGCAGTCAGTCCCACGAGATTTTATAAAGTTTCATAATCTCAAAAATACTGAACCCAAACATACTGATGCCAAGGATGCAGTTGCTAAGTTTTTTTTGCTACTTAAAACAAACAACTATTTTTCTCTCGGTAAAGTTTTAGTGACCTGATCACGTTAAAGGCTGCTCTGAAAAAGACTCGAGAAAAGCAATAATTGGAAAATACAAGTGTGCTGTTTTTAATAACGGTGAAAACTTATGAAACTACTCGCAAAAAGATATTTATATCTAAATAAAATATGGTTCTAATATCAACATATTTAAATATAATAATGAACCACACGTAAAACTAATAAAATAAGTATAAGAAATATAAGGAAAATCGGCAAAGTTTTCAATTCACGTTAATTTAGGGCGTAGTCCCACAAGATTTAAAATGAAGTTTTATAATTATATAGTTATAAGAGTCATCGACGTAGATTGCTGCTTGCTACTGAGGTTTTAGTGACCTGATGGATGCTGTGAAAAATTCTCGAGAAAAACCATAGTTGGAAAATATAGGTGTGCAGTTTTTAATAACGGTGAAAAATGAAGAGACTAGACGCAAAAATTTGAGAGATAAAGAACAGTAGATATTTATATCCAAATAAAATATGGTTTTTATTGCAATATATTGCTGCTACTACTACTACTACTACTACTACTACTACTACTACTACTACTACTACATTTACAAATCAAGATGGCGCGACTAAAATAAAAAAAAACTTAATTTTTTCTCCGTTTACATTTTTCCACAAACAAAAGCAGGTTCAGGATCAGCTAAATTAGTTTTAAATTTTGTGTAAAAAAAATAATATCTTTAACAAATTTTTATTTTAATTTTGATCAAAATCAAGGAAACTTTAAATTTACTTGGGGAAATCACAAATAACCTTTTGTTTAGTTACAAATAAGACTAGATATGCCTTCTACTAATAGACTCTTATTCCTTTTTGCCAAACTTTCCCGGTCCGTCTAATATACTCGAGATTGATTGCCAAAACAGTTTAAACACTTTAAACTTTGAACCGAAATCCTGTTCCGGGGAGCACTTGAGTTGTACAGTGCCCCGGAGATCCTATAAATATGAACTTTGGAGGCTTAGATTTTGAAAGAAACAGCAATGGACCACTCTCGATAGTACATGGTAATTGACTATATTTTGAACCCCTGGTTAGCGCCTTTATTGTTGATGATAGAAAAAAAGTTTAAAAAGAAAAGTTTTATAGTTTTTCAAAAGCCTTCTAACCCATATGACACATGTTGTCAAATATTATTCTATATATATTAAAAGGGGACGTACACTAGACATGGGAAATTTCGCATCAGTGAAAGTGCTTGAAATTTTTATATGTTGTAGATATTGAAATTCCTAACAATGTTTAAATTACCCTAAATCTTGTAGGTCTTAAGGTTTTCGAGATATAATAAAGTTGCGGTTTTTGAGTGGATCTTTACTTCGAAACAAACCATATTTAGAATTTTGACAAATAAATTGACATTGTTATTTGGATTACGACGACACAATTTTTAGTAGGGGTACTAATTGTACAAAATGAGAAGTTGGGAATTTATAATACATAAACATTTTTAAAAAGTTTAAACCTGAATTTTCGTTTTATTTACCTTTTTTGTATAGGACACATAAATGGTCATAAAAGAAGATAATATTCAAGAAGGTGTGGTATATCCATCTCTTTTTTGCGAAAGCATAAAGTATCAAACTTATATTTATATCTCCAAAACCAATTGACCGATTTATATGTTAGAGATTAACCGTAAGCCATTAATTCAGACATTAGCCGTTTCGCAGCGGTAAGGGAGATTTAGTGAGGTTAATGTTATTTGTTTTTGGGTTTATTATAACGGTTACTTTACCGAAAATTCTGGAAGTATTCATTTATCCTTTATATCGTGTCCTAACAAAAAGGTAAAGGAGTTTTTAATTCACGAAATTTGCTTTTTTTTATATGGCTCACTCTCTATTTGTTCTAAATACCATAATCATCATGACGGTTATGTATTTTACCTACGACCAACGAATAATACTCTCACTCAACACGATTTTAATGGCTCATTTACGGTCCTGGAATAATAATAAAGTTTAGACGTAAACCATAAGATGGCGTGAAGTAAAAATGTGAATTATTTGTGAATTATTTTTTTATATTTTTAAGACAATAAATATTTATTAAACGTAAATAAATCCAATATAAATTTCGTGCCTAACCAAAACTAAGTACAGTTAAATTGACATATTACGCATTTTTAATGAAAGAAAAACCTTATTTTTAAAAAGATATGTGAAAAATCCCTTACCTTATTTGTTTGCATGTTTTAGTTAGATCGTCATTGAAGCTTTGAGTTATGAAGATTGTTGACTTAAGAGTGTTCGCGTTTGATATTTTTAATAATGTGTGATATTTATGATGATATTTTTATTGGTCGTAGGTAAAGCATAGTACACTAACTCACATCTTATGGTCATTACACGCTCAGAAAAATCAAAGAAAATGAGCTTTGGCGCAAGAACATTCACGTAGATTTTCGGTTCGAACAAGTACAGTTAAACGACCAGCATTGAATTTTTTTAGGATTTGACTTGACACTAAATAATGTCATCGAAATGGCTGGGGTATTCCTTTTGAAGTTGTAGTTTGTAACAGAAGCGACTGTTTGTTATGCCACCAACATAATCGAGTCTTAAATATTCCTCGCTTTGATGCGAAAGTTCAATTTTTCATAAAGAGAAACTTTTTTCTTTCTAAAAATTCGAGATGTTGACAGGATCATCTTATAGATGGATATTATGATGAATGACAGATTTTTACTTTATTTTTATCTCAGTCTATATGCAGCACATAAAAAGAAAATTGGTTACTTAACTTGAATCAAGATTAAGATATATATAAAATTATAAGAGTCAAGTAATAATAAAACTGTTATCTATATCCATAATCGGTTAACCCTGTCGCCCAAAGTAAAAGTTTCGCTTTAACGCAATAGTTTCAATCGTCCCGCACTTATTCACCTCAACAAACCTTACCAATCGTTTTAAAATTCCGCACTCCTAGGGCTCCACGGGTGCCGATACTTAAATTTCTAGAGAATGGACGCCTGAGAATGTTCACATCCTTCGTTTCGGCCAATAAGAAGGCTCAGAAGCTGTCAAGCTTGTACGGTGTACGCGCGGTAATCGTTTTTCAAGAGCGCCCGTTCTCCTGCACAAAGGTAGGTGTATGAAAGTTGAGGAAGGTTCCTTCGATACACGGCAATCGGGTGAAGTTCGGCCGAACAAGTACAGTTAAACGACCAGCATTGAATTTTTTTAGGATTTGACTTGAGACTAAATAATGTCATCGAAATGGCTGGGGTATTCCTTTTGAAGTTGTAGTTTGTAACAGAAGCGACTGTTTGTTATGCCACCAACATAATCGAGTCTTAAATATTCCTCGCTTTGATGCGAAAGTTCAATTTTTCATAAAGAGAAACTTTTTTCTTTCTAAAAATTCGAGATGTTGACAGGATCATCTTATAGATGGATATTATGATGAATGACAGATTTTTACTTTATTTTTATCTCAGTCTATATGCAGCACATAAAAAGAAAATTGGTTACTTAACTTGAATCAAGATTAAGATATATATTAAATTATAAGAGTCAAGTAATAATAAAACAGTTATCTATATCCATAATCGGTTAACCCTGTCGCCCAAAGTAAAAGTTTCGCTTTAACGCAATAGTTTCAATCGTCCCGCACTTATTCACCTTAACAAACCTGACCAATCGTTTTAAAATTCCGCACTCCTAGGGCTCCACGGGTGCCGATTCTTGAATTTCTAGAGAATGGACGCCTGAGAATGTTCACATCCTTCGTTTCGGCCAATAAGAAGGCTCAGAAGCTGTCAAGCTTGTACGGTGTACGCGCGGTAATCGTTTTTCAAGAGCGCCCGTTCTCCTGCACAAAGGTAGGTGTATGAAAGTTGAGGAAGGTTCCTTCGATACACGGCAATCGGGTGAAGTTCGGCCGTAGTCGGATAGGTTTCGGATACGGAAAGCATGTTATTGGTCGATATCAAGGAGGTGACTGTTCCCGTGCGACCTTTCCTACAAATGTGTATAGCCTCACTACTTATGTACTCAACGCTGAACTTCTATTTATCCCATTTATTTAGTTTCCAAAAAGAATATTTTGGTGGTTGGGTCCTACGTTAGCAGTTATTTTTCATGTTTTGAGGTTGACAAAAGGGCGGACAATCAAGTCAAATTAAAATCTTTCATCTGCCTCAATATAAGCTATGTATTGTTTATTATTTAGTAAAAATGTACCCCAAAAAC
Organism: Oxystoma pomonae; assembly: GCA_963921995.1. Lineage (NCBI taxonomy): Eukaryota > Metazoa > Arthropoda > Insecta > Coleoptera > Brentidae > Oxystoma > Oxystoma pomonae. Next base: position 37,366,889 of record OY998164.1, read on the forward strand.
CGTAACTTTTAAAACTCATATCTCGAAAACTTTAAGACCTATAAGAATTACGGTAAATTAAACATTGTTGGGAATTTCAATATCTACAACATATAAAAATTTAAAGCACTTGCGAAATTTCCCATGTATCGTGTGCGTCCTCCTTTAACAACTTGTATATTTTTTAAAACTTCGATAGATCTTTTCTTCCTGATTCCAAAAATATACCATATGTTAACTTTGTCTTGAACGGTCATTGAACAAATTTAGAAAATTGTTGCCATAAGAGCAATGTGTTGAAAAAAGAACGACCTAAACTATTTTTCCTTGATTAGCACATTAGCCTTATGGAAAATTATTTTTTATTTCACTCGAGAACTGTTGGAGAAATTTAAAAAAATATACAGGGTGTTCCATTTTATATAAGAAAGTTGATATCTAAATTTGGCATACGGAATGACATTGGACAATATCTGTCATATGGCTTAGAAGGCTTTTAAGAAACTATGAACCTTTTCTATTTAGACTTTTTTCTATCATCAATAATAAAGGCGCTAACCAGGGGTTCAAAAAAAAAAATACCTTGTACAGTGTGAACTGTAAAAACAATTAGTATCTACCTAACCGTTTACGGAATTTTATATATCTTAATCTTAATAAGAAGAAAGAAATCCGGTCTCCATACCGCACGAAAGATCTCGGGTTCAAATCAGGCTAGGTGCATGTATATTTTGTGTTTGTTTTTAACTTTGCAGAAACACTTGACTACACTAAGCATTGATCCTGCTATGGATGGAAAAGTCCCAGTATTAAACAAAAGAAGGAAGAGAAAATACTAAATTTTTGGGAAAACTAAATTTACATCAAATATGATACCAGTTATGTTTATTTTGATCAATGATAAAGATAACAATGGGAAACATATTAAGAGATTTTGGGCTCACTAAAAGTAGCCAAAAATATGAGAGGTAATGAGAGAACGCATTGGTGGCGGAAAATTTACGACATTGATAGATAAAATCACGAAATTAGAAATAAAACAAGGCTAAAAGCCATGCTTTTTCGTGATCTGTCAACCAACCAAAATTGTTTTTCGGATTTCTCAGCTGACTCTGACGTTTTCATTTATCGAGCACTATTGTTCTCCTAAACAGACTTCGTTTACACGAAAAATTAAATTAAGCATTGTTAATTATTGCCCATAACCTGCTTTCATGTTTATGTTGCGCTTTGCTGAAACTCGCTTTTAAATTCGTATATGTCAACATAATGAATCTGCATAAGGTACAAATGGCTAACATTTTCATAAGCTATTTACTTCTAATATCTTGAAAAAATTACACTGGTAACGCAAGCCAACACATGTTTGTTGTTTTTAAAAAAAAAACCTTATCGAAAACCGAATTAACATGTTAAAGTTTGAGTTCAGATATAAATCATAAATATGGTCATTTGGTTGACCCATTCAAATATTTTCTAAGATATGATAGAGATAAATAAAAAATCGTTTAAAAAGGGCTTTAGCGATGGTGAATAAATAACAAAATCAATGAATAGCGAGTTTTCCCTCAAAAAAGGTAATGGTAATGTAAAAATTGCAGAATCGGCAGATGTAAGTTCAATTTCAAGGAAAATTAAGCGTCTCTAGTTTTTCTGAGGGAAAGCTCGCTATTCATTGATTTTAAAAAAAATTTGATTCTGGCCGTGTCTAATAAAGTTTTTTATTATGCCAATTTTATTTACCCTCCTCCTCCTTTTGCTTAGGGTGCAATTGGACAATTAAACCTAAGCAGAGAAAATGTTTTTTTTTAGCTGGCCCAAAAAGTCCCATTAAGAAGTAATATAAGACTTTTAATATAATAGGGTGCAGAATGTTTTTTATAGGTTATGCCAGTGATAAGCAAGGATAGAGGTTTCAACAGGATCTCCCAAAGATGGAACAACCGTAACTAAGGCCGGTAGATTTCCTATGAGGAAAAGTAATACTAAATCCATCCACAATAATTAATTAAATTTTTATTTTGTTTTTATAGGCAGAATATTTTTTAGATTTAAATATATTATGTGCGTGTTTATTTGTTTCCAATTTTCTTTTAAAAGTGTGTTCTGATTCTCAAATAAAACTTAAAATAAATTATATGTTCTATTACCATAAGTGGGATGATCCATACCACATTCCGGTTGCATTTTTATTTGTTGACTGGTGAATTTTTCTTTATCGCTTTTTTCTTCCTCGTCGCTTTCCTCACCTTTTAACGCGAGCTGTCACTGGTTCAAAACATTTTTAGCCGTCATTTTGTTGAGCATTTTCTCCTCTTTCTAAGAGTAAATAGAGTAGAAATCACGTATAACGACCTTCAAGAAATGAAATAATACATTTTTAAAACTAAAAATGGATGTCTACGAAGTTGCCGAAAAAGTGCAGATGGTCAAATAGTACTATCAAGGCAGATCATTGAGACTTATTCAAGAACTTTTTTGAAGAATTTTGTAAATCGCCCAGACCCTAGTTTATCAACTATTCATCGGTTTGTACAGAATTTTGAAAAGTTTGGTCGTGTAACGCCAAGAAACCATAAAAAACCCACTGTTTTGAATGACGAGCAAGAAGTACCAGATGTGATGATTTGCGCTGCAGTGGAGGAAAATCGAAAGTTAACTAGCCACCAAATTGTTGATACGTCTTTAGCCACTGTCTTACGTGTTCTGCAAAAGAATGGTTATCATTCTTACAAAGCGTCAAAACGCATCAAATTTTTCAAGGGGACAACTATCGCCGTATGGAATTTTGCGAAACAATGATGGAAAGGGCTAATCGTGATGAAAACTTTCTGAGATCTATTCTTTTCACAGATGAAAGCACTTTTCCGTTATTGAATCGTCATAACCCAACACACGTTCGACATTAGTCGACAGAAAATTTGCATTTGTATTTTGACGTAAGAACACAGTATCCCCAAAATCTAAGCGTTTTTGGGCCATTTTTTATTGATGGAAATTTGAATGGTCCTAGATACTTGGATCTACTGCCCCAGCATATTATTCCAACTGGTAGGCAGTCGTTAGGTGTGAGATTTGATGAAACATGGTTTCAACAAGATGGTTGTCCCGCTCACAATGTTGGCCTTGTTAGGGAATATCTTGAAAATATATTTCCACGAGGAACTATTTTATGGCCAGCTCGTTCACCCGATCTTGCTCCTAATGACTTCTAAATGTGGAGTTATATCAAAAATAAAGTTTACGGGCATGATAGCCCTTTCATTTCATAATTTGGAACAACTTTGGATTAAAATTTAAGAAGCTTCTCAAACTATCACCCCTAACATGCTTGGAAACTTTAGAAGGGGTTCTTATAATAGGCTCGGATATTGTCTAATTGCTCTAATTTTTTTTTGACTGGAAGAATTTTTGGTTTTTAGAATGTATTATATTTATTTTGAGAACTTGCTTTTATTTTGTTTCTCCTTATTATTTTCATTGTAACACGTTGTTAGTGATAAATCTGAGCAGTTGAAAATAAAACGCTCTAATTTATCAGTGACAAAAAACAAGAAAACTAGGTTATCAAAATTTGCGTATTTATTGACCAAATTCCAGTTTTATGGACTAAACTTCATATTGCACCGTGGTTAGAGGCATACTAAACGCAAGCCGCGAACGGTGATCGCAAGCCTGAGTGTTGGTTGCTTCACTGATAGGTGTGCGGTGTCCTGCGTGTACGTATACTGGCAAATTGGTCGGCCTATGTTCGCAGTAGCCTGAAGCGCTCTGTATACGATAGAAAAAAAGTTACCTCACGATTTAGGCGCAATATGCGATAAGCAGCCTGTACATTTGAGAAAACTATAGAATGAATATCACGCTTCAGTTGCAATCTTCTTTGTTGACTAGAGATTTTTTTATTTCTCGGTCCTCTCTTTCTTATCGCCTTACTCAACTTTTTGGGCGAGTTGTCGTTTGGTTCGAAACATTAAGCCGATTTTTTGAGTTTTGTATCGGCATTGTTATTACTCTTTCTAAGAGTTCTCCCTTTCTTAGTGTAAATATACCGACTTCCTTTGTGTCTAAATCTTAAGAGAAACTAACCAAACTTGGGCTTCCACAGCAAACAAGGACTTCCTGTCAGTACTTTGAGAAAGCTTTGACCCGAATGTATTTCGGTCATTTTAACATTTTTATTTCTAAACCGATTTTACTGATCAATAGCCTATTTCAAAGCCAGCAAGACAAAATTAATAAAATAGCAGCTATTTGTTAGGTTCTTTACCTGGTGAGAGTGTTGAAGAAGATAAAGACTGATTCGCGATTGTTATCATATAGTCTAACAGGTTCTTTCATGTACAGGGTCATCCATTGTAAATGCAACCCCCCCCCCCTCCTCTTTTCTCTTTTGTTAGGCATTTAACAAAAAATAGTCTGTAACAAAAGTTAAATAACTTTTAGTAAACTATAAAATTTTGTATGTCAAAATTATAAAACGTCATCATATATCAACTTTCTTATAGAAAACTCCCTGTATATTATCTTATTTTTAAATTCTATTACTTTCGCTGAATTAAAAAAATGTATAACATGTACACTTCCCGACAGATAAAACGCCTACAGCAGAAGTTAGGCACATGAGTATATATTAAAAATTTTGCTTGCTTATTGTTACCGACTTTTGTATGTTAACGCTTTTAGACAACATAAAAAAATTTTGTTAAGGAGACTGAAAGCATTTTTACCAATAATAACTGGTTCTATAGTTTTAAGGTTACTATTACAAAATATAAAAAAAAGACGAAACACTTTCTTTAAATCTACATTTTTATTATAAATAAAGCAATTTAATCAAATTTTGGCAGAACTAGAAGAAGGTTGGTCCCTTCGTCAAATAGCCGGTCAAAATGGATGAAATAAGTCCACTGTAGTGCAACTAAAAGGAAAATACGAAGAAGAAAGAACTGGAAGGCTTTGGGTTAAGAAAGATCAATACACATCAACAGAATCAGTGTTATAAACAACAAAATATTAAAAAACAAATAGAAATAAAAATCTTATCGATAAACAAAAATCAAAAATATTAAAGGTAATCTGGCTGGCTTTTTTTCTTCACTTCATCTTTTTAGTTGCAACACGACATCTCAAGAATTTTGTTTGCTTATTTTTACCGACTTTTGTAGGTTAACGCTTTTATACAACGTAAATAAATTTTGTTAAGGAGACTGAAAGCATTTTTACCGGTATTTACTGGTTCTATAGTTTTAAGGTTGCTGTTACGAAATATAAAAAAAAAATAAAACACTTTTAAAGACAATTTTTTTTTATTGTAAATAAAGCAATTCAATGAAATTTTGCCAGAACTAGAAGAAGGTTGGTGCCTTCGTCAAATAGCCGGTCAAAATGGACGAAAAACTATAGGCGATTAAAAGGAAAACGCAAAGAAGAAAGAACTGGAAGGCTTTGGGTTAAGAAAAGTCGATACACATTAACAGGATCAGTTTTATAAACAACAAAATATTAAAAAATAAATAGAAATAAAAAAACTATAGATAAACAAAAATCAAAAATAATAGACACTTAAAGTAAATATTTCAACGCATCGATATCGGTATACGTAACGCGTTCGAAACAAAGTCAAAATACACTACATTTTTGACTTTTTTATGCGATGTTTCGAACGATGCCCGTTACGTATGTTCGTGGGTCCGCAACGATACGTACATTCTTACATACGCAACGAGATTCTGTCATCACACCTGTCAAAAAAGCAGGCATCGTTCGTAACATGGCATGAACCAGTCAAAAATGTAGAGTATTTTGACTTTGTTTCGAACGCGTTGGCACGGAGTCTGCTAAATTTTCAAATAAAATTGGATTTTCTTCAACGATCTCTTAAGCTCTAACTATTAGCTACATCAAATGGTCAGCATTCTGTGGAAGAATATTAAATTATAATAACTTTTTTGCAATGAGCGCCCATACGTTCTGGATGGGATTAAAAATTTTTTCATCGGCAAAAGCTATCTGTTGCTAAAATTCGTTTTCCTGTCTCCAAAAAGTAATCTGACCTGCTTTTTTTCTTCACTTAGCCGTATATGCAAGACGACATTTCAGCCTCAACTTCTTTATTCGTCTTAGTGCTGTGCTTACCGTAATTAAATGAGCTGTTAATTTTGCTTCTCTGGCGGTGTTCTTCCAGGAAATTAGTGACTTGCTGATCCTGTTGGGGTGTGCTGACTTTGGACAAGCCAGTTTCTTCCTTGCGTGGTACAGTTCCTTCTTCTTTGTATTTTCTTTTTAGTGGAATAGTGGACTTGTCTGGTCCATAATGATCGGCAACCCGACGAACAGACCAACCTCCATCTAGTTGGACAAGACTTTTACACACAATTAGTGGACAGGAAAGGTTGCTAAATCGTAAAGGATATATTGCATATAAAATCGGCATATGCGTTTTATATGCCGCGAAGTGTACAATTTGACATTAGCGCGTATCATCAGTCCGACGTGTCGTACGAACCGATAATACGACGGCTGTACGCTGGACTCCTACGTAGACGTAGAATACGCGTACGTTGGCTCCATTCGAGCCAATAGGAGTTATAAGCCACAGCATGTAACTCGACCTAGCGTAAGTTTTGATCAAGTGCGCATGTGCAGTAAACTCCAAACGTACGATACGCTTTACGCGCGGTGTATCGTTACACCGCGTATCGTACGTAAATGCGTAACTCCAGATCAAGTGAAAGTTGTGTAGTTTCCTACAAATTCCTCTTCTATGGCAATCTATGGGTATATGTAAATAGCAGGCTACTGTACTCCCGAGAGCAGCCTCTCCACGGAGAATTTCGATGATGATGGCATCATCGATGTCATCATTTCCTTTATCATCATCATCAAGAAAATACATTATAAGAAGGTCTTGCATTTTTGAAATATGAAAAACAAAGCAAATGAGAGCGCCCTCTCCCCGACTACTTAACCAATTTACAAGATACGCAAGAAGCGTTGCTTAAAGGCTTTTTTAGCTCATCGTAATTAGGCGACGTATCCCCTCTGCGTAACGTATGATGCGTTTACGCCATGCCGTGGCTTAATGTACTATTTCACATGTGCGCTGATCATCAGTCGACTTCGAGTGTATGGTGTATAATAACCATTTCGACCAACCACCTGCGTCCAACTGACGGTCAGCGGACATGTGAAATGACTAGAACGTATCGTATGAATCACCGCTGACCATCAGTTCTGACGATACGCGCTGACCATACGTTCCATGTAATTTAGATGTCTGTCAACTTTTAAACTTGGTTTTGTTCAATGGGTCATTGAAGTTAGGTTTCGTCTAAATAAGAATGGACCGGACTCAAAAAGTGTTTACTTGAACACATACATGTTAAACATTTGTGATATTAGCAAAAGTAATAGACTTTAGAAATAAAATAATATACAGGAGGTAAGAAAGTTGATGTCAACATTTGACATTTTTACTATTCTATTTGGTAAAAAATATGCAACTTTTTAAAAATACTATTTTTTGTAAAAAGCATAATAACAGTAGCATTTATAATGGAACACCCTGTGCATTCTCATCTTGTGCAAATGTTTTCTTAGTGTGTGATGTCCAATTAAATGTGCAGTTACTATTCTAATCTGATTTCACGTTACTATCTCAGTGATCTCAAGATTTCACCATTGTTTGTTTGTAATGTTGCTTCAGTGTTTGATCCCAGTGGTTTTTTTTGTGTTCCTCTCTGTTCAATCTTTGGTATTTGGAAGCAGAATCAGAAATTATTTATTTCCAAAATGATTGTACAGGTTACAATATGGAAATCGTCAAAAAATGTACCTAACTAAAAAAAAAATGGTGGCAGGATTTTAATACCCTGAATGTAGGTTCGTCAATTTATAAATACAGTTGATAATGAGAAAATAAATGAATAGATAAAATCATATAAATTAACAAATAAAAATAATACATAAAATAACCTATAAACTAGGTATAGCTAAAAATTAATTAAGAAAAGAAAAAAAACAAGTGCATAAAATACAAATTTAAGACAAACTACAAACACTAATAGTTATTTTAAGGCTTAAAGTCTTCTACATCATAGGTTCAGTTTTCTTAAAGAATTTTTTTAATTGTGAGTTTAAATCTTTTAACATTACTGATATCTCTCACTGCTTTTGGTAGTTTATTATAAAGGGTTACAGCCTTGTAAGAGGAAGATCTCTCATAAAGTGCAGTATTGTGATGATTAGTTCTTAATAAGCTGCCATGTCTTGTGATATAATGATTGTTATTAAACATTGCATTTTCCTCAAACAATGGAATATTATTTTTGACAAAAACCAATGATTTGAAAATGAAAATTGCAGGGAAAGTAAGTATTTTTTGCTGTTTAAAGACAGTTTTACACGTGGTGCGGGGAGAGATTTTAAAGATAAGCCTCAGGATTCTTTTTTGTGCCACAAATACTCTTTCAATATATGCCGCATGTCCCCAAAATATAACATTATATGACAATACAGAGTAGGCTAGCGCATAATAGACATTCATAAGACCATTTTTGTCCAAACTATCTTTTAATTGACTTATGGCATAGTAAGCAGAATTTAATTTTTTACAGACGTGGTCAATATGATTTTGCCAGTTTAGACCACTATCAATTTTTATGCCCAAAAATTTAGTACTATTTACTTGCTGAATGATTTCATTTGACAGCCGTATGTCGCCAATGTCATAAGAAACTCGGTTATTGTTTGATGAAAATTTTATGCATACAGTCTTTTTGATGTTTGCTATTTGCTTATTATTGGTGCACCAGGTGTTAAAATGACTACATATTTGGTTTAATTTGAAGGTTAGTTCTTCGGACGTATCAGCTGAAACACACACATTCACATCGTCAGCAAAATTTGCACAGCAGTTTGCCTTCAATGCTTCAGGAAGGTCATTAATGAAAACAATAAATAATAGAGGACCAAGTATAGATCCTTGAGGCACACCTTGATCTATTTCTACAAATTCAGATACTTTACCTCCATACTTAACACACATTTTTCTTTTTCGAGTATACGATTCAAGAAGTTCATGAAATTTTCCTCTAAAACCCAAATTATTTAACTTTTTTAGTACAAAGTCAAGATTCAAGCAGTCGAATGCCTTCGACATATCAAAAAATATTGCTCCGACTTTTTTCTTTTTGTCTAACTTATCAAATACATATTTTAGGAAATCATAGCAAGCAGTTTCTGTACTTCGGTTTTTAACAAATTATATTTTGTAAGGTAATTAAACATTTGTTTATACATGACCTTCTCAAATTCCTTAGAAATGATAAGTTGCTAACAACCGATATGTCCAGTCTAAGTAATTTTGTATGCCAGAAAGGTAATTTTTTTCAATTAGCTCCTTCAGTAGATTGTCAAAGTAATTTAGGAAGGCTTTACAAATATCTTCTCAGGGTCATTAATTATGTTGTTATTAAGGTTTATAGAAATATTTGATGATTTGGTAGGTTTTTTTCTATTTACTATTCGCCAAATTTCTTTATTTTTGTTTTTTGATTTATCAATTTTATTCTTATAATATTCTTTTTTTGCTTTATATACAAGTTTGTTATGTTCTTTTTTAAGTTCTTTGTAATTACTAATTATTTCACTGTTTGTTTTAGTGTTTAGAAATGTTATTTTTAGATTTTGACTAGAATTTATTACAGCTCTATTAACCCATTCAGGCCTGTTATTTTTCAGGTGCTTAAAAATACGAAACGGACAATAAAAATCTACAGCAGTACCTAAAGTAAAAATAAATCTATCTAAAAGGACATCAATATCTTATGTTGTTATTAAGGTTTATAGAAATTTTTGATGATTTGTTAGGTTTTTTTCTATTTACTATTCGCCAAATTTCTTTATTTTTGTTTTTTAATTTATCAATTTTATTCTTATAATATTCTTTTTTTGCTTTATATACAAGTTTGTTATGTTCTTTTTTAAGTTCTTTGTAATTACTAATTATTTCACTGTTTGTTTTAGTGTTTAGAAAAATTATTTTTAGATTTTGACTGTAATTTATTACAGCTCTATTAACCCATTTAGGTCTGTTATTTTTCAGGTGCTTAAAAATACGAAACGGACAATAAAAATCTACAGCAGTACCTAAAGTAAAAATAAATCTATCTAAAAGGACATCAATATTTTCTACTGGGTCATATATATCACTAAATTTTTCACAGATATAGTTATTTAGTTGTTGGATATTATCGCTTGACACAATTCTTTTTTTGAATTTTTGAGTTATATTTTGGTTTTTGCTTTGCATCTGGTTGACGTCAATGTGGCATTCCAAGGCAAAGTGAACACCTACTGAGAAATCTCTTACAGTGGATTTGAATATTTCTGAAGAAAAATTTGTAAGGCAGTAATCTAACTTGGACTTTGATGTGACACCGTAACTGTTTGTGAATACCCTGGTAAAATCAAGATTTGATAGCTTTAGATTAAAACATTGAAGGATATCAGTAATAATTGTTTTTTGGTTAATTTTGTAAAAACCAAAATTGAGATCCCCACAGACAATTACTTTTTCACAAATTTTTAGACATTCACTTATTACAAATACAGGTTTAAGGCCTATTCGACTATACTTATAAAACCACTTAGCTTTTTTTGTAAGTAGCAAGTGAAGTTTCTATTAGCCCCAAAAGTTGAATTCAATATCTGCAAGTAAAACGACCTACTTAGACCCGAGTTAAACTTTAGTGATTTACAAAGTTACTTAACTTTCTCTTCACTTAAGGTAAGTGAATTTTTTTACTAGTTTGTTAACCCTTAGTAATTTATCTACTTACCAATATGTGACAAAGTCACTTAACTTTCGCTTCACTTAAGATAAGTGTATTTTTCTACTAGTTTGTTAACCCTTAGTCATTTATCTACTTACCAATATGTGACAACTCCCTTAGCTTTCCCTTCACTTACGGTTAGTGAATTTTTTTACTAATATCCTGCGGAAAAATATATTCACCCTAATAATAATGCATGCACTATTTGTAAATGTATTGCCATCATAAGAATTCGAAAATCTCATTTGCAACGATCATTTTTCTATTTATAGGAAGATCATGATGGAAATAAGTTAAAAAAACTCGATGACCAAAAACGAACCCGGTAACCCTTCATTTAGAGATGCCTGTTTCAACCTATTTCTTTATAAGCGCATGGTACACTTCCGGCCACAAAAAATGCGTACAGCAGAAGTTAGCTGCAGCTATGGTTGAATTTAAGTTTTGCTAATTACGTTGCTTATTGTACAGATTAGATCTTTTGACATTTGCCATTGTAAACACAAATATAAGGAAAACATTTTTTTTAAATTATTCAACATTTTATTATAAAAACTTATTCATAAGGCTCATTATGGAGAAAACAAGACTACAATTGTGCGAATAAGAAAAAAGTATTAAGAAGGAGGAACTGTTTGGCAAAAGGAAAGCAATATCTTAATGATAGTCAGCGCACCTCTGCAGGATCGTTAAATTTGAGTAATCTAAGTCTTTGCAGAAAACCAAAAATCTTCAAAATCAAAAAGGAATTACTAAAAAAACACTAAGTAAATTTAAAAAAAATAGAAAATGTTTCTTCAGTAGCGTTCGTGGCATGGAATCTGCTAAATTTTGAAATAAATTTGGATTTGAAACAATGACTTTGTCGTATCCACTGACTATGAGCTCCACTAAGTGGTTAGAATTTCTGGGAACAATATTCATCCGTGCAATACCTGCTTAACTAAAAAGCCACTTAACTCTTTTTCGATTTAGTATCCTTTAGCCTACTATAGCCGTCATATTAACACCCAACTGACGGAAAATCCATGTTTTACCTGTCAATTTGGTTATCAAAATGCCGGCAATCTTTGGCTAAAGGGCTCTGAAGAGATAAGAGTTAACTGACTTTTAGTTGAGAACGGTGTTGATCCGTGTTAACTTTTTTGCTATAAGGCCCCTCATATTTTCCATGGGATTGGCGTCAGGTGTTTTTGCCGGCCATGGCAAAACCTCGATGTTGTTTTGCTGGAACCACTATTTAGAGATGCGTGCGTTATGGATAGGACAGTTATCCTGTTGATACACAAAACCTTCTGGATAAAGAATAGTTGCTTCTGGAAGCATAACATTTCTCATCATATCAATATAAACCTCAGCCGTAAATCTTCAATGGATTTTAAAAAGATCCCCATGTCCTCTTGCCAATATCCAACTTCACACAGTCACGGAAAATCTTCCAGCCCGGTCTTCATTCCCAGGAATATATTTTTGGAGAAAGCGTGTTCGTAGTGGGCGATATACCAAAATTTGTTTGCTGTCATTTCGGTACTGAAAGATTTTTCATCCGTGAAGACCACCTGTTGCCAATATTCTTCTTCTTGTAGTTTAGTGCAAAAATTAACCTGACTTGCTCCTTTTCCGCACTAAGTAAGATTTTCTTGGCAGCAGTACGACATCTAACGGCTTATCCGTCTGCGCATCGTTCTTATGGATCCGGGAAAATGTGCCTCAATTTCGCCATCGCAAATAAGTGGTCTTCAAGAAAGTCAATCAGTTGCTGATCCTTCTGAGGCGTACTAACTTGGGTCAAGCTAGTGCCTCGCCTTCGTCGAACAGTTCCTTCTTCTTTTACAAGTGTAGCCTTGTTTCGTCCATAATGAGCCGCTACTCTTCGAAGCGATCAACCACCGTCTAATTTTGAAAAAATTTGGGATTTTCGAATTCGTTTAGTTGGAGCTTTTTTAAATATAAGCGAATGACAACAACAAAACCTGACGGTGACATCACAAAGCATATACCTACGGACTTAGAGAAAACTCTTACTAAGGGCATCGCAAAAAACAAGTTACAGCGCCTCTCGGGACTCGGTCCCGAAGCTCACGTAACAAATCGCGCCGATGCAGCTCTCTTAATCAATGTCCTTCAATGTCAACAAAATATGTACCTTCAATGTCATCGTCTTTTCGTTCTTTTCATGAGGTTTTTTTGTTGAAGTTTTTTAGTTTTGTGTGTTTTTGGCCTTTTTTAAACTATTACACTAATTTCTTGGATTTTTTTAATAACTACAATTGGAAAACTATGCCGAAGTGTTGTGTCCCAGTGATCCTCTGCTTGATCGGTTTCCATACCCTAGAGGTCAAGCTCGCCAAAGACAATGGTTTGAAACGCTTTATAGGTTTAGAGTATGCACCCGACATTTTAAATCAGAAAACTATTCAAGAAACTGTGGACGGAGCTTTCTAATTCGGCATGTAATTCCATCCTTGCATTTACCGCCATAGTCTGAAGCAGACTTTAATGGTAAGTACCGGGCAAGGTTTCTACATACCAGAGGAAAAACAGCATATTCAATAATGGAGAGTTAATAGACCACTAATTTATCGTCACCTTATTTGCTTACCGTAATTGAGATCCTAAAAAGAGTTTTACCTACTCGCTTGCGGTAAAGTGCACTTTACCGCTCTCATTTGCATGCGGAAAGTAGTACTTTACCGCAGTCAGGACGTTAGGTTATGGCACTTTACCGCACTCAGTGCGGTAAAGTGACTACGGTTATTTCAAAAAATTAAAAAACGGAAATTTTTAATTCTTTTTTGAGAATTTTTGAGGTTTGTAGGTAAAATCTTGTACCTAATACATGCGTAAAGTGTCTTTACCGCCCTTGCCGGCTTGACCGAACTCGCTTCGCTTCGTTTGGTCAACTGTCGTCGCGTGCGGTAAAGTATCACTTTCCGTAAAATAACTATTAAAACCATAAACATAAATTACCGTAACTGTATTTTTTTGTTCACATACACACTGCCAATATAAATAGAATAGAAAAGAAAACAGCAATTCCTGTTTTTGCAAATTCACTTTCACAAAAAAATTAAAAACCTATAAATAAACAAAAAAACGATTATCATTTACCAGCTGTAGCTTTTGCTCAGAAATAAATCTGGTTGGTTAGAAAATATAACCAAGCGGGCCCAGTTAAGCCTCCGTAAGTAACGTATTTTGGTTCGGGTATTTAAAAATAACCGATTTTGCCTACGGTATCACCAATTTTGATGTCTATTAACGCTCTAATAAGACTGATAGGGCATTTATTTAGCCTATTTGTTAATTAGGTACATTTTTTTTAGTCCAGTCCGTTCAAAAATGCTTATGGGTAACCAGTTACACCAAATTTTTTGAAAAAGAAGAAAACTCGCAAGTCTTAAAAGAAACTGCTGCTATTGAGGCCGGCATGGGAAGCAGAAAAAATAGTTTATTAATAAATACAATAGTTTCGATATGTGTACTCATATCATATCTCCTTAAAAGAATAAAACAATATATTAATATATTAAAAATTTATAGTCATTAGAATTAACAATACTTTGGAAAATAAAATTAATTATTTATTAATTAGGTTTTCCAAAATAACGTTATTTCTAAAGAACTGAAATACTTTAAAAGATACCCGAATTCAAATTTCTTATAAGACATAACCTACTGGTTTTTTTCCTTTTTGTTATGTTTTGTTTAATCTCTACTTATACCCAAATTTATTAGACCAATTTTGGTAGCCGCGTTTTTGTAGGGTTGAGTTTTAATTTTCTAATTTACTTGTCTGTAAATGCCTTCGAAAATGAATATGGCTAAAAACCATATGAAAAAAGTGAAAATGTTTTTTTGTAGTTTAAAATAATAAAGTTGGTAACCTATAATATGTGATAAAAATTGAAGTATAACATAAAAAAATTACAATAAAAACACATGTGTTTTAGAACAACACTTAGAAATTGTAATGGTTAGAAATCGAGCATCAATAAACCATAGAGGCCAAAAGGAAAATGCATATCGGTGATCACTCTTAATCAATACCAGTACTAAAATAGTTTGTGGTGATGATTTAAAAATTTTGCGGGTCAGACAATTTTGAAATATAATAATAATTATATTAGGTAAAATTTTATATTGTTTATTTTAGGGTTTATGAAATGCACTTCAGAAAACATGAACTTCAACCAAATTGTATACTGGAGATGTTCTTAATATCCCATTAAAAATACCTCGACTGGTAATCACGTTTTATTTTGGTTTATAATACATAAGTAATAACCAAGGAGGGAAATAAAGTAAAAATCCAATCCCAGGGATAAAAGATCCATATTATTCCTAAAAAAAATTATCTTTTTAATGGCTAAAGTGCATAAGATATATATTTTTCTCAATATTTACTTATACACCAGTGATTATGTTCAGTTTGTATGTGCTAAAACATAAAAGTACATAAAGGTTTGTATATAAAGTATATAAAGGTAAGTACTATTACTATATTTCTAAAAATTTAATTTTTCCCTGTTAGGATTTTTATTTATTCTACTGTAAATCATATCAGCCAACCTAGGCGGACATCTTGAAGTGAGTTCATTGGCTTTTTAGTTAAGAAGGTGTTGGGCCCATAACACACTATATAAAATCGACGTACGCATTTTATCTGGCCAGAATTGTACAGTGGATAAAGCACCTTGTCGGTTCGAACCTCGTCGGCGCGTCGCACTTTTTTTTAAATTATTTGCTTTCATTTTTTTTTCTTAGGGTGTATTGTGATAAACATGGCTTTTAGAGGTGAAAAATATATTTTTTATTTTATTTAAAGACATATTTTAGAGGTTATGCTGATTTTGCGCTAATCTTAGTTTACTAACGGTTAGTACATGCTTTAATTACGGCAAGTGAAGTTTTTACTTTTGGTTAGTATGTTATTTTATAACCTTAAGTAGGTGAGAAAAGTTATGGTAAATAGGCAGTTCATTTGTCTCATATTTAAATGAAGTTTCCATTTGGGTCTAATGAATTCTTACTTAGGATTAGTGGATATTTTTCTCACTTACGGCATCGTGGTTATGTTTGTCAAGTTGGAGTTTGCATGTATTTATATTGTTATTTAAGTGCTTATATGGGCGAGTTTTTCTTAAATGTACATTTTGGGATATGATTTTGTCCAGACAGGTCAATTTCATCGATTTTTTATTATTTGTGATAGAACAGTGTAATAGACCGCAAAAGAAGAAGTTAAATTAACTATATGGAAGTAATACCCGTAAGGTTAATCTGAAATCAGGAAGGAAGACAAGGAAGAGAGACTTTTATGACCCACTGATTTGGACTTTTGCAAACAGTGTTTTCCAGAAATACTGCTAAATGATGGCTTGTAATGCATAACAGATGATTAGGAACAAACTGTAACACTGCTACAAACAATACAAGAATTTTTTATTATTTTTTATAAATTTTACACTAACTATTTATCTAAAATATCTTTTCCCACTTTCTTAAAGGATCTCTTTTCAAAAGGAATTTGTGATAATGATTATAAAAACAATATATTTTTATCCGGAGATTCAGTAACTTTACTAAAAAATTAACCTGGAAGAAACGTTATGATAATGATCATACGTTAGGGTAATGACAAGTCTGTAATGAATCCCGAAATATTTTTAATGAAAGACCAAAAACATTTAAAAAAACTTAACTAAATTTACTCTCCTGCAAATAAAAAACTGGCTAATGTTTTATAAATTAAAAAAAAAAACAAACTTATATATAGGTAAAACTTCTGGTGGTTCATACAGTCCTAACTTATTTTTTTTTAAATCAGATAAATCATCATGAAGTAAAGAGATTTCTTCTTTATCTTTATATATGTAGTAGCGTTTAGTGACCGGTTTTGGTGGTTTTGTTTTACATAGAATATCCTCGGCTGCAATTTTCTGCCGATCAGCAGATATCGGCCAACAGAATTTACCACCAAAAGGTGTTGGATGCATAAAATATACCTTTAGTTGATGGTCCACAACATCTTCGATGAATCCTGCATACCACTGATCGCCATAAACGGCGGCTATCCACATATTTTTTTTTGTCAAATATATCCGTTAAAACATTCTCCTCACTAAACAGTATTTTCTTTAATATTTTTCTTCCTGCTCTTTTTTTTCATTTCAAACTTTCCTCCTTCATCTTCTTCAATCTCTCTAGGTACCGATTCTGGAAGTCATAAGAAGTGATCGTTCGCCTGAGAGAAGGGAAGCAGGTTCAACCAATAAACGCGCTTAAAAGCAGTGACGAGACGATCGAAGAATCACCAATCTATTATGGGCACGCGCAGAGCTACCTCGAACAACAATTTTTGAGTGAAGTAGTTCTCTCGACTAGACCCAGTAGTATGAACTTGTAGGAAAGCTCGTGTGAAAAGCGTCTCTCGTATGATTTCAGAGCACGCTATTGGATGAAACCATCACGTGACAGATCTCGCTAATGCGCATGCTACGGCCAATTTGACCGTCTCGTAAAGTACGATGTCGCACAGTGGTCGATTTTTATAAAAACGCGGACATTATAAAAAAACTTCCACATTGTATTTAATCGTACAAAATATTTAGTTTTAATAAAAAAATAAATAGTTTGCAATATTTAAATAAGTAAGCATTCATTTTTTTTAGCAGATATACAGGATGATCATGTGAATTTTCACATTTACCTTAAGACATTTTTAAGAAGGTAAAAGTTACATATTTATTAATTGGCTAAATTAAACTAAAACTGTTAGTTTAGAACAATCAAATTTACTTTAAAGTAACTGACACAATATATAAGTGTTACAGTATGCTAGTATATTTTTATGTATATAGGATATATTAAAAAGAATGCCAACCGAAACTTTCAAATGAAACGCCTAGTATATTATTGCATTTTAGCATTCTGTTTTGAAATTCTAAGCATTTTTATATAACATACCCTATGTCGATCTTCACCTGTTTTCGAGATATCAACAGTTGAATACTGTCATACTCTGGGTCTTCTATTTGAAATTTGTTGTTGCATACTGATGCGTAATATCAAACTCGTAAAAAGCATCGTTTATTCTTTGGCCAACTATTCGCCTAGTATCTTGACAACCATATAAGGACATTTAGACATATTTTGAATTTTTTTATTTTTCAATGTATGTCCGCGATTTTCTGAAAATCGACCACCGTGCATTGTTCGCATGACTTTTGTGCGATATATCACTTCTCAGGGTATGATCGTTTTATTACGCCCAGAATCGAGCCCCTGAAAGCTCAGCGGCTTTGCTGGTATTGAACATGATCCTAAGGCAAAGAAGCAACATAAAATAGTCCTTCTCCTAACACACGGTCATTCTCCTAATGCTAAAGATAGGTAAAGGATATTTCTTTCTAAATTTCGAAAAAATGAGGTTAGATAACTAAAACATCTCTTGCTATAATATAAAATGAAAATAAAAATGGTAACTTATAAAACAAGAGTTCTATATAGCGTTTTGTAAAAACACAAAAAATGTACGCGAAAAAATCTTACCTTTAAAATATTTACGAAAAAAAGTCCCTACACTGCACACATGCTCATTCTTGCTGCCTAACTGACAAACTAGATGGTCTCTAGGAACACCATAAAGTTACCCCCACCTTATGTCTGCTTTGACGCAATCGGCAAGGAAGAGATTTTTGAATGTGACCTTTAACATTTTTTAGAAATTAGAAAAGAAAAGAAAATTTGTAGAAAAAATACTATTTTTTCATATATGAACAGAAGAACTTTTAGGTTTTCAAAAACACTATATTATTTTAGAAAAAAGCTGCAAAAAAATTAAATATAATAATACAAATTTAAAAAACTGCTCTGGGGACAGTTAGGTAACAGGACATTTCATCTAGTTTTTCTGGCATATTTTAAAAATCGACGTATACATTTAAAAAATTATGCTGGATTATGGAGAGGAAGAAAGTATTTATATATAATAAATATCAAAGTGATCAATAGAAGTCAAAAATAAAAATAAAATTAGATGGAGACAACAAATGTATATTTAACGAAAATTCGCACCACGCTAGAGACCAAACTGTTGATAGCAGTGGTATCGCTGGAATGCTGAGAGCTATTTTTTTCTGATTTATTTACAATGATCGCCCGATCATCTTATCGTTCCTCCTCCCTTCTCACCGACTGACCCCCTCACCCCAAAGGAGTACGGGGAGGGCTTAAAGCTTAATATCATGTGAAAAACTAAACGATTGTCAGAATAAAGGCAGTGGCCTGCCTATGGTTATTTAGAACTGGCAGTTAAGTAGTTTTTTTTTAATAAATTTTTTTGTTAGGGTTATTTTACAAATTTTATGATCCGGGTGGGTAAAATGCAAAGGACGTATTTTTTATAAAATAAATCTTTTTAAATCTATTATCCCCGTAAAGATCCGGCTTTTCGGAAGGTCGAGAATCTATCCGTGTTTTCGTCTGAAAGTCAATAGCTGATTTATACGGTTATTTTCGCACGCAGAGCTGTGCATAAATCAGCGATTTTGCGGCCAGAGGTGGATAAGTGAATGTTCCTCCGGAGATTTAAAATTGCCATTTCGAACATTAAACATGAATCACATCTCGAAACGAAAATATAAGGGCGCAGTTTCTCGGCTACCTCTTGTCTTATAGAGCGAATTTCAATCTGAAAATAAGTGCACGACATCTGGAGCGCGTTTGAAAATTGAGTACCCTTCTATGTCAGAATTGTCATCAACCGCCGAGTAATAAGACGGGTCGTAGTTTTTTAGAAAAATTTGTGGTAAAAACTGTTTTTTTGTTATAGCGTTATCAAAACACCAGGAAAATACTTACAAAAAATTCGAACACAAAACAACCGCTAATAACTTTTGTATAAGCGCATTTATTTTCAATCTGTGCCATATGACAGTTTATTATTTTGACGTGTTTTTGTAAATACTTGGAGAAAATTTGAGAAAATGACAAAAATTTAATTAAAAAAAAAATATGGTCAATTTTTTTTAGATATAAAATTTTTCACACGCACTCTTAGTGATAAAGTGACACAACCATTCCATGAGGCTAAGATATTTTTGTTCTAAATACCTCTTAAAAATTTTGAGATGTCCTAATATATTTCGTTTTTTGGTAAATTTAAATACTGTAAAGAACTTTGACTAAAATAAATTTACTACCTTATGTCTTTACTTTACGGTTTAAAAAATTACAATTTTTGTTTTTTTTTTGGATAAAAATGATAAAATAAAAATCATATGCACGACATCACTGAAGACGACAGACAGATGACAAAAAAGGAAATTCGATTTTTTTTTAAATTTTTTTATCAAAAAATGGCGTTAAGTTATCTTCATCTTTCTCTAAAATACTTTTTTTAATACCGCTTTCTCTTTTTAACTATTTTTCAGAGAAAAAACATTCTTTGGCAATACTTTTTTTAAACGCTAAAAAGGAGTAAGAACTTAAAAAGAGTTTTCTATTCTAGGAATCAACATTTTAGGAAGAAATCTATAAAATGTGGCTAAAATTATGACCTAAAAATGTAAAAAACCTACAAAAAAAATACGATAAACAAAAACGTTAAAGCTGCTTAACTTATGCTAAAATAATTTAGGCTACCAATAATGTATGATATATTAAGAGACATAAATGTAAAAATCTCTTATTTAGAAAACCAATTATACTGTTTGAACGGCATGTGATAGATTACATCCGTTTATGTTCTTTTCCGATAAAATTTTAAGTTGTGTCAATCTCATAATATGTAAAAGCATAAGGTTGAAGAAGATTGAAAAAAACACTAACGGTGGGATTTACTAAAATGGTTTAGTCGATTTTAGAACGGTCCTAAGTTTAGGTAAAATTTGTGGTTTTAAGCATTTTAAACCAAATTTCCTTCAATTTTAGACATAGTTTGATTTATAAGAAGAATATGAATAAATTTGTTTATTGAATAATCATCTTAACACAATCTTTTGTTGGATTTAAGAAGAAACTTTCTATTTGGAAGAAAAGAAAATTAAAAAATTTAAACCCACGCGGGTTTTAAATAGTAAACACTCTGTAGAACAAATTAAAATTGGGTTGATATGTCACTCTAATTAAAATTACTCTTGTTCATTAATTTTTCCAATTAATACTTGATGTCACACTACGATTTAGGTGCGTAATAATAAAATAATGAGTAGTTTAATTTTTGTATTTATTTAAGAGGAGTTTTATTTATGAAATGTATTAAAAAACTTAAATACAAGTTTTGTCTACATTTCTGTCACTGTCGAAATGTCAGTTTCTAAATATTAGCTGCGTTGAAATTACAAACAGCGAGCTCGGATTTTGTTGAAATGTTATGGTAATTTTGATTTTGACACATGGTTTAGGGATTATTTTGTTTAGAACTATCCTTAGTATGATATAAAAGTACAAAGTAAATTGGTCAGACAAGAACAGTCAAAATGTTTTTTAACATGAAGAAAACATTTAAAATGATTAATATGTCAAAAAATGTCATAAAACTGTCACAAAACTAACATTTATTTGTACAGATAACTATCGCATATTTGTCGAAGACTTACCTAAGTATTCAAATGGAAATTGTCATAATTTGGAGGTTGGTTGCACGGAGCTGACAGAGCTGAAGGGCTATTCATCTCCTAAAAAAAGTATCTTGGTAGAATGTGCTTTGTAGTTAATAATTATTTCTTGTTTCTTTTTCTTTTATTCTTATGGAATTTTAGCCAATTTTGATATATGGTTCTAGGTTTGAGGCGTTTTTTAGCGAACAGAAAACTAAATGAGTAAAAGTAAATTTTTCACGTGCACTTGGGTCTCTATTTTTGTTTATAAATTGATTATTATGGGATAAAAAATGAAATTGACCAGTAAGATCTACTTGGAATGAGATCTTATTACCTAAGAGTTGCGAAAGTCCACAGAAAGAGAGATAGAAATTCCTCGTGCTCTTAGGGGGATCTGTTTTAGAGTTTAAATAATATTTTTTTTATATTTTTTAATTTGATTATTATGGGGTAAAAATGAATGAAATTGACAAGTATGATCTAGTTGAAATAATGTTACTGCCTAAGAGTTGTGAAAGTCAATGGAAAAAAAGAGATGGAAATTTCTCATGCTCATAGAGCTGTCTGTTTTTTTGTTTACATAATTATTATGGGGTAAAAAGGAATAAGAATGATAAATTTCATGTGCACTTAGGGCTCTATTTTCGGTTATAATTTGATTATCATGGAGTAAAAACATTTTTACCCGATAAATATGTGATAATTATCTGTACAAATACATGTTAGTTTTCTGACAGTTTTATGACATTTTTTGACATCTTTATCATTTTAAATGTTTTCTTTATTTTAAAAAACATTTTGACTGTTCTTGTCTAACCCATTTACTTTGTACTTGTTATACTAACTGTTTATCATTGATTTTGTCTCTTGTAGTTTTTTGGTTCTGATGATGCTCCTGTAGCGGAACCGATTAACCAATCTAAGAAAAAAACTGTGGGAATAAACAAGACAACTTTAAACACTTAGTGTTTTTTTCAATCTTCGTCAACCTTATGTTAAACTTTACACCACATGGATACCTTAAAAGAAATATGTAAAAGCTCATTTCGACCAAAAAGAAACAAGTTTTTTCAAGACATTTAAAAACAATTAAAAGCAGCTGCACCATTGAAACATAGAAGCAGTAATCTACAATAAGTTTGTAGGCAGTTCTCGGAAAGATTTTAACTACTTTTCTTAGTTTGTTATCTGTGTAATGATTCGCAAAACTCTAAACACACAAGCTACGTTCGGTATATAGATCGCAGATCAGACGGATTTTTGATCAGCTGATCGTCGATTAATCCGAGCAAGTAGCATTACCGAACGGGTTCAGATTTAAACTTTCTAACATAAGTTTTTTTTATTTAAATTTTTTTATATTTTTGTCGGCTTCTGGGCTTTTGAGTCTGAAAGGTAACATGAATAACATGGTTTTAGAGGCTATTTGTGCTGTAGTGCACGGACAACAAATAATGTTTGAAGATTACCCAATAAACCAAATCCCCATGGGCCGAAATTGGCAAACTGAAGGCTTTGCGAAGTGACGGATTCGGGCCGAAAGTACCCGCCGAAGCGGCGCGCTTAACGTTATGACCCTTCTGCCTCCAGGCGACTGCGAGTCGGATACCCACTTGAAGTATGGAGCTTCCTGGGGCGGGGGCGTGCCGCCTTCATTCCAAACATCAGCCACAGGGAATTACCGCATTCGACCATCCAGATTTTACCACTTTTGTATAATAGGCTAGGCATAAGCTGCCATGTTGATTTAATGTAGTGATTTATACAAATATTTGTTGCATATTGCACCGCAATGTTAAACCTAGTTTAAATTTAATTGATGTTTAGAATGTGATACCTTAGTTTATTATGAAAGCACATTCTAAACTGCAATTAAATTGAAAGTTTAGTTTAGTTTCTTTATTGGTAAGTATTACACAAGTGCTTTCACAAGTCAAACCAATTTGCAATAATAAGAAACAGAAATTTATATAATTTTTTATTCTTTAAAATTAGTACAGGCACTTTGATTTGGTGTAGAAAAAATATCATTTAACAAACACACTAGAAAAGTCCATTGCATTTTTCCAGAACTCATCACCCTGCTGCAGGCTGAATCGTGATCAAGCTATATCTGAAACAATGCAAAAAAAAAGGATTTTACAAATTACATTTTTGATTAAGAATCAGTTTCACAAAATATGGTACATGTTTTTTATTGTTCTTAGTTATGATGAACATTATTCTGATAAAACTATAGAGACTCAAGAATTCATTTTACATAAAAAGGCCTAGAAAGAACTCCTTCCAATTTCCTATGGAGCGTGTGCACCCATTCAATTTTCTCAAATTTTAATATGTTATAGGAGAGGGGCAGACAATTTTTTCTATCATTGCCAGCCCTCCCCCCCCTTTACTACTAGGTTCATAAGTATAGGTGGTTAAAGATACAAACTTTACGTTTACTGCATAGTCATTTTTTCAGAAAATGTTACTAGGTCTGTGGAACGGAAATCTTTGTGTGACTTTGGTGGTTTTTTTTTTATTAACTTTCATTTAATTAAGCTGTAGCTCTAGTGTCCAGATATATTTAGACTTAACTTTTTTAATGCTATGGGCTATCCTTTGCAATTTTATTTTTAATGTTGTAGGCTAGCTTTTGCAATTTTAATTGAAAGTTCTGTATTTAAAAAAAAAAATAACTGTATGTATTGTATAATATCAAATTCTACTGAGTTATGTAATATATGTTTTATTGATTAAACTTAATATTAATTATATTTATTTATTTATTTAATGTACTTGACACAATCGACACCCTCTCGGTAAAAATCTAACTTATACAATGATCAAATAAAGTCTAATCTAAACTTTTGGGTAATACAATACTGACATAATTATTATCATATCTAAATGGCACTTAATCTTCCAAAAACAGCCTATGATAGATTTAAAAAGGATGAACAGATGGTTATAATCTAAGGTTATAACGACAAAATACTGACCACCTTATTAAAATTCTCAGTTATAAAAAGTGATATAAAAAAATCGATTAAGCCACTAGTTTTAGGATCATTTCTACTACAAAATAAACACAACTTGTATTTTTACAAAAGACTTTGAGTAATGAAAAATATATTTACCTCCAATTAATAAACCAACTTATAGAAATCCTGATGTGTTCTCAAGCTATTCTTTGGTCCCGTGTAGCTACACTGTGGTGGCACTATGCAAGTTGTTCCTTGAATACCTTGCCTATCATTTTTCTTTCTTGGGAAGTTTTTTTGTTTGAAACTGTAAAAAAACAATAATACAATAGTAAGAAAATAATAGTACTTGTTTGGTTGGGTGTTGAGTTAGTAAAACAACAATTTACCCAAAAAACTGTATTTTAGCAAGAGAAAATTACAACTTTCTTTCTTGTCTTAAATTTTACCTTGACTGACTTCTTAGGTTAAGTGGCAGTCTAGAGTTGCCACCATAAAAAGTAAACCATAAGACACAAGGAAAATGAACTATGGCTTATCAATGTTGATGATTATAGTTCACAGAAGCAAAAAATTAATGCTTTTTAGTTCTTACTGTCTTACTGCTTATGGCTTAAGGCCTATTTACTCAAGTTTTAATGGCTAATGCCCAACGCATAATTTTGTGTTCTCTCTCTACTTTTTGAAGAAATGCATGCATTAAAACTTTAATATAACTGAACTTTTTACGTTGCAGCAACTCTAGACTGCATGTAGCTTTTATACTAAAAAAGCTCTCAAAGTAAAAAACACAAAAATGGTAACCCAAAAATTATAAACAATACTTACATATTTTCATTCTCCTCCTGTTGACTTATTTTTTGTGTTTGTATAGCAATGATGACAAGGTTAACTGTTCAGAAGACTGTAATAAACTCTTTGGCTTTGCTGGAGAAAAAGCTCCATGATTAAGAGACAGGAAATTTAAAGAACATTTCAGAATGTACCACTCAACTCAACTCCAGTTTATAAATCACCCCTCAAAAAGCTCGCGCCAGTCGATGCCGATGGCGCAATCGTCTTCAATCTATATTATGTCTGACTGAAGCTTACATAAAAACGTACTTAAATGGTTTTAATTTTCCACTACTTTTTCTTAAAATCCCAAAAAGTTCCAACACAAAACTAAAAATAAATAAAAACATAACCCTAAAAGTTTAGATTAATCTGGAAAATCCGTCTAAAATTCAGAGCAGAGCGATCTAGCTCCGATTGATCTGGATTCATTAAACAAACGCGCCAGATTTACCTCCCCTACCTCCGCTACGAATTGCCGAACGATTTGGAGCAGTCTGATTGATCGGATCTATATACCGAACGTAGCTACAATCATCTAGGATTTTAAAACCTTTAAAATGGAGGGTCTGGAGAGCGTTTTATTGGAGATGTCAGATGGCGAATTTCCAACTAATAAAACGCTACATATCGTGTATCGTTGGTTGATAGATAAATAGAAATTTCGTACAACTAATAATCCTGAATATGTCTCCGCACTACTAACAAATGAATCGGACGAAAGGATTTCCGAATAGCCAGTTAAAACCCCAGTTCCTCGGTAGCTCAGTTGTTAGCGCATTAGACTGGTATTCTAGAGGTCTCGGGTTCAAATCCTGGTCGAGGAAAAAATTTTTTCCGATTTATTCTCTTACCCTTTGCCCTCTACGCCACAAATATTTTCTGTAAATTTATTAGGGCGCTAAATTTTCCCTTCATTTTGCAAATATGGTTGGCTGAAATTATTAGTTAGAAATTCGCCATCTGACACTTCCAATAAAACGCTATATGTCGTGTATCGTTGGTTGATAAACTAATAGTCGTGACTGTGTACCTCCTTGTCTTTATAACATGTCCAGGTTTTTAAAGCCGCAGTAGGCTTCAAAGATCTCCCCACTACTAACAAATGAATCGGACGAAAGGATTTCCGAATAGCCAGTTAAAACCCTAGTTTCTCGGTAGCTCAGTTGGTAGAGCATTAGACTGGTATTCTAGAGGTCCCGGGTTCAAATCCTGATCGAGGAAGAACTTTTTTCCGATTTATTACCTAACCATTTGCCCTGTCGCCACAAATATTTCCTGTAAAAGTGTTTTTATTTTCGTTGGTTTTTTAGCATGATATTCCTATTCAACATTAAATCATCTCTTTCCTTTGACTAAGGGAAGAGATAGACTAGACATGAGCGATGCAACGTCAAATACTAACACTATAATATCGAGTTTATAAATGGGGTGTAAATTTATAATAGTGTGACTTTATCTGTTCGTGACGGGCTGCCTTAAACTAGAAACAAACTAAAACTTAACGTTCTAAGCTCGGCATTAGCGATATAATTGTTGTATAATTTTTTAAATAAATTTGGCAACCCAGATTTCCTTCTCTTCTTTTCCCCCCTGTGTGGTGCTCTCGAACAATTTGATAACGTTTAATGAATTGCCATGTGAAAAAAAAGCAACATGAGTGGCACGACATTGAGTGTGAGGGGGGTCTGAGCTTTATAGTACAGGCCGCACGAACGAGACAAAATATTCGCGATCTTTAAACCATACTTTAATAACTGGTTGGAAACCGGTGTTATAAGTTATAAAATTAGGCGGAAGTAACTTTGGCACATGTTTTCGCGCGCACAAACAAAGATTGATCAAAGACAGACGTCTCCTGTATGTTTCAGACATACGGCGTTTATGACTGTGGTCAAAATAATGATTTTTCTTATTATTTGTCGTAAATTTTGTTTATAAAATAGTTAAAAAATATTGGAAGGGGGGGGTTTATTATATTCATTGCCCTAAATCGAAAGCATTTCACGCGGCCAAGCTCCTGCTAGCCCAGTTAAATTTTCTAAGAATTTTTTAAAAGGTATGGTACCCGCTCCGACCTACATATGTATACCAAATTTTATTAAAATCGATCAACGGGAGAAGTTGAAAAAGCTGTCGCAAGATTTAAAATAAAAATAGTAATAAACAAAAAAATATACGGGGTCCTAAATAAAACCATAAATTAAGCCTCTATCTGTTCCCAATATGTTGCTTTATAACCGCCCCTGCTGGATAGTAAAATCCCCTTAAAAGATAATTGACAGAGCACATGTGATGTGGTGTGAGTTTTTGACCAAAGAACGATCCAATTAAAATACACCTAACGGAGTTAAATTCAATGCAAATATTTATGATTGGCCGAAATCTCCCGATTGTTTTTCCGGCTATTAAACATGAATTTACTGCACAAAGCCGCTTTAATTAACTCCGATAATTACGAATTTAATAAAATATGTATTATCAGATACGTCGTCCTTTACTTTATGACGTAATACTCCAGTCCTGACTGTAAAATCGTCGAAAAAAGCTATAAAACATGAGGGAATGTTTGCGCGATCAATGGCGACGTGATGCAGAGAACACTGCACCGACATATTAGAAGAACTCGCAGATGAACGATAATAGATACTGCCAAATTTGAATACAGGTAAAGACAGCAGAGAACCCAAAAGAATCAGATTTGGCCTGGACTTAGGGATACGGCTGGACTTTGGGATGAATTTGGATGCAGGAGACTGCAGC
This sequence comes from Oxystoma pomonae, assembly GCA_963921995.1. Classification (NCBI taxonomy): domain Eukaryota; kingdom Metazoa; phylum Arthropoda; class Insecta; order Coleoptera; family Brentidae; genus Oxystoma; species Oxystoma pomonae. Next base: position 37,394,876 of record OY998164.1, read on the forward strand.
GGGTGGTCTAAAAGATGTGACCTGGCGTTTTCTGGAACCAGACCCCCTCCAAAGGAACCAACTTGGACATTTCCGACCAGTGAAACCGGGAATGCATGTCCTTTGATTTTCGGGGTGTAAAAATGAGACATTTTATAAAACTTTTGCACTTTTACCGCTTTGTTTTCAAATTGAAAATTTCAAAAAATAACTCTTCTATAGGGGATATAATGATTCGTTTGTTAAATCTAATCAATTAATCAATCAAAAAAAAAAACTAAAATTGTGTCTCATTTTTATTCTGGTTTTTGGCTAAAAATTAGACGGGGCATGGGCAAGCATGAGATATTGCAATTTTGTGGGCTTTTTATTATCAAATTATTATCCAAAATATCAACAAATATACATTTAATATGAAAAAAATACTAAAAAATATATTATAAACTCAGTTTTTGGACGATTTTTACCCCTTTCTCTACAATCAAAGTCACCGGGAAAATTTTAAATGTAATGTAAGTAGTATGTTATTTATGAGCATATATTTGTTTTAATAAAATCACTTTAAATAAAACGAAACTAACTATCTCATTTTTACACTTCTTCTAGTTTATTATATTTACGAACAAGCCAGTTACAGTTTTAGATATAGATATAGATAATAAATTAATAAATTTATAAAGACTAATTCTAAATGTTTAGATTAACTTTAACTAAGTATTATAAATAAGAAAATAAAATTCCATAATTATCACACATATAGGTATCAATAGTACAATTAATCACAGTAATTAAGTACTTTTTACTATTTTAATAAATTTTCCTAATGTAGTTTGCAATTAAACTTGACTAATGATAGTAACTCTACATCAAATTTAATTATTTAGTATTTTAAACAGAGTGAAAGGATCATTCTACGATTGTCTAGATTTTTTATGTTCAACAGATCCATTAGCTGGCCATAATCCATTGACTCAACAGGTATGTATAATTTATACACATGGGATCTGGCTTGTGTTCTTGTTAGGCTAGACAGCCTCTTACAATTTTAGTCTGTGTTGCTTTAGGTGAATGAGTTGTGTGCCATCTGATGTTTTGCTTTTTTATTCCTTGCTAGTCTCGCGGTCTTGGGTGCCTCCTCCGGGCTATGGGGTAGGTTAGGGTTCTTCGAACTAGTGGGTGCGGGTGGACTTCAGCTTTTTCGAAGAAGGTCATCTTGAGTTGGTTCATATGTTCTAGGATGTTGGTTTCAAACTCCAGGTCGCGCCTGATCTGTTCATTACGAACAAACCGGGGCGCACCGCAGATCAGCCGAAGGATTTTGTTTTCATAGGTCAGGGCGGGTCTGATGATGGTCTTGTATATTTTCATCTTGTTCGAAATGGACAGTTTACTGTTATGGGACAGTAGCGGGTAGAGTTTGGACAGAACAGCTTTTTGTCAAAGTATATTCCCAGGTATCTGAAGTTGGTTATAATTTATAGCATATAGAGCGCAAGAACTTTCTTTGTATTTTCTCCAAACGATTTTTAATATGGAGACCAAATAGTACAACCATATCATATATATCATAAAATAAGTAAGAATTTCTCAAAGTAAATTGTTGTATCTTTGTACAGAAAATTAAACCATATATCAGTTAGATAATTCCAATTTGAAGACCCCAGTTATCATGCGTGACTTGGGTGTCTTTTTTAATAGAGAACTCAGTTTTGTTGAACGCATAGACATTATTGCAAATAAAGCTATGAAAGTGCTAGGGTTTTTGTTTAGAACATGGAAAGACGTAATAAGTTTCTTCATATATCAAGAGATTAGTAATTAATGAAAACCCGTGTTGTTGGTTTATAATTATGTTTTGAAAATAAGTGCTCTCTTCTAACGTTGGCTATTATTAGCGCAACTTTCACCCTATCACACAAATTCGGAGGGTGGTGTTAAGATCGCGATACTATTTAACCCTTGAACCAAGTTCTACTCGCACGTTAGCGGTGGTAGATGTAAATCTAACATGTAGCATGTGTGTAACCTTCGACAAAAAAGTGTCGAGAGAAAATAAGACCTATAATGACTGATCCACAACTTCAATTCTTGCCGCTCACCTCTATTTCACTCTTTATCTAATAGAGAAAGAAAGAAAAATATTTTTTTTTATATATATATAATATTTAAAAAATAATTGCATTTTTACGAAACTTGGTAAAAATATACCTGTCTGTGTCCTTAATGACTACAATTTTTTTTAGATAAAAAGGTTAAAAATTATTTGACATATTAATTTTTTTCGGTCGAAATCACTTTTTTTTCAATCAAAAATTCTACTCAAGAAAATTCTCATAGTATTTTTTGACGTTGCTGATTTTTTTTGCTTTGGCACATACTTTTTGGTGGGATAATAAAAAATTATAGTAACAATTAAAAACATGCTCAGAAATGCAAAAAAACAAGGAATTTTTCAACCAATTACACCATCTATTTCTACCGAAAAAATACAAAGTAGACGGTATTTAATTTACTACGTTTATACGCGCCTAAAACCGGTTTTATGTAAGAACGGTTTTAAATAAAGTCGCTTTCTTCTTCATTAAAATCGCTTTCTAACAGCTGATCGATGTACTATCAATCCTCTTACCTTACAGTTTACTAAAAATTAAAACATATATATATTGTTATATTAAAAAAATCTTATATTGCATTTGTTTTAACCGCAAATAAAACAACTAATTTAACAATTTTTTTTCCGGTTTAAAATAACATTGATTTAATATTTAAAATTGTTCTAATGATATGCCTCGGACAAACATTTTCAAACCGCCATTTGTTTAATACTTTATTTTAGTGCAGTATTGCTACAAACATCTTCTTTCGATTAATAAAGTGTCATACATAAACAAAAAGTTGTTTGTCGTAGAATCGATTGGTGCGCTTATTTTTTCTTTTTTTTAAATATATTATTTAAAATTATTTTTTTTACCTTCTAAATAAATTTGTATCTAAAATCCGTGTCTATTACGAAAGTAATTTTTTTCTAAATTTTTAAAATCGATATTTATATTACTGGCTCACGAAAAATCGTTAGGTAATCTATTAGAGACTTTATTAAGCCGGAATTGCAAAATGAATTGTCGTTTTCAATATTTATTTATTTTTTTAATTTTAACGAGAATTTTCCTGAGTAGAATTTTTTGACAATGCTCATTTTTTTTTGTTTTGATATATACTTTTTGAGGAGATAATAAAACATTATAGTTACAATTAAAAAACATTCATTACCAACATTTCATTTTTCAGTAACTGCTTTCCTTAAAAAAAACTTTTTTATTACCTTTTTTTGTAAACCCTGTTTAAATCAGGATAATTGTTGGACGGAAATAGCTCAAAATTTTAGCTTCTTGTTAGAAATTAAAAATAAATTAATTGAAAATTAATTTTTTAATTGATTTAATTAATTAATTAAAAATTCCAGCTTAATAAGCTCTAATAGATTACCTTACGATTTTTCGTGAGCCAGTAATATAAATATCCATTGTAAAAATTTAGAAAAATCTACTATTTTATATACTATAAGGTAAATAATGCACCAATAGATTCTAGGACAAACAATTTTTTTATGTATGACACTTTACTAATTACTAAACAATTACTTTGTTTATACGGTACTCTTAAAGCGCTTTTAAACAAAAGACGGTTTAAAAATGCTTGTCCTAAAGATACCATTAGAACAATTTTAAATAACAAATCAATGTTATTTTAAACCGGAAAAAAATTGTTAACTTAGATGATTTATTTGCGTTTAAAAAAATGTAATATAAGGATTTTTTAACGTAACAATAAATATGTTTTAATTTGTGAGAAACTGTAAGGTAAGAGGATTGACAGTACATCGATCAGCTCTTAGAAAACGATTTAAATGAAGAAGACTTTATTTAAAAGCGTTCTTATATAAAACAGGTTTTAGGCGCGTATAAACGTAGTAAATTAAATACCGCCTCCTTTGTATTTTTTCCGTATAAATAGATGTTCTAATTGGTTGTTGATTTTTTTTTAATTGAAGAAAATTATCAACAATTGCTGAAAAATTCATTGTTTTCAAAGTCATTATTTGTTTTTTTGCAATTCTGAGCAGGTTTTTTAATTGTAACTATAATTTTTTATTATCCTGCCAAAAAGTATATGTCAAAGCAAAAAAAATGAGTAATGTGAAAAAATACTACGAGAGTTTTCCTGAGTAGAATTTTTGATTGTAAAAAAAGTAATTTGGACAGAAAAAAATTCATATCTTAAAAAATATTAAACTTTTTTACCTAAAAAAATTGTGGGCATTAAAGACACAGAGGGGTATATTTTGGCAAAGTTTTCTGAAAATTCAATTATTTTTGCGGAAATGAAAAATAAGAAACCAAAAAATAAAAATATTACGATTTTTCGCATTTTTCTCGAAGATTTTGAGGTTATGTGAAAAAGTTACATTTACCAAAGTTGTACCTTCTACAATTTTTGTATTGATTTTTTTACTCTATGACGTTCAGTTTTGCCGGAAACTAAAATAATACCATTTTTCTCCCCCTTTCCCCCCACCAAATCCATCCCGCAATAGCCCCACTCACGCATTTTTTTAAAAAACGTTTATCAAGAGCCCCTTTAACATTTCCAGTCATCAAACTGCTGTTAAAAATTGTTTTGTCTTTTATTTTAATTTGGTTGAACTATTAAGAGTTTTAACGTTAACTCTTTACCGTATTCTACTAGAAAAACAGTAATAATAACCGGAAAAATGTTATAAAATTCGTTACCTTTGACCCCAAGTTATCCTAAAATCATATATCACACGAACAATTTGATTGGTCAATTAGAGGTACCAAAGGGTACTAAAGCTTTTGGATTAAATTTGTTCATAAAAAGTTTGTATAACCTACCTATAAGTTATGTAAAATCACTTTTCGTGTTTCTCCAATATTTCAAAAATATTAAAAAATATTAAAGGTGCCTACCGTTTTCGAAATTCATGGTACCACTCAAAAATTTTTATTAGCTAAACGGCATTATTTTTAATAAAATATGTAAAAATTTTTAAAATCTGGCCGTTCGTTTTAAAGAAAATCAAAATTGTCATTTTTTAAAAAAACGGTCGTTTTCTTTCTTTTTTTGAAACTTACAAATCTGTGACTTTTCTGGTGGTTCCAAAGAAACCATATAAAAACATTTTTATTTGTGTGAAGGGGTCGTTTCATTCCAGATAAATAGAGATTCGAATAATTTTATTTCGGCAGTAATCAACAAAGTTGTGGAAAAAAAACTTGAACCATGTCCAAAAAAATAGCCTAAAAAGACGTCAACTTTAAAGCTCCATATCTCAGAAAGTAATCCTGCTCCCTATCTCATTTTATTTATCTCTCAGTTTTATTTTTGTGTTTTGCTGATCGAGTACTACAACATATCAAAAAATAGCCGAAAGCCATTTCCAATGTAATTTGTGCAGGGTTCTTTGGTTGCATATTTATGAAGTAAAACTCTAGATTAGGCATAATGTGATTTTAACTTAAAAGGAATAACTGGACAGCTTATATTTTAAGTCTTATTTTTCAAAGAAGAAAAAGATTCTCGGGTTAAGGATAATAATAAAACGTCAAATAAATTGTTTTTCCATTGACCATCTTTTTGACTAGCCATAATAATCTTTAAACCTAAATTAACACCGGAAAATTAACACGAAATCCAAAAGTTGACGCAGTAGCGCAGTTCACAGCACTAAACTAGATTTTAATGTTTTTTCGGGAATCTATTTTATTAGGGACGTAGAAGGTCTAAATTACTATAATAAACGCCGTAAAGCAAAGTCGGGATAATTTAGAGAGTAATAAAATGAGTCCCTGGCTTTTTGCATTAATTTAACTAGCGAAGCGATTATAAAGTTTACTTTCAGGTCTTAAAAATATGAGTCTATGAACCTTACAACACTCAGTCAAGTTGAGCCATCCTACGCTATGAAAAAGCACAAAATTAAAAAGAAATTGCAGACACAGCCCCTACTGGGGTCAAACTCTATTTCATTTTACCCCAAGGAAGATCTTCCACATTCATACAAAGTAAGATAGGGACTTATCGGTACACACAGTTGGCATAATCTGACTTGAAGGTCAACCAGGGCAAGTTTTAAATTTTATCGATGGATCCATCGGTGGATCCACTGGTGCCAACAAAAGATTTCGCCAAAGTTTATGTCATCTATCGGTAGAGTTACAAAATCCTTGATGGATTCCACCGAATCACCGATTGATGCCAATGATGCTCATCGATCCCGGAGGTCAGTGGAAATGGTTTGATGGAATATTATTTAGCCTCACAAAATATCAGCGCATTTTGACATATGTCAATTTTTAGGTCAATGAAATTGACCCCTCAGTGATTATTTTTAAAGAAAATAACACTGCCGTAAAATGCACTAATTATGCACTGATATGCTCCACCATTAAAACTTTTTGCACCACTTTCTTCGAGAAACTACTGCGACTTTTCTGGGGGACCAAATGTACGCTGCCCCCTTCCCTCCAGTTGTATTCAGGAAAAAAATATATATGCACCAGGTTGCACGATTTATGCACTAACATGCACCACCAATAAAAAATTAAGTATTTTATTTTTCAACGCCGCTCGCTTCGAAAATATCAAATTTCAGTTTTTTTTTGGGAGGGGGAACTTCGTGTCCCGCGCGCCAGTGTCCAGAGCCGTTTCTACGACGATTAGTAACTCTGTAAAACTCGTTCAAAACCTAGCTCAACTTCGCTGTTAACGGGGGTATAGAAACACCCTGTACCTAATTGCACAAATAATAACGTATGCATTGAACTAGTATTAAACGTGGCATATATAGACCAATATAGATTCGTGAAATTTGCCTTTTGATCGAAAATTGAAATGTAATAACCTTCTATGCATGGAGCATTTCACGTAGTGCTCTTGTTACACAGGGTTGGCCATTTAAAAGGGTTCACCTGGATTTTTTCAAAAACTGTAAAGAATTGGAAAAAATGCTGAAACACGTCGATTTTGTTTGTAAGGGGGAGACTTTTTGGCTATCTTGAAATTTTTCTAGCGCGCATCCCCTTTGGGGAGTAAACTTTACTTCTATATTTTGAATAGGGAAAGTAGGTCGAGTGAAACCTTGTTTTGAAGGTCTCCTGAATGTCTTGACAATCGTGTAAGAATTTCGCAAATCTATCGATTAGTTTTTAAGATTCACTTTCACAGTTGCATGGACAAATGCAAAAATATTTTTTTTTTAAATATCTTTTTTTTTTTGAGAAATCCTCGGACAAGTCGACTTTGCTTTTGTTAATAGTACATTTTATCATTGTGTTTTTTCTTCTAGGATAAATTCTTACGAGAGGTGTAATTTACCTGTACAATTTGAGCTTACTAGTAAATATCTCAGAAATGAATCGATAGATTTTCGATTTTTTTTACACCATTGTCAAGACATTCAGGATATAGGGGTAAAGTTTACCCCTCAAAGAGGATGCGCGCTACAAAAATTTCAAGAAAAAAAGTCTCCCCTTTACAAACAAAATCGACGTGTTTCAGCATTTTCTCCAATTCTTTACAGTCTTTAAAAAAATCCAGTTGAACCCTTTTAAATGGTCGCAGCCATCAGCAAATTTTCTCGTAAATGTGTAACAATAATAGCTAGTCTTTCTTATTGCTACAATGGACATAAGAACGTAAAAATAAATAAAACAAATATATTTTTCTAAGTTAAACGATTTTATTAAAATTGCACTGAAAAGTAAAAAATAATTTGGCAGATCTCAGTTTACTACTATATAGATTTAAAAATAGAGTTAATGGCACATTATATAAAATCGTGACGCGATTATTAAAGATACCCATCAATTTGTTATTTTTGTATCTATTTTCATTACAAAGTTCTAAATTTTCCCCCTTTACACCCCTCGATCACCTCCAACCCACCAAATTGTTTTATAGTATTGGATTGTAATCGGACCTACACTACTGTGCTAAATTTCATTTTCATTTCATTAAAATCGGTTTACGGGAAGTGTGTCCACAATGAATGAAGTTTCATAGACAGACAGCCAGGCTCTGTAAAATTAAATAAAAAATAATTGTTTAAAAATGCATATTTGTTATTTAGGCCGGTATATTTTGGACCTATATAACTGATATTGTGTCTCTTAACAATGTCAAGGCATAGTAGTAGTAGTAGAGAAGGGGCGGCGCGAAGCCTGGCAAGTAGGCCTCCCTGGGCTCTTTCTGCCTTACCCCGAGCCTGCCCCTAATCCGCCGCCTGCACCATTGGTTTTACTGTCCTTTTGCAAAGTCCAGTATTTTATCCCATTTGAGCGTGTGCAGGTCCTCCTCATCCAGGGTCGGAAAACCGAATACCTGGTATCTCGTCCTCTGGTATGCCTCGCAGTTTGCTATAATATGTCGAGATGTCTCTTCTGTCCGCCCGCAGGCAGGTCGAGTCATTTTCCACCACGATCCGGGTCATGTAATTCCTTAGTCGATTGTGACCTGTTATGATTCCTGTCAGCAGACCAGCGTCCCTTCGTGATCTCCCTAGAAGCCATTTTTGTCTGGCTACATCCGGGCCCTTCACGAAGTCTCTGGTATGCCTCTGTTTGTATCCTGTTCCTTCTCTCCAAGCGGTCGCCATGGCATCGTTGGCCCATTTATTGAGTCGACTGTGCAATTGCCTCTTGGTTGTTCCGAGGAGTGGTTCCGGCCCTACACACTGGGTGCTTGCCTCGATCCTGGCGAGCTCGTCGGCCTTCTCGTTCCCCGGCACCCCCATATGTCCTGTCAAGGCATAAGTGAAGTACGGATAATCACGCATTATCACAGAAGTTTAAAAGTTTAAAATTAAATTAAAAAACATTGGAACATTTGACGACAAAGAACTTACTACAACAATTTGTTTACATGGGAAGTTGGGCGAACCATACTGCCTGTAGCCTGTCGGCGGTGAGATATAGCGACCCCCCGCCCACGATTCGACTCTAGTGCTCAATCAATTATTCCTTACGCCATTGGGTCGTCACTCGTTATTATGGACCGTGGGCTTGCTGACTGTACATCAACATGTCCACGTTAATAAAAGTCTCGCACAGGCATTCTCTACTCTGAGATCCTATACTTTCTAGGACACATAAGACCATGAAGTCCAAGCACACCAAAGTCTTTCGGCGATCGGCAAGTTGCGACGGGAGCAGGATAGTGTAGTCTGAAAGCTCTTAGTGACAAACCGGCACGAAAGCGGCGGAAGCGTGATCGCCGTTTTGTTCAAGGATTAGCTGTAGAGCAACTCGTGCGCTGCATCCTTAACTGAGCAGCCCTATTTAGGACCCACTCTGCTCACCCTGAAAGGGAAGGCTATAAAAGGTGCCCTAAACATAACCAGCCAACAACTGCCCGACTGGACAACCGCATCCAGCGGGTACACCACATGCGGTCAAAACAAAAGAAAAAGAAATCCAATGAACTTTGCCACATGGAATATCCGTACACTTATGGATACAGACACAAACACAAGACTACAAAGAAAAACAGCAATAGTGGCACGTGAACTAAGGAAATATAACATCGATATCGCTGCTCTCAGTGAAACTAGAAGAGCAGGCGAAGGCCAACTTAAAGAACACGGAGGAGGCTACACATTTTTCTGGAAAGGAAAAGAAGAAGATAAACCACGTATTCAAGGAGTGGGGTTGGCTATAAAAAATGACATTGTGGACCACCTAATCGAATTTCCATCCGGAATAAGCGAAAGCGAAAACCTTAGCAGCCACCAACACGCTACTATAATCAGCGCCTACGCTCCAACTCTTGCAGCTGATGAAAACCAAAAAAAAAATTTATTCTCAACTTAGTGAAGCCGTAACATCTGTACCTAAATCTAATAAACTTATCATCCTAGGTGATTTCAATGCTCGAGTTGGTACCAATTCAAACCTATGGAAGGGCGTCATTGGCAAGGAAGGTGTTGGAAACATGAACTCAAACGGACTGCGCCTATAAACCTTCGGAATATGACCTCATAATCTCAAATACAATTTTCCAACAAAAAGACAAATTCAAGACCTCCTGGCAACACCCGAGGTCAAAACACTGGCATCTGATTGATTACATTATTGTACGTTCCAGAGAAAAAAAGACGTAAACATTGCAAGAGCAATAACGAGTGCAGACGACTGCTGAACAGACCATCGCCTGATACGAGCCAAAATGAACTTGCACATTCCACCAAGAAGTAGCCGTCATAAAAAGCAAATCAGAAGAAGATTCAATGTAGAACGCCTTAAAGATGATCAAACCAGAGCAAAATTCCAAGTTTCTCTGAATCAAAAGTTGGGTACTTTAGAATACCCGGAGAATATCGACGATCACTGGAGAATGTTAAAGACAGCAATAACATCTGCCTCCGAAGAAACGGTCGGCTACATACAAAGAAAACATCAAGACTGGTTTGATGAGCACGACAAAGAAATTCAAGACCTTATTGAGAGGAAAAGAAAAGCCCATAATGCTTGGAAAACCTACCCTAACGAAAAGAAAAGGCAATATCAAGAAGCCAAAGCAGAAGTACAAAGGCAAACACGTAGATTAAAAACCCAATCATGAAATGCAACATCTAGCTGAGTCCAGTAACACCCGAGCCTTCTTTCAAGCTACTAAGATGATATATGGTCCCACTACACAAGGTATCAATCCCCTACGATCCAAAGATGGAACAAGGCTGCTTAAAAGACAGATCCTCTATCAATTCACGATGGAAAGAACACTTCCAAGAACTACTCAACAGAGAGTCTCAGGTCGATAATGACATCTTCTACAAAATTCCGGAGAAAACTACACAGCAACACCTAAGTAAGATTCCGAGATTAGAGGAGGTCGAAAAGGCAATCACACGCTAAATAATAACAAGTCAGCAGGCACAGATGGTATCGTTGCTGAAGTCTACAAACAAGGGGGTCCTGCAGTTAATTCTCAAATGCATATTCTAATAAGAAAAATATAGACCACTGAGACCATTCTTGCCGAACTGAGAGACGCCTCTATAGTTACAATTTTCAAAAAAGTCGACAAGGCCCAATGTGGAAACTACAGAGGTATATCTCTGCTTTCTGTTCCTGGAAAGATAGTTGGATACAGTGTAGAATCGAGGCACAGTTGACATGATCTTCATGGCCTTCATAGACCTAGTCACAGCATTTGACTCGGTCAACAGAGAAGCTCTTTGGAAAATAATGGCAAAAGCTGGATGCCCTCAAAAATATATTCAAATTCTTAGACTACTACTCGACAATATGAAAAGATTACGATAGGCGTTAAACAAGGGTGTGTTATTGCGCCCACCCAATTCTCTATATTTTTAGGTGCCATGCTTCCCCTTGTTGAGGAACATCTACTTAACCTAGGCAGACTACGAGCAAAAACTAAGGTCTCGATAACCTCGTTAATCGAACTGCAGTACGCCGATGACAACATTGTAATGGCCGATACAGAGGAAGGTCTACAACTGGTAATCAACACATTTAACCAAGCCTACAAAAGCATTGACCTAGAGGTCAATCTTGCCAAAACGCAAATTCTTCACCAACCAGAAACAGGTACGAATCCCCAAGCTCCAAACATTTCCATAAATGGCCAACCTCTGCAAAACGTGGAATATTACCCATACCTTGGGAGCTACCTATCATCAAATGCAACTATTGACGCAGAAACACAGCATCGCCTAAAATATGCTAGCGCAGTGTTCGGACGGATTTCGGAGAGAGTCTTCAACAATCACGACATCAATGCGGAGACGAAACTTCGTGTCTACAACACAGTTATAATACCAACTCTAACATACGGATGCGAAACGTGGAACACCTACAGAAGGCATATCAAACGACTAGCAAAATATCACCAAAGTTGTTTAAGGCGAATACTGAGAATCAAATGGCAAGACCGACGAACAAACATAAGTGTTTTAGAAGAAGCCAGAACTAGTATAGAAGACCTTATCTTTAAGCACCAGCTTCTTTGGACTGGTCACATTATCTGCATGCCCGAAACACGTCTCCCAAAGCAGACATTTTATGGACAACTGAAGGAGGGAAAGAGAAATCAAGGAGGTTAACAAAAAAGGTACAAGGACGTTCTCAAAGGCAATATTATGAAGAGTCACATCGATATAAACAACGTCGAGACCACTGCAAATGAAAGGGCTTCATGGCGCCGAACAGTCCATGAGGGAGCACCAACTTTTGAAGAGCAACGACGTAGATTGGAGACGGAAAAGAGAGAATGTAGAAAGGAGCGACAAAATGGAAGAATGGATGACCAACAACACCCGGCTGCTGCCGGAGACTGGGTGTGCCAGGACTGTGGAAGGGTGTGCAGCTCGAGAATTAGCTTACATACCCCTCAAAAAACGCACAACAGATAGCGACGATAAAATCTCTAATTTTGTTGTGTTTTTAGCAATGTTAACAAATTTTTGTAATAAGTTCCTTGTCGTCAAATGTTTCAATGTTTTTTTTTTCAATGTTTTATTTTTAAAATTTTTAATTCTGTGATTTTCACCTTCGTTTTAACTTTGACATGCAAATAAGTCTTAGAGTCCTCGGCTCTGATGATGCCACCGCTTGTGGAAAAATTAAATTTATGTGCTCAGTACAAAACTTCTTTCCTTCAACTTAAATCAATGTATATAAAAGTAGCTTAGGACTATTGAAAAACTTTTTTGAGGTTGATTAGTGTGTTTTGGCTTAAAATTTAAAGGCGGGAAAAAGTTTTTGGTGCGCCACGAGTGCTCAGAGCCGGTGCGGAAAAAGTTGCACTTAGTGCAAAACCCAAATTATCATTTTTCCAATGGAACATGAAAACTCAAAAAGTGCACCCAATGGAACAGCAGTACTGACCCAGTTGTGCACTGGTGGCGCACCAGTTTTACCAATGGAAACCTCTATTAAAGTATTTTTTAATTTTTATACCCAGTCTCTCTTGTTTTGAACAATAGGGGTTATAAGCCGAACTCAACGTAGCGTAAGTTTTGATCAAGTGCACATGAAAGTATCGTACTGAAATGCGTAACCCCAAATCAAAAGAAAGTTGTTTACTATAAGCGTGTGTACTCCCAGATATCTAGCGAGGCGTGGTAAGTGGTGTTTTTTAAACCTAAATAGTGTCAAACACTCTGGTTCCGCCACCTCGTCAAAGTCGAACCTTCCATATATAACTGGCTGCTCTATTCCCGAGAGTAACCTCTCCCGGAGAATTTCGATGATGATGGCATCATCGATGTCATCATTTTCTTCATCGTCATCATCAAAAATAAAGATATTAACAATGTCTTCCATATTTGAAAAAAAAGGAATAAAAAGAGAGCACCCTTTGCTTGACTACTTAACAAATTTACTAGATACGCAAGAAGCGTTGCTTTAAGCCTTTTTTAAGTCGTCGTAACTAGGCGACGTATCCGTGGCTTATAACCCCTAATATCCATGTGTGGCTATATTTACGTATTATTTATTTTTATAACTTTATCCTAAATCCTGACTTTTATTGCAAGAAAAAATGTTACGCTATCCAAAAAATTACCTGAATTCTTGCTAATCCGGATATAATCCTGTGATGCAATATGAACATAAATAGACAAATCCATTTCGCATTACACGATGCGTATTTAGAGTCATAGGGGGCACACGTGAAAAAAGCCTATATGAAAACCGGGATTTAACTTAGTGGAGGGAGGCTACCAGTACTTTTAAAAATAATAAATGACATTGACCTCAAACTGTGTAACTTTATGTAGATCAGTGACCTTTACCTACATAAACTCTACAAATCCAGCAAGGATAATAAGCTGACAAGTTGTCTCTTTTATGCCATTAGAAGGGAATATTTCCTGAAGGCAGCGATCCATAATATATCGCGAGATTTGAATCTTGACACCGTATCCTGATCGCAGCCATCTTATAACGTCACGTTCCAACTTTGGTAAAGCGATAGAATTAAGAAGGTTTGTTGGAACAAGGAAGTTTCACTTATAGCGTTCTTAGCTATTTTTCTCAGTTCACTCCAGAGCTCTACTGCAACCAGATATCAATGAACAAACTAATTACAGTTTTACTTGGAGTGGCGCCATATATTTACTAAAAAAATACTGGTCCAAAGGGGTAGTATACAAAAATGACAAATTGGGTTTAGTTGATGGCAAAACATATTTTAGAGTTCATGGATATATGTTTTTTCCACGAGGCCTCGCGACCTTTTTTTTTAATTAAATCTCTCTGTAGACGTTTTGTCAAAAGATATCGTCTAAAAAACTGACAGTGACATTTTTCCGATTAATATGTCTTTATATCGTATTCAATACGTATCAAAAATCAAGCAATTTGTTCTTTATTTTGGGTGTGTTTAGAGTCCTTGGAATTTACCAATGATCATGAAATTAGCGAGTAATAGGAGAGAAGAAAAAGAAACTCTTATTCTTTTTTTAACGTTCTATTGGGATCTTTATCTTATTCTATATATTATATTATATCTTAAGTGCCGTAATAAAGATCCCAATAAAGAGTCGAAACGTCGGCCGTTAAAAAAAGAATAAGAGTGTCGTTTCCTCCTGTCCTATTACCCGCTTATTTCAAGATCATCTTGTTTTTTCATATATCACGCTCTTTTCTTCCTTGAAAATCAGTCAACTAAAAAACGCAAAAATATACCTAGTGGTCAAATTAAAAAATTGATATGAATAAAGGAGCACTTCACTTGGTACAAATGTGCTTATATCTCATTAACGAGGCTTCATAGAAAAAACAAAGATCACCATTCATCGTAAAGTTTTTTTTATACCTTCATCAAAAACATGATTTTCGTAACTATCTGCAGATAACTAAAGCATGGCTTTTTTGGATACCGATGCAAAAAAACTTCTTTTTTTGATCACAGGTGCAAAAAAAATTTCTGTCCGTTTTTTATTCAAAGTTAAAGAGAAATAGCGGAAAAGGGTAATATTGAAAAAAATCTAATTATTCTTGCCTAAGAACTAAGCCATTTCCGCCAGTTTTGACCAAATATTTACGAAAAAATCATCAGTTTAGTAATACTAATAGTGCGCGGACGGAAGGGTGATGAAGGTATTCTGAAAATATAATTCAGCAATCAAAAATCAAGATTATATGGGATTCAGTTATTTTTGTGTTTTCGACAAATATCTTGTTGCCCAATGTTATTACTTGTAGTACCACTAAGCTTTCTTATGTTGGACTTAGACTATTTGTGGGGTATAATCCTTCCAATCTATTGGAAGAGAAATATAGCTCGAAGCGTAATTCCTGCGGAAACGTTATCAAAGTGTTATCTATGGTGTAATCGTATTCACGTCACAAACGTCTTAAAGGCATCCCAAACGGCCCGAAAATACGATTATATACGACAAGATGTCTTAATAATGCTTAAATAATCGTCGCATTCAAGCCATCCAAACATTGTTTTAAAGACAAAAGTTTGACGAAGAATACATCCCCCTATTGCTTGATAATTGAAACTTAGGGAGGTATTTACTAAGATGGACTCTGTGGGTTGCATGTGTCGGTTTTAATCTAATTAAGAGGGATTTTCATCAAACTTGAGTAAAATATGTTCAATATTCCTAATTAGCATTTGACAACCTGACGTTAGGAAGATACGTTAGATCAACCGCGCACCGACTCAAATTTATACCAAAATTCAACGCACCTCACTTTACTGAAACACATGACCAATGGACGGCCGAAAATATACGATCACCATGAATATTCTCACTTTTTCAATATAAAATAAGATTTTATTAAAAACAACTTTACCATTCTTTTTAAAATATGCCTACAGGATTTACTTAGACATTTCGACAATATTTTATTGCAAAGTTCATGGGATTTCATGATATTTCTCTCGGTCGCTCATTCTGGCGAAATATTTGTTTCATCTATAGTGACGCCTCTGCAAGATCCTAGGTGTCGCCAGTCGTATAACTTTGATTCGATCTGGTGGGTCTGACCTCTGGTGGTGTTTTTTTAACCGGACATCGCAGATTTTACTGATTGCAACGTTGGCAGCACAGATGTCAGAAAACTTTAGTAACACAAGCACTACAAGTTCAGACGTCGGGCTAACGTCTTACTCTTAAGTACATGCCAACGTTCTTTTTAACGACGTCGAAACGTGGTCGAGAATCTGCACTAGACTACACATAACGGCTCCAAACGTTATCTCGAGGACTTACGTCCGTCTAGACAAGCTAAGACGTTTTAACAGGAAAGATAAAGTATAATCCTTGACTTAAACCACTAAAGTCATTAACTGAATGTATTTTATACTCTCTATGACGTTAGATGCCGTATAAAACTAGTCGAAACACGAAAAAATTAAATTTTTAATTCATATAATCTTATCAAAGAACGTTAAAACAAACTTAGCTGACGATGACGTTGCGCTTGCTGACGTTTGGATGAGAACCCTACATTCTAAAATAAAAAAAGCTTTTTACATCCCAATAAACAAGTCTAACACCAATTTTTAAAGGAAGACTTTTACCTCACAGGACCACCAAGACAAAAAAATAAGGCAATATCAATTTTTTACACTGTCATTTTGTACCGCGCCTGCATACACAGCGCATACCATTTCCGCAAATGCTTCTTCTTTTAATTACTTGAACGTAATTTTAAACTTATCATCATCAAAATGCACTAGAATGGGACGCGTAAAACCATTTTTTTTCTTAAAACAGCCCATATAATCTGTAAAAATTAATAAATTCTAGGTAAACAAGAAATCTGAGAACTATCAATGTGACACGGGATGTCGTATTTCAAGTAAAATCATTATATCACCACCAAGAGGTGATTTATCTACTTTAAATTTCAAAACAATCACGATTTGGCTAATTGTTTTAAGTCAATGTATAGATCTTACTTGAAAATGATTCAAGAAGATCACGGCCCCCTTAAGAGAGAAAAGCCTTTACATATAATTTTAAAATTATTTTTCTTAAGGGGGGGGGGCAACCGTCAAGTTAGAACCCCCTCATATAAAAATGATCACATTTACTTGTGGGAGGGTGTGCGTGCAAAAGTTAATTGTTGGTGTGCAAACCGCGTGAAAAATTGCGGTATTAAAATTAAAAAAAAAAAACTGTCCAGGGAGGCGGAAAACGTAACCAATCCTCCTTTCCCGTTTTGCGTAAGCTTTTTCACCCAACCCAAATTATACATTAAAATTGCTGTACGCATTTTACGTGGCACACTCCCTCTCTACACACTAACCTCTTGTCATTGCGTCCAATTTAACAACGAAACGCTAGTGTAAAACGCGGCACAAAATGACGCTTCTGTTGGGCTGTCAAGAGAAAAAGACATAATAATTCGGTGGCGCAGCTCTCGAGCTGTAGCTCTTGGCTTCAGTCTTTGTAATTCACTTTGGTTTGGATGCGTGTTCGAGAATTTAGTTAAGTCATATAACTATGAGATACTATAACGGCCCTGCCGTTACTTTTTTCGAAAAAAAAGCCATACCGATAATAAATCTTCCAATCAAGTTAGCCTGGAAAAATGCAGAGCTAAAAAATTTTCTGGGCACGAGTCGATTGCGTCAGGCATGCGAAGTAGATTTTTTGCCTTTGGCCTTGCCTAGGGCCAGCTCGTTTTTCAAAGTTATTATTGTTACACACTTGGGTCAGGGACTTATCGGTGCTTAAAGTCGGCATAACCTGACTTTAATAAAGACGGCACTATTTTTGACAATTCCGCACAAAGTTTAAAACAATTCTGACATTGTTGTTGTCTAAATATGTCATCTTTGCTATCAAAATAATGTCGACTTTCATAATGTTTGTGCCTGCCTTTAATAAAAGATGGCATTAACTTCAATTTGTCAACTTTAACAATGACACAATATGAGCATGTTTAGATGACATATTTATATGACAAAAATGTCAGAAACCTTTTAACCTTCGGACGGAACTTTCAGAAATAGTGCGGAGTCAGGCCAACACCGTTCTTAACTAAAAAGCCAGTTAGCTCATTTTCGTTTTAGTATCATTTGGCCTATGATCGCTGCCATATTGACACCAAACTGACAGAAAATCCTGGTTTTA
This sequence comes from Oxystoma pomonae, assembly GCA_963921995.1. NCBI lineage: Eukaryota > Metazoa > Arthropoda > Insecta > Coleoptera > Brentidae > Oxystoma > Oxystoma pomonae. The sequence goes on from OY998164.1 coordinate 37,412,997, forward strand.
CTTATCAATTTGGTTATGGCAGTAACGATAGGCTAAAAAGCCCTGAGGAGGTAGGAGTTAACAGTCTTTTTAGTTGAGAACAGTGTTGGTCAGGCTATGCCGACTTTATGTACCGATAAGTCCCTATTATAGCCTTTCATAGTTATATGATATAAATATAGTACTTTTTACAACTAGCAGCTAAAATAGTCTTTAAGCGTTGGTTTAAATAACGAGCGCAGCGAGTGTTTTAAAACGCGAGTAGAAAAAGCACAGTTTAGCCTCGTTTGTAGTAAACACTATTTTTTATACCCCTATCAAAAAATTCTCAAAACTGAGAGCTCGCCATGTTTATACTATTAATTAAGAGTGGCCATGGAAAAAACAACTATGGTTTTTTCGTTATAATTTCAAAATGATTCTTTGTGAACACGTGAAAAATACTAAATAAAATGGCTTAATTTTTAGGTAAGAACATAATTAGATTTTTAAAATAAGAAGTTAAAAAAAACTTCGCAATCAGTTACATCAACTGAAAAGAATCTAAATAAGAGAAGATCAAAAAGATCTTGGGACGAAAGAACGAATATTCAAAATTGGATGAGTGTCCCACAAGGAACACACAAACGACCAAAGCGAAAAGAGAAACAATTAAACGATGTTTCGCCCGGGGTGACCATCGTGGGCTCGTCAGTGGATTGACTAGTCACCCTCAATCCAGACATCATTCAACACCATCGCACACTCTGACCTCAAACTCTGAAACACTCACAAACAGGCATCGTCCTGCATGGTACTTATTATAAGTCACCTGATACGGGTTCGTCCTGGCGTGTTAATCTTTCCAATAGGAATATGCTCCTAAGACAATTAAAACAAGAAGTTAAAAAAAACTTCGCAATTAGTTACATCAACCGAAAAGAATCTAAATAAGAGAAGATAACTGATTGCGAAGTTTTTTTTTTAACTATGGTTTCTATGGTAACCCTACATTGTCGTCCATTTTAGTTTCTGACGTTTGTTATTTCGTCGTAATTTCAAAATGATTCTTTGTGAACACGTGAAAAATACTAAATAAAATGGCTTGATTTTTAGGTAAGAACATAATTAGATTCTTAAAACAAGAAGTTAGGAGGATATTCCTATTGGAAAGATTAACACGCCAGGATGAACCCGTATTAGGTGACTTATAATAAGTACCATGCGGGACGATGCCTGTTTGTGAGTGTTTCAGAGTTGGAGGTCAGAGTGTGCGATGGTGTTGAATGATGTCTGGATTGAGGGTGACTAGTGAATCCACTGACGAGCCCACGCTGGTCACCCCGGGCGAAATATCATTTAATTGTCTCTCTTCTCGCTTTGGTCGTTTGCAGGTTCCTTGTGGAACACTCGTCCAATTTTGAATATTCATTCTTTCCTCCCAAGATCTTTTTGATCTGCTCTTATAATTAGATTTTGTTAACATTACTATCTTACGCTATTTTTCCCGAAAAAGGATGGGCATTTTTTTTTCACCCATGATCAAAAAAATTTTTTTTTGCATCGGTAACGAAAAAAGCCAAGGTTTGGTTATTTGCGGACAGTCACCAAAATCAGGTCTTTTTGAATAAGTGTGCTTTATAAAGAAACTAGCATCCTTTTGGGCATATTTTTATTTATACTGGGACTATCCATTATGGTAGAGCCATGATGGACCTTAAAATAATTTAGTTAAATACCTGTTAAATTATTTCTAGATCTGCACAAATATACGTTTTTTGCTAAAAATTTAAAGACTGTAAAGAACTTTGATTGAAAAAGTTAATACCGCCTTATGTCTTAACCACTTTACGCTTGGAACAATTACAATTTTGGTGTTTCTTGGATAAAAATGGCAAAATAAAAATCATATGCACGACATTACTAAAAATGACAGACAGATGGCGAAACAGAAAAATTATTGAAAAATTGTCTTCAGTTATTTTCGTCTTTCTCTAAAAGACTTTCTTATAGCCTTACTGTCTCTCTTCAACAACCTTAAATATTTCTAATTTTAACAGAGAAAAAATGTTTTTAACAGTCCTTTTTTTGAACGCTTAAAAAACAGTGAAAACGTGAAAACTGTGACTGTTTAATTATAGAAATCTAAAGTTTGGAGAGGAAGCTTTAAACATGGCACAAAAATTGAGTAAAAATTACTTAAACAAAAACGTTATCCCTTAGATTATGCTAAAATATATTATTCCTTAAATTACCATCATGGCTTTACCATTAATCCAGGGAACCATCACCTAGTTTTGCCAAAATATTCCAACTTACCTACCAAGTGCGCCACACACAAACAACCATAACCATTGTTTATCGTCTCCTGATGATACTAACGTTGTTAGCGAAACGCGCGTCGAGTGCAAAAAAGTGTAGTTTTGGTTTGTGGAAAACAATCATAATTTTGTTTTAGTGCAACCAAAGGTTCCAAATTCCCAACATAGTTGTGTGGAAATAACATAACAATAAATAAAATTTAAAATTGGATAAGTATCCCACAAGGAACACTTAAGGATCACAGCAAAAATTTAAACAATTGGACCCTGGTTCACCACCACTGATGAGGCACCCATTGCTTGGTCCTTTTGGGAAATTCATCCAATTTTGAATTTTAATTTTATTTTCAACAATAATCATTTGATGTAATTTTTTTCGCAAAATTATGATTGTTTTCCACAAACCAAAACTACACTTTTTTGCACTCGACGCGCGTTTCGCTAACAACGTTAGCATCATCAGGAGATGATAAACAAATTGTTTATTGAAACGCGCGTCGAGTGCAAAAAAGTGTAGTTTTGGTTTGTGGAAAACAATCATAATTTTGTTTTAGTGCAACCAAAGGTTCCAAATTCCCAACATAGTTAATTTTTTTCGCTTAAGTAACCGATTTGAAGGTTTGCCTAATTTATTTTTTTTTCTTGCTGATGCGGGCACGCAAGCCAAAGGATTTGCGCTACTGCTGCTAATGATGAAATTGTTGCAACATCTTAACACAAAATTTTTAGACAACATCTGGTAACGTAATGTCAACCTTTAATAAAAGTTTTAAGGTACTACAAAATATAATACTTACTGGACGGCCGCAATTTTGAATTGTAAAGGAGGTCGTCTGATAGCTTTGCCAATTAATGTTAAAAAAGTCCTCTTTAACAGAGCAGTTCTTTATGTAATAATGCACTTTAATTGCAATCATACAGAAGAAAAAAGATTTAGTCTCTACAAAGGAAGGCAAAAATTTAAACGATATCCCGGCAAAAGTAAAACGTTTTTTTGAACGTATTCCGTTGCAAGTATCTGATGCCAGCTGAGGTATAATTAAAATGAAATGCGTCTTTCAAACATAATTTAATCCGACGGCACTTTAAATAATGAAAGCGTTTTCTGGATGCCGAGTATCCGCGTGGTTTAAAACTCGCGTACCGTCCTTCGTTCGCTGATCCGTTAATTAAAGAATAAAATTAAGTCGGCCATTTTTGGCGGATGGACAGGACCATCGACGTCAGTGTTTCCAAGTTTGACTTTACCATTTTTTTTCAAACTGAAAATAAAACGCCGATTATTATTTTTTCTGATCTTTTATTTATCTAATGCTGGGTTTATATAGAAAAATAAGATAAGATAAGTCATAAAATAAGACATAACATAAAATAAAGTAAGAGTTGAGCATATGACAAATCCTGTTGGTGTTTATAAAGAAGACTAACATATATGTGATTTCACATGACATAACATAACATAACATAAAAAATGCCCAACTTTTATCTTTTTATGTTATATTATGTGCGCATGACCACGACGCCATTTTTTGCGAGTTTCCACCATAACCCTACTTTTTTTTAATAGTGTTTGGATGTTATTTTTGTTTAAAGAAACGAGTTTTATGCAAAAAAGGTAGGCTGTTAATTAGTGTTGCAGTAAATTGGGGCTCAGCTTTCTTATGTCATGTTATTATCGGTATAAATAGCAATTTTCATTATGTTATTTTATGTTGTGTCATGCTATGTCATATCTTATCTTATCTTATTTTTCTATATAAACCCATTAAAGAATTTTTAAATTATATTTTTTTAATTTGTGGGATTTATCTAAAACCCTTTTATGCATCCTGGTTTCTTTGGTAAACTACTAAATTCTAGGTTGCACGGTCCCTAGAATATACATTGTTTAATAATTCTGCCCCGCTCTTCAAGCTGATGACGACACAAATTTTCCGATTTTTCTCTTTTGTTTAAATTATTATTGTAATGAATTTTTTTTTACCTTGTTACATAACTTTTTTTATATAAATAAATTTCAGTTGAGGTTCCTTGAAGTATCGTTACTAGAGGCCCTCTATATATATTTGACAGTTGTTGTTTTACCAGAGGTGGGCAACTCATGGGTCGTATTTTCGAAACCATACGAAATTATTCGCATGCGACTACTTCCGTCTCTTCCTATACCGTATAGAAAAGGAGGCAAAAGATATGCCGATATGCTGATTCATGGGTAGTACGTGCAAGAATAACCGGTTTTTCATGCGAAACAACACGAATGCCTCCACCCACTCGTGCAATATTGCGTTAAACCAGTCGAATTCGAACGCGGTCCACATATACCGGCTTATCTTTCGCCTCTCATTTCACACGATATAGAAAGAGACTGACATAAAAATTGTTGATTATTCAGTATACATATGCAGATATTTTCGTATGGATTCGAAAAATAGACCCCATATTGCCCTCTCTTTGTAGTTTTTTTATATTTGCATGTAAAAGCGATTTTATGAAATAGACTGACAACTGCTAAATCGAGTTTCTCACCTCTGGTAAAACAATAACTGTCAAAAATTGTATACAGAGCCTCTAGTTAATACTAGTCCCTTGACCCTAAGGGAAGTAATGTAATCATCTAAAAATCCCACTTAGAGATTTTCATGATCCTCCACGAATTTTGAGGTTCCGAATAGTGATAAGCACGAATCCAGACGCCGCCGTCGCTCTGTCTGTCGGTCGGTCTGTCGGTCTATCGGTCTGTCTGTCGCCGCTTAAAAACCCCTGCACCAATCATAACAAAATTTTACATAGCGATTACTTTGTTGACGCTCAGAACCCTATTGTTTTTGAGCATTCTTCTGTTACACCCTTCGGTAGTACCCCCAAAAAACTTCATCCCTAAAAAAAATATTTTTTTTCTCATCGTGTGATACCTCTTTGGAAAGCTTATAAGAACCGTAGTTGGATAGCGCTAAAATTTTTGACTATATATATATATATATCGCATAAGAAATGCAAAAAACTCTTGAAAAATTCAATTTTCTGTGCCATATATCTCCAGTTTAGGAACAAAATGTTAAATAAAAAGTAGCTTAATTTATGATCCAGGTTAAACCCTATTATCTTATCAAATTTCATACAAATCGGTTTAAAAATCTTAGTTTATCGGCAGTAAAATTTTTATATATAGGGTGGGCTTTAAAATTTTTTACTGTTTTGATTTTCTAATAACTTTTATGTTTCTTAATCGATTTTTATAAATGTTAGCTTTTTGGGAAGGTAGTTAAATAGATTTTATAATTTTTTAACAAAAGCCGTCATTTTTAAAAAATTCAAGATAGCGGAAGCAATTAAAAATCATATTTTTTTAAAAAGGGTTGCAACTTTTTTCACCACCTTGTAATTTTTTTTACAAAAGTAAGAAAGCTATTTCACGTTTAATAAAGTACCACTTATAAAATTCGGTTTACTTATACAAAAGTTAATTTTGCACAAATTTCCTCTAAATAGAGAACCTATTCTAAACACAAAATAATTTTTGTTTTATATGACTTTTAATTTTTTTATCCGATTTTTATAAAGTAAGCCTTTTTGCAGCCACAATTGTTCAAAATTTACGATTTTTATATAAAAAAATGTCAAATTTTAAAAGTCCAAGATAGCGGACATAGTCTAAAATAAGGTTTTAAAAACCGATCTGCAATTTTGGGTATGGTTATATGGAGTACCTTATTTATCAAAATGGCCGCCGTAAGTTTGGAAACGTAAAAGTAGTAGTCTTTAATTTTTTGAATCAAGATGTTATACACCGATGCATTATTGGGCATTGGAGAAGACGACTACAATTAATAATAGAAGCAAATGGGGAACATATAAAGATTTAGGTCATAAAATTTTGTTTTCTTTTATATTAAGGGATATTTAAGTCAACGTAACTTTTGTATAAGTTAATACAAAAATCATAAAATTTATGAGGAATACCTCGTTAAAAGCTTTTTTATTTTTATTAAAAACAGCTTAGGGTGCTTACATAGAAGTTGCATCTCTATTATTAAAAACCTTAGTTTAGACTATTTCCGCCATATTGGACTTTTGACATTTGACATTTTTTTATATAAAATTCATAAATTCTAAACAATTCCCTTTGCAAAAAGGATTTTGGTGTTAAGAACGGGTTCTGTATTTAAAGGAAATTTGAGTCAACGCAACTTTTGCATAAATAAACAAAATTTTATGAGTGATACTTCGTTAGACGTGAAACAGCATGCGCTTTCTCACTTTTATAAAAAAAATTAGAGGGTGCTAAAAAAAAGTTGAAGTTTTTCTTGAAAAAATATGATTTTGAATTTTTTCCGCCATCTTGAATTTTTGACATATGACGGTTTTTGTCAAAAAATTGTAAAGTCTGTTTAAATGCCCTTCCTTATAAAAATCTATTAAGAAACAAAAAAGTTATTAGAAAATCAAAACAGTCCAAAATTTTAAAGTCAACCCTATATATATATTTTCTCTATTTTCTGTGGGGCATTCTTTCATTCTTTCAAGAAAACGGAGCTCAAGGTGTAAGTATCGATGGACTTCATACTCTTTTGCTCTTGTTATATGCTGACGATTTAATACTTATTGCCTCTTCACAAATTGAGCTACAAAAATCATTAAATATCCTAGATTTATACACCCAGAACAACCAACTAGTTGTCAACTTAGAAAAGACTAAAGTCATGTATTTTTCTAACAGCCCAAGCGCTTCTTGAGGCCACAGCTTCTTTTTAAAAAACCAAAAACTCGAAATAGTCACAAAATTTACTTACCTAGATGCCACCTTTTCTGCAACGTCTATGTTTCGTCAAATGGCAGTGCTGACAGTAATCAAAGCGGGACAAGCCGCTGGCACAACAATGTCAACTATGGCTACATCTAAGTTGAGCAGCTTTCACTCCATCAAAAAACTTTTTGATGCATCGGTTCTTAGCATCTTTTCAGGCTGTCTCTCAACGTGGGGGCTACGTTACTGTGATATCCTCGAGAAAATCCAGAATTCTTTCTTTAAAAAGTTGCTGTCGCTTCCGCAGTCCACCTCGGGCGCTATACTCCGGATAGAAACTGTATCGACACCATTACTTTTAACTGCTTTTAACTTTTTGCTGAAGATCCTCTCCATGGAAATCTCCCGTCTACCCAAAATCTGTTTCCAGAGACAGGTCTCTATCATGGATTCTACTAACCCGAAATTTAATTGGGCCATGCAGTTAAAATTGGTTTTCACTGATTTGGGATATGATACCCTCTGGAATAACTTTACTTATGAGCGACTTAATATTTCAAGTCAGAGATTTGAGAAAAGCACAGACAAAAATGCTTTGAGAATGACTTATCAGTAGCTCAAAGCTCTCGCTACACATATTTCTATTCTCAACTGGCAAATCTCTTAACTCAAAATCCCAGCAAGTACCTTACTTTAAAGCTACCAATGTCTGATGACAGAATTTTGGCTCAGCTACGTTCTTCACATAAAATCTTTCTTAACTTTTCATTTAAAGGGATATCCTATAAAATAGTCTCCAACCAAATATGTACAGTTTGTAACCTTTTAGTTCCAGAAAACCTCGTTCATATTCTCATTCATTGTCCCTTATACAAACACCTTCGTACTGAAGTTTTTACATCACCTGAAACATTATTCGAAGCTATTAGTAACCTTAATCCGCAGAATGCTAAGTCAATTGCTAGGGCCTTCCTCATGAATGAGTAAAAAAGAAGAAAACTATCTCATTACAGGCAACTCTGGGGCATACTTTTATGTAGATAATCAACTAAAATTTACTCAAGCATAGTTTTTACTTGGCAGTTATACATAGAAACATTTCTTATAAACTTATATTAGGTATTGCTAATTTTATATTCCCCATTTTGCTACAATTAAGAAAAGTATACTCTTTTTTTTGTTTTTGTTTTTCTTAGCAATTAATATTATTTTCTTAAACTCTAGGTTTCTAAGATTAGAATTGTATTTTGTATTTTGTTAGAGCAATTATAAATAAATTTAAAAAAAATAAAATAAAATATATAGCACATATAAAATGTATTTCAAAAGTTCGTCTACTCGAAAGAAATTCTGAATATGCGGTGGAAAAGTTTTGAGAAACCCCGTAAAGGTCTGGATAAACCATGGAATGTCTAGATATACCCAGGAAAAGTCCGGATGCCCTGGAAAAGTCTGGAAAGACTCTGGAAAAGTTTGGATATACCCTGGAAAGTCTGGATACACCCTACAAAAGTCTGGATAAACCCTGGAAAAGTCTGGAAAGACTCTGAAAAAATGTGGAAAAACCCTGAAAAACTCTGGATACACTCTGTAAAAGTCTGGAAGGACCCTGGAAAAGTCTGGATATACCCTGAAAGAATCTAGAAAGACCCTGAAAAAGTGTGGCTACACTCTGGAAAAGTCTGGAAATGCCCTGGATTAGTCTGGATACACTTTGGAAAAGTCTGGTTACACTCTGGAAAAATTTGAAAAGTTCCTGGAAAAGTCAGGAAAGACCCTGCAAAAGTTTGACTACACTCTGGAGAAACCTGGATACACTCTTAAAATGACCGATCCAATCTAATCCATGCGAATACGAGTAGTGGTTTTTTATATATGTTCTTGAGCGATTTACTTCTATTATTAATAGTTTTTGTGTTAGTCCCCAGAAAAATCTACTTTTCATACTTTTCTAAAAAAATTTAGATTTTTAGCTTAATCTTGACTTTATATTCTGGATCTTGAAGATCTGACAAAACTTGTGAATTGTTTTTCAAAGTTAATCAGCCTTTTTACAGAGCTCATTCTTTTTTTAATAAAACAGAAAAACTTAAAGAACCTATGTTGTCAATTCCTAATGCTTCCTATCAAAGTTGCTATATAACTTTTCTTAAAACAAAGACTAGTACTAATACAAAAACACTGGTAATAGACACTTAAAGTTAATTTTCAGTTTTATCAGCATTCGTGCACTTTTAAAATCATGGCAAATGCGTGACAGCTCCAGCTAATCAAATGCACGTAAACCTCGTTAGGTACGATAAGGAAGTCGTAACGTTACGACCATCCCTGCGTACGAAACGATGTTTTCACATATAAAATGTATTGAAAAAGTTCGTCTACTCGAAAGAAATTCTGAGTACACCCTGAAAAAGTCTGGATAAACCCCGTAAAAGTATGGATACACCCTGGAATGTTAGTTTAAAAGTACACCTGTTCGATAGGTCGACTCGATAGAGATAAGGATACGAATGCTGATAAAGCCGAAAATTAACTTTAAGCGTCTACTTAAACACTTAGACATTTAAAGTTAATTTTCGGTGTGTCTACTTAAATACTTAGACACCTAAAGTTAATTTTCGGTTTTATCAGCATTCGTATCCTTATCTCTATCGAGTCGGCCAATCAAGCAGGTGCACTTTTAAAATCATGGCGAATGCGTGACAGCTCCATCTTATTAAATGCACGAAACCTCGTTAGGTATGATAAGGGAGTCGTAACGGGACGACCATCCATGCGTACGAAACAATATTTTCAGACATTTGATCAGCTGGAGCTGTCACGCATTCGCCATTAGTTTAAAAGTACACCTGCTCAATATGTCGAATCGATAGAGATAAGGATACGAATGCTGGTAGAACTAAAATTAACTTTAAGTGGACACTTAATGGAGATAAGGATATGAATGCTGATAAAACTGAAAATTAAATTTAAATATACATTTAAAGTTACACTTAAAGTTAATTTTCGTTTTTTTTAGCATTCGTATCCTTATCTCAATCGAGTCGATCAATCAAGCAGGTGCACTTTTAAAATCCTGTCGGATGCGTGACAGCTCCAGATGATTAAATGCACAAAAATCTCGTTAGGTACGATAAGGGAGTCGTAATGGGACGACCGTCTGTGTGGCCGAAACGATATTTTGACGCATTTGATCAGCTGGAACTGTCACGCATTCGCCATTAGTTTAAAAGTACACCTCTCGAGAGTTCGACTCGAAAATTAACTTTAAGTGTAGACTTTCTTAGTATAGGGTAAAACTAGAATTAGGAAAACAATAGGGACTATATAGGACGAGTATATGAACGATACTTTAAAATAGCACAAATAACCTTAAGCCAAAGCACAATTAAACCTATACTTTTTTCGTTTGTGGCTTGCTTTACTTCTTTCATATATAAGTTTTTAAAAAAATAAATCTTTGATCTCTATCTTTGAACTCGTGTGTGAAAATTTAAAGCAGTCAAGTCAAACATGGGAAACGCTGAAAACAGTGGCGGTGTAGCTAAAGTCAAAGCCAAAACTTAATATTGGGAAAACGCCTTGCACACACAGACAACAAACATGTTTACAAATGTGTGTCAAAGCCAGTCTACACAATTAAGTAGCTTTAATGTGGTTTTCTGAGCCGCGTTCGAGCTTAGGTGCAACTAAAGCCCCAAAAGAGTAAATTGCATCCTTCTAAAATTTTGATGAGGCTTTAGTGATTTGCTATATAAAAAATTCACAGATTTTGCAACATGTGCAAGTATCTAAGAAACGGAAAAAGGTGCTCTAAACAGGTAAAAAAGTTCATTCTAAAAAATCCAACAAAATTTGTAAATATTATTAACCACTATTAGAAACTGAAAGACATGATGAAAATAATTTTTTTAGTCATTTTATATTATAAATTTTTCATTTTCATTCATTAAATATATTATAATGAAAAATAAAAAAATATTGATGTATATGTAATATTTTAACTTAAATCCTCTACATTGCTCTCACTCTTCCAGACCAGTTCATTTGCCACCGTGTTGAAAATACCATCTCGTGGCGAATTTTAAGGCGGGGTTTGCGTACAAGCTTTAGCTTCCTGCTAAAATAGTTTAGGCAAACCCCACCTTCGAAAATGTTATATTTTTTTTTAGAAATACTATTACTTATTTTTAACATATTACGCAGATAACATGTAATTTATTGTAATTGCGTAATATATATTGTATTGTATATTGAATATATCAGACACAAGTTATGACTTCTGCATGATCTGTGGTTATCGAGTTACAGTAACACAAATTTCTATCAATAATTCGTGTTGTAACACAAAATCTCGCAGAAGCTTCTGTTCAAAAGTTTTTTTTACTTGGAATTAGTAATACACTGTGTAGTAGGCTAAGGAAGTTTCAGATCCTTCATACATTAATTTTGTGTTATTTTTAAGAGGATGTAAACCGAAAAAAAACGAAATAATTTGTTTTATGGCGTTTCGGTGTCTGTCTGTCTGGATGTACACCGCGCCTGTCTGGTATAGCTCAAAAGGGGTTAACAATTAACCTGTGACGCAGGAAGGTTAAACTAATCTCCTCCGCTCAGATAGCTCCACTAGAGGTACTAAGGTTTCTTATTGACTTAATGAACTAACAAAGTTATGTTCAGTGCAGCTATCGAGACAATTAGTTGCCCACCCAGTTTAAGAATTATTTGTACTACTAGTATTTATTTAAAAAACAAACGGAAGATGACTGTGGTACCGTAAATCTAACAAAAAAACAAGAGTTTTTTGTACTTCAGAGCTGACGAGTCCCTAATAAGGACGAAACGGCGTCGTCCTAGGTTCCACCCTCTGTGTGAGCAATCGAAATCCAAGAAGTTCATTTTGCACTGAAGTACAAAAAAACTCTTGTTTTTTAGTTAGTATTTATTTGTTTAACCAACAGAAAATAACAATTAATCGCTAATTAATCCTGCACTTGCAAACGTCTAGCTAAAGATTATATAAAAAAAACACAGGAAAACGTCTACTTACATTTTTTACGTTTGGAGGCACTTTCGGCACTCCCTTAAAAACTCTTCATTCCAGCCACACCTGCAGTCATCACACTCACGCTACTTTTTCGACTGTCCACTTTCAATCATTTCTTGTGTTAACGACCGTGCAAAATTGCTGACTCTAACTTTTTAGTTTAGGTGCATTGAAATTTAATTAAAATAAGAACGAATACAGGGTGCTTCATGACAATATCCAGAAACGGTAACTCTAAAGTTTTATTATATGTATTAATAATATTTTCTTTGGCGCCCCATTAATTCCTCTGTAGCGCGCCATCAAAATGCTGTGAGAGCGATCCCAGTATTATTTTCAATACTAAAAAGAAATAGCCACATGAGCGACATTTTGGACCACTTCTTAACTTAATTTATCGATTTTAATAAGTTTAAACTTTATCTTAATCGATCAATTTTTGAAAAAAATATTTTTTTCTTAATAAGCTTGATTTTGCAAGTAAACTCTGGTCTATTTAAAAATTGCAAACTTCCTTATTTCTTGTCCGAATTTTTAAAATTTTACATCGATGTGCTTCGAAAGAATGTGGCTTCGTAATCGATGTTTTAGATTTATTACAGTGTCACACACAAAAAAATATCTAGGGGGTTTAAAATGCCTATTTTTCAAATAGGTCCGCCATCTTGGATTTTTAGGAAATGTCAGGTTTCACATCGGTCCTATAAATTTTGAAGCTTGGCTTTCTAAAAAGCTAAATACTATTAAAATCGGACCATTTTTCGCAAAGTTATAATCCTTTAAAATAGTGCGGTTTTTTTCGGCACACCCTATATATAATTATGTTATATTCATTTACTCTTCACCGAAGAGTCAAGACTCCAGCCTCTGGGTGGAAACCATTGTTATAAAGCTCCAAAAATTAGGGAGCAGCAGTTGCTTGGAACAGGCGGAAGTAACTATGGCACGTGTTTTCGCGCGCGCGAGATTGATGTAAATAATGTTTTGTTTCTTACCATTTTTCATATATTTGTTTATAAAATAGTTAAAAAAGGTCATTGGTATAATACAGAATACGACAATGCAATAAACTAATTGCCTTTTATTTAAACTACGTTAATTTATATGTAGAAGGCCTACTTCGTTTGACGGGGTTGTGGCCTTGCCCGACAAGAGCGCGACTGCCCTGGCTCGAACGCGGCTTGCCATAGCTGGCAACGATAAAAGCACCTGGGTCTCGATTCTGGGCGTAATAGAACGATCATACCCTGAGAAGTGGCCACTTCTATTAAAATCCAAAATTCCGTATTCTGGGACTGGCCGATCGCAAAAAAGTCATTCGAACTACGCACGGTGGTCGATTTTATGGAAAAATTAAAAAATTTAAAATGTATCTAAATTTGCCACTATATGGTTGTCAAGATACTAGGCGAATAGTTGGCCAAAGAAACTATTCTTTTTACGAGTTTGATATTACGCATCAGTATTCAACATCAAATTTCAAAGAGAAGACCCAGAGTATGATAGTATTCAACTGTTAATATCTCGAAAACAGTTGAAGATCGACATAGGGTACGTTATATAAAAATGCTTAGAATTTAAAATCAAAATGCAATAATGCAATAATATACTGGGTGTTTCATTTGAAAGTTTCGGTTGGCATTCTTTTTAATATATTTTATTTTTCTTTTTCTAAACTCATATTTTTACTTTAATTTAGCTAATTAATAAATATATATCTTTTCCCTCTTAAAAATGTCTTAAGATAAATGTGAAAATTCACACGATCATCCTGTCTGTTTATTAACACTAAATATTTTGTACAATTAAATTACAATATGGAAGTTTTTTTAATGTCCGCGTTTTTACAAAAATCGACCACTGTGTGAGTCCTACTCTAAAAGACGGTCAAGTTTGCCGTAGCATGCGCATTAGCGAGTAAAATATCGATCGGTCGTTCATCCAATAGCGTGCTCTGAAATAATACAAGTGACGTTTTTCACACGAGCTTTCCTACAACTCCCAACTACTGAATCTAGTCGAGAGAACGGCTTTGCTCAAAAATTGTTGTTCGAGGCAGCTCTGCACGTACCCATAATAGCTTGGTGATTATTCGATCGCCCGTCACTGCTTTTAAGCGCGTTTATTGGTTGAATTAACTTTTCTTCTCTCAGGCGAACAATCACTTCCTATGACTTCCAGAATCGGTACCTTGAAAGCAACTGAAGGGACCCTGAAAACAACGAACGTGGGTGCGCATAATTTATCAAAAAGAGCGTCGCAAAAAGCAAAATTATAATAAAGTACATGTTCACAACTTACAGTACTAGGTAAAAACAATAAATACGCAAAACTGAACCTACTATCGAAGATCGAAATAGATCATAACGGACTGGCCTAAAACGCGACAAGGGCAAAACCGTACAAAAGTTAAAAAGTGAAACATAGTCCCGCTAGATGGCGACACAGTAATAATTTGACGGGGTTGTGGTTGCGTGCACTTAGTCAGAATGATTGTGAATAAAACACAACGGTGGGATTTACTAAAAGGGTGTAGTTTATTTTAGAAGTTTAAGTAAAATTTTGATTTTAACCATTTTAAACCAGTCATCCTTGAGTTTTGGACATAGTTTGATTTATAAGGAGAATTTTAATAAATTTGTTTATTGAATCTTAACTTAATCTTAACACAATCTTTTGTTGTATTTAAGAAGAAAGTTTCAATTTCAAAGAGAAAAAATTTTAAACGTTTAAACCCACGCTGCGTTTAAATAATAAACACCCTGTAGAACAAAATAAAATTGGGATTATATGTCTCTACTTACAATTTACCCTTGTTAATTAATTTTATAATTAATACTTGATGTTAGAAAACGTTTTAGATGGGTAATAATAAAATAAGGAGTAGATTAATTTTGTATGTATTGAAAAGGTGTTTTTATTTATGAAATGTATTAAAAAACTTAAATGCAAGTTGGTTTACATTACTGTCACTGTTAAAATGTCTGTTTCACAATATTAGCTGCGTTCAAATCACAAACAGCGAGTTCGGATCTTTTACCTCTGCTTGTACCTTGGCTTTCACCAACCTCTAATAATGAAAGCTACAGCCTTGAAATGAGTGGGCTTTGAGTAAGGAAAGTTTTCTTGACTGAGCTTTTAGATAACCTCGATGTTTTAATTTCAGTTTATAAATAAATTAAGATAGTTGTTTTGGATTTTTGTGTTTGATATATTTTTCGTGCATAATCAGTGACCTTTACTCATGTTTGTGTTTCCTCGTAGTGCCCTCATAAATATATTTTTTGTGCTGAAAACGGGTTTAAAATACGGCGTTTTTCTGGACAAAATTGGAGTTGTTTTATTGGTTACTGAACAACTTGGGATATTAAATAAGGTAAATTAATCCTTGTAAAAACGGTTACTTAAGGAAATTATAAACGAACTTATAAACAATTGCCACAAAATAATGCTTTCTTGGGGCTATAAATTTAAACCATCCCCCAGAGGTGGTCTAAAAAATCACCAACTTTATAACCTAAAACATATATAAGAAAGTGAAATTTTTGGCGTATTCACCATTTTTCATTTTGAAACCTGTCAAAAAAATTAGCTTTAGGGCATTTTCTCGTGAAATATGGTATATTTTGAGAAAAAAAGCAGTTTTTCAGTGGTATTTTGCCATAACGATACAAAATAATCAATAAGTTTGTGTCTTCTCTGTATGGGTAAGTGTTTTTTTAAAATTGGTTGTAAAATTTAGTCCCCTTACAGATGTAAATATTTAGACCTGTGGGGGGTAGTATTTTAGATCTTAGTAAATCTCACTGCAAGTGTTTTATTTTGTATTAGTGCAATTTTTTTAATTTGAATTGATAAGCAGCTTTCGCCCTAAACGCCCATCATCATATTAATGAGTTTTGGGATTCTAAAAGGAATATTAATTATTACGTGTATATGGGAATTTTCACCAATATTTATGTGCTTTTTTGTGATGAGGCTGAAAGATTTTGTTTTTAGAAACTTACAACAGTTTCCTCGTTTTATTTTCCGTTTTTGTTCTTTGTCCGGAATTTGTTCATTTGTTATTATGAGTTGTAAAATGACGAATGGTAAAATGTTTCAGGTCACTAGGTTCATATCCCGCTTGAAATTGTCTTTTATTTAATTTATGCGATTATGATTTTTGCAATTTATGTTTTTTGTTTTTGAGATTAGAGCCAACAAAAAAAGAACAATAAAAAAAATCGCTCTAACCTCAAAAACAAAAAACATGAATTGCAAAAATCATATTCGCAAAAATTAAATAAAAAGACAATTTCAAGCTGGACACCCGTTTAGGCCAAAAGCTGCTTATCAATTTATATTAAAAAAATTGCAATAATACAAAATAGAACACTTGTGTTTAATTTACAATCACAGTAATAATTGCCGCTAGATGGCAGTACATGGCCGACAAGATGCAGACAAGCTTTTTGTAACGGCTTTTGTCGCACTTGTTTCTTATTGTACAAAATGGGTTGGTTTGACTCCCTTCAAGGGAGGACTATGAATACGGCCCTTAGATAGGTATTACTTAATTTCAATTGGCGGACTGTAGCGCCCTCTGTACCTAAAATACTGAAGGCGCTGTCAGGCTAACAAATCAAACGGTGTCCGTCACACCGCAGCGCCATCTAGCGTGTTACAGTATTTTACATTTGTACGGTTTTGCCCTTGTAACGTTTTACTATTGTAAGCTTTTAGGCCAGTACGTTTCGACCAATTTCTGTTTTGCAGCTACATAGTTTTGTCATTTTAAAATTTGTACCCAGTACCTATTTGCTATTCTAAATTTTGGGAAAGTTCGTTTTTACGTTGTATTGTTTTGCTAAATTATAGGTATTCTTGGTAATAGTAAATATAATGTAACAACACAAAACTTTTTGAAATTAACTCTGTTTTTTCGACTTCTATTATATATATTTTATTTGTACACGACGTTTCGATTAGTACAATATCTGATCGTCTTCAGGTGCAAACTGTTCGATTAGTAAAATATCTGATTGTCTTCAGATGCAAACTGAAGACGATCAAAGATGGTACTGATCGAAACGTCGTGTATAAATAAAATATACACAATAGAAGTCTCAAACGCATAGTTAATTTCAAACACATCATTTTCTCAAACTGAAACTTTTTAATTATCTTTGAAAGTCATGGTTCATAATAATATACGGGGTTTCCCAAAAGTTATATGGTTTACAAAAAAGTTTCTTTTTGGATGCTAATCATCCCGCCACTCATTAAGGGCAGCGCCAATACTTTTTTTTAATCAGATACTCTGTATATTGGGGAAACTTTAAAAAAAGTGTTTTTCCTTTTCGTCTCCCCGACTATATTTTAAATAGCTTTACTCTCGACACGCAGGGATTTTGTTCAACAGTGAGTTTTCAATCAAAATTCTATTAAAATTCTAAGCACGAATCTGATTTTGTCCTCTTAAAGGAAAGTCAAAGTTTAAAGAGTCCAATTGTCATGCCAAATCAAACTTCTTTATGTCCTAAAAAGTTGTCGAAGTTTTGACCAAAACGAAGAAAAAGATATGTTGGCATTCGAAAACCTAGGGCAAAACTATGATCAAAACCGTAAAATAAAGCTTCAGCATTTCAGCCAGTTTTGTAACGTCATAATGCGCAACAGATGTTTTTTCCAAGGACCTTAACGTTTTACAGTTTGAGACAATAATGTATTTAAAGTTAACTCTGTGTTTCGGAGTTCCATTGTCTATATTTTATTTATAAACGACGTTTCGATCAGTACAATCTCTGATCGCCTTTCACTTGGCACCTAAAGACGATCAGATATTGTACTGATCGATCATGATGTATAAATAAAATATAGACAATGGAAGTCCGAAACACAGACTTAATAGCGACATAAAGCTACTTTTAACTCATCGCCGTATACGTATCCGCATCTAGCGAGAACCAAGCACATTAATTGGTCAGAAACTTGTACCACGTTCGAAAAGAGCAGATATATGCCAATCTAAGGTGTTCTTGAACGCGATAGGTGTTGAGATGCGTTAGGTATCACGTATCGTATCGTATCGTATCTATTGCGTTCAGAAACACCTACGCTACAGTCCGCCAATTGAAATTAAGTAATACCTATTAAAGGGCCGTATTCATAGTCCTCCCTTGAAGGGAGTCAAACCAACCCATTTTGTACACGCTAGATGCGGATACGTATACCGCGATGAGTTACAAATAGCTTTATGTCTCTAATTTCAACTTTAAGGTTAACGCAAAAGAAATAAAGTACTGGAAAAGTAACCTAAAAATATAATAATAACTAAACTTTTTTCACGTAAGTTCGCTTTTAGCTTATTTAATTTACCTCCTCTTGATTTAAAATAACAAAAAAGTTGCTATTAAAAAATGTAGTAATATATTTTGTATAAGTGGCCAATCTCTGTGTAGCTGTTAACCTATTGTATTTCTTTTTATTCGAGTCGCACCCCATCTTGCCTTATCCAATATAAGAAAGGACCTTTTTAAATTGTCCCACTTTTTTACGTGGTATGGTCTTTTTCACATTCATTACTTGTTGAGAAAAGAAGCGACATAAATGTCTGACTATTTTTTTACTATCTACACTTAAAGTATGTTTGCGTTTATGGTTTTAAATTAAGGCTAGGTTGTAAGTTTTTGTGTGGTTATGCAGTGCCGTAGCCAGAGGTGGGTGGCGCTTGACGTCATTAATTGGTACAATTTTAGTTTAATTTTTCTTAAAATTTTCGTCTGCAGCGCATTCATAATAAAATTTTGACAAAAAATCTATATACACCACCGCAACTCACCCCCTATTATATAGGGTGGACCACAAAAACCAGGACTGTTTTGTTTTAAATGCCAATGTTTTATATTTCGTCGGATTTTAAAGCAAGAAAGAGTTTTGGAACGGTAATATAATAGACTTTTTGCAAATACGTCAAAAAATGACACCTATGAAAAATTCAAAATGGCGGATGTTCAAAAGTTTTATGCATCTTAAAAAACCGTTGGGTGTTTTTTTGAGACACTTTGTAAATTTTTTTTGCCACTGCAAAAACTTCTATCTATTGGCTGTAAATCGATGTATCATTTAAAGAATTATATTAAGAAATTTTAAAAAAATAGATTTTTTTCGAATTTTACAGACAATAGATGGAAGTTTTATGTAGTTGCAAAAAAAAATCTACAAAGTGTCTCAAAAAAAACCCAACGGTTTTTCAAAATGCATAAAACTTTTGAACATTTTGAAATTTTGACATAATATGTCATTTTTTGACATATTTGCAAAAAGTCTAATTCCAATTTCCAAAACTCTTTTTTTCCGTTAAAATCCGACAATAAATAAAATTGGGCAGTTAAAACAAAACATTCCTATATATT
Organism: Oxystoma pomonae; assembly: GCA_963921995.1. Classification (NCBI taxonomy): domain Eukaryota; kingdom Metazoa; phylum Arthropoda; class Insecta; order Coleoptera; family Brentidae; genus Oxystoma; species Oxystoma pomonae. The sequence continues at coordinate 37,432,464 of OY998164.1, forward strand.
TTTCAAAAAGCCTAAGAGACCATTTTGCTTAATTTTAGGACATTTTTTTGCCAACAACATTCAAAACGAGTAAAAAACAGCATTTTACCGTAATTTTTTGAAAATTTTGGCCTGCGGCGTTAAATTGGAGAAAAAACTGCAAATGAGACTAGATCTGCCCTTTCTTTTAAAATTAAGTATTTTTGTTTCGTACACATCAACCCAACACCTATTAAAGCACCCCCTCCCCTCCCTTCAACTCAAAAGCTATATGCACCTACCTAGTCTTTGCAATAGCAAATTAATACTGAGTTGATTTTTATTAAATGACGAAAACTCCCTCCAGAGTCGATTTTTGGCTACATCACTCCATTAAACACCGTTACGTAGATATTACGTAAAATTTACATAACAGATTTACCTTGTTATGTAAATTTAAGGTCACTCAGAGGTCACAATAAGGTAAAATTTAAGTCACATTAAGGTGCGAAAACTCAGCATAATACCATGCGCACAGTCTACCTAATTTTTACATAAATGTGATGTAAATAAGATGACATACCTTTTACATAAATATTACGTCCATGTTATGTAAGAGCTAAGTAAAAACTACGTATATTTTACATAACAGGTTTACCTTGTTATGTAAATTTAAGGTCACATAGAGGTCACAATTATTTAGTAATAAGGTAAAATTTAATTGAGGCGGCCAACGGACGGTTCGTGCAGGTCCGTCGGTGGTTGCTTGACACGGTCCGATATTGGCAAACATGTGGCATACTACAAACTACAGACGGGCTGGTTTAAGTGGCGGAAGAGGTGAGTCTTATAGAGATCTTGTCAATATCTCAAAGTCTGCATCCTAATTTTGAAATATATTTGCTCTTTATATATATAATATTATCATCCACTGTACAGGGAACATAAGTGACATTAGCGCCATCTCTACCTACTAAAAAGAAACTATTAAGCACTAGTAATTTCTTTCGTTTTCATAATATTTTTGTAAGTCGCGTTATGGAGCATTTAACTCCTTTAGACGGTATAAATATTACATAAAATGTTTTATATAATAATTATGTAACATTTGAAATGTGTACTTACGGTTCAATTGACTATATAATAATTATGTAAAATTTAGGACTTTAATTTGACGTAAATTATTTTACAGAGAATTTACATAACTTAAATGACATAATTACTACATAAAACATATTATGTAACAGATATGTAAAATTGTAAAAAATGTAAAGTTAAGGTGCAAACTGTTTCATAATATTTATGTAAATTTAAAAATTTTAATGTGACGTAAATCATTTTATAGAGCGTTTACGTAATTTAGATGATATAAATATTACATAAAATGTTTTACATAATGGTTATGTAAAATTTTAAATGTAAACGTAATGTCTAAATTGTTACATAATGGCTATGTACATTTTATTACTTTCATTTAAAGTAAATAATTTTACTTAACGTTTACGTAAATTAGATTACTTAAATATTACATATAATTTTTTATATAATAGGTATGTAATATTTTTTATGTAAAATTAAGGTCACACTATTTACGCAATATTTACGTATATTTTAAGAATTTATTTATAAATTCATATTATTTACCTAAAATTAACATTGCTTATGATGACTTAAATGTACAGTCAAAGTTTTGACGTAATGTTTACATATTTTTTTTTATAAAAATATTTTTTTATGAGATTTACGTAAATATGATGTAACATATATTTTTTTTTTGCATATGTGCGTTATTCAGGGCCACCACTCATTGTTGTCACTTCATAGATCTAGTTACAGCATGGGCTTTCTTGAAATGTCGCCAGATAACAATTTTATGGCTTGAGTTTTCACGCATAAAAAGTTCTTTTATTGCGCCTCTGCAAATAAAGAAAAGTCCTTTCATAGCCAATAAATAATTTAAAAATATGTGTGTTTAGTATTCAGACTGCTCAAATTTTGAAATAAATAAATTTTATATAGGACATAGTTTATAATTAAGAATTTTATATGTATACAAAAAAGCTTTTCAAATACAAGCTTTTATAAAATATAAAGTGGACTAAAAAGTACAAAATAATTTTTTGCATTCTGATATGGGCGCAATTTAGGAAGTTTGGCCATGTCGACTCGATAAATTTATGTTATTGGTTATGTTTTGTTCGCAAGAATCTGACTTCACTATAAAGCAAAGAAATGCGAGGGTAACTAAATCCACCCCAACTCGACCCAAGCTACCCTAAAATTTCTTTAATATATGGATGGACATTGTTAGTTGCACTTTGCGCCCTTTGATTTTATTATTATGATATCAGAATGTTAAAAATTATTTTCTACTTTTTAATGCACTTTATATTTTATAAAAGCTCGTATTTGAAAAGCTTTTTTTTACATAAATAAATTTTTGGATTTGTACCCTAACCCGTCCATTTTGGATCCGCCATATTGAAATTTTTAATTCTGACGAAAAATTCATAATCCCCTTTTCTAAGAACCCCTGTATGCCAATTTTGATTGAAATAGAACAAACTAAATCTTTTTCCTTCTCCACTTCCCTCATTAGGGTAAGATAGGTAACTGACAATACAATATTATTGTATTGCCACCGGAACTATAAGCGCATTTTTAAGAGAATCGGATGTGTATAAGTCAGTTAAAATTTGTTAGCAAAACATGACCCAAAATCGTCCATCTCGAATCTACCATATTAAGATTTCAGAATCTGATCAAAAATTCGTCTTCCTTAACCCCAAAAACCCCCGTATACCCATTTTATTTGAAATTCGACAAACTTAGGTATTTTCCCTCCTCCAGTCCCCTCATAGGGGGGAGGAGGTGCCTAATATTATATTGTATTTTCACCAGAACTATAAACTCATACGAAATTGGAAGACAATCGGATATGTATAAGTCAGTTAAAATTTGTTAGCAGAACATTACAAAAATCGTCCATCTTGAATCCGCCATATTGAATTTTCACCTCTGATCAAAAAATCGTATTTTTTATCCCCAAAAAGCCCCGTATACCAATTTTGGTTGAAATTAGACAGTCTTAGGCGTTTTCCCCCCTCCACTCCTCTCGTAGGGGGGAGTAGGTACCTAATATAAACATATCATTATATTGTCAGCTGAACTATAATCGCATACCAAATTTGAAATCAATCGGACATCTAGAAGTTAGACAAAATTGAGTTGCAAGATAAGTTCTAGATATTATCTTGCAACTCTATTTTTTTTTAATGCTAGGGCTTCCCGTCCATTGTAGGATCAATGTCCAGTTTAAGTAAAATACAAAATATCCATGCACCTAGCCGGGATTCGAACCCGAGACCTTTCGTGCGGCAGGCCGACACGCAAAATGCTTATCATTTTTCAATCAATTATTATCTTAAAAACTGAGTCTTAAAAAAATATTTTGACATTAAATCCAGAAATATTACTCGTTCAATTTTAGGGTGATCATTATATCTCATCCTCCAAAATAAAGAGATTAAAAACAGTAAAAGAGAACTCTTTGTTCCTGGGAACCACAAAAGGAAGAATAATTTTTCTATATTTTGTAATGTGATATATTACATCCTGTATTTCCTTTTGTTTTTCTCCTAATATCCGTAGGGCCTACGTAGTCATGCAAACATTCAATAATTAGAAGGGCTCAACCCTCCTTTGAAAAAAAATTTATTTAATTTGCCATTACGAAACGAAAAGAAGAAAAAAGAGAACCCTTTTCTTGGGAAAAAATTATTGAAAATTATTCGACAATGAATAATTCGAAAAATAGGGCGGGCGGCGGCGCGGCGCTCCAGTTTCAAATCGGAAAGAGTTTGCGTTTTCTCAAAATTTTAATAAATTAATATTCATACACAGGTATTTCGTATTCATCTCAAATTAAAATATGTCTTTGAGGAGCTTGAATAATGCCTAACGGTGGAAAGTTATGCCGCTTTCACGAATATCATTAAGAATTTACTTTTCTTAGATTTCTTACAAGATTTCTAGAATTTTCTCATTCAGTTTCAGATTTAAAAAACTGTTTAAATGTTTTTAAATCTTGTGGTTGATTGACAAAAAGGAAAATAATAGCAACGAGTTTGGCCGTTTATTAGACAGCCTATAAAAAAATATAGGGAAAAGTTCAGACATTTTGTCAACCAAGAGTTCAAGGTATAAATTATGATGGATAGGTAACCCGCACCATTTTTTGATAAGACGTCCTGAATACGAAATGGACAATCCTCTCTAAAAATTCCTACTTTTAGAGTGGTGATAAGAGCACTTCATTATGATACCTTGTTGAAAACGGTTTTGATTTTACTTTTCCGATGAAGTTAGGCCTGAAAACTTTGAATGCATAATTTGCATTCTTTTATAAACTCTTGAATTACCTTTAGGGGATTTTGTGAACGATAATCAAATCATTTCAATGGTAAGGAGATCAATATTTTTACATTTTAACAGCTAACATCTTAAAAACGGTTAACTCAAATTAAGAAAAACATGCACCATTGTAAAACTGGTGCAAAAATCTTTCCAAAGAGGTATCACAAGGGGGGGGGGCAATTTAAAAAAAACTGGTGGGAGTGGTCTGCGCCAACATGGCGGGTGCGACCAAGTTATTGAATACATAAATAACGTTCCCCCTCCAATCCCTCGAACTGTTTTGGGAATTAGGTAAATATCTTTAAACCTGGGGGTTGATTTTTGAATTTCGTAGGAAAGATCGCACGGAAAAGGTCCTGTTCCTGATATCGGCCAATATTAGGCTTGGACCTCACCCAATATTAGGCTTGGACCTCACCCAATATTAGGCTTGGACCTCACCCAATTGCCGTGTATCGAAGGAACTTTTCTACACTTTCATACACCTGCCCCCGGACCAGTTGAACGAAAGCTCTTGAATAACGATAATCCGGTCAGCTTTGAGCGTCCACCATGCAAGCTCGGCAGCTTGTGAGCCTTCTTATTGGTCAAAACGAAGGATGTGAACGTTTCCGTGCGACCTTTCCTACGAAATTCAAGAACGAGCCCCCTGGGGAGGATAGTTTTTATATTGTCAACCTGTATATCCCTGGCCATGTTAATTCTACTTAAATAGGATTAACATCTTCGCCATTAGGTGAGTGCTCTTGGGAAATTTCTCTTTCAAAAGATGTTGGTTTCTTTAGCAGGTGAATGTCGAAGAGAGGCTGATTCGTCATCATCTTAAAATAATACAATTGTTTTTGTAAATTTCCATCGTGTTTTCTTAGTGTACCATCACCGCTTAAAAGTCTCGTCACTATTATAAGCTGATTTCTGGCTTACAAACGTTTAGAAAGTTTGAAGGCTGCCAGTCCAAAATATATTTTGCTCTAGTGATGCCTTGATGATATATCTTCTCAGACAGATTTTCCTTCAAAGATCTTCTATCGCATGTACTTTGGCGGGGTCAGAACATATAATTCTGCACCTGCTCCACTGTCAGTTTCAAATTCACCATTATCTTTCTTATAGCTATATTATCTGTTTCTTATTAAAATAGTCGAATAAATAAACACACTTACGACAACTTACTACCTAAGCATAGAATGAGACGTTTATATGCCCGAAGTTGTGTTCAAATTGCAGCTCAAAGCAAACGCTTTATATAAGGAGTTTGAAGTTTCTCTATTAGGTAGGTACTTAATTTTAAGTAAGCACTGAGGTTTACCTTACTTATTTAAAGCCCCTCTGCATTAAAAAAAAAATTATGTTATTTGAGGTAAGCTTTAACTAGAATTATAGTTATGGGAAGGTCGTACCATAAAAGTCATTCTCAAGACTACCTAAGGAATTTGTGGAAGGTAGAGAGAAAAAGATGGCTTCTAGAGAGAAGGTCTAGAGACATAGAATTTCTATACTAAATAAAAATTAACTATTAACATAGGTGTGAAAAATGACTTTCTACGCCTCTCCTGTAAAAATAAACATAATCCATCTCCATGCACAAAAACTAGGGAAACATTTATAGGTTTCGTAGGATTTGATCAATCAGACCACCGAACAGTTCTTTATTAAAGAAGACATTTTTTTCCCATAATCAGCAGAATGGATTTGCACACTAGCACACATAACAGATGACAGTCGGCTAATGTAGGGCTCGGTTTGGTTGATTGTTGCATATCTCTTGACACCAGAGATAACCACAACCTACGAAATGTAAAATCGGAGCCCCAATAAAATGTAAAATGAAAAACAGAACTGGTCTCCCATTCAGGTAGCTGGGATCCCCATTCTGTCATACTAATCTGTTGTTGAATTTTGCATTATCCAGACTGCGAAGAAAACATTCTACAACCAGTGGTAGCCACTGAAAATAAACTTGATCGGTTAATTAGTTGCCTGAAGCATGGTGGGAATTAGAGCTTCCTTGCCACTGCAGCTGCATCGCCTATTATATTCCAGAAGATGAGTGCTAGACACTTAAATACATAGTCTAAAGATTTTTTAATTTAATTTCTCTTATATTTTAAAATCTCAGGGCCGGTGATGCCAAAACATATTTTACAGTTTTCTTTTTTTGTTGACTCGATGTTTGATTCCAGTGGTGTTTGTGTTCTTCTTTTATGATATCTGCTGACATATCTTTATTGCCTGTTCTTTGGTTTGGCATACAGTCAGTGTTATGTTTCTCAAGTAGAGTAAAACATTTGGCTCTCGGTTTTGAGTTATTCTACTTCTGCACATGTTCGATTTTCTAATTTAGATCCAACAGTATAGGAGACTAATTTTCCATTCCAGACTAGAAATTTTTATGTTTTTTTCCCCAATTAACTTGAGTTTAGAACGGTTTTCTTATGCAACAGTGTTAAAAACTAAGTCGACTTCATTCGTAGCGATTTCACTTTATTTCCAATAATTTGCCAGTCCGTTCAATTATAATCTGATCATATGTGACTTTGACTTTTGCAAGATCAAATCGATTAGCAAGTAACTAGATAAATAAAGGGGCTGGTTAGATCAAATATAGATACGTAGGACCTAACCAAACCAAAATCCCAAACCAATGAAACGAAAATGTTCATAAATAAACAAGAACGTTTTTGGTATTGTTATTTACCTACACCATTTTTTGAATTTTGAACCGAAAAGACTGCTGGCAAATTTCCCAGATCGTACTTTTGTTTACAGCAAAATGGTTGGCTGTTTTTGAATTTGTTTTTAAAACATTTTAAAAACTCGGTCTCAAAACCATTTGGGAGGAAAGCGTAATTGGCGTGTTGGTGAAATATATTATATGGATGTCAAAATCTGTAAATATTTTGGTAATCACATAAAATTTTGTACTTGAGTGTAAATTAGTTCAAGCTTGATTACTTTTGTATTTCCAAGTTATATTTTTGTGATTTCTGAAATATAACTTTAAGCAAATCATTTCCAAAAACTTCAAACTTTTAACCGCGTGCATATTGACAAGGTAAAAAAGTATCATTACAGTAACCCCTGCAGGAAAATATTACCATAGGTAAACCTTCAGACGCTTATTTTATGCACGCACTAAAGCATCTTTATAGCATCCATTTATTTTTATTTTGAAGAACTATTTGGTTTATTATTTGACACATATTTAAGAAAAGGAGAAAAATCCATATGGTTTCAAAATCTTTTAAAAGCCAAAAAATGTAGGGTGAAAATAGTTAAAGTGCAACCAGCCTAGAAAGGTGCACGGAAAGAATTTGTAAAAGAAAACAGTCTCTCTTATTAGGCGAATGTTGCCTTTCTGGGTGATCTCCATCTTCTTTTAAATTGGCCTGAATATCCCCCTCGTACGGATACCCCAGATACCTTCTTATGGAATGCCTATAATTTAGCAAAATAATAATACAATATAAAAACATACTTTCCACTTTCCTAAAATTTACTATAACAAATCAGTACTGAGCAAAAATTTTACAATGACAAAACTGGGTAGCGGCTAAACAGTAATTGGTCAGAACCTACTGGCCTAAAACCTTACAATACCAAAAGGTTACAAGGGCAAATCCGTACAAACCTAAAATAGTGTAGCCTATTACCACTAAATGGCGCTGCGGTGTGATGGACACCGTTTGATTTTTAAGCCGGATTTACAATTAAGCAAGCAAGCAAGCAAACAGGTGTGCCAACTTTAACACTTTTTTTGAATTTTCTCGGAAAGTATGCTATTTTAAGACTATTAAACAAGATTAAAACAATGAAAGAATTCTTAGCTTGCTAACACCATTGCAATTTTCTAGTTTTATTGACTCCTTTCAATGAAATTCGAAAAAAGAAAACGACAGCTGATGCTTATTGGTCGAACACCTGACCCCTGTAGCCCATGGATTTTCTTATTAGTTGGCTATGTACGACCATCTAACGGCAATATATTACACAGTTTTGCTCCCCAGCTGTTTTCAGCCGGCTGTGTACTGTGTCGCCATCTAGCGGGAATATGTTACACGTTTGCGTATTTATTGTTTTTACGTAGTACTGTTATGCACCTGTACTTTTTTTAATAATTTACCTTTTTTGTAAAGTACTTTTTGATAAATTATGCGCACCCTTGCTATTCTGGTCACACTTTAGGAAAAGGTTCTTATAACCATCTAAAGAGTTTGTGATGGACAAAAGGCAATTTGGCTGGTAAAAGGTTTTGCCAACCGTTTAACAGCAACTTGTGCTACCTGGGTTAACAGGCTTGCTTTCCGGCAAGCAGTGGCTGAATTTGGTGGATTTCGTGTTAAATAAGACTACGAATTTTTTGTAAAACTCCCCGACGTTTCATCTAACTTAAAGACATTTTAAAGGATCTAAACATACAATAAAGAGCATACCTTAGTACTGCCCTGCTAATAAAGAGTAGCATAAGCGAAGTTTTCTAACTTTCGAGAAAAAGAGCTTTGCGGTGAGATTTACTAAAAGGATTTAGTCTATTTTAAAACGGTTCTAAGTTTAAGTAAAATTTTTGATTTTAAGTATTTTGAACCAGCCGTTCTTGAGTTTTGGACATAGTTTGATTTATAAGAAGAATTTAAAAAAATTTGTTTCTCGAATAATCTCAACACAATCTTTTGTTGGATTTAAGACGAAAGTTTCAATTTAGAAGAAAAGGAAATTAAAAAATTAAAACCCACGCCCTTAATCGTTAATTTGTCCAATGAATACTTGATGTCACACAACGATTTAGATGAGTAATAATAAAATAAGGAGTAAGTTAATTTTGTGTTTATTTAAAAGGTGTTTTTATTTATGAAATGTATTAAAAAACTTAAATGAAAGATTTTCTTACATTTCTGTTACTGTCGATATGTCAGTTTAAAAATAATAGCGCTGCGTTCAATCACAAACAGCGAGTTCGGAGCTTTTACCTCTGCTTGCACCAACCTCTATTGATGAAAGCTACAGCTTTAAAATGAGTGGGCTTTGAGTAACGAAAGTTTTTTTGACTGAGATTTTAGATAATCTGTTGTATTTTACTTTCAGTTTGTAAATAAATTAATATAGTTGTTGTAGGTTTTTTTGTTTGGTATAATTTTCGTGCATAATCAGTGACCTTCAGTTATGATTGTTTTGCCTCGTAGTGCCCTCATAAATATATTTTTTGTACTGGAAACGGGTTCAAAATATGGCGGTTTTCTGGACAAAATAGGAGGTGTTTTATTGGTTAATGAACAACTTGGGGTATTAAATAAGGTAAATTAATCCTTGTAAAAACGATTACTTAGGGAAATTATAAACGAACTTATTACCAAATGCCACAAAACAATCCTTTCTGGGGGCTATAAATTTAAACCACCCCCTTGAGTCACCAACTTTATAACCTCAAACACAAAAAATGAAGCTATTATGTGCCAAATTTTTGGCATATTCGCCATCTGCCATTTTGAATCCTGTTTTTGAGAAAAAAACAGTTTTTCAGTAGTATTTTGTAATAACAATACAAAATAATCAATAACTTTGTGTCTTTTCTATATGGATAAGTGTTTTTTGAAAAGGGGTTTTAAAATTTAGTACCCCCGTCAGGTGTAACAATTTAGACCCCATTTTAGATTTTAGTAAATATCACTGTTAAAGTTTTTATATTGGTTTTTAGCCTATAACTTTTCTTCTAAAGGTAGTACATTTTTTTTATTATAAATATTATTTAAAGATATTCTTAAGATTTTGTAAAATTACACAAAAACTAAGGCGTATGTGTTCATTTCATTAAGAAAAAGAGCATATATCGGTAAATTGTCACGTATGCTATTGTTTTTAAGTATTACAGGATATCAAAAAATTTAAACAAACTAAGAAACAATAGCATATAACAAAACTAAAGCAAATGGTAAATAAAACACGAACGTGTCCTTTGATTTGCGCTTAGGAAAAGACGCGTGGTATCGCACTTTACTAGGGAAGAAGAGCTTATATCCAGCAGGAAATTGGACTCTTGGATGTTACATACATATAAATTGAAGGTAGAGAAAAAACAGAACATGTGCAAATTTCTTGGTATATATGCTGATCTTTTTTATTATTATGAAATGGAAAGTGTGATATATCTATGCTATTTTTTTTTACTTATGCTGTTCTTTCTTCAAATGGTAGGTCCCACAAGTAAAATACAGGAGACATATATAAGCATTATACAAAAAAATGTGAAAGTTAAAACTTAAAATTTTACTCCAAACCTTTTTTAAAATGTTTATTGGGTTGAAGAAGTTACGAAAATGAAAAAAGTCAATTTTGAAAAAAGTGGAGTTATGCTCTTTCTTACCAGAGCAGAGCACAATTAAATAAATTAAAATATTTTGAAAAATTACAAGATATAAACGGATTTAAAATATTAATGTGGCATACATGTGACAGGTTGAAATAACAATCATAAGAATAAATACAAAAATAAAATAAACTACTTAACAGTTAAAACAGAATTCCAAAAAAATACTAAAGATGTCAAGAATATATATAAAAAAAAAACAAGCAGGTAAAGGATGTTTTAAGAACTTTTTTATGTTTTTGTTACAAAATGTACGTAATGGTCTATTTTTATTTCTATTTACTTTTTATTCCTTTAAGAGTTGTAGATATAAAAATGATTGTGTTGTTGTGGAGACAATTAAACGTTAACCTGTTTACGTTAATTGGTGGTTGTCAATAGGTTCCGTTTTATTATTAACCCAAAATCCACCAAATTCAACCACTGATTTGCCACTGGGTTACAAAATCAAAGCAACAAAAAAATAATATTAGAGCTAGTTTGATAGAAAATCGTTAAAATCGTCTAATCGTCTAAAAATATATTCTACCCGCATCGTCTTCTATTTCTCGAAAATAATATACCTGCGAGTTCTGTGGTTTAATCGGATAGAACTTGAGATATCCTCAAACTGTCTAAGTATTACGATGACGTCCCGAGCAACTTTCTAAAATCCTATTTTCTTAGACGTTTTCCATGTGTAACCTTTGGACCGGAACTCTTTCGCTGAATGCGCTGATATGCAAATTCGTTTTGGAGAGTTTTATTTTGTTTGAAGTCTAAAACTTTTACTGCATTTTGGCGTCCTTGTCGTTAGTTTTCGACTTGTCTGTATAAATAAATCCTAGTAAGTCTTTTATTCCTTTACTGCACTAAATAGGTATATGCATGGGTACAAAAAATCTTTTCAAGGGTATTCTGAAGGCGGAATAAGGTATGCGGTAAGACACTAGGAAAATAAACAATAGCAAATGCATGCTGCTCTTACCGCTTACCGCTTGCGGCTTACGGAATACTATGAACAGCAGTATGCGTTTTATGTAGTTTATTTTTCTTGCATCTTACCGCATACCTCATACCGCTTACGGAACTTTGAAGCCAATTTTAGTCTTCAATTAGGGGTATTATTGGCTCAGGATTCTTCTATTTGTACAAAGGAGTTTTTTTGGTCTCGTTTTCAAAATAATGGTTAAGTGTATCCAAGGCGTCTTGTTCCACATTGTGTCCATTTAGAAGCCTGACCTCGGCACCGGAAACACAAAATTAAAAAAGTGCCACTACAGAGAACACTAGTTCTAGCTTAGTCTATAAAATAAGACAACCTTCTTAAAACAAGTTATTTACTACACGGAAAAAAATGGTATTCTGTATTTCAGACTAGCCTATACTTACAAAAATATACTTAACGTAAGAATATTATCCTTCTTTAAACATTATTAAATACTTCAAACAAATATTTACTTATTCATAATTTTTAAGAATAAATGTTTTTAAATTAGTAGTTAATAAACTTGACTCAAAAAAATTCCACTATTAAAGGAAATATAAACAAATGGGCGAGTTTGTAAATTCAACATTTTTTGACAGCGGTGCCAGCATTCGGTTGACAGATGGGTTTGACATCCATCTGAGATCTAGCGATGATGAAATGTCGTTGTTCCATCGAATACAAAAAGAACGCGTTGCGGTGTAAACAGCTGAGTGCCAATAACTCTCATCATCTCAACTTCGGTTCGAGAAAATCGGAAATGTGACTTATAAGAGCCGTATTCATAATCGCTCCCAAGTCTCCCTTCTTCCTTGGGAAATGTAAATTTTTTATGGGCGAAGAAAGGAAGGAAGGAGCCTTGAGGAACGACTATGAATACCGTCCTTAAAAGGCACTTATGCTGTACTTCTGGACAGTTTTTTCAAAGTAGTCTTCAATGCAAGTACGTTTTTTGCTCAAATTTAGTATGATGTCTAGCTCATTATCAAAGTCTTCACTTGAACTGTCTTGCATTAATATTATGGCTTACCACTCCATTAAGCATCCTGTACTGTACCTTGTATTAACCAAAATGCATAAAAAAATATCTTGATTTGAATAAGTTATAAAAAAACTGGAAAAAATAAATAACCATAAAGTAGGGTTATGTTTAATCCAACGAAGATTTTCCACCGACTCCCGAAGCCGGTGGCGATCGGTGCCAACATTTGTTGGATTGGTGAAATCCATCGAAAAATTTAGGAAGTCTATTGTTGGACTGGTGAAATCCATTTAAAATTTATGAACTCTTTTGTTGGCACCGGTGGACCACCGGTGGATTTACAAACTCGCCCAATCTTAGGTTAATAAATACTTATCACTAATAACTGTAATAACCATCCTGTGCTCTTAAACTTGTATAAATTATTATCTAAATAAGTTTCAGCATTCCTGGCCAAAAAAAAACCGCATTACATCTCATAAAGAAGCATCTTTTCCACAGACTCTGGCGACAAGTACTTATACGAGAACAATTTTCTGTTAGATATGTTAAGCTTGTGCGAGTCCAAGCTGTTAGTGTATTAGTGGTTAGGTCGTCATAGTTTATTTTAGGATCCACTTCATTGTTTATTTTAGGTTATAGTTATGCTCGATTTGTTGGCTTAAAGCTACATTTTGTAAGAATCAAATATAGTATCACTTGATTCTAGAAAAATTTTCTTTTTGATAAAAAATTGCGTGTTGGATTAAGTGTAACAATTATGGTTCTAAGCAATCTGGTCGAATGGTCTTAAGTTGCTGAAAAAAAAATGTCTCGTAGATTTCAAAAAATCTAAAAAAACCCAGGGGTGTTCCATTTAGAAAAATATATAATTTGTGTGAGAAAAACTACCTTCCTTTAAATGCTTTTGGTTTGAACCTTGTATGATTAATAGCAAAAAACTATTTTTTAGGGAAAGATTATTATTAATATTCCCTAATCAAAAAAAAACATCAAAAAAATCAAGCATATTATTAGTAGTGGCAAACATGTACAACATTGGTACAAATCAGCGAGTATTTTACAAAACACTTACACCTCCTTCCAAATTCTCCGGACCAATTTCAATATGGTGGCTGAAAATTAAACACAGAAGCTAAATGGAAATGTCATTATCAATGTCAAGAAACTGGTCCGCAGCAATTTTGAGTGTACACCTTATTACAAAATAGTTAGTAAATAAATTAAAACCAAAACACAGCACTACATATGACGACTTTCCAACCACGGTTATCAAGAGAACTGCTAGTTTGTTAAAAAAGCCTTTTAAATCAATCATCATTAAATAATCAAATCATTTAAAAAAGGAGACTAAAATATCTCTGAAAACTACACAACTACACTACTTTGCTTCCAGGTATGTCAAAGGTCTTGGAATCTGTTATCAAACTATACTTAATAGATAATCTTACCAAAAACTTAATTATAAGCAAGAATCAATATGATTTTCAGAACCAACACTACAGAGGCAATATACAACGTTAATAACATTTTAGAGAACAAATCTCACTCTCTGAATATATTCTGCAACCCTTCAAAGGCATTCGACTGCGTTGATCACTGCATACTTCTGGAAAATATGAAATATATATATTCCTAACACATGGTTTACCTCCTACCTTAAAGACTGGAAAATTTATGTCGAACTAGAATATCTCGAAGAAAATCTTATTAAAAATGCCTCATTAATCACAAAAACCATCAAATGCGATGTACCACAAGGGTCTATTTTAGGTTCAGTTCTGTTTCTTTTCTATGTAAATGATCTCCCGGTAAATTCAGTTCAATCAGGGCAAAATCATACCGGATACCAAAGAAAAACTAAAAGAATGGTGTAGCTACATAGAACATCTCTTTACCGATAATCGATCCGAACAGCCTGAAAAATTCTCAAACCAAGGCATAGATATAACACCAGTAAAATACGCACTGAGGTTTTAAAGCTAATAAAAAACGAAGATTCGGTAAATGCTGATCAAACTTTTTAACCTGATTTATCGCAACGGTAAAATCCTTAATGGTTGGCTAAAATCAACCTTTGTTATACTGCCTAAAAAAACATTCAACAAAGAAGTGTAGTGATTGCCGCCTAATCAGCCACATGTTCTAAAGATTATCCATAAAGGAATTTATGGAAAATGCGAATCCTTTATTGACGACACGCAGTTTGGATTTCGTGGTGGGTTCGGAATCTGTTTGGCATTCAAGTCTTAGTTCAGCGATCTAGGGATGTGTCGGTGCCAGTATATGCCTATTCATAGATTATGAGAAAGCATTTGATCGAGTCCAATACAACAAATAAAGGTTGATGATCAACTGTCCGAACAGGTCCAAATAAGAAGAGTTGAGCGTCAAGGTTGTATATTGTGGCCGAGCATGCTTTTGAAAACAGTCATAGATTCACATTAGATAACCTAAAACTTCTAAAAAGTGTACCAACACAAAGTTATATGAATGAATATGAAAGTACAGAAATCATTAAATCCAGAAATAGTTTAAATAAAGATAGAGGCCCCATTCCGTTTAGTGCACTTCATTCTTTAGTTGAAGGGAGATAGGATTAGAAATCGTGACCAATCACAATTTATTAGTCTTATCTCCGCCCACTAAAAGATAGTATATAGGATATAGTGTAGGTTAATTTAGTTTATTGTTTATCGTCTCCTGATGATGCTAACGTTGTTAGCGAAACGCGCGTCGAGTGCAAAAAAGTGTAGTTTTGGTTTGTGGAAAACAATCATAACTTTGTTGTCTCCGCTGTTGTCTAATATCTAAAGTAACCAAATAATAGAGAAGAGGGTCTGAGCAGAAACAACCTACGATATGCCTACGACACTGTCATAATAGCAGATACGTTGGAAGGCCTGCAAGAGTTGTAGAAATCAAATTGCTGCCAAAAATTCGCAATTCGGGCTTAACTTAAATGTTGGGAAAACAAAATGGATTATCATATTCAAGTAAAAGAACATCAGAGACTTGTTAGAAGTTAATGATCAGCAAGTTGCCTCCTCAATGAGAACTGAGACAACATGCAAGAATTTCGTGCAATAATTGAACAGACCAGATCATCTTTAATAAAAATAAAATTAGTGTTGTGTAGTCGCGATCTTAATAATACTCTCCGAATTCGTGTACTTCAGTATTATGTTTTTAACATCTTATATTATGGCATGGAAGCATGGACATTGACTGAGGATATGTGCAAAAAGTTAGAGGCATTCGAGATGTGGTGTTATCGTAGAATACTAAGGATATCTTGGATCATATTATTAAACTTCTTGATAAAAATTGTCAATTTCTTAGTTCTCGCTATCTATAAAAATATATGTAATAATAGTATCTTCAATAGAGAAAAAATATTAAAAGTTTGCTTGCTGTTTTGCTTAGAATAGATAAAGATACAGAAAAAATTTGTGGCATGGAGGGCAAAAGGTGGGGTTTTAAATGGCCATTCGGAAATCCTTTCGTCCGATTCATTTGTTAGTAGTGGGGAGATCTTTGCGGCTTTAAAAACCTAGACATGTTATAAAGACAAGGAGGTACACATTCACGATTATTAGTTGTACGAAATTTACATTTATCTATCAACCAAGGATACACGACATATACCGTTTTATTGAAGGTGTCAGATGGCGAATGTCCAACTAATAATTTCAGCCAAACTTATTTACAAAATGAAGGGAAAATTTAGCGCCCTAATAAATTTACAGAAAATATTTAGGGCGTAGAGGTCAAAAGGTGAGGGAATAAATCGGAAAAAAGTTTTTCCTCGACCAGGATTTGAACCCGGAACCTCTAGAATACCAGTCTAATTCTGTACCAACTGAACTACCGAGGAACCATAGCTTATAATGTTTTATATGTACATTTTATACATTTTTAGATGGCGCTACTTTTAATATTTTTTCTCTATTGAAGATACTATTGTTACATAAATGTCTATAGATAGCGAGAATTATAAAATTGAAAATTGTTATCAAGAAGGTTAAGAATATGATGGTGATACATCTTAGAATCATTATCCTCTTCTGATATTTCTAACATCATAGATAATTCTGGGGATATCCCGATGTACTGTGCTAATAGTTTTTTTGTAAAACTACATTTTACTTAGTACACATAGAGAAAGTAATAGTAACGCGAGAGTGAGCGATACTGTGTTATACTTGGGGAATATTGTTTGTCGGCGACACGAGCGCAGCCAGTGGCTACAGGAAAGAACTACTTGTACAGCTAGACGCATAATAAAATACATTTATTCTTTTGGATAATTTTTTACAGACACTTACTTATTTAATAATAAAAAGATATGAAAAAATTTCACGCGCGCAGTTTTTCCATACTTTTTAGTGTTAAAACAGCAATGCATTCGCGAAAGGTTTTAGCTCTATACAAAGCTTAACCAACTTTGTACTGTTCTATGCAGCTAAAAAACTTTCTTTAGCTTACAAAAAGTTTTTGGACCCTTTAAAAATCTAAAATATGATGGGGGTTATAACTATGTTAAGGAATATTATCAAATAATAAAGGTAACAATATCTTATCATGTTATGTTCTTTTATTAATTGGGAAAAAATCTCAGTATAAAAGTCTTACAAATTTTATAAATGTTTCAGCCTATATCTCTTTTTTTTTGTTGTATTTTCTCTTTCTTCTTTTCTTCTTGCTTAACTCTGTATAAATCATCACACTATTTTCTTCAGGAATTTGGTTCGCAGAAATCTGAACTCCAATTTTCGGCACTCTTCAAATAGTCCCATACACTCTTAATGGTAGTGATCCAGCCTTTACAAAAAGTTGTTAATGCACTATATAGCTAATCCCATAAACTTGCGCAATTTCCAACCAAAACTGATTAAAATAATCATAAAGGTATAACTTAAATAGAGAAATTATGTTTACTACATTTGCGATCAAACATGAGGTAAACAATTTGGCGACAATGCCAGATTGCGCTGAAAGTTGTATCTTTACACGTAATGTTTTTAAAAACATATTATTTTTATAACTTTATCATTTACATGCAGTTATGCAAATTCTCCGGTTTGTTTTTTTAAACATGGAGAAACACCTTATTATTATTCAAATATATAAAGAAATTTAGGTATATTATATAATTGCATTTAAATTTCCTTGAATCTTCACAATTTTAAATCAGTTAAGAATTTATAATGTGGAGGTACATGTTATGGTACTTGAAATATACCTCATTTTTTCGATCGAAATATCATATAAAATACCTGGTATTTTATCGGGAATAAAACCTACAACAATGTAACAACCTCGCATTTGAGGCGGGTCAGCCATATAAACGTGTGTACGCTGCTCCATTCATAATTTCTCTACGGCGTTGTAGCTTTAGCACAATCGAGATTTTGGTATATTTTACAGATTAATTAAGAGTTTTTTAATATTTTTTTCAATAGATTTTTAAGTGTTTGTGGCAAAAGTGATATGACAAAGTGAATAGTGTGACGAAAACTGGAGATTGCAGTTGAAATTCAAACATTTCACAGGTTTGTTCTCATATGTTTTTTCGACGTCATCTTGTGATAGGCCGCCATAGGCGTGCAACTAGTGTTGCAATAAATACAAAATGTAATTAATAAATATAGGAAAGAAATAAGTTTTTTTGGGATATTTTTGCGAATTTGTGATAAAAACAATATGGTAAACACTTATAATTAATTACACTATATTTTTTATAATAAACCAACCCCAGCTGCGACATTTTTAAATATCCTATATGAGTAGCAGAAAAATGTAAGAGGTGCGTATGATATTTATTTATAACTACATTCACAGTTTTGATACTATCTGTAGTCAACTTATTTTTTCTACTGAGATTTGTTTATAAATAGTACAAGCGTTCCCAGTATAAATATAAATTTTTAAAACATTATTATGTCAGACACAGGACAAAGAATGTATTTTTGTTACAACTTTTTATTTATAATATTTACATAGGTAGATATTCCACAAAAGATTTTTTTGTATTTCTTAAAAATGTAAAGATACTTTTGTACGTATTAAATAAAAATTATAGTAGAGTGCATAAATTCCATTTTTTTTTACACAACGGAAAACCATCATATAGTACCTATAATATAGGTATCATCCTTTTTCGAAATACCACTATTTTTGGTAGAATTTGCTTATTTTTCTGCATTGGTTTTTTTGAAAATTTGCCTAAACAGTGCGGAAAGTGATACTTTTCTGCACACGATGGCCGTTAAGGGCGAAAAGGCACTTTTGACACGTTTTTAGTACAACAGTTTCCCACTTGCATAGAAAGCTTCTGCCTAAAGTTATATATATTTGGTATTTTCAAAAATTAAAACCAAAAAATAATTTTATTTACATTTTTAATTTAATCTAGTTTATAAATGGATCTAAAAACTCCGATTGGACTTAAAATTCACGCCATGCTAAAAAAATACTTTTACCTATGCTAATTTTTTAATAAAGTTTTGCAGGTCACTTGACATTAAATAAGTAAAGAAACTACTTCACAAATGCGTGTGAAAAAGTCTACTGTTACATATCAATTTTAATATGGAAAGTTCAACTTCCCACACGCCGTGCGTAAAAAAAAGCAAGGCGTGCATAAAAAAACTGTCATAGCGTGCGTGAAAAAACGTTTAACGCACGCAATTTTTTTTAAATGGTACTTTATCGACCAAATTTTTAAATTTTGAGTTCGAAATGTGTGTTCTAAAAACTACTTTTTGATCAAGAAAAAAAAAATCTTAAACAGTCGTAGAAAAAAAATTGTACCTAAACCTTGCGAAAGTATCTTTCCCGCCCAAACACCCCCCCCCGTGCGTAAAAGTATCACTTTCCGCACTAATTAGTCAGATAACTATCTGGAGAATATTTAAAAAATTACTATTTTCTATGTTATATCTTTACATAAATATTTTCACAATGACAAATATAATACCTCTCCATACCCTCGGAAAATTAAAGATTGTATTTCCAAAAAAATTTGACAAGTCTGAAAATAACGACCAAACCTTTTTACATTTATAAATAACGAGCCGCTTATGGCCGCTGCTAAACGTAAGGTGGTTGGAGCATGTGTTAGGAGGAGCATGTCTGGTGCAGCGTTGCCAGTGGAACATAAAATGGTTTTCCCTAAATCTAACGACTGATCGCGTTTCAAAGCAATTTATGAATGACTTGATGGGTCTATTTTAGTTAAACGTCTTTGAAAATAACTCACTTTTTAAAATCTAAAAAAAACCGCTTGCCAGGCTTGACAGACTTTGACAAGCGGTGGCTATATTAAAATTGTGTGAAATATATTTCGACATTGAAAAATGTTCTGTCTTTCTTTCATGATCATATCGGAAGAGATGGACGGGGCAAGGTAGGTGTTTACTTAATACAAGCATTACTTTTACTCTCCACCGCAATGCGCTATGCGCCACAGGAACGTAGTTCCTGCGCGACCCTATGTTTCTGTTAGACCCCGTAAGTTATTACGTTGTCTCTGTTAGTACATATATACATTATGATTTTACCATTATTAAAACAGTACAAGAAGATATTAAAATTAAAGTGCACTTTTTTGTAATAAATATATACCTGCTGGCCTGATACAGACCGTTGTTCCAAACCAATGCTAACTAAGTACTTGCTACTTTAGTGCTTAAAAAGTACTATTTTTTTAATTCGTATTTGATGAGAACTAGCAGAGGAAATTCCTCTGGATATTGAAAATATGGTGGAAAACTTTTTCTTTAATGGCTTGAAAACCAAAGATAAATCCGAAGATGTACCTGGTGCTAGTCTTGTGTATATTTCAAATAAATTCAAAATGCAGTATTACCGTTAACGTTTATAATAACTTTATTGTAACTTGCATTAATAAAAATTGTTCAGGAATTACTCTGTGTTAGTTAGAACAATAAATTACAGTTTTCACCCGGTAAAGTTACTTTACCGGCCTAGTGATGTAGTGTATTATTTTCCGGACTGAAAACGATAACGTAGTGGAATGTATTACAATACAGTATCAAATAAAAAAAATAAAAGACTTATCGCACCAATTTCCGATTACTTCTTCGCCATCCAGTTAAAATATTCTCTGGAGATTTCGACACAAATTTATACCCGATTTAGGGAAAATGATACTTTATCGCCCTTCTAATCTCGTATGTCGCAAAAACATAATAAATATTTCCCGTTTGTTCCCGCATATAAAGGGCAGCACTGTCTGGCGGCATTGGTTTTGTGCGATTGTTCAATGATGTACAGGGCCTCTGGAGGAACAACTATAGAAACAGAAAATGAGGAAAATGCAGGATGAACGGCCGTTATCTTTTAATTTAGAATTCCTACGCTTTACCGTGTTTCTGATATTCGGTAAAGCGTTTGGTATTCTGAATAAAAAGTAATGGACATCGCCATCATTTGGGAAGGTAGAAACTGTCCGTTGGTGCAACATTTTACTTTTTCTTAAGGTGACCAGATTTTTTACTAAGCGGAAGAGAAAAAAAAATCTTATTTGTTGAAAATTCATGTTTACTTTAAAAGAACATAAGAAAAAAGCATATTTTTGAAATAGTATTTCTGCTTATTCGATATTTGGTAATACTACGTTAAGACGTATTTTCGAAAGTGAAGGACTACACTGAAAAAAATATCGTACACAGTATTTATGACAGGCGTTTATTAATTTTTTATAGATATTTGTACCTCAATAACAGGTAACTGTTACAAAAATCGGGGGAAAGTTATAAAAATTGCCATATACAGTAATAAAATTAATCAACGGAAGCTAAGAAATTAATGAAAAATGTTTCTTAACATTTTATAGAGAGTTTTACATTTACAAGTCGTTATGGAATGTATGGACAAGTTTATGAAAATTATGAACCGGGCATACGAAATACATAAACAAGGTTATGAAATTATGTACCTAATACTATTTTACTAAATTCTATCTTAGGGGTAACTAAAAACTATGAAAACATGTCCCTTAATCCTTGATTTCCTAACAGCCTTCTCTTTATATTGTAATATCTTTTTTTTAAACTGTGTCTTGAAGCAGTAAAATCAATAACTCGTTTTGGCTATAAAATTTATATAAACTTGATTATGATATTAATAAAACTTTACATCGAGGCAAAAATCATATACAGTACAAAACAGTGCCTTTTTTGGTTCAGTGTGCCTACAACACGATAAAGCGTTTGTGAAATCATCGCTGTTAACGTTGCTATTACTTAAAAGAAAAAAATTGCCATAATTATTGATTGCTGGAAAACCAGGTCACAGATAAATCTCATTAAATAACGCGTGTAATGAGACATTACACGCATAGGTATATTAATACGCTTGCCTTCAGTTCGCGTCTTAAACTTAATCCCTCACGTGTAATGACCTCTATTACATGCTTGTTGCAGTGGTGCACCCAGGAATGTCAAAATCATGGTTCAATTCACCGCAATGCAATTTTTGACTTAAAATTAAACTAAACTCGTAAATATTGATGGGGTTTTGGGCATTTGAGTTGTTTATTTACCCTAAGTTTGTTTGTTAAAATGCTAAAATACGCCGCAGGCCTAAACTTTTGAGAAAATGATACTTAAAATGCCATAAGTCCAGGCTCTTGTTTTTTTCCCTATATATTTTATTTCTGTTTATATTTGATTGTGCCAATTGTATATATCCAGGCTTCTCATGAGGGGGGGGGGTTTAATCCTAAACCCTTCCCCCCTCGGTGCGCCAGCGTTGTTGTATAATATACTATTATTAGACAGCCGCGTTTAGAATCAAGTATTTCTTCGTGCTTAAAACATTTTTATTATATTTATTTGTTGTCAGGTTCGTACAAATAGATTTTTAATAAACATTTTATAAATATACTTCGTTATTACTTTTTGACTGTTTGTCGTAGAATAATGAGACTAAAACTAGATTAGTTGCAACATCATTGACCATTGTTGTATGTTACAATTTTTTTGAGAGCTATCTCTTTTAGATATGATGTGAATGATTTTTTTTAAATGGAACAACACCCCATGTATCTTTTCATTTTTAAGTTGTATAAAAAATGACCTTTCTAATACTTTGGGTCTGCCTTTAATAATTTAATAAGTAATGTTCCGATAAGTCCCAAATATCTCCTATTCCTATGTTTCTTTGTTTATTTTGGGATGTAACCTTTATTCATTGAAATTGACGAGTGAATTTTTCATATCGCGTGCGCCTTTATAATTTGGTAAAACAGGGTAAAGAATAAACTATATATCTCAACCTAATATTACCTCTGGGGTACATATCTCCAAAAGATGTGGGCCATCCCGGGGATAAAAGAAAACGAAAATAAAAATGTGAATCTCTGGAGGCCCTTAAGTTTTATTGACTGTACGGGATTATTTTTTATGGAGTTTATCCAGTTCATAAAAACAAATCCTATGAGTACATCTTTATAGATGGAACGAAACAGGAGGAGCAATAATGATGATTTTTATCGTGTGAGGCTGCTAATCGTTTAAAACCACACATTAGATCAGAGGGTCAATTTTACCAGATTTATATTTGCATTTGAATGATCCACACTACAATTACGCCTACTTGATTTCATAAAATATCTCTAGAGGAAATATTTTACAACATTGAAGGGTGCTTCTATCTCAACAACAGCGTGTTTAGGGCTTATTGGGAAATCAAAATAAGCAAAGCGCCCTCTAACCTAAAGCCCCCAACTATTCTAAGGCCCCCGATACCATGGCAACTGTAGGTGTTTTGTCAACAAGGGTCGGAGTGGGACAGAAGAGTATTTTTACGTTTTCTGACAGAAAATCATTCGAGGTTATGTTTATTTTAGTAGTAGTTTATAAAATATGTTTTCGAAAACATTGTCCTAAAACGAATATGAAACCACTCCGCGTGTGCGGTCGCCTGCCGAAAATGGCCTAGCGCTGCGCGGGCATTACCCCGAGTTTATCAAAGAACCAAGAGAACTTTACTGGCTCGCTGGAATTATTAGGAATTCGCATAGAAATAACAAAACACACCTATAACCTCACAGAATTTGGTTTTTATTTTGATGTAATAATTTTTTTAAAATTATTGCGGCATAGTTATGTACAAGTTTACTAATGAAATCTTGGAGAGCAAAGGATAGATTTTAGATCCCAACCTCAGTTTCAAAAACACACGGATACTTGAGTATTAACAAAACAGGTCAGTAAAGCTCCATTTAGAGATTGGAGAGACTCTTGCTAGTCGTTGACGCTCTTGTTTAAAATAGAATTATAATTATGATTATAACCTGTTGTCCTAAAACCAGTGGTAGCAGCTAGCAGGAGTGTTTCCAATTCAATTATAAATGCACTAGTAAATGCAACTTTAAACATTACACCCAGTTACTTTAATATGTAGTTGGGAGACGTTTTTAGCAAGTAATTCTGCAGTAAATGATTTTCTTTTATTTTAGTATTATTAGTATTAATATTAGCATTTAATATTAGGGAATATATTGATATCCATTACATATTTTCGGAGTTTTTAAGCACACCAGGTGGCGCATGTACTCCATTAGCAGAAACCGAGGCACAAACACAATAGAAAAACTTATTATTTTTGTCTGAAAAATAAAAATAAACACGCGGTCACATGGACCTAGAGGGTTATTTGCGCCGTGGTACGGTAAATCGACGGTAATGATAGTAAGGCAAGTTCGGGCTACAGCAACGCATCATGACTTACACGGACGCATGCCAGACCGCACACACTTTACGAAAAAAGCGAAAGTAAAAAAAATTTATGTGCTTTAGCGGCGCGGAATGCGAAGTCAAAATAAGTAACCTAACCCCAAATTTTTGACCCGGTGCTAAAAAAACTCTGGTGTCCCACTGTGGACAAACATAAATAAACTCTGCGCGTTGCCATGGAAAATAAATGCAATGATGTAAAATCTTGCAAAAAAATCAGGTCGCCACAGTTAAATTGATTTCTTATTATAAGGGATATTTTGGAACGCTTATTTGATATTTCGTAGTAGTTGTGATAATTAATGCATCTACGCAATAGCTAAACGTCATTCCGTTATGGTAATTAACCACTACCACTGCCGTAAACTACGAATCCATTTCATTGTGGTTGTAGTTATTTTTCTGGCTAATTTTAAAGAATTTTGTCGCAATTAATTTTAAAAATAATAAAATATTACCATGTTCCAACATATAAAACACTTATTTTGTAAAACTAAGCCAATTTTTTGTTTTTTCTCATCTCTAAATTTTTTTACAAGTGACAGTTTTTAATGTGTTCCAAAAACTCTGGTAAAATCGATGCGTGGTAGTAGTAGTGGTTGTTAAACACTACCACAGCGGCTGTCAGAGTTGTCAAAATTTTAAGCATTCCAAAATTTCCGTATTTACATTAGAATATACAACAAGTGTGAAGTGGTATGTGTATGGCTATGACGTCATGCTAAATAGAAATCTAAATCTAAAAGGGGTAAAATTGACCCCCTGAGGAAATTGTTTTTAGCAACTCTGCTCAGAATCAAGAACTAGTTTACCATATTTTTTTTTAGATGGTGCCATTTGAACCATCAAGAATGGTGAAAGAGAAGAATAAAAGAAAATGTCATATCATTCAGCTGGGCTGACGTCATTCGTTTAACATCAATTACCGCAATTACACAAAAATTTTTATTTAAAATGGTACGTTATTTACCTAGTGTCACTTTTTTACTCCCAGACAAAAAATTTAAGGTCTGAGCCATGCGAGAGCTACAATTCGCTGAAGGATAAAAACACCCTTATTCGCGTGGTATAAATACTATTTTTTTCTCTTTGGATTTCTGTTTTATGGACATTTTTACTAAAAAGATCAAACAGAACCTTTTTGGTTCTCATTTTACACTCTTAATTTTCTTTAATTCCCTATATTTTGATAGAGAATATTCCGAGTGAAACAGCATATTTCCATCACAGGACGAATTTTATTTAAAACAAAAATTTCCAGTTATTAATATACATTAACATGGATAAGGTATATTCTCACACGAAAATACCTACTTGTATGTAGATATATAATAGGGAGATTTTGGTCAGGTTTTTTGTCAGTCTGTTACCCTTACCTTTATTCTGGGCAGGCGCAGTAGCGCTCTTTCAGGCTGTTACCTTTATTAAAGGTAATCACTGGCGCTAATTAGCGTCGAATATAGCGACTACCTTTACCGTTAAAAAAACAACCACCCAAATTTGGTGGTGGAAGATTTTTAGGTTATAAAAGTTTGTTTTGTTTTACAAAAATTTTGTCTATTTGGATTTTATTTATTATTAACCGTGTTTATTATAGTGACTGGGGAGCCTTTTTTACCGTTTTTTTTTTGTGAACAGGTAAGTAACTACAAATAAGTTTACAGAGGCTCGATTCCTTCTATTACTCCACCAAAGATATCTTGCAAAATCGTTTGCCTGACTAAATTTATGTTGGGGCGTCCGTCTCCCAGTCCTATCACTAAATTAACATTTTCCTCCATGATATGGTTAGAAAAGCAAATAAAAAAAAGACTTGAAAAAAAACAACAAAAGTCAATAAAAGAGTAAGGTTATGTTTACCGCCAAACGATTGACTACGTTCAAATGCTCTATTTTTAACCTCTTCAAGTTACCTTTATTTACGGTAACGGTAACCATAATAGTAACGAAATTTGCCGTTAAACTGCCTGACCAAAATCTCCCTAATAACTTAGAATAATAAAATAATTTTATAACAAACAATATGACAAAGTTATGATTGTTTTCCACAAACTAAAACTACACTTTTTTGCACTCGACGCGCGTTTCACTAACAACGTTAGCATCATCAGGAGACGATAAATAATGAACTAAATTAATCTACGCTCTATCTTATATACAATCCTTTAGTGGGCGGAGATAAGACTAATAATTTGTGATTGATCACAAACAATATGTCAAATACAGGGACAAATACGACAAAACAGTTTTATATTACGTATTAATAGTATAGGTTTCATGGGATGGGCAAACATTTTTTTATTATTTCAACTTAAGATGAGTGATTTAAATCTATTGATTTTTATTAAATTCGGCATAAAAATTATTTGGCATCACACGATAAGCTGATTCGTTTTGGTTGGACGTGGGGGGTTGGAAACAAGATAGGACTGAAGGAGGGAAACATTTAAAAAATCCAAACTCACAATCACATCGAGGGCTTTAGCTGGCGTAACTTGGCCAGACCAATGATTATATTATCAGTGCATTTATCTTACAAACAAAGGTTATTAGGTTATGATTATTGTGCTTTTTCATAAAAGATAGCAAAATTCCAAAAAATTAGATTTGGCTGCGAAAAAAGGGCCTGGAAGACCGGCCCTGCCTAAAATAATACCTTTATTACTTGTGTATAGTTTACAATTAATCTAAAACAAAGATCTTAATATCAGAAAGAAAATTGCCAGTTTCTGGGCTTGATTTTCTTTAGAAACCTTTTTATAAACTTTATGTCTTTTTCCCGTGTAGAAACTACAAACTGAAAATTTTTCATTAAACCATACCGATAGTCGTTTCCTTTATGTAAGAACTTTATAAAGACAAGGACGAAACACTTAACATCGAAGGCCTTTTAGAAAACATCAGATTTCCGAGGTAAATGTAGTAAGCCCATCGCGAGAAAATCAATTCCCCCAAAATTTCCATTAAATTACCGTTTAAAATGTATGAAACGTGGTCGGATCTTATATAGGATTCGACACCTCTTTAGGGGAATGAAAGAGACAAACAGGCGCTGCGAACTATACAGGTGGAATAGTTTCATCCTTTAAAAATATTACGTTTCGTTCTCGTCTATATTTTATTTATTTCGTATATGTACACTCTTGTATCTTGGGGTGAGAATTCCACACGTTGGAAACGTCCGTCAGGTAAAAAGTGTCACCGATACTAAAAATTGTCGTCACTCTTAAATATAGCCACTCTTCATTCATTGAACCACAGAGTACCGAACAGACGGTGATCCGTGCTGCGATGTCGCCACGGATCACCGTCTGTTCGGTACTCTGTGTCGCGCTGCATCTAGCGATGGCATTCGGTTCTATTTTTGCTTGATGCTTGATTTCACGATAGATATTTTATTGCGGAAGGTGTAACAGTTACTTCGTTTATACGCAGCGAAAACCGGTTTTATATAAGGACGGCTGGTTTAATCGCGTACAGTAAAGTACTACTTTCCGCACTTGTTAAGTTTATAACTATTATAGTGACAATCAACACTAAGTTTTTGAATGCTGCTTCATTTATTTATTTTAGCTCCAACTTAATGGTTGGTAATTTAAGGCTTAAAATTTTTTATGTCATGATTTGAGCAAATTTTAAAGCTTTCTTTCCAAACTTTCGATTTCTAGAAAAAAACTCACTTTTTTTCAAGTTATCACTGTTTTCTAAGCTTTCAAAAAAAGTATTGCCAAGAAACGTTTTTTTTTTCTGTTAGAATGAAAAATATTTAAGGTTGTTGAAGAGAGACAGCAGGCTATAAAGAAGTATTTTAGAGAAAGATGAAAATAATTTAAGGCAATTATTTAATCAAAATTTCTGTTTTGTCATCTGTCTGTCATCTTGAGTGGTGTCGTACATATGATTTTTATTTTGCCATTTTTATACAAAAAAAAACAGCAAAAATTGTAATTTTTCAAAGCGTAAAGTGTGTAAAACATAAGGTGTTATTAATTTCTTTCAATCAAAGTTCTTTACAGTTTTTAAAATTACCAAAAAACGTATCCTACTATAAGTGTGTTTTAGCAAATCTAAAAATAATTTAACAGGTATTTAACTAAATTATTTTTAGGTTCATCATGGCCGCACTATTATAAGCGTTAAACTAATTATACTCTTATTAATACTTATCACTTTTAGTTAGAGACACACAAGTTATATATATAATACACGTCACTGTGGTAAGCATTAATCGGTTCACAAAATCAGAAATGCGACCGAACGTAAACAGATTTCGCGATAAAGCTGCAATCGTCGGAAGAGGACCCCCCTCCCTCAAAGCCTCCTGAAATAGGGGGATAATCGAGATCAGAACAATGCCTTTATCAGAACTCCGCCGGAAGATCCGGAAGGCCTTGGTTTACGTGACTAGTTCCGTCAGTTCCTATAAATCTCAGAAGAATAAACCGATATAGAAGAGGTTATCTTAATTTTTGCTCTTGATGTTAACGTCAACGAAATAATTATTTATATGCCTTATAAAATAATTGAAATGATCTTATATGGTGGCGTAAGCAGGGGGATGGCGGGGGGGGGAAAGGGCTTTAGATATGAGCACTAGTGCCTCCTTACCCCCAACCCATATGTAATGACGGATGCACAACAATTAGTTCTTGCATACAGATACAATCTCCTGCTACTGCTTATTCTATTGTCCGGACCAATTTTTAATATGATGATGACATTTCAATACAGAAACTAAATGGATCTGTTATTGTCAGTGTCAAAAAATTGGTCCGATAGAAGTTGGAATGAAGTTTATATTAAGTCTTTACTTTAAAGTTACCCACAGGAAACTGAATAACCCAGTCTATCGAAACTTTAAAATTAATGAAAATGTCATATAGAAATGATATTATTTTAAACACAATTTGGTGTGGAATTTGCTTACCGAATACCGTGCGAGGTTGTTTTTGCTCATGAATATTTTTAGAAAATTATACCTCGTCTTCGACGATAATTTTCAAAATACTTAAGAGCTCGTGAAAATTTCCGGAAAGAATTCAACCTTTTGTGATATTACTAGTGACAATTATTTCAGCATATGACTCTTGTTTGCTTTTAACGTGAGGCCTTTGAGGAAACACTTTACTGCCCATAGGTGTTTTTAAAGTTAAATATACTGTGTCCCCAATTGTCAAAATAAAATATACTTACAAGATGGTTTCAACTATGGGTTCTAATAAAAACTTAACCTTAAAACAAATAACAAAGTAAACTAAACATAAAACACAACAAACATGCACATCTTAATCCTATGTTTTACTCTGAGGTATCTTTTTATACTTGTGGAAGGGTAATATTAAAGATTTTATGTTGTTCTGTTTCAAACAGAGAAGGTTCATCTTTAAATATGTTTGTTGACATGACCCATAGAAGTTCTTTAAATTATTTATATATAAATAAGAATAGAATGTTAAAAAATAAGCAACAAGATTTTTTTGACAATGCTACTTGGTCAGTTCGGCAAATTTTTTAATTAGTTTCCTGAAGTCTATTAATTAAATGCCGTTTTGAACACGAATGAATGAATGAATGTAGAAATGCGGATGGGACATTTCCCATGTGTAGCCCACCTTGCTGGGTCCACTATCCATGGTTTAGCCCTGGAAGCCCGAATCTTTCGCAAAAGAACAGATCTTTCTCGGCAACAACCTTCTGACATCGCCTGGGGTCATCAGCAGGTAGTTCCCAAGGTGCGACTCTATTGACCTGGCCGAAGCCGGACACTCCAGCAGGAGGTGCAAGGATGATTCTTCGTTCTCCATGTACCATCGACACACCTAGAGACGCTGGGAGTCTTCGGCGTCTCTAGGTGCTTGTTAAGGCGAAAGTGTCCTTTTAGGAGCCCTGTTGTTAGTCTCACATCCTTCCTACCTAGGTAGAGCAAGGACTTTGTTTTTTTGACGCTCAACTCATCAATCTGGCTTCTCAGAGCGCCTGTCTAATTCACTTTTCAGGGCCGTTATGACTTGGAATGCCGTAATACCTAGTATGGGTTCCGGACCTACCGGATTGGATGATGATTCTTGTATAGCCAATCTATCGGCCTCTACATTTCCGGGTAAACCTTGATGTATACATACAACCCAGACAACACAAATTGTCCATCGGACAGCCATTTTTTGTTCATAACTGCCCGCATTGTCCATGGACCATTTATGGACATCCACTGGACAAAGGTTTTTCCTGATACAGTGGATGACAAAAAAAGTGTGTCCAAAGGACTTCCAATTTTGATCCATAAAGAACTGCTTTTTTCAGTTACTTTTTGAATATCCAATAGATACCGATTTTTCTTGGTCCAACGGACCAAAAATAAACTCTGTCCGGCGGTCGTTCATTCTGTGTCCAGCAAAAGTAATGTACTTTATATACATTGACTCAGCATTGAATATTTGTCACAAAATCTATGTCACTTGGGCTTGGTCTAGTTGGCACATTAATAAATATAGTTACAATAACATTTCTCTCATATCTAGCCGAATCGTTTAAGTAAGTATTTTTCATTATTTTGGATTAATTGGTATTTTAGTATTTTAATACCCATCCTTTGCTAGAGTGGTTCAAATATATAGGTACGTATATACTTATATATTGAAAATATTGCCGCTTTTGACAAAACTGTCCACTGGATATCCATTGGAACAAATAAGTATATCCAGTGTACTAAGAAAATTAGACCAGCGGATATACATTGTAATTATTAATTTTTTTCAACAGTGAACCATAAAGATACATTTCGGATAGCCAATGGATACCTTTTGGACAGAATTTCGTTCCACTGGATAACCAATGGATTTAGTATAGTGGCATAATACACAAAAATATTGAAACTTTTGGACTTTTTTAGGATGTCCAAGAGCCGTCCAACGTTTTGACAATTGTATTATCCGATGGATATGCCTTGAACAAAATTTCCAACAGATGTGGTTGTCCAATGGACTGCTGCAGTATCCAGTAAACTCTGGACATTCTTGGGACAGAGTTGTGCTGTCTGACAAGGCCAGAGTCAACCCTGTCCGACCTGATAGCAGACAGTGCAGCCCTACTATATGAGAAAACATAAATATGCTTGCCTCTGATTTGAACATATTGACACAAAAAGTTCCTACAACTTTTTTTCTTTCGAACTTACTAGGTTAGTCACTCTCTTACACTAATAACAAAATATATTTAGATCCAAATTGCATCATTCATTCCAATAAGAAAACCTATAAGGGGAGATTGCCTTTTTACCAAGAGACCTCATTACAAAATTTAATCTGTCCTTCCAATTTTCATTAATGCAAATTAACAGCACTTATAAAATGGCGACGAAAAACTTATCAGACCGAAACCGCCATCTCTGGGTTTTAGAAAGCTTGTCAATTAAAAGCAAAATCTACTGCAATTTAAACACTAAAGCGAACTAAGCAAAAATAAGAGGCTTTAAATAAATTACAGGTTTTCAAACGTACCCCGAAAACAATTATAGGGAAAATTTCACAATCATAATTTCATATTTTAAAAAAAGCCGGCCGTTTCGCCGTAGTGCAGTGGGCAGCGTATCTGCCTGCCGTACGAAAGGTTCCGGATTCAAATCCCGGCTAGGTGCATGGATATTTTGTGTTTGTCTTTCACTTTGCAAAAACTAATGATCTTGAAATTAGCGGGTAATAGGACAGGAGAAAAAGAAACTCTTATTCTTTTTTAACGGCCAACGTTTCGACCCTTTATTGGGATCTTTATCAAGGCTGCAACAATGGAGAAAATTACAATAGTTTTTTATTAATATAAACACACTTTCGCTCAAATATAGGTAGGTAATATCTTCTAAACTTAGTGATCAACGGATCTAAAATAATTATTCTTTTTTTCCATGTTTAACAATAGTAGTTTTATAAATCTAGAAGTCTAAGAGGTAATAAAACAGCACTTTTTTTGTATAAATAAAAAACAAAATGACACTAAACCATAAGCAGAACACTTTAAAATGGAAAATGGAAATACAAAACATTGAAATCATTTCGTTTATTGATGCAAATATTCAAACTAATTCCAACTTCCTACCTCCATTCACCAGTACAGTGGCATTTAACAATAGTTCCAGACAAATTTTATTATTTTTTAAAAATTATTTACACAGAACACAAAAATAAATAGGGAAACCATACGTATTCAGGCAAGGTACCCACAAAATCACATATGTTGTTTTTCCGACAATTAAAAATAGAAGGTACTTACCAATTAAGTGGTTATAAGAGTTTTGTCATCTTAAAAATATGATTTTGTCCACAGTCTACACATTCTGTTGGATGCAGCAGTAACACTTGAAACCATATGTTTCTATAGCACATAACCTTCTTTTTTTCCTTCTTTTCTCACTCTCTCCAATAACACTCCGTAATGATCTTTTTAATTTTTTTCCCTTTAACTTTTTTTATAATGTTACAATTTTTTTTTATTTATTATGACGAGTTCCTTTGAACAAAAATAAATGTCAGTATCAAGCTGAATAAAACGGAGACTAAAATTAGGTTGCTTATCAATGCAGGTGCACGGTTCGATTTTTCGTTTTACTATTTTCTTCTTGATCTCCCTTCCTTTCAGATTTTTTTGTGGTTCTTTTTATTTATTTATTATTTTAATTAATTTTGCGTTGATCTTTTTTTTTATTTATATATATATATATATAATTAATTTATTAACCGATGTTTCTGAAATTCAGCACAAAAATTATTTGGCACGAGGCAATCAGCTAATTAGCTTTTGGTGGGGGTGTAGAGTTTTCTAAAGAGGGTAGGAAAAAAATTAAACAAATAAAGTTATCTTGTAAAAACCCGAGCAAATATTTTTTTCCTTTTTTTATAATATAAAGGTTGTATATGGATGGCTATTCGTGCTTGATGGAGCCATTTATTTAATGAAGGATTGAATTACTGAAGATATTTAAAAGGTGGTTATATTGTATATTGAGTCCTTGGGTATCCGTTCTGCAATTAACACAATCATTTAAAGTAATGTAAATCATTTCGCTAAGGTTTCTTTTTGTATAATTATGTTCAGTGTCTAATATTTTTATGTTAGAAAAATCAAAATTGTGGTTTTTTTGAAATTTATGTTGTGCTAGGGCTGTTTTATCACTTTTGTTACGATTGTACTCCCTGCAATCATATCGGTGTTGATTCACCCTATTTTTTTTAAGTACTGTCGGGTAGTACCAATATAACATTTATCGCAATTTAAGCAGGGTATTTTGTATATGAGGTTTGAACATAATTCTGGAGGAGTTTTATCTTTTAGTTTACTGAATAGTAAGTTAACAGTTTTAAGATTGTAAAAAACAAGCATACAATTGGGATTTATAAGTTTAATTTTTTCCTTTAATTTGTACGAGAGGCCAGGGATATATGGAAACCTATAATATTTTGTTTGTGTTTCTCTTTTGTTCCTATTTTGTGTTAATTTTTGTTTGTATGTATTAATTGTGGAATTAATTAAAGATGTTGGATAGTTATTGGACTTTAATATATTTTTTATTTTTATTTCGTTATTTTTTTGAAATTCGGGACTGCTGAGAGAAATAGATCGATAGTAAAGATTTTTAATTGTACTAATTTTGTGAGTACTAGCGTGTGATGATAAGAAATTTAAAATCCGTCCGGAGGCCGTGGGTTTTTGGTACCAATTTGTAGATATAGTACCATCATCCCTTCTTGTTAAAATAGTATCTAAAAACGGAATCTGTCTCTGATTCTCTATTTCAATTGTAAACTTTATTTTTGGATGGTAACTATTGAAATATTGAGTAAGAAGGGTGGCGCAATTTTCAGGACATGACAGAATTGTGTCGTCTACGTATAGCTTTATGAATTTAATTTGAAACGGTAGTTTTTTTAATGTTTCATGAATTAGATCATTCATTATTAAGTTTGCTAAAATAGGGCTAGCTGGGTTTCCCATGGCAGACCCATCTAGCTGTTGGTAAAATATATTGTTAAAAGAGAAGTAACTTGAATTAAATAAATATTCTATTATTTCACAGATTAACGCGCGAGGAAGGGTAGTGTAGGCTGAGAAAAAATGCCACTGTTTGTTAACTATATTTATGACCATTTGTTTGGGAATGTTTGTAAAAAGCGAGGTAACATCTAAAGAAACTAATATGTAGTCATTAGGTAATTTTTGTTGTTGGATAAAGCTCACAAAATGAAAAGAGTTTTTTATGTTATATTCAAAAGTGGTTATACATTCAGAGAAAAATTCGTGCAGAAAGACAGCTAAATTATAAGAGGGTGCATTGATGCAACTCACTACTGGTCTCATGCTTAAATTTTGTTTGTGTGTTTTTCTGAGCCCATAGAGTTTGGGAGATGTTGAATTAAAAATTTTAAGTTTATTTGATGTGCTTTCATTAATATGAGCATGTTCTAAAAGTTTTTTGACAATATTATTTGCTTGTGTTTGATATTTTGACGTGGGATCTGATCTTAAAACTTGATACGTTTGTTGGCCGCTTAATAAGTCGTGCATTGCACCAATGTATTCCTCTTTTTTCATTATAACGGTTGAGTTCCCTTTATCCGACCTCATGACCAGTATTTCCGGATGACACCTAAGAAAATGTTTTGTACTTTTAAAATCTTTTAAAATGCTGTTGGACTTGTTATGACTAAAAGTGTTCATATTATGTAGATAATTCGTTACTATGTTAAGGGTTGACGCGCGAAGGTCATTTTTTGCTAGGTCGTCAAGGGGTTGCAGGGAAATACAATATTCAAGATCTTTGATAATTGTAGGAACACAGATGTCACGCTTCTCCAAAGGAATGGCAAACCGTGGACCTGCGCATAAGATTCTTTCTACAGCGGAAGGAAGTTGTAGCTCAGTATAGTTAAATAATGAGTTTTTGCTAGTATCCAGCCTAAACATAGTCTGGTTCTCACTTAAATTGGTAATTTTTTTAAAGTTATTTTTCTTAATGGATAAAAATATTTTATTGTAACTAGTGTTACAATAACTGCTAAAATCTGAAAAGATGTTAGTCGGTAATAAATCTGCCGTTTTATTTTTTACTAGAGTAAGTTTCTGCTCTAATTCGTTAAGTTGCCAAATAGATATTTTAATTTCAATATTTAATAATGATTTCTGAAACCTCTTTAAGCAATTGTCAACTGTTTTTTTGTATGGATGGTATTCTATGTTAAGAGAATATAAACATTTAACATTATTTACAATATGACTAGGAATTACATTTTTGGTTCGACACTGTAATAAAAATACTTTCCTATTACGAAGCGATGCTATTTTTCTATTGGTATTTAACCATAATTTTAACGTTCTTACTGCCTGCTCTCCATATGTGTATTGGACTTCTTGGAAGAAACCCCCGTTGTACATCATTTTGGGTGTGTTTAGCGTCCTTGGAATGTACTAATGATCTTGAAATTAGCGGGTAATAGGACAGGAGAAAAAGAAACTCTTATTCTTTTTTAACGGCCAACGTTTCGACCCTTTATTGGGATCTTTATCAAGGCTGCAACAATGGAGAAAATTACAATAGTTTTTTATTAATATAAACACACTTTCGCTCAAATATAGGTAGGTAATATTTTCTAAACTTAGTGATCAACGGATCTAAAATAATTATTCTTTTTTTCCATGTTTAACAATAGTAGTTTTATAAATCTAGAAGTCTAAGAGGTAATAAAACAGCACTTTTTTTGTATAAATAAAAAACAAAATGACACTAAACCATAAGCAGAACACTTTAAAATGGAAAATGGAAATACAAAACATTGAAATCATTTCGTTTATTGATGCAAATATTCAAACTAATTCCAACTTCCTACCTCCATTCACCAGTACAGTGGAATTTAACAATAGTTCCAGACAATTTTTATTATTTTTTAAAAATTATTTACACAGAACACAAAAATAAATAGGGAAACCATACGTATTCAGGCAAGGTACCCACAAAAACACATATGTTGTTTTTCCGACAATTAAAAATAGAAGGTACTTACCAATTAAGTGGTTATAAGAGTTTTGTCATCTTAAAAATATGATTTTGTCCACAGTCTACACATTCTGTTGGATGCAGCAGTAACACTTGAAACCATATGTTTCTATAGCACATAACCTTCTTTTTTTCCTTCTTTTCTCACTCTCTCCAATAACACTCCGTAATGATCTTTTTAATTTTTTTCCCTTTATCTTTTTTTATAATGTTACAATTTTTTTTTATTTATTATGACGAGTTCCTTTGAACAAAAATAAATGTCAGTATCAAGCTGAATAAAACGGAGACTAAAATTAGGTTGCTTATCAATGCAGGTGCACGGTTCGATTTTTCGTTTTACTATTTTCTTCTTGATCTCCCTTCCTTTCAGATTTTTTTGTGATTCTTTTTATTTATTTATTATTTTAATTAATTTTGCGTTGATCTTTTCTTTTATTTATATATATATATATATACTAGCAAAAACTCATTATTTAACTATACTGAGCTACAACTTCCTTCCGCTGTAGAAAGAATCTTATGCGCAGGTCCACGGTTTGCCATTCCTTTGGAGAAGCGTGACATCTGTGTTCCTACAATTATCAAAGATCTTGAATATTGTATTTCCCTGCAACCCCTTGAGGACCTAGCAAAAAATGACCTTCGCGCGTCAACCCTTAACATAGTAACGAATTATCTACATAATATGAACACTTTTAGTCATAACAAGTCCAACAGCATTTTAAAAGATTTTAAAAGTACAAAACATTTTCTTAGGTGTCATCCGGAAATACTGGTCATGAGGTCGGATAAAGGGAACTCAACCGTTATAATGAAAAAAGAGGAATACATTGGTGCAATGCACGACTTATTAAGCGACCAACAAACGTATCAAGTTTTAAGATCAGATCCCACGTCAAAATATCAAACACAAGCAAATAATATTGTCAAAAAACTTTTAGAACATGCTCATATTAATGAAAGCACATCAAATAAACTTAAAATTTTTAATTCAACATCTCCCAAACTCTATGGGCTCAGAAAAACACACAAACAAAATTTAAGCATGAGACCAGTAGTGAGTTGCATCAATGCACCCTCTTATAATTTAGCTGTCTTTCTGCACGAATTTTTCTCTGAATGTATAACCACTTTTGAATATTACATAAAAAACTCTTTTCAGTTTGTGAGCTTTATCCAACAACAAAAATTACCTAATGACTACATATTAGTTTCTTTAGATGTTACCTCGCTTTTTACAAATATTCCCAAACAAATGGTCATAAATATAGTTAACAAACAGTGGCATTTTTTCTCAGCCTACACTACCCTTCCTCGCGCGTTAATCTGTGAAATAATAGGATATTTATTTAATTCAAGTTACTTCTCTTTTAACAATATATTTTACCAACAGCTAGATGGGTCTGCCATGGGAAACCCAGCTAGCCCTATTTTAGCAAACTTAATAATGAATGATCTAATTCATGAAACATTAAAAAAACTACCGTTTCAAATTAAATTCATAAAGCTATACGTAGACGACACAATTCTGTCATGTCCTGAAAATTGCGCCACCCTTCTTACTCAATATTTCAATAGTTACCATCCAAAAATAAAGTTTACAATTGAAATAGAGAATCAGAGACAGATTCCGTTTTTAGATACTATTTTAACAAGAAGGGATGATGGTACTATATCTACAAATTGGTACCAAAAACCCACGGCCTCCGGACGGATTTTAAATTTCTTATCATCACACGCTAGTACTCACAAAATTAGTACAATTAAAAATCTTTACTATCGATCTATTTCTCTCAGCAGTCCCGAATTTCAAAAAAATAACGAAATAAAAATAAAAAATATATTAAAGTCCAATAACTATCCAACATCTTTAATTAATTCCACAATTAATACATACAAACAAAAATTAACACAAAATAGGAACAAAAGAGAAACACAAACAAAATATTATAGGTTTCCATATATCCCTGGCCTCTCGTACAAATTAAAGGAAAAAATTAAACTTATAAATCCCAATTGTATGCTTGTTTTTTACAATCTTAAAACTGTTAACTTACTATTCAGTAAACTAAAAGATAAAACTCCTCCAGAATTATGTTCAAACCTCATATACAAAATACCCTGCTTAAATTGCGATAAATGTTATATTGGTACTACCCGACAGTACTTAAAAAATAGGGTGAATCAACACCGATATGATTGCAGGGAGTACAATCGTAACAAAAGTGATAAAACAGCCCTAGCACAACATAAATTTCAAAAAAACCACAATTTTGATTTTTCTAACATAAAAATATTAGACACTGAACATAATTATACAAAAAGAAACCTTAGCGAAATGATTTACATTACTTTAAATGATTGTGTTAATTGCAGAACGGATACCCAAGGACTCAATATACAATATAACCACCTTTTAAATATCTTCAGTAATTCAATCCTTCATTAAATAAATGGCTCCATCAAGCACGAATAGCCATCCATATACAACCTTTATATTATAAAAAAAGGAAAAAAATATTTGCTCGGGTTTTTACAAGATAACTTTATTTGTTTAATTTTTTTCCTACCCTCTTTAGAAAACTCTACACCCCCACCAAAAGCTAATTAGCTGATTGCCTCGTGCCAAATAATTTTTGTGCTGAATTTCAGAAACATCGGTTAATAAATTAATTATATATATATATATAAATAAAAAAAAAAAGATCAACGCAAAATTAATTAAAATAATAAATAAATAAAAAGAACCACAAAAAAATCTGAAAGGAAGGGAGATCAAGAAGAAAATAGTAAAACGAAAAATCGAACCGTGCACCTGCATTGATAAGCAACCTAATTTTAGTCTCCGTTTTATTCAGCTTGATACTGACATTTATTTTTGTTCAAAGGAACTCGTCATAATAAATAAAAAAAAATTGTAACATTATAAAAAAAGTTAAAGGGAAAAAAATTAAAAAGATCATTACGGAGTGTTATTGGAGAGAGTGAGAAAAGAAGGAAAAAAAGAAGGTTATGTGCTATAGAAACATATGGTTTCAAGTGTTACTGCTGCATCCAACAGAATGTGTAGACTGTGGACAAAATCATATTTTTAAGATGACAAAACTCTTATAACCACTTAATTGGTAAGTACCTTCTATTTTTAATTGTCGGAAAAACAACATATGTGTTTTTGTGGGTACCTTGCCTGAATACGTATGGTTTCCCTATTTATTTTTGTGTTCTGTGTAAATAATTTTTAAAAAATAATAAAAATTGTCTGGAACTATTGTTAAATTCCACTGTACTGGTGAATGGAGGTAGGAAGTTGGAATTAGTTTGAATATTTGCATCAATAAACGAAATGATTTCAATGTTTTGTATTTCCATTTTCCATTTTAAAGTGTTCTGCTTATGGTTTAGTGTCATTTTGTTTTTTATTTATACAAAAAAAGTGCTGTTTTATTACCTCTTAGACTTCTAGATTTATAAAACTACTATTGTTAAACATGGAAAAAAAGAATAATTATTTTAGATCCGTTGATCACTAAGTTTAGAAAATATTACCTACCTATATTTGAGCGAAAGTGTGTTTATATTAATAAAAAACTATTGTAATTTTCTCCATTGTTGCAGCCTTGATAAAGATCCCAATAAAGGGTCGAAACGTTGGCCGTTAAAAAAGAATAAGAGTTTCTTTTTCTCCTGTCCTATTACCCGCTAATTTCTAGATCATTAGTACATTCCAAGGACGCTAAACACACCCAAAATGATGTACAACGGGGGTTTCTTCCAACAAGTCCAATACACATATGGAGAGCAGGCAGTAAGAACGTTAAAATTATGGTTAAATACCAATAGAAAAATAGCATCGCTTCGTAATAGGAAAGTATTTTTATTACAGTGTCGAACCAAAAATGTAATTCCTAGTCATATTGTAAATAATGTTAAATGTTTGTATTCTCTTAACATAGAATACCATCCATACAAAAAAACAGTTGACAATTGCTTAAAGAGGTTTCAGAAATCATTATTAAATATTGAAATTAAAATATCTATTTGGCAACTTAACGAATTAGAGCAGAAACTTACTCTAGTAAAAAATAAAACGGCAGATTTATTACCGACTAACATCTTTTCAGATTTTAGCAGTTATTGTAACACTAGTTACAATAAAATATTTTTATCCATTAAGAAAAATAACTTAAAAAAAATTACCAATTTAAGTGAGAACCAGACTATGTTTAGGCTGGATACTAGCAAAAACTCATTATTTAACTATACTGAGCTACAACTTCCTTCCGCTGTAGAAAGAATCTTATGCGCAGGTCCACGGTTTGCCATTCCTTTGGAGAAGCGTGACATCTGTGTTCCTACAATTATCAAAGATCTTGAATATTGTATTTCCCTGCAACCCCTTGAGGACC
The DNA here is from genome assembly GCA_963921995.1 of Oxystoma pomonae. Taxonomy (NCBI): domain Eukaryota; kingdom Metazoa; phylum Arthropoda; class Insecta; order Coleoptera; family Brentidae; genus Oxystoma; species Oxystoma pomonae. The sequence continues at coordinate 37,473,362 of OY998164.1, forward strand.
TAGCAAAAAATGACCTTCGCGCGTCAACCCTTAACATAGTAACGAATTATCTACATAATATGAACACTTTTAGTCATAACAAGTCCAACAGCATTTTAAAAGATTTTAAAAGTACAAAACATTTTCTTAGGTGTCATCCGGAAATACTGGTCATGAGGTCGGATAAAGGGAACTCAACCGTTATAATGAAAAAAGAGGAATACATTGGTGCAATGCACGACTTATTAAGCGACCAACAAACGTATCAAGTTTTAAGATCAGATCCCACGTCAAAATATCAAACACAAGCAAATAATATTGTCAAAAAACTTTTAGAACATGCTCATATTAATGAAAGCACATCAAATAAACTTAAAATTTTTAATTCAACATCTCCCAAACTCTATAGGCTCAGAAAAACACACAAACAAAATTTAAGCATGAGACCAGTAGTGAGTTGCATCAATGCACCCTCTTATAATTTAGCTATCTTTCTGCACGAATTTTTCTCTGAATGTATAACCACTTTTGAATATAACATAAAAAACTCTTTTCAGTTTGTGAGCTTTATCCAACAACAAAAATTACCTAATGACTACATATTAGTTTCTTTAGATGTTACCTCGCTTTTTACAAACATTCCCAAACAAATGGTCATAAATATAGTTAACAAACAGTGGCATTTTTTCTCAGCCTACACTACCCTTCCTCGCGCGTTAATCTGTGAAATAATAGAATATTTATTTAATTCAAGTTACTTCTCTTTTAACAATATATTTTACCAACAGCTAGATGGGTCTGCCATGGGAAACCCAGCTAGCCCTATTTTAGCAAACTTAATAATGAATGATCTAATTCATGAAACATTAAAAAAACTACCGTTTCAAATTAAATTCATAAAGCTATACGTAGACGACACAATTCTGTCATGTCCTGAAAATTGCGCCACCCTTCTTACTCAATATTTCAATAGTTACCATCCAAAAATAAAGTTTACAATTGAAATAGAGAATCAGAGACAGATTCCGTTTTTAGATACTATTTTAACAAGAAGGGATGATGGTACTATATCTACAAATTGGTACCAAAAACCCACGGCCTCCGGACGGATTTTAAATTTCTTATCATCACACGCTAGTACTCACAAAATTAGTACAATTAAAAATCTTTACTATCGATCTATTTCTCTCAGCAGTCCCGAATTTCAAAAAAATAACGAAATAAAAATAAAAAATATATTAAAGTCCAATAACTATCCAACATCTTTAATTATTTCCACAATTAATACATACAAACAAAAATTAACACAAAATAGGAACAAAAGAGAAACACAAACAAAATATTATAGGTTTCCATATATCCCTGGCCTCTCGTAAAAATTAAAGGAAAAAATTAAACTTATAAATCCCAATTGTATGCTTGTTTTTTACAATCTTAAAACTGTTAACTTACTATTCAGTAAACTAAAAGATAAAACTCCTCCAGAATTATGTTCAAACCTCATATACAAAATACCCTGCTTAAATTGCGATAAATGTTATATTGGTACTACCCGACAGTACTTAAAAAATAGGGTGAATCAACACCGATATGATTGCAGGGAGTACAATCGTAACAAAAGTGATAAAACAGCCCTAGCACAACATAAATTTCAAAAAAAACACAATTTTGATTTTTCTAACATAAAAATTTTAGACACTGAACATAATTATACAAAAAGAAACCTTAGCGAAATGATTTACATTACTTTAAATGATTGTGTTAATTGCAGAACGGATACCCAAGGACTCAATATACAATATAACCACCTTTTAAATATCTTCAGTAATTCAACCCTTCATTAAATAAATGGCTCCATCAAGCACGAATAGCCATCCATATACAACCTTTATATTATAAAAAAAGGAAAAAAATATTTGCTCGGGTTTTTACAAGATAACTTTATTTGTTTAATTTTTTTCCTACCCTCTTTAGAAAACTCTACACCCCCACCAAAAGCTAATTAGCTGATTGCCTCGTGCCAAATAATTTTTGTGCTGAATTTCAGAAACATCGGTTAATAAATTAATTATATATATATATATAAATAAAAAAAAAGATCAACGCAAAATTAATTAAAATAATAAATAAATAAAAAGAACCACAAAAAAATCTGAAAGGAAGGGAGATCAAGAAGAAAATAGTAAAACGAAAAATCGAACCGTGCACCTGCATTGATAAGCAACCTAATTTTAGTCTCCGTTTTATTCAGCTTGATACTGACATTTATTTTTGTTCAAAGGAACTCGTCATAATAAATAAAAAAAAATTGTAACATTATAAAAAAAGTTAAAGGGAAAAAAAAAGAAGGAAAAAAAGAAGGTTATGTGCTATAGAAACATATGGTTTCAAGTGTTACTGCTGCATCCAACAGAATGTGTAGACTGTGGACAAAATCATATTTTTAAGATGACAAAACTCTTATAACCACTTAATTGGTAAGTACCTTCTATTTTTAATTGTCGGAAAAACAACATATGTGTTTTTGTGGGTACCTTGCCTGAATACGTATGGTTTCCCTATTTATTTTTGTGTTCTGTGTAAATAATTTTTAAAAAATAATAAAAATTGTCTGGAACTATTGTTAAATTCCACTGTACTGGTGAATGGAGGTAGGAAGTTGGAATTAGTTTGAATATTTGCATCAATAAACGAAATGATTTCAATGTTTTGTATTTCCATTTTCCATTTTAAAGTGTTCTGCTTATGGTTTAGTGTCATTTTGTTTTTTATTTATACAAAAAAAGTGCTGTTTTATTACCTCTTAGACTTCTAGATTTATAAAACTACTATTGTTAAACATGGAAAAAAAGAATAATTATTTTAGATCCGTTGATCACTAAGTTTAGAAAATATTACCTACCTATATTTGAGCGAAAGTGTGTTTATATTAATAAAATACTATTGTAATTTTCTCCATTGTTGCAGCCTTGATAAAGATCCCAATAAAGGGTCGAAACGTTGGCCGTTAAAAAAGAATAAGAGTTTCTTTTTCTCCTGTCCTATTACCCGCTAATTTCAAGATCATTAGTACATTCCAAGGACGCTAAACACACCCAAAATTTGCAAAAACTTTGCTAACACTGGGTATTGATCCTGTAATAGATGGAAGGTCCCAGTAAAAAAAAATATATATTAAAAAAAAAACATTTTATGAAAGAAGGTAATTTTCCCTATGAATAATAATTAATCAGAAATCGTAAAATCACTCTGGTCTTCCGTCTTAATACCTACACATATAACAATCACGTGATAAGCTGATCCATCCCACCTGAGATTAATTTATCTCGACCACCTTTTATCAATGTAAAAATTGCTGCTGTAAAAGTGTTATAATATCTTTTGTGGGTTTTGGATTTCTTTACTCTGTCGTCTGATTTAAAAAAAAAAACAAAAAAATAGTTCACTAATTTTTACCAAATTTTTTTTTTTTTGGAACGTATGTTATTATTCATTAGCAAAAATATATTTTTTCGTAAGCATAAATACCGTAAGTTAAGAATTATAAACTTACATCATGCATTTATTTCTCTTTGTAAAAGTCATTGGTATGGGTGGAACTTTGCAACTTAATTTTGACCAACTTCCCGACATCCGATCGGCTTCAAATTTGGCATGCTTATATGGTTGCGGTGACAACACAAGAATATAGTGTGACGAAATTGACAGCTCCCCCCTACTCGAAAGGAGTGGAGGGGGGTACAGTTGAAGAACGCCCGATTTCGCTGACATTTGGTGTGTTGGGGCACTTGAAGATGTAGATAACGGATTTTTAATCAGATTTTGAAAATTCAATATGGCGGATTTAAGATGGACGATTTTAGTTCATCTTTTGCTAACCAATTTTAACTGACTTATACACATCCGATTGCCTTCACATTTGGCATGCATTTATAGTTCTGGTGACAATAAAATAATATATCATTATTAGGCACCCCTCCACCCTACGCAGGGAGTGGAGGGGGGAAAATACCTAAGTTTGTCTGATATCAACCAAAATTGGTATACGCGGGCTTTTGGGGATAAGGAATACGAATTTTTGATCAGATTTTAAAAATTCGATATTGCGGATTCAAGATGAACGATTTTCGGTCATGCTTTGCTAACCAATTTTAACTGACTTATCCACATCTGATTCTGTTCAAATTTGATATGCGTTTATAGTTTCGGTGCAAATACAATAATATGGTACTCTCAGGTACCCACCTCCCTCTGACGAGGGATGTTGAGGGAGAAAAATATTTAGTTCGATTTCAATCAAAATTGACATACAGTGCTTTTTAAGCAGAGGGATTATGAATTTTTGATCAGATTTTAAAATTTCAATATGGCGGATTCAAAATCGACAATCAAGGTTACAAATCTAAACATTAAGGGTGCTTGTTCAAATATGGTATCCGTTTATAGGTCCTGCGACAATACAATAATATGGTATTATTAGATAAACACTTCCCTCTAACGAGGGAAGTGGAGATGGGAAATGATTTAGTTTGTTCGATTTAAATCAAAATTGACACACAGGGGTTTTTCGGGAAGAAAATATGAATTTTTGATCAGATTTGAAAATTTTGATATGGCGGATTAAAAAAAAACTATGCAGTTAATTTAAGAGCTAATTAGCAAAAGTTGGGATGACGACTCATACGAAGAATTAGGTCTTTTGTTTTTGAAGCAAAAGCGCATACAAATTTAGATATAAGAATGTAAAAAAAACGGTGTTCAACTATAAGCCTTTATTCAGATTTATATGATAAAAGTCTAAACTAACATTTAAATTTTTAGTATACGAGCAGCCGGAACGTTGGAGAAAATTTATTACATTTATCGACTAATTTCAAATCAAGCAGGCCATCGCGTCTTAAATTATATAATGTACCGCTTAACTGGTAATATCCTAGCAATTTCCAAGTCGTCTACAATTTCTAAGAGATTAAACGAATTTTCATTGACGGGAGGGCCCTCGCTAATGGCTAGTACTTACTTAGCGTCATCGTCTGTAGTATAATATAGTAATAGTAGGTAGTATTCCTTATAGCAACTCACAACAAAAAGGGACATTCATTACCTACTTGGCAACATCTTATTTCATCACTCGGATTTAAAGCAAAAATTTTTTGAATAAAATGAATTCCTCCGCCATTTTTTTCCGTAAATGTTGAACCTAACCCTAAAAATGCTACAATATAAAATACTCAAAAACGCTCTCATATTTCTAGTCAATATATTTCTGGATAACACTTCGTTTTTAACAAAAGTTAAAGTCGAGGTTACACGAATACCTAAAAAGTTTTTTGACTTTTTTTTAACAAAATTCTGCAACGAAAAATTTGTGGTATCAAACAAAGTCTGAAATCAGTAATTAGCAAAATCGTGTGCAAAGCATTTTGCGCCCTGACGGACGTGTCAACTTTGCACATTGATATGTCATCTTTGCGCAGAGCTTTCTAATTTACTAAAAAAAACATTTTTTTCTACTAGTTTTGCGTGCAGAAAATGCACTTAAGTTAACTTTATGGTACTTTTCCGCACTAAACCAAAAATAAAAAACTAAATATATTGCTATATTTTAAAAAATTTTCTTTTTTGTGTTGGGTAAACATTTTAGTCACGATAAATAAAGAGTAAAATTTTCAAAATTCCTTTTATTTAATTTAATACCTAAGTCAAGTGAGTAGAAAAACAATTGTTCTTAACACGTGCAAAAACCTTTTTTTCCGCACTTAACGACAGTTGCGTGCGGAAAAATCGATTTTCCACACTTATTAGGAAAATAGTTATTTTTTGCAGGTGGCGTAAAAAACTCGTTTGAAAACCTCTATGCACACTCGCTCGACTCAGTCCACCAACATGTCTCGCTCGTGTGGTATTGTTTCATTTTAAAAGTTATTAAATTTAAAAGTAAAAACGAAAAATTTGTTAAAAAACAAAAGATCAAAAGATCTTGGGTGAAAATAACGAAAATTCCAACTTGGATGAGCATCCCACGAGGAACACAGAAAGGACCAAAGCGAAAAGAGAAATTATTAAACGAAGTTTCGCCCTGGGTAACCAGCGTGGGCTCATCAGTGGTTTCACTGGTCACCCTCCCCATATATACACTTTGATTTCCAACCTTGAATCACTCACAAATAGGCATAGTTCGTCACTGGTAGTTATCCAAGTTACCTGAAACGGATGCGTCCTGGCCTGTTAATATTTCCAGTAGGATTATGCTCCTAAGGCAATTAAAACAAAAAAAAAATGTTAAAAAACCTCCCAATCAGTTACTTCAACCGAAAAGAAACTAAAAAACAAAAGATCAAAACATCTTGGGTGGTAATAACGAAAATTCAAACTTGGATGAGCAACCCACAAGGAACACACAAAGAACCAACGCGAAAAGAGAAATGATTAAACGATGTTTTGCCCTGGATAACCAGCGTGTGTGAATTTTCGTTATTTCCACCCAAGATCTTTTAATCTTTTGTTTTTTATTTTTTTTTCGGTTGAAGTAGCTAATTTGGAGGTTTTTTAACTCCTTTTTTTGTTTTAATTGCCCTAGGAGCATAATCCTACTGGAACTATTAACACACCAGGACAAATCCGTATCAGGTAACTTAGATAAGTACCAGTACGGAACGATGCCTATTTGTGAGTGATTCAAGGATGAAAATCAGAGTGTATGATGGTGTTTAGTGATGTATGGCTAGGGTGACCAGTGCAAAACATTGGAGGTTTCTTTTAACACCTTTTTTTGAAAAATTTGTTGTTTCAAAAAATTCACTCTGAAAATGTTTATTTTACTTTTCAACATAATCTCCTCTGAATGCAATACACTTGGACCAGCGCTTCTCCAACTTCTTAATGCCCTCACGGAAATGATTGTGATTTCGCCTCGATAGCCTCCTGGTTATTGGAAAATTTCTTACCAGCCAAGAATTTTTTGTACTTTGGGAACACATGGTAGTCAGATAGTGCTAAATCTCGTGAATAGGAGAACAATCCTGCATTTGTGAACCGGTGCATTGTCCTAGTGAAAAATAACTTTCTTTTTAGCCATTCCTGGTTTTTGGCTTTTACTGCTACATCAAATTAATCTAAAAGTTTTGAATAATAATCCCCAGTGATGGTTTCACCTTTTTCGAGGTACTCAATTAGCAAGATACCCTTTGCATCCCAGAAAACTGATAACATCACCTTTCCTTCTGAATTAGCCGTCTTTCCCTTCTTTGAGGCTCTTTCTCCAGGGGCCACCCACTGTTTTGATTGTTCTTTTGTTTCTGGCGTATAGTGATAAATCCAAGTCTCCATATCCATAGTATAAAATCTACGCCTAAAATCTACAGGATTCTTTCGAAACAAATTTAAAGATTTCTCGGAAGTGGTGACTCTTACCCGTTTTTGCTCCGGTGTGAGCAAATGCCAAAACCTAACCCATCTTGCGGACAGCTTTTTTAAACCCAAGTCATTATGCAAAATAGAAATCACCCGCTCATATGACATGCCCACTGCCTCTACAATTTTGCGAACTTTTATTCTTCTGTCGATCAACACCATATCATGTTTATCACGGGATTTATAAACGCGTTCGCGTCCGCAGTTGAAGTTCATAGTTCGCGCGCTGGAGATCACCTTATTGAAACATGTAATTTCATTTATAATAAAAGTTCGCGTTCGCGTTCGCCTTTCTCGTCCGCGTTCGCAGTCAAGTTCACATCAAACAAACAAAATGCAGGATTTAATCACATGATACATCTGTCAACTGTCATTTCAGTCATTTTTGTTTGTTGTTTTTTTTAAGAGAAATTTGTAAGTTTTTCTGCTTCTCTTTGTGGGCTAATTTTTTTCCAAAATGCTTATCAACAAGAATCACTTTTAAACGGGAAAAATGTTTTCCGATTTTTGGTTATTTATGATTTTATGTCAGCTCAGACCAATCAAATTTCAGAAACGAACTGCATTTATAAATGCTGTTTTCTGAACTCCCAACTACGAATTTATGAACGCCGAACGTGAACTGCAACTGCAAACGCGAACGCGTTTATAAATTAAGCTTATCGGTTGTTTCCGGAGTAACTGCTGATTTTGGTCGCCCAGGTCGTGGTTCATCATTTGTGTTCGTACGCCCACGTCGAAATTCAGATATCCAGAAACTCACCATCGAAAATGAAGGAGACGAATCACCAAGCACGGCATTTATTCGGGATTTTACTTCAGTCGCCGATTTCCCTTCAAAATAAAAAAATTTTATCACCGCTCGTTTCTCATTTTTCTGCATCTGTGCCAAACACCAAAAGTTTATTTAAAGTGACTCCTGCCAAAAACAAATCCTTTGGAGTATGATCATGGCAATTGACGTCAGATATAAGAAAAGCATGGCCAACTAAGCGGTAAAAAAAAATGTAAAAAAGTCACAGCAAAGCGCTCATTCCGGATATTTATGAATCTGTCCTCGTACTAGGGCAATACCGTGTGCAAAGCATTTTGCGCCCTGACGTGTCAACTTTGCATATTGATATGTCATCTTTGCGCACGGCTTTTTAATTTAATAAAAAAAAACATTTTTTTTTTGTAATTGTTTAAAAAGTATCGTAAACTTGGAGCATTGAATAGACTAGAGAAGGCCTTATTAAATATTGTTTGAGTGCAACATGTGCAGGAGGGTTTATCATTATTCGCCACCATAAATCAACAAAAGATTTCCGTTGTTTCAAGCTCCCGGTAAAATACGTGACATTACCAGAAAACCACCTTTTTCGGTGGCCTATTTTGGCTATTCAAAACCTTAGTTTTTACTTAGGTCTGTTTAAAAAACTAATAAAAAATATTTGAATTTTTAGAATTTTTTTCTATACTATTAAACGCATTTACTTATACGTTTCTAAAATAGTTCCCTAATAACGATATTAGAGACATAAAGCTATTTGTAACTCATCGCGGTATACATATCCGCATCTAGTGAGAACCAAGCACATTAATTGGTCAGAAACTTGTACCACGTTCGAAAAGAGCAGATATATGCTAATCTAAGGTGTTCCTGAACGCGATAGGTGTTGAGATGCGTTAAGTATCACGTATCGTTACGGCACACATATCGTATCTCAGCACCTATTGTGTTCAGAAACAACTTAAATTAGCATATATCTGTTCTTTTCGAACGTGCTACAAGTTTCTGACCAATCAATGTGCTTGGTTCTCGCTAGATGCGGATACGTATACCGCGATGCGTTACAAATAGCTTTATGTCTCTATTATTAGGTACAATCTGGCAACGCCGCCAACTCTATTTTAGGTTCGATTTTAAAGTTGTGTTTTAAAATGTTGTGAAGTTATTTTGAACTATTGTCATCCATTATGGTAAAACGATGTGAATTATGCCACAGGACGTACTCCAAAAAAGGTAATCGCTCTTTTATCAGCTGATATTTCAGTAAACAAAATGTTCCATGGGCGTAGTAAAAATGCTTTTTTAAATCCTAAAAATTAATAAGTATCCAATAATAGGTAACTTTTGTTAGAATACGATATTTAAAGTAGGTAATGGTAAAGCCAATTTAAGGCTTAATAGTAGTTTTAAAAACTAGTGTCTAAAATAGTGCTTTTTTTGCAAGCTCGAGTAAAAAAAGCACAGTTTAGCCGCGAGTTGTTAACACTATTTTTTAATACCTTTAACAAAAGATCCAAGAAAAACAAGAAAATACTTTTAAAAATCTCGAACGAAGAGCAGTTCTCGCAATACACCATCTTTACACTATAAATCAAGGCGGCTGCTAAATGAAATAACAATGCGGTTTCCATAGCGATATGTCTTTTTACTCGGTGACGTACATTATTCCGACATTTTAATCTTTGACAGTTTGAAATTTTGACGATTTTTTTAAATTATTTTTTTGTAAATACTTGGTGAAAACCGGCGGAAATGACTTAATTTTTCGGCAAGAATAATTAGATTTTTTCAATATCACTATATTTCGCTATTTCTCTTTAATTTTGGATAAAAAATGGACAGAAATATTTTTTTGCACCCGTGATTAAAAAAAAGTAGTTTTCACAACTAGTGTCTAAAATAGTGCTTTTTTACAAGTGTTGGTTTAAATAACGAGCGCAGCGAGGTATTTAAAAACGCGAGTAAAAAAAAGAATAGTTTAGCCCCGAGTTGCGAGCACTATGTTTTTTAATACCTTTATCAGAAAATGCAAGAAAAACAGGAAAATACCTTTAAAAATCTCGAACGAAGAGCACTTCTCGCAACACACCATCTTTACACTATAGATCATGGCGCCTGGTAAATGAAATAACAATCGTTTCCATAGCGATGTGTCTTTTTCTCGGTGACGTTCATTGTTGCGCCATTTTAATCTTTGACAATTTGATATTTTGACGATGTTTTTAAATGATTATTTCGTAAATACTTGGTGAAAATTGGCGGAAATAAGTTAATTTTTAGGCAAGAATAATTAGATTTTTTCAATATTACTATTTTCCACAGTTTCTCTTTAACTTTGGGTAAAAAACGGACCGAAATTTTTTTTTGCACCCGTGATCAAAAAAAAAGTTTTTTTGCGTCGGTAACCAAAAAAGCCATGCTTTAGTTATCTGCAGACAGTTACTAAAATCATGTTTTTGATGAAGGTATTAAAAAAAAAGTTTCTTTGCATCGGTAACCAAAAAAGCCATGCTTTAATTATCTGCAGAAGATGATAAAGGTATAACAAAAATATTTTAGTGTTATTGAAGATGTATGGTTCGTGTTTAAGCAATTTTTATTATGTTTTTCACATTTTTGTGCCATGATTTTGCTTACATTTTATAGCTTTTTTTTAAAATATCCAGTTCTAGAATAAAACGCTTACTTTTTTTTAAGTTTTCAGTGTTTTTTTTAGTGTTTGAAAAAAAAGTTACGCCAAAAAATATTTTGTCTCTCTTACAATGAAAAATATTTAAAGTCTTGAAAGAGATACAGCAGGCTATAAAAAAGTATTTTAGAGAAAGGAAATAATTCAAGACAATTATTTAATAAAAATTTCAGTTTTTTCATCTGTCTGTCTGTCACCTTTAGTGGTGTCTTGTATATGATTTTTATTTTGCCATTTTTATCCAAAAAAACAGCAAAAATTGCAATCACTTAAATCAAAAAGTGTGTAAGACATAAGGTGGTATCAATTTCTTTCAATCAAAGTTTTTTACATTCTTTAAATTAACCAAAAAACGTGTCTAACTGTTAGTATATTTTAGCGATTTTAGAACATCTAAAATTAATTTAACAGGTATTTAATTAAATTATTTTAAGGTTCATCATGGCTCTATCATAAGTAATTTTATTTTTTAATTTGCATTCATTTAAAATAAAGTAGATAGTTTTAGACATTTTTAAAATGAAATTCACCCTTTTAGACACAACCCTATTGAAAAAAGTGAGTTTCACCACAAGAATTTTATAAGGGGAAAGTGGTTCAAGTGATATCTTGTTCTAATAATCTTTTAAATGCCTTAACAAAAGTGTTTAATTTTATGAATCCCACGTAGGGATTTATCCTAAAAGAAAAAAAATGCAATGAAAAATCAACATCAACGTGTCACGGGTTTCTCAATAAAACAATAATTTAGTCAAATAAAACGATTTCTGCATTAGTCCATGCAACTTTGCCCAAAATTTTGAAAAAAGACTTCACAATAAGACATAACTTGTTTGCCTACTTAAATTCTGGTGGTAAAACTTACCTCTTAAAAGGGATGTGTTACAATTTAATAATATAGTCAAAATGTATCCCCCTCAAATCGCAAACTGACATGTTCGAGTTTTTTTTCGCACTCCAAGTACTCGAAAACGCCTATTTCGTTTTTGTTGGGATACCCTGTATATATTTATATGCAACACCCAAACTCGTTTAAACCTTCTATAGATAGATTCGCACAAATAAAAAAACTTACTTTACTTGTTTAGGCCGCACTACTGATGAACATGTGGGCTTTTGTTTACGGATTTCCTTGGTTGCCAAGTTTCAATTTATTAGCATAAGCAAGGTATAAGCACAACCTTTTTAATAATATTTTAAGCTAAATATCATTGCTTTTTGTTATTGAAGGTAGTAAATTGTACTATATACTATATTGATAAAGTAGATTAAAATCAGAGCTTTGTTTAAGAATATTTACACAGTTGATGTGGCATCGTTGCGTTGATGTTGGAGACAAACAACCTGCTCATGGTTCACAGTACTAAATTAAATTGCGACTCCTCAAATTATCCAGGATGGAAGAGAATGCAAAATTTCGATATACAGCTTATTCCAAATTCTGCGGACCTAATTCATGCTGGCCACCAAGGATGGGGATACCAAAATATTTAGATCCGCCGAAACCAAATGCTAAAGCCTATTTGGATTACCTATGGTCTTGAGTTTATATTGAGTTTTAATTTACTTCTAGAGGAAAACAAAATGAAAAATTTGATCCCATTTAATACGGAGAAAAAAGGTAAATTATATTTCTGGTTAATTAGTTAATTCCTTTTAAAATTGTATACAAATAAAAAAGAAATTAAGTTTTACAAAATTAAATCGATTTAAATGCGCAGTGTATAGCAACCATAGCAACTGTTGTGCTGAGGTAAAAACTATCATAATTTGCTTTGCACGAGGGATATTCTGCGGACTATTTCCTAAAGAAAATATTGGATAATATGTTATCATATCAGATATTCCTAATCTCTAAAACTGGCTCACTTACTACTAAACCGCATAACAATTAAACATTTCTGTAATATAATAGTCATATTCTTAGAAAACAAAGAATGTGATGGGAATGTTACATTTTACCATTGGGAATATTACGAATACATGCCGGCAATAACTTACGTTTTAGCTCATACAGGTGATATAAATGTGATAGAATTGTGACGTGAAACATGACTATAATATTCCCAGATATTTTTTTTCGGAAAATGATAGTAATATCAAAACATGTCAGATGGGCACAAGATGGATGTCCTAAGATATGCAAGGATATCCCCATGAATATCCACCAAATATGCATTAGTCTTCCACTAAAGTGCAAGACTATAGCTGAAAATTTATGGTAGGTATATCAATGTATCACCATTATGTTGATGTATGAACTACTTGAGATTAGTTATCAAAATTATTACCTTAATAACTTTTTGCTCTTTTATATGTATGATAATTACTTAGTTTATACGGGCCCGTTAAATTGTTTAAATTTGAAACCGTTTTCCTATAACGCATGTATAAACACTACCTAAACCGTTTTAAGAGGTCCGATGCGCTTTAGCTAAAATCGTTTTAAAAATGCGGATTAGCGTTTGTAAAACCGTTTGAAAGTGCGTATAAACCCTCAAACCGTTTTTAAGCCAGTGCTGCCAACCGAAAAGTTCAAAATGAGTTCGAGGTCGATTCCGATGTGAAACCAGGTATGTACAGTCCATTCCATTTTTATTTAGACAAAACATAATCTCACTTTCTATAGAACATAAACCAGATTTTTAAGTTGCCAAAATCAAACGCCCCCACGGCATTATAACTACACTGCTAACTTTAAATCACTCCGAATAACCCCTTATATTATGCTTTCATATCAATCAAATGCACCAGAGTGAAACAGCAAGATGCCAAAGATATTTTATGGATGAAAAATATATTATTATGTAATATGCCTGTTAAGGCGGTCATGATATTCGTTTTTATTTGTATACCGAATATAACATAGAAAACGCGATACTGACCCAATATGTCTGAGAGAGACCCAGACTGGTGAGCGAAGTCACCCAAAAATTAATGAATTCAAATTCAATTTAGACGTTTAAAAATGCTGGACCGGCTTTATATTTTGCGTATTTTTTATTACAAGCTTTTATTTAACTTTATGTATTGTATGTTTATATGTTTGGGTCGAATCTTGCAACTCAATTTTGACTAACCTCTATGTCCGATTGAATTCAAATTTGGTATGCGAATATAGTTTCGGTGACAATACATTAATATGGTATTATCAGGTACCCGCCTCGCGAGGGACGAGGGAAGTGGAGGGGGAAAAAGATTTAGTTTGTTCGATTTTAATCAAAATTGGCATACAGGGGTTCTTAGAGAAGGGGATTATGAATTTTTGATCACATTTCAAAATATCAATATGGGTTCAAAATGGACGATTTAGAGTAAAATTATCTAAAAATTAAAAAATAATTTTATATAAAAAAAAGCCTTTCAAATCCAAGCTTTTATACAAAAATATAATGTTCACTATCATAATAATAAAAGCGATGGGCGTATTATAGAAAGTTTGGCCATGTTGTAAGTAAATTCAACCCAACTCGACCTAATTTACGGCCATCGCTTTTATTATTATGATATCAGAATGATAAAAATTATTTTCTACTTTTTAGTGAACTTTATATTATATAAAAGCTTGTATTTGAAAAGCTTTTTTTTATATAAAATTATTTTTAATATTTAGATTTTATACCCTAAATCGTCCATTTTGAATCCGCCATATTGATATTTTCAAATCTGATAAAAAACTCATAATCCTCTTCCCTAAAAACCCCTGTATGCCAATTTTGATTGAAATCGAACAAACTAAATCTTTTTTCCTCTCCACTTCCCTCGTTAGGGGAGGCGGGTACCTGGTAATACCATATTATTGTATTGTTACCGGAACTATAAACGCATACCAAATTTGAAGACAATCAGATGTGTATAAGTCATTTAAAATTGGTTAGCAAAACATAAGAAAAAATCGTCCATCTTAAATTCGCCATGTTAAATTTTAAAAAGCTGATCAAAAATTCGTATACTTTATTCCCAAAAACCCTCGTATGCTAATTTTGGTTGAAGTCGGTCAAGCTAAATATTTTTCCCCCTCCAGTTTCCTCGTTAGGGGGAGTTGGGTACCTGAGAATACCATATTATTGTATTGTCACCGGAACTATAAACGCATACCATATTTGAAGACAATCAGATGGGTATAAGTCAGTTAAAATTGGTAAGCAAAACATGACCAAAAATTGTCCTTCTTGAATCTGCCATATTGATTTTTTAAAATATGATCAAAAATTTGTATTCCTTATCCCCAAAAACCCACGTATACCAATTTTGGGTGAAATCGGACAAACTTAGGCGTTTTTTTGCCTCCAGGGAATGCCTAATATTACCATATTATTGTATTGTCACCGGAACCATAATCACGTACCAAGTTTGAATTCAATCGGACTACAAGTTAGTCAAAATTGAGTTGCAAGACTTTTACCCGAACATAGAAACATATATAGATAATAGAGGTGAAGTTAAATAAAAGCTTGTAATAATAAACTTAATGTTTTCTAATTTTGAGCCTTAAGGCTACGAATTTGCAGTTTTTATATTTAAAATAACAAATTACTTCCTAATAATAGAGGTAATTGTGACGAAACAGATTTCTATCGATCTTGCTACTCTTGCGGCTATATGCCTATATATGGTGCCCCTGAAAATGACCAATGGGTGGGAGCATCCACCATGCCTGTGCCCCAAAAAATGTCTGAGCTTTATTCATTTGAGATTTCATGACCAGTCCCTTCTATGATGTGTAGAGTTCGCACTATTTACGTTTATACATTGGATCAACACTTGCTGCCCTGGCAATATCTAGTACACTGTGAACAAATACATACATACATAAATACAAATATGACGTGATCAATTGTCTTACGATAACAATAACAAAATGGCAAAAAAAAATGTTTCAAATACTTTCTATTCAAATCAACTGATGATAAAATTTAAACTAAACGAAATCGAAAATTTTCTGAATGAGGCCCTGTCCATACTGTGATCAGTGTGGTCAAAAACTAGGGAGAAACAAAAAATAAACGTCAGTCTGAAAATTCTCGTTGACAGTTGACGTCAATCAATGTGGATAAATTTTGGGTGGCATATACTGTACCCACTATATCAACCAGTCGGCTTTTGGTTGCATCAAGGTTGGCAGCGCTGGAGCATCTGATCCGAAAGCGTAAGGTATAAACAGTATGCGAAATGCGCATTGGCGGTAAACCGCATTAAAATTAAAACGATTTACAGGCCATATAAAGTAAGTAAATTTTACCTGCTACATAGGGAACATATTGATTCCAGTGCCATCTACCTACAATAGATGACATTGAAATAAATTACAATTATAAATAACGTAAATCGCGTTCTTTAAACAAGATAGTCCTATTTCAAGCAAAAATATGCCAAAATCCTGACAAAAATATTATTTTTGGGAATATTCATAAAAATAACTTGATTATCACGTTATCATTGGTATATTATTATCTTATTACCAAAGAAATATAACTATCAAAACACATTCGCAATAAAATATTCCAAAAATCACTTTGAGGGAATATTCCTACAATATGAATATTCCTCCAATGTTATGTGGGAAACCGCAATTATTTTCTGAATTCGTTTTTGATTTGGGGTAAAACAAAATTACGAAATTTATCATCAGCTAATTTTTGATCACAGCAGATGTTTTGCCAAACTAGTCGAGAGATTTTTGTAATCGAGTGTAAAAACAAAAGATCAAATGATCTTGGCTGGAAATAACGAAAATTCAAACCTGGATGAGCATCCCACAAGGAACACACAAAGGAACAAAGTGAAAAGAGAAATGATTAAACGATGTTTCGCTCTGGGTAACCAGCGTGATCTCGTCAGTGGTTCCACTGGTCACCCTCCCCATACATTATTAAACACCATCGTATACTTTGATTTCCAACTTTGAGTCACTCCCAAATAGGCGTAGTTCCGCAATGGTACTTATCCAAGTTACCTGAAACGGATTCGTCCAGGTAACTTGGATAAGTACCAGTGCGGAAGAATGCCTATTTGTGAGTGATTCAAAGTTGGAAATCAAAGTATATGATGGTGTTTAATGATATATGGGGAGAGTGACCAGTGGAACCACTGACGAGCTCACGCTGGTTACCCAGAGCGAAACATCGTTTAATCTTTTCTCTTTTCACTTTGGTCCTTTGTGTCTTCCTTGTGGGATGCTCATCCAGGTTTGAATTTTTGTTATTTCCACCCAAGATCTTTTGACCTTTTGTTTTTAGATTCTTTTCGGTTGATGTAACAGAGCTGGAGGTTTTCTAACTTCTTTTTTTGTTTTTTAATCGAGTATAGTTAAAAGTTCTTTTCCAATCGTATAACTTTTAATCTTGGACGATCCAAATATGTAATACATTTAAAACACAAAATGGGGAATATATATTGTAGTCAAACTACATTTAAAGTAACAATCATCTATAAAAAAGTTGTTGTAAGACAAGTTTTGCCGATTTTGTTAAAAATATAATAATACAGGATAACTTTTGTTAATGCAACACCCCAATTCAAAAATGCTTATTTTAAAACATTTATTTTAATTTTCAAAACCCTTGGAGTTTCAGCGATATACCAACCTTTTGAGTTAAAAGTTCCCAGGGTTAGATGTGCACGAATGCTGAGCTTTTCCAAAAGTTTTCTAATTATTTGACATAGGTATAACTACACAACTTTGTTTTCAAGTTGTTTGTTAGGGGTATAATTTTGAATGTGAGTGAAGTTGTCATTGATCAAAACTATCTCTACAACTTACATGAACGAGAACAATACGTAAAATCTAGTTTTAATTAGAAACTTTTAACCCAATGCCGATACATACACACCTAAACGTAGATACCTATATATACCTATATCAATTGTTTTAAATGTTCTAGAAACAAAACCACACTTAATTCTATATTCGATCGAACCATATTGAAATTGGTCCGGAGAATTATCCGCATTATCTGCCCTTTAAGCTCTCTTGTGGACAGTTTTTCGTTATTAGGCGGCTTTAAGCCTATAGTTTCTCCCAAGATTTAAGTAAAAAAAAGTACAACTGGCAACGCCTTGTTCTTTATTTTTTTAAATATTTTGCCAGAGTTCACAGGGAAAACTAAACATCAGAATAAGCTAAAATTTTGCAGGGGTGATCATTTTTAAATGCTTAACAAAAATATGTGCAGGATTTTTCAAAATTCTCAATTATTTTTTCTTCAAAATATAAGCTATGGTGCTGTCATCTATCTCAAAAGCCCCAAAATAATTGCGGTTTAGAACAAACCCGATATACAAAAAAAAATAGAGAAATACTCACAATTTCCTCTGGATTACATTTTTCCTTTTTATATTTCCTTGCTTTAGCGAAAATAAAAACTAAGTTTCCTTTTTTCTAAAAGCCTGTGCACTCCGAAAAAGAAAAGCAATCGATCAATCACACTTCATTGAATTTGGGAGACACACGCAGTTCAAGTGTTGGCCGATAGATCGCAGAATTTATACGATTCCATGGTAACTGCAGGTGTTTTGTAGACAAACAAAAGAGTATTTTTACGTTTTCTGACAGAAAACCATTCGAGGTTATGTTTATCTTTCAAAAATGTGTTTTCAAAAACATTGTTCTAAAACAAATATGAACCCACTCCACGTGTGCGGTCGCCCGCCGAAAAAGCCCTAGCGCTGCGCGGGCATGACCCGTCTCTATCAAAGAACCAAGGGAACTTTATTGGCTCGCTGGGATTACTAGGAATTCACATAGAAACATTCGGCGCCCATAACCCCACATAATTTTGTTTTTATTATGATTCAACCATTTTTTTTTAATTTAAATTATTGCGGCATAGTTATGTGCAAGTGTACTAGTGAAATCTTGGAGTGCAAAGGATAGGATGTAGAACCTCAGCTTCAAAAACACACGGATACTTGAGTACTAACAAAACAGGTCAGTGAAGCTCCATTTAGAAGTTGGAAAGACTCTTGCTAGTCCTTGACTCTCCTGTTTAAAACAGAACACGATTATTTCGTCTAGCACCAGTAGCCGATTTTTAAATCTGCATGCTTTTAAGTTAACCTGTTGTCGGTATCAGCTAGCGGGAGTGTTTCCAATTTCATTATAAATGCACCTGTAAATGCAACCTTAAATATTACACCCAGTTACTTTAATACGTAGTTGGTTAGCGTTTTTTCAGCAGGTAATTCTGCAATAGATGGTTTTCTTTTATTTTTATATTTTACTTGGTTTGGTAGTGGCGCAGAACGCGAAAAGTCAAAATAAGTAACCTAACCCCAAATTTTTGAGCCGGTGCTAAAAACTCTCTGGTGTACCACTGTGGATAAACATAAATAAAGTCTCCGCGTTGCCATGGAAAAAAAATTCAATGACGTAAAATTTTGCAAAAAAATCAGATCGACGTAGTTAAATTGATTTCCCGTAGAGTGTTGCTAAAAACAATTCAGCAGATTGTAACTACGACCTTAGAACGTACATTTGGTAGCAAAAAAAACGTATACATGCTATTTCAAAGTGTACCTCCCTAATATCTGAGTCACCTACTTGAAAAATCTGTCATCAAGCTTGAGATTTAGATTGTCAAAATCATTTTAAACAACAAAAGGAAGGTAAATTTTTGAATATAGCAAAACGTATGTAAGTATGCGTTGGTTTTGAAACAAAGTGTATGCGTAGACGTTAAATATTCTGTCTACTATTAGTTCAAAAAAAAAGTCTTGGTCTTCAATACAGATATCAGAGTTCTATCTCTGCGGTCTACCGTTATAAAAATTCATGTGTCTGAGTAAGAAAGCTATTCAATTCAAATGCAATGAAGAGAGATGCCGGCTAGGCAACGTTGTCACGCAAAGAGTTTAAAAAAACTTTCAGCTCTTTAGTCTGTTTTATTCAAAGATGCGGGCGTAAAGGAGATCGTAGACGTAATTTTTCTTAATTAATCACTTAGGAGACTTTAAGATTATTTTTATTTATTTGGTATTTAAAAAGACTGCAAAATATGTTTTATGTACGACCTGAAGAGCAGACGCCCCTTCACAACTCTGTCTGTCTGAGGAGGGGAGAGGAGCCCCGTTTCTTTGCAAATTTTGTAAAATAAAAGAGTCTGCAAGAATCAGAATTTTTTTTAAAAACACTCCTCTGTTATTAAATTTAATAACAGCTTTAAATTCATTTTAAAGTTAAACAAGACGCGAACATGGTTACACAAATGTTCTTAGTAGAAAGAGTAGAGGGTCGCAAATTGAAAGATTGCGCTATGTTGTTTTAATTTTATTTATTCTTTTAAAAAGTATAATTTCGTTTCAAATTTATTTCAACACGATATTTCGTGAGAACTGGACACTGCTACGATAAATTGTCTCGTAGAGCCAAGACTTTAGCGTAACTGGTTATGAGAGGTCAGACTCAGACTTTTCGCAGCTTTATTGAAAAAGTAACGTCAATCGGTAGTAAAAGTTTGAGGATAAATGGACATGTTAATTAATTTAGCGGACTCTAATTTCAAACTAAAATAAGAAAATACCCATAATCACTGTTTTACGCCCTCTGAATGCATTTTTATCGTTAAATTTGACGGGATCTTACTTGGGAATCTTTTAGTTAATTGTAAGTATTTTATCTCTTTCGCTTTTATTTACTAGCCATTGCGCTTCTTACGTACCTACCCTAGACAAGAACTGTCGATTCCTGTGTAACGTTTAGACCAGATGCAAGCTCAAGCTACATTTACATTGGATTCGATCTCCAATTTAATGTTGAATTTTGACTGCTTACCATATGGAAAATGCATGTTATCATTTACATTGGATTCAATTCAAAGTCAACCTCGAATATAAATGATTCTGTGGGTTCCCATATGGTAAGCTGTCAAATTCAACAATTAAATTGGAAATCGAATTCAATGTAAATGAAGCAGTACGTTGTAGTGAGTTTTGCCGAAAAGAGTTGCTTGTACAAATGTCCGAACCAAAGAAAGCAATAGGGAAATACATGGTAATAAAATGTAAAAGACAG
Source organism: Oxystoma pomonae (assembly GCA_963921995.1). Taxonomy (NCBI): domain Eukaryota; kingdom Metazoa; phylum Arthropoda; class Insecta; order Coleoptera; family Brentidae; genus Oxystoma; species Oxystoma pomonae. The sequence goes on from OY998164.1 coordinate 37,494,227, forward strand.
AGACGTCTGATCCGGCAAATTACACGTCTACATTTAGGCACCTCATACGACGTGTCAGGGCCAACTTAAAGTGGCTATTGATTCCTACTTATTGCGATTAGTTCATCGGTTCCTTTCTTTTTCTATGATCATTTCATAAATAAGTTCACCGATATTGCTTTGAGAAACAATGCTAATATTTGAATTCTGTCGTAGAAAAGTCTCATCTTCGAAATAAAATAAACTTTAATGAAGGTGGAGTTCATGAGTTAGAGGACTGTACCAAAAGAAACTACCAGGGTGCTTATTCTTGACGGGTAGGGAGTAGAAGAGGCGAGAGAAGTAGGCGGGGTTTACTAAAAATTTGGCGACACTGTATTCTTGAAAAAAAGTTTAAAGAAGGAGCTGTCTCGAGAGAGCAGCCATGTTCTCTTAGTAAGACCCAGTAGTAGAGGCCGATCCCTGGGTTTTCTAACTTAATTTTTATATTGATTTTGTCAAAAAAACATAATTTTTAATGACATTGTTGTGGGAAGACGTGGAAGATGCAGTGGAAACAACTAGGGGTTCCAAAGGATGTTTTGGACAAAATAAATCCCTTTGATTTAACAGAACATAAATATGTCCGATTATTCGGATATTTCTTTCCATAAAATACTGCTTGCCGCACACGTGAATGTAGAGCCACAATAGATATCTCAGATCGCAGTGGAGAGAGCTGTAAATTGCACCACTCATAACAAACGTAACCTAACCATACGTGAATGTAGCAGAGAAAGTTCCCCTGTACATATTCGGTCTAGTGTAGACAAATTCTATAAGCAGATCTTTTAGTTGTCTCGATAAAGGCCTGGTTTTGTCCACGTTTTCTTTAGCAAATCCATTGTAAAAAATAACAACAAACGAAAAACAGCTTATGTACATTGAGAAAAATTTTTGGTTGGTTTGGTAGGTTAAAATGTGTTTCGTTTTGACTGGTCGCACAAACCGGCAACAGTGTTCCCAGGGACTCGATTGACCCGGCCACTCCCCATATTTCAAGAATGCGGATATTTTCTCCCGGAGATCGTGAGCTAGGGATCAATCCCCGGGAGCCCCCGGAGAGATTCTCCCATCTCTTACTTTCATGAATAGGCACCCAGATGTGTGGCAAATAAATTTTAGTATATTCGGAAAAAAATTAAAAAAGTTTATTTGACTCCAAAAAGTATGGATATCACATGACTCATTTTAAACGTCACTTCGACGTTTCCAGAGCTAAGGTCACTGACAGGAAAAAAAGAATGTACTCTTAAAATTTAAATTTAGTAAAAGGCTATACTTACTACGTTTTCACGTGGAACTCAATACGTTTTCAATACGATTCAATTTCAAACCTTCTATGAAAACGATGTGAGTCGAACGTTTTTTCGTTGACCCTGCCCAAGTTCAATACCGCTTTTTTTGGGATTCTATCGGGATCCAACTGTATGAAAACGGAGTTTGTATCGAACGGACTGATGACACTAATAATAAGCTTAGCATTTGCAATATTTCTGAAAAAAGTAGTTAAATAGGTACATTTATGTTAATTATATCATTATGGTGTAAACTTATCGGCTTTACAAAAGCAAACAAAGAACTAAAATTGGCAAAAACTAACCTCAAAATACATCAGGCAAATGTCCAAACCTAAAATTGTATTAAGTTCCACGTGCAAACGTAGTAACTGTTAGTGAACCTTTGGGGAAAAAGTCCGAACATGCGAGATTTTACCCCGTGTGTGCAAATTCTTACAAAGAATTAAAGATGGAAATTTTGTGTGTGACTTCTGCCCCTCATTTAAATTTTTCCAGTACTTTTAGGAATATTAACAAGTTTTAGTTGCCAAAATCTACTTTTGAAATTTATAGCCTTACTAAAAAATATATTTTTTTTAGGAAGGGTTTTCAAGGCGGTTATAGTTAATTCATAGATTTCAAAAACTGGTTTTATAATCGGTTTTATTTTATTTTTTACAAATACATCTATGGACCAAAAACCAAAAGGTTCGGACTTTTGCTCCATACCATTTGGACTTTTAGCCCATACCATGGGGTAAAAGTCCTAGTAGGCATGCCTTAGCTTTTTTACCAAAAACGACTTGCCAAATAAATTAAGGTGAATCCATTCATTAGTCAACTTAAACTGTTAAAAATCCTATTAGTATCCCACTTAGCACAAAATAATACTAACATCAAAACACGTGAAAAATAACATCTTTCTAACGCTTTAAAAGTTTTTCTATATATAAACGTGAAAAAGCGTTTTTTTAATGTGACTCTAACGTTCCAACCCGAAAAAACGTTAGAAAGCCGCCTATTAAGCGTTAGAAAGATGTGTTTATTTTCACGTGTTTTGATGTTAGTCCTGTTTTGTGCTAAGTGGTATAGAATTGCGTTGCAACCTAAAGTGCGCGCTTTTGCCCCGATCTTATCTTACTCATTTCCCGGTTGTACTTTTCAGCACTTTCAGGTGTGTGGGTATGTACCCATCAAACACGGTTCCCTCGGGCCTTCGTCGGTCCGATGTCGATTGCCGAATTTGTCGTCATCGGCACGACGTCGATTTACGACATCGGACCAGCAGTATTTTTTGTCCGCTTTGCGATGTAGGCCCAATGTATGTTTGCCGATGCAGCGTTAGACTGTGGCCAATAATAAATTTTACTTTTTGCTGACATCGGTACACCGTCGCCGTACGATTAAGGTCCGATATGGTTTAACCACATGGTACCGACCATCCACCCATAACTGCTTAATTTGGTCGGTCTAACGTAGGCAAGCGGGTCTCGGCCCGACATCGGTAAACTATTTAAGTCCGACATTGGTTTCTTAAAGCGGTCCAACGTCGGCGATTAACGGAAGTCCGTCGGTGGGCTTAAAGCGGCCCGAAATTGGCAAACTACAAAGTTTCGATAATGCGGGTGCTTAACCAGTCGGGCTGCTTTAAGTGGAAGAAGAGGTGATTCTTGTAGAGAAATATCACCATCTTGTCAAGTCCGCATTCTAGTTTTGAAAGATCTTTGCTTATTATATATATAATATAATCTTCCACTGTACAGGGAACATAGTGACATTAGGGCCATCTCTACATAATAGGTAGAAACTATTAAGCAGTTTAAAAATGTTAAGGTGACCTAATCGGATCATCGTCGGTTGCCAATTCTCGATCAATCAAACAAAGTTCCAATCGGACCATCGTCGACCCTAAAGCAGATAAAGTGGTCGTCGGCATAAAGTCGACTATAGTAAATCGGGCCATCGTCAGTTGCCGATTCTCGTCCGATTAAACAAAGTTCCAACCGGACCGTCGTCGGCCCTAAAGCAGATAAAGTAGACGTCGGCATAAAGTCGACTATAGTAAATCGGGCCATCGTCAGTTGCCGATTTTCGACCGATTAAAGAATCGGATCATCATCTGTCCTAACGCAGATAAGGTTTGCGTTGGCATAATGTCGACTATAGTAAACCGGGCCATCGTCAGTTGCGGATTCTTCACCGATTAAACAAAGTTCCAATCGGACCGTCGTCGGCCCTAAAGCAAATAAAGTGGGCTTCGGCATAAAGTCGACTATAGTAAATCGGGCCATCGTCAGTTGCCGATTTTCGACCGATTAAACAAAGTTCCAATCGGACCATCGTCGGACCTAAAGTGGTGTCGGCATAAAGTCGACTGTAGTAATGTGGACCTCCGTTGTTGGATTATTGATCGAAAACTGAAAATCGCAATCTGACCAACATCGGGTCAGAGTGTAGTCTCCGACACCGGTACACTGCCGACATTGTCGACATTAGCCCGATTCAATGCAGACGATTTGTGTTTGCTGGGTATGTTTAATAAGAGATGTTGAAGATCAATTTTTTGTTGTATCCTCAATTTCATTTCCAACGATGCCTTGCCCTGTTTTTGGATGCCAGGGTCCAGATTTAATTTTTCAAGTCTCTATTTTTTACACGGTGATAAATAAATAGGTTGGACTCGATTTGATCGACTTCGGAAAACGCAGAATTTTCCCACTATTCTAGATATCACCTAGGGGTCAGTCCATATCAAGTCAACCAGGGTATTTTACCACACCATCTCCGATGTTGATGATTTTTAGTATACATGTTTTTCCTACCAAAAAACTGGAAAATCCAAAATTTCAGACTTTTTTGACCAGTTATTTATTTTGAATTAATTTTTGAAAATCGAAAAAGTCACTTATTTGTCCTTAACATGTGCGCACAAAATTAGGAATATCCAAAGAACCACTTATAATAGAAAAGTAGGTGAAGGTTCATTTTAAAGCTCTTATAAAGACCTTTCATATGAGAATATTGCATAACATATATTGAAAAAAAAAATAAAAAAATAAATTTTTGATTTTTTTTTTGAAAAATTTCAAAAAGGCCATTTTTAATTTTTTTCAAAAAATTATATTATTTTCTTTAAAGTGTTATTAAACTATTCACAAAATTTTGAGATGGACAAATCATGGGTTCAATGTGAAAAAATTTATTAAAAATGTCACATGCATGAAAAATTGCCTATAAAATGTACTTAATATTTTTGATATTTTTTTTGACATTGAACCCATCATTTCTCCATCATAAAATTTTGTGGATAATTAAGTAACACTTTGACCAAAATTATATATTTTTTTCAAAAAAATTAAAAATGGCCTTTTTGAATTTTTCAATTTTTTTTTTCAATTTTTTATTTCCAATTTTTTTTTTTGTTAAAATTATGTTGTGATATTTCATAAAAAAGAGCTTCAAAATGACTTTAAAATGAGCCATTTATTACTTTCCTAGTGTAAGTGGTTCTCGAGATATTGCTAGTTTTGTACATTCTTGTTAAGGTCAAAATGCTGACTTTTTTATTTTGAAAAATTAAAAAAAAAAAAAACTACGAATCAAAAAAATCTAAAAATTTGCATTTTCAACTTTTATGGTAAGAAGAAAATATATACCAAAAATCATCAAAATTGGAATTGGTCGCGTAAAATTTTTGTGATTTTTTGGTTGATTTGATATGGAATGACCCCTAGGCTTTTTAGGGCTTTTAGTGCCGCCCGACTGAAACGAAATGCGTTTAAGTTACGCTTTGCGTTAGATTGACTACAGCCTGTAATGTGTGCGTAAGTTGCTGTTGACTACAAAAGGGGCAATTTAATCGGAATTTAAATAGCTCATAAATTTAAAACTTCTCTGATTTTAATTGAAACTCAAACTGGGCCGTTCGATAAGGTAAATAAGTTTGTAAATGAAAATCAAACATTTGAACGCGAAAGAAAATAAAATAAGCGGTCTTATGTTTTAATTTTAGATAAAATGTGATGCTTGTTATTGCAGTGTTATTAAAAGAATTTTCAAACTGTGTCTCCAGCTGATACTTTGACAGGTATTGGACTATTTTATACAGGGTGTTTCACCTAACACTGTCAGTGGGCGAGTATATGGAATAAATTTCAAAAAAAAAAACTGAAACCAGTTAGCATAGCAAATTGCTATCAAAGGGGGACATAAAGTAAATACCAAAATTAGCAGAAATCTTGAAGGGTTGTTCAGTTCTTAATTCTTAAAAAAGATATGTGAAGGATTTTAAAAAATTTTCTTTTTTTTCGATAAAAAAAAGCTTCGGAGCTGTCACCTTCACCTGCGCGCGTACGCAGAGGGTGGGGCTTGATCCACTGAATATCTGGTCGTAAAGGTTGCATTTTCCCCAGAAGTCAAGGATAAAATGGTTATCTGAGACTTTTCTGTTACTCAGCCTCCTTCAGGATCAATTTCGTAAGCCACTGATTTTTCTCGGAAGAGTCAACCAAAGAATTGGAGAATTATCAACAGTTTCCTCTGAAATACATTTTTTTTACTGTAGTTTAATTTTAACTTCAATATATTTACGTACTTCGTACCTAAGGCTCGGACAAAGAATACGTACATAATACGTACGCTAACCCCCGTTGTACGTACTAGGGACGTACATATTAGGTGCAATTTCCAACGCCATGTACGTCTTAGGTACGTCCTTGAGAAATGGAAAATACGCCATGTACGTACATTTGTGTACGTACTATTTGTATACGTACCAAGTACGTACTTTGTAAGTCCTGCGGTGGACCAATAAAAGTCGTAAATTGGACGTAAAATGTACGTACGAGGTACGTACAGGAGACGTTTTTGGTACGTACCTTGAGGGATGTAAATAAATAAAATACAAAATATTTTTTGATGCCTAGGGGGGGGGGGCGGCGACTTTAAAGCCCAAAAACTCCTCAGTACTCCTTTCTCCTGGTTGACCCTCTGGCGGAGGATGAGTATTCATAAAATATCAATTATTTTAAGATAATGAAAAAAACTTACACAAAAGTTAGCTTTACAAGTGAGAAAAATGTTACATAAATGAACTACGTCCAAGTTATGACAACTTAATAACGTAGTAAGTATGTACAAGAAAAGATCTAAATACAACGTAAAAATAAGTTTTTACTGTACGTACGTTTTACGTACATTTTGTACGTACATCGTAGGTCCCGGGACGTAAAGACATAAAATGGATGTAAAATGTACGTCCCTCCTACGAATGATGCGGTCTGGGCGTTTGGCCTATTAGTCCAGTAAGTGGGTATAAAAAAGACATTTGGCTTGCAAAAGGTGGGGAATAAATGATTTTGAAATATGTTAGAGACGGATAGACTCTAATAAAAAATCCAAGTTTTCGACCTTGGGGGGGCGCCGCTCGCGCCGTCATCTTGGATTTTATTTGCAAAAAACTCTTTTTTTTAGTTTTGTTATCCTAACAATTGGTTATGCAAAAAATGTTTAAAGGCAAAGTTAAAGATAATAAAATTATTTACACTTTTTTTGTATCTCTTATAGGTTAAAAGTTACACAGGTAGAAAGATGAAGTTTATAAAAAAACGACAAACTCCGAACAAAAACACAAAGTAAAGAAAATGAAAAAGCATCAAATTTCTTTTAATGCATTTTGATCCAGCGTGTAAGATTGCGTGGCTCAGTCTGGAAAATGAACAAAAAACGGGGGGTTTTTCCGGTTTCTTTTTGCGGTAATTTTTTTCCTATAAATCCTCTGGCTGTTTAAGTAAAAATAAGTTAAACAAATCGCATAGGTGCCTAAATCAATAAGCTTTTGTAACCTAATTATATATTGGTCCTAAAGACTCACAGATTTCAGCACTCTGGTATCGTCGTATGGTAAGGCATGCATGCATAGGTGTATAAATCAGTGAGCTTTTGAAGCGTAATTATTGGAGACACCATAAAGTAAAGGTATATTACTTAAAATTTCAGTACTTAATAATGATCCCAGATATTTCGTATAATCTGAAGATGATCAGAGATTTATACTGAACGAAAAATCTTCCATAAATTGAAATAAACACAATTGGAAAAATTTACTTTACTTTATGGCCACACAGGCTCACATATTTCAGCACCCTGGTGCCGTCGCTTCGTATGGGACCGTGTGTAAATATGCCCCCAGGTAATACATTTTATTTTTTTTTACTCATCTCCGCAACACCATGAGCTAACAGTAGACCTAATCTACGATTTGTAGGTATATGCTTGAAAATCTGTTCTTGGCCTTTCGCTTCACGAACCATTTCATTGAGACGTCTAGTCGCTTTGAATTTTGAGATGATGAATTCTTCCAATCGTCTTTATTTGTATTTATACAAGACTTTTCGTTCAGAATATATCTCTGATAGTCTTCAGATAATATGAAACATCTGCGATTATTATTAAGTACTTAAATTTTGAGTCTTTTGAGAGTCCAGGACGACCTTTTTCTTTTTCTTGGAATTCGTCAGAGAAGTCAACACCAAACAACTGCTTGCCTTCGTCCTCGAGGTCGATATAAACTACAGTGTCGTTATCACATTCCTTACTATTACAAAAACCACACATAATCGAACCATTTCATCCAACTTTTCTACAGCTACATGCTCCTGCATACCCTTTCTCACAGTTGCAGGAAATAGTTTTTAATAATGCCTCGGGGGCTGGTTTATCTGTCATCATGTCAACTTTGCCATTAAATGTTTTCCGGTAGGGTAAATCGTTAGAAAGATATAGTATAAAGATAAATAAGAGTGTGTTGCACATATAATCCAAGATGAAAGCGCGAGCGGCGCCCCCCCAAGGTCGAAAACTTGGATTTTTTATGAGAGCCTATCCGCCTTTAACATATTTTAAAATCGTTTATTCCCTAACTTTTGCAAGTCAAAAAACCCTACTGCCTGGACTATATATCGTTTTTGACTCTTAAATATACTGGAGAACAAAGAAAAGTGCAACACCATGTATACGTGTATTATTTGAATAAAAATTATTTGTGTGTATACCATATCTCAAAAGAAATATTTGAGAAATTTTTTGTTTTCTAACCTTTCCTTTTTTCCCAGATTCTTTCTATCCATTTTCAAAAACAACCAACACATAAAATACCTTTTCTGAAAATTTTAAATCACTTCTCGTAGTTTTTGGTCTTTTTGAATTGCTTACAGTTTAGTTAAACAATAAAAATGCCAAGAGTTCGCGGTCGCCAGTCGCCAACAATTTTATCATTTAAACGACTTAAAAAAGGACGCATCATGGGCATGAAAGAGGCTGGTTTTGGTGTACCGGAAATTGCAAGAAAGGTTAATGCCAATCCATCAATAGTGTTCAGAGTTTGGAGGAGGTGGTCCCGTGATGAGACTTATAGACATCGTGCGCGTTCTGGACGCCCTAGATTCGACGGGACAGTATATGCCAAGTGAGAGATATTCTAGTTGCAGCTACAGGACGAGTGTTTTCAAGGATGATAGTTAATCGAAGATTGCTTGGTATGGGGCTGAGGGCTTAAGGTCCGCTTTTGGTGCTACCTTTGACCCCACAACATAAGGCTTGCCGCTTGGAGTAGTGCAGAGCTCGACAAAACAGGAATGACGAATGGAATACCATAAGCTTCAGCGACGAATCCAGGTTTTATTTAGGCGGCCATGATAGACGCATGATCATGGTACGGGGTGCTATATGTTTAGGAAGCAGATAACCTCTAGTCCTCATTAACGGCAATCTGACTGCTCGGCGATATATCGATAAAGTGCTGCAGCCAGTTTTACATCCCTACCTACATACTATCCCCAATGCGATCTTTTAACAAGATAATGCATATTGCTCGTGAAACAATGGACTTCTTACATGAACTTGTAATAGAGACTTTTGAATGACCAGCAAGATCGCCCTAACTTTTTGCCTATCGAACACGTATGGGATATGATAGAGCGCAATCTTAGTCGACTACTACGTCCCCCTGGAAACTTAGATGAATTCTGGCATGCTGTAAAGAGGATTTGGATGAGTGTTCCTTAATATGAGATAGACCATCTTATTTAGTCAATACCCAATAGAACAAACGAGTGTATAAATAACCATGGAGGAGCCACTCATTATCAATTTTTTGATGATTACCATGGAAGAATCTTCTTGAAAATGTAATCAATTACTAAGAGCATTAAACATATTTGTCCTTTCTGGTGTTGCATTTTTTTGTTCTCCAGTATATTTAGGTGATTTTATACACGTGATTTTATTTGAAAAGTGGTATTTTACTTTCAAATGTCATTAAGTTATTTTACTGCTATCTACCGGTAATTCTAAATCCAGATGTCTAAATAAATTTTTTAACTTGTGGCAGAATAGTAGTTTTTACAACTAGTGCCTAAAATAGGGCTTTTTTTAACAAGCGTTGGTTTAAATAACAAGCGAGTTTCAGTTGCCAAAATCAATTTTTAGAATTTATAGCGAGGTATTTAAAAACGCGAGTATACAAAAGCACAGTTGAGCCGTTTAGCGAGTTGTTAACACTATTTTTTTAATACCTAATAAAAAAATTGAAGAAAAACAAGAATATACTTAAAAATCTCTAGCGAGGAGCACTTCTCGCAACACACCATCTTTACACTAATCATGGCAGCTGGACAGCTTGATATTTTGACGATGTTCTAAAATGATTTTTTCGTAAATACTTGGTAAAAACTAGCGGAAATGACTTAATTTTTAGGCAAGAATAACTAGATTTTTTCAATATTACTATTTTCCGCTATTTCTCTTTAAATTTGGGTATAAAACGGACAGAAATCTTTTTGATTAAAAAAAAAGTTTGTTTGCATCGGTAACTAAAAAATCCATGCTCCAAGACATTTTTACCTGGATGAACGTCAAAATGCACTGGAATGAGACGCGTAAGACCATTTTTTCTTAAAACAGTCGAAATAACCCGTAAAAATGAATAAAATCTGGGTAAACAAGAAATCTGAGACGGGATGTCGTATTTCTAGTAAAATCATCGTATATTGTAGACCACCTCCAAGAAATGGTTTATCTACTTTAAATTTTAAAACTATTACGATTTTGTTAACTTACGTTTTTCAAAATGTAATTCTAAGGTATTTCATTTAGAAAACAATCGAATTCCGGGCTTTTTTTTACTTTAATTGGCTACTCCAGCCCATTCTTGTATAGAAATGTATGAGATATCACTTTGAGTTGATTCAAGGTATCACCGCCCTTTTAAATATAAAAGAGCGTTTCATATACTGGAGAACAAAAAAGTGCAACACCAGAAAGGACAAATATTTTTAAAGTAACTTATTTATATATTACTACATTAGGATTCTCTTGGTAATTGACTACATTTCCAAGAAGATTCCTTCATGAAAATCATCAAAAAATTAATAATGAGTGGCTCCTCCACGGCCATTTATGCACTCGTTTGTTCTATTGAGCATTGACAAAATAAGATGGTCTATATCATATTAAGGAACACTCATCCAAATTCTCCTTACAACGTGTCAAAGTTCATCTAAGTTTCCAGGGGGACGTGGTAATCGACTAAGAATGCGCCCTATCATATCCCATACGTATTCGATAGGCGACAAGTCAGGGATCTTGCTAGCCATTCCAAAGGCTCCATGTCAATTTCGTGTAAGAAGTCCATTGTTTCACGAGCAATATGCGGTCTGGCATTATCTTGTTGAAAGATCGCATTTGGGATAGTTTGTTGGAGGGATGTAAAAATGGCTACAGGTCTTCATCGCCGACCAGTCACATTGCCGTTGATGAGAACTAGAGGTGATCTGCTTCCTAAACATATAGCACCCCATAACATGATACTTTGCTGTCTTACGTTCAACAGCAAGGTCTACAATTTGTCTCTCACCTAAAAATTGCCTAACCCTCATGCGTCCATCATGGCCGCCTAAACAAAACCTGGATTCGTCGCTGAAGCTTATGGTATTCCATTCGTCATTCCAGTTTTGCCGAGCTCTGCACTACTTTAAGCGACGAGCCTTATGTTATGGAGTCAGAGGTAGCACCAAAAGCGGACGGTAAGCCCTCGGCCCCATACCAAGCAATCTTCGATTAACTGTCATCCTTGGAAACACTCGTCCTGTAGCTGCAACTAGAACATCTCTTACTTAGCGTATACTGTCCCATAGATTTCTCAGAGCAAGAAGTCTGAGATGCCGTAAACCTTGTAATAACCTAAGGTGTCTAGAACCCGCACGACGTCTATAAGTCTCATCATTGGACCACCTTAACCCTTCTTGCAATTTCGGATAAACCAAAACCAGCGTCTTTCATGCCCACGATGCGTCCTTTAACTCAAAAAACTACAAGGTATTAAGTAAACATTTTTAATCAAAAAGGTCATTCATATCATTTTTATATCTTTTATTTTTCAAACAATTGGGTAAGTGTGGTATTTTAGAAAACTAATAGTAAAAAAGACAAGGTTTGAAAACGATTCCGTGCACACGAGCGAGTCAAGTTGGTAAACTGAGCCGAAGGCGAGATCCACAAGACGAGCAAAAAGGTTTTAAAACGAGTTTTTTACGATACTTTTTATACGACTGCAAATAAAAACCATTTTGATTTTTTTGTCCCATAATTTTTTAGCACATTCACAATACTTTAAAAAAAGTATCATTTTTTGGGACTAACAATTTCCCTGACGTGGCTACACTTGTTTACTGAGATGTAATAGCTTTTTTTAGAAAGTAGTGTTCTCGTCCAAACGTCAGCGAGCGAAACGTCAGTTAAGTTTATTCGTCTCTCTCATCGAAAAAATTTTTGAAATATCTTTTTTTGTTATCTCAATCATGTATTCTGCAATTGTTATAAACAAATTAAATGGTTTTTAACTTAGGCCAATTTTTTTTGTTTTGTTTTTCTTTGTAAATATTTAAAACCATTTTGAAAAGATTCTGTTAAAATTTCAGAATGGATCTCGAAATGGTTTACGAGATATTTCAATTATAACAGGCCTACCCGAGGCCTATCACAGGGAGTCTACTATAAAGTTCTGTTATAATTGAAATACCTCGTAAAGTATTTCGAGGTCCAGTCTGAAATGTTTACACAATCTTTCCAACATGATTCCTAAATATTTACAAAGAAAAAAAACAAAAAAAATTGGTCAAAGTTAAAAGACATTTAATTTGTGTATAACTATTTTTTCTCGCACTCTTCACCGAAAAAAATATTTCAAAAATTTTTTCGGTGAAGAGTGCGAGAAAAAATTTTCGAAGAAATTAAAAAATGGGTTGTAAATTTGACGTGGAATGACCCATACAGAGATAAGCCCACCGTCAATCTTCTCTTTTTTCTTGAAATACTGAAAAAAGACCTATATTTTACCTTGTTAATTCACTTACATGATTATAGTAAGTCCAAAATTCTAACAAGTTTCACTCAAACCCGCAAAATTAAATTAAAAACTGCATGCGTCCCATAGTACTAAATCGTAGTCCACTCGTTAGTCCATCTTATAGTAAATACCGCCCGTAGAGTTTACCAGACTCCTGACGAACGAAACCACTTTGTTTTGACTAAAAAAACAACGGAGTAACATCCTAGTACCTTTTGGTTTGGTTCAAACAAGTGTGCGGCGGATAAAAAAAGCAGGCAAATATATATCATGCTTACAGGGGGATGATTTGAAACCCGTCTAAAGATGATATAACTTTACTTTTTCTATTAACAAAAATGAAAAAAAAACAAAATTTTAATATATTACGGAAAATCATGGCAAAAAATACCATTTACTGATTGTGAAAAAGACATATCAAAAAGAAAAATAATGTCAAGTCGATTCGATTGATGTGGCTACGTCCTTTTAGGCTTATAACTGTAACCTACATAAGGCGGTCATTTTTGTGAAATTTCTTAGGGGGTATTATAATTCCACCTTTATTTTTACTTCCGTGGACTACACACAATACCTGCCTGCTTGATGTCGGGGTTAACGCCGCGACTTTCAAGCAGGAGATGCCGGGTTCAAGCCTCGGGTCTTGCAATTACAGAATTTTGTAAGATTAGGCCGAGTTAGCTAGAAGGCAGGCTAATTCGATTCCATACCGTCCCTCGGAGAGGACGTTAAGAGGACGGTCCCGTGTGATCCATATATTGATAGTGAAGCACGTTAAAGATCCCTAGTTCCGACAAAGGGGTTTAGGTCTAAATCCCTCTAGGAAAAGGAAACTGCCTTCCTAGGTGTTGCTCATCAGACCGGTCTGGTGAGTGGGGTAGGGTGGGAATGAGCCAGAATAGATCTCTCAGGTCGCAAGGGAGAGAACTGTAAATTGCACCACTCATAACAAACCTAACCTACCCTACACACAGTAGCAGAGCTGCGTTCGGTATTTGCCTCTTCGACGTGATTTTTAATCACGTGACCACAGATCAATCCAGATTAATTGCAATTAACGAACGCTCTGGATCGATTTCCTCACTTTTTACCTTATGTTTTTTTGTTTAAAACATAGTTTTTTTAGTGACGATTTCACCAATAACAAATTCTTCATTCTACATTATGGTTTTGAATAATTTGGTCGATAATTATGCTAAAATAAAAAAAAAATAAAGAAGACAGTTCATAAAGTAATCTGTAAACTCGCGATGAAAAATTAAAATATTATAAATAAAATCCAATCGTTTTTTTATAAAAAAAATGCTTTTTTACAAAGTAAACCCTTTAAATCCTTTGGGACGGAAAAACGTCCGGTTGAGATTTTCTTTCCAAAAAAAGGACATGATTAGGGTACATACCAACCTATATTTATAAAAGGCTTATGTTATCCAACTAATTATTTTTTCCTTCTCTGGCTAAAGGATTTATGTATTAAGTATATGCTGGGCATAACTAGAGTCTATACGTATAATTTTTAACAGTTATTATTTTACCAGAGGTGAGAAACTCGAATTGACAGTTACCAAAAATTGTCAAAAATTGCAGGCATAAAATCGCTTTTACATCTAAATATAACAAAAACCAGAAAGAAAAAGCAATATGAGTTGCCCACCTCTGGTAAAACAACAATTGTCAAATGTATAGAGCGCCTCTAAGGAGAACCAAAGGGAACCTTCTTACACATTATAATGGCATCAACAATAAATTAAAACATTTATCTAAAACAGAACTAAAAGTAAAATAAAAAAAGTGCAAATTCGGCCTCTTAGACGACCGACCTGGTACTTTTAGGAAGATTTCTTTGTTACAAAGAAAGGCATTTTTTAATATGACTGGACGACTATTTCTCTGTCACAAAAGAATATTTTGTATACAAATAATATACAATGAAAAATATTAATAAATACAAAATGAAAAAAAAATAAAAAAATAATAAATTGTACCAAATTAATGTAGTTATATATTCTTTTGTGTCAAAGAAACATTCGTTCAGACATATTCAAAAATGCATTTCTTTGTAACAAAAAAATATTTTTATAAGTGCAATATTTTATTATTGAACATTAATCAGAATCTTCAACGCAATTCTCACAAAGAAGTATTTCGACACCTGAGAAAGCAGTCTGATTAACCTGGAACCAGGTGTTGGGCAATAAGGAAAACCGTTTTCCAAGGTTGCAATATTTTCATTTTCTTTTACACAAGATAATATGATTCTGAGTTTTAGTTCCGATAACTCCCTAATAATAAATACATTTTTATTAAAAAAAACTTTTAAAGAACAAGCTTTTATTAAATGCACTTAAAAGTAGAAAATAAATTTTTATGTTTCCTATACCATAATAAAAGCGCTAAGAAACAGTTGAATTACTCTATAACCTAAAGACATTCCCAAAGGCTTGGCAAGCACAGCAATCTCACCCGTTCTCAGCTTCTTTACATGAAAGCATTATGTTTATCATTCGAATAAAAAAATAATTTTGTTCTTCTTTTGGAGTTCTCTCTTTGTCACCGTAAAGTTAAAATTTTTAATTTGTGCCCATAGCTTTTATTATGGTATAAGAAAGATAACAAATTATTTTCTACTTTTGAGTGCATTTTATAAAAGCTTGTTCTTTAAAAGTTTTTTTGAATAAAAATTTATTTTTTAATTTTTAGATTCGTACTCTAAATCGTTCATTTTGAATCCGCCATATTGAAATTTTCGAATTTGATCAAAAATTCATATGCCCTTACCGAAAAACCCCTGTATGCCAATTTTGATTTAAATTGAACAAACTAAATCTTTTCCCCTCTCCACTTCCCTCGTTAAAATACCATAATATTGTATTGTCGCCGGAACTATAAACGGATACCAAATTTGAATACACACCTTTTTTTTCCAATCTGACAAAAAATTCATAATCTCCCTTCTGAAAAACCCCTAAATACCAATTTTGATTGAAGTCGAACAAACTAAATCTTTTTCCCCCTCCACTTCCCTCGGAGGGAGGTGGGTACCTGAGAGTACCATATTATTGTATTTTCACCGGATCTATAAACGCATACCAAATTTAAACACAATCGGATATGGATAATTCAGTTAAAATTGGTTAGCAAAACATGACCGAAAATCGTCCATCTTGAATCCGCTATATTGAATTTGTAAAATCTGATCAAAAATTCGTATTCCTTATCCCCAAAAGCCTCCGTATACCAATTTTGATTAAAATCGGACAAACTTAGGTGTTTCCCCCCTCCACTCCCCTCGTAAGGAAAAGGGTGCCTAATAATGACATATAATTGTATTGTCATCGGAACTATAAATGCATGCCAAATTTGAAGGCAATCGGATGTGAATAAGTAAGTTAAAATTGGTTATAGCAAAAGATGTCCAAAAATCGTTCATCTTGAATCCGCCATATTGAATTTAAATCTCTCCATCTCCAAGTGCCCCAACACAGTAAATTTCAACGAAATCAGGCGTACTTCAACTGTACCCTCCTCCACCCCCTTCGAGTAGGGGGGAGAGCTGTCAATTTCATCACACTATATTCTTGTGTTTTCACCGCAACTATATAAGCATGTCAAATTTGAAGCCGATCGGATGTCGGGAAGTTGGTTAAAATTAAGTTGCAACATTCCACCCGAACAAATTTATACGCATATTTACACAGATACATTGCAAGTTAAATCAAAGCTTGTAAGAAATGATAGCGATTCGATTCGTTTTTCTTCCCATCTTGCTCCAATGGACCCCGTCATGACAGCATTCCTATTTTGTATAATATTAATAGGTACCTAACAGAACACACACCTGTTTTGTTTGCTTAGGCACGTCCTGTAAACGAAACCTGAGTGCCAAACTATGAGGCGGTATCAAAACTTTGCACTACATAGTTAGTGACGGATTGTATTGTACACTATATGCGGTATATCTAAGGTAGGTGGTTTTGATAACTAAATAGTTATAGTTTGGTTTACCGTTGCATACTCGTCAAGTTTGTTAGACGGGACAAATAATCTCTTTAGTTTGATTTCTCGAGAGATATACTGACATGAAGTTTTCGACGATAGCAAACTGATATATGGCCATTTGCACCAACCGAGTCCTAGCATTTACTTTCCTAGAAATCACCTAATTCTACAATGTAAAAAAGGATTTGTAAAAGTCAATAACTTATCGTTGATAATTTTATGACCAACGATAAATATCCGAACATTACAAAAATTATGTAATCAGCGCTTTACATAATGTATAGCGTGTTTTTTTTAAAGAGTTATCTTCTGTAATTACAGCCCGATTTGTAAGAAGTAATTTCGTAATTTTAGAGAAATTTGTACAAATAAAGTTTTTCATTGTAAAGTTAAAAACCGTTAAACTTATACTGCACCTACTTCCACAAACTGTTTATGTAAACTTACTAACAATGTACAATTAAATTTGTGAAATATATTGTACTTTGACAAACTTCTTTGTAATTTTCCAATTTTTATATGTAAAATTTTAAATTTGGTGGTAAAAATACAAAAAAAACAATAAAAAGTATTTTAATATATTATAAATAATAAATGTAGAATATATAGCCGCAGGATCCGATAACATATTTCATCCTTGGTACGGGTAAAGCAAAAATATTTTTTCTAACGATATACCGTAAAATCGATTAAAATAGTCAAACGGATTGAGGAAGAAGTCTTTTCTGAAAAACGAAAAGGTTTAAAAGCACTACTAGAATTTGGTGATTCCTTCCCTCTATAAAGTACCGTTCAGTGATAGTGTACAATCGAATGTTTCTTACCCTTATCGCGACCTTATGCACAGGTTATGAAAAGAGTTGAATGAAACTTTTTTGTTCGTAAAGTCACCCTCTGTCGTTAGAAAATTTTGCTTTACACCGGGCCAATAAGAGAGTTATTATATTATATACCAAAGTAAAATATGTTTGAAAACGTAGATTTCTTACAAATTAAAAATTTATCGACCCAAGAAACACAAAAAAATACTTTCATACACATAACACATCTACATTTACATTATAAATATACAAGTTTACTTTTTAAGAATAAGAAAAATAGGGTCTTTATACGAAAAGTGTAACATTACGAAATAAGTTAAGTAATGTTTACAAAATATGTTTCATACTTTTCACACAATTTTTTTAGTGTAGGTAGACCCTAAGGTCCCCTTAATTCAAAATGGATATCTGGAGAAATTTCTGACAAATCCAGCTAACTTTTCTTTTTATTTATGGTCAAAAGACAAAATATTATCAAATTTTTTTTGTAATTTTGATTAATTTTTATTTCAGATTTTTTCTGGTTATTCCCTTGTCCCTCGTTACATGGTTTGACGAAAAACGAAGCAGTTTTTAACGTTTATTATAATTAAGTCGAATTCTAAGATATAAGAAATATACTCAATTTTGTAAAGTTAACTCGATTTCGTATAAATTAAGAACTATTTATCTGAAAATCCATTGAAACTTAGTAAGTTTTAGTAAAAAATGTCACTCGAAACACAGTGATGTTCCTCAAAAATCAAGGAAAATTTACTTAGTGAAATTAGTGAAACTTATTAAGAATAAACTTTTTTGAGTGAATTTTTTGCATGTGTACCCTCGGGCCTTTGTAATTTCAATTTTAATAGTTATTTCCGCATCATTTGATAATGACTTGAATAAGCCCCTGACATCCTTCTACTAAACCCTATTATCACAAATGCCGCAATAATTCCAGAGCCCCCCATGCCCTCATAAAGGGCAAGACAGCCAGGTCAACAACTGACCACAATTTGAATGGGATTTTCCCTTCTTGTATACAGGGTATTACATCTAAGTAAATAACTATGAGATTTCCAGCACCGAATAACGCAAAATTATGCCAATATGGTTATTTAACATCAATCATCAATAAGAAATTAAGCAGCCTTCTGGATATTTTAAAATATGGTAAAGAACCATAGATGAACATCTTGCTTATCTGAAAGAAAAATGAAAATACATTCCAAACTTTAGCCAAGTGAACGAATATTTGTTTTATTTAATTCTCTTATAACCCCAGAACTATTTTCTTTTAAACTATACCCAAGGACTAGAATCTCATCAGTAATTAATTTCTATCCTTTTGATTCATTTCAGAAGCTGATTATACCTTGGATGAATCTTTTTGGATCGACGAGAGTCCGGCGGGTAAGTCAGAGTTATAAAACCTGAGAACTTCTATAAGTTTTCAGTTATTATATTCGCAAACCTAGTTTACCCAAAAATGCAGTGAATACCTAATTTACTAAAATAATCAAAAATTAATATTTCTTTAACACAAGCTTAATCTCAATAAAACTTACCTTGCTACAACTTCTATGGAGAGCAATTTACAACGTTGTTTTAAACATTTGATATTTCAGGTTCAAATTGCGTTGTTTTAAGAGGTTTAATAGTTTATTTAAAGCAAACAAACCTTATAACCATTTAATCTGGTTTTTTGTACAAAAAGTTTCAATTCATAAAAAAAATCTATATTCCACTCTAATAGTGTAAATTAATAAAATATTTTTTAATAAAATTCTGTAACCAGGTATACGCTTAAAGTGCTCTCTAGAACTAATTAAATTTGGGCTTTTTGGTATAATAACCAAATTTTTTAAAAGTACCTACAAAAAAAAAAACTAGTAAAAACGATTTTTTAGTAGTAGTAGAAATTAACTATTAAGGTATCGTAAATACGTACCAAATTTTATTCTAATTGCTTTATATGTTATTATATCTGCGTCTTGTCTCGTAAACAAAGTTAATTCTTATTGTAGTAGCCCCGTACCGCACCGATTTAATCACATGTATCATATGAATGAGGTCCAGTTTATTTTTGGTCTGGGGGTACTACTACATCATATATGTGCTAAAATTGCCCACCTTTGGATTGCTGTGCCGAGCCCTCATCCACAATTTTGAGGTACAGGATTGCCATTTCGTATTCAGGACAAAAAAATGCACATATTATCAAAAAATGGCGAAGGTTATCTATCGATCATAATCTATACCTTGAACTCTTGCTCTATAAGAATTCCCTTTGTTTACTTCCCAGACCCAGATATAATCAAGAATCGAACGTCACTTAAGGTAAGTTTGTTTGATCTTGTTATTTTATTGCCTTTTATCAAGTGTGGCCAAAAATTTTAAAATGTAATATACAGGATGTGGTTTTCAATAAAATATCAAAAAACAGTGTTATTATGCTCTTCAGAAGTCCCTAGATCAATATGGGCGTCCTAGATCAAAATGGGCGCAATAGATCATATAATATTAAAATAATAGACACGTACAGTAAATATTTCAATGCATCCGTATCGGTATACATAACGCATTTGAAACAAAGTTAAAATACACTACATTTTTGACTTGGTCATGCCATGTTTCGAACGATGCTTGCTTCTTTCACGGGTGTGATGACAGAATCTCGTGGCGTATGGAAGGATGAACGTATCGTTAGGGACCCACGAACGTACGCAACGATTTCAATCACCCTTCAAAAAAGCAGGCGTCGTTCGAAACATCGCATAAACAAGTTAAAAATGTAGCGTATTTTGAATTTGTTTCGAACGCGTTACGTGTACCGATACGGATACGTTGAAATATTTACTTTAAGTGTCTAATATGTTAAAATTTCTTTCTTTCTGAAATACTTGTGGTTATCTCCTGATCCATTAATTAATAATATTATATTGAATATAAATCTATTAAAATAGTAAATAAACACGAATTCTTTTCTTTCTTAAATACTTGTGGTTATCTCTTGATCTATTAGAGTGATAAAAATATAGTAAAGAAGTATAATGTTTATCATTACATGTCCTATAATTTTATCCTTAGGCATTTTTTTCTATCGGCCTTGGATTTTCTATATTTTATTTTTAATAAAATTTTTATGTTTTTGAAAGTTGCATTATATCTTCCGCACTATTACTGGCAAGCAAAAACTTTAAATGATATATTTACTGCAAATTCTAAGGGCTTTAACTTGTTTATTTACCACCTTAAGGTATCTTCAAAAATAAAACAATAAAATTAAAAATATTAATTTCTGGGAACATGGCGATATGTCCCTAACTAATAGTAGTAGTAGTAGTAGATGGGCGGCCGTAGGCCTGACAATTAGGCCGCATAATGGACCCTTTTTGCTATAGCCCCCGTGCACCCCCGACTGATGCACGTGCCCCTTAGGATGCAAGTTTTCCTTCTCTAAGAGGACTTAATTTTGCCTGACATCTCTTTGTCGAGGGAAGGGATCTTTAGACTGCGTAGCAAGTATACACAGTGGACCGCCGGCTTTACACCCCCTCCGAAGGGTGGTCCTGCTACATGTTAGACTTGCATCTATCTAACATCGCTACCGTCCCAGCACAACTTTGACGGTAGACTTTTCTCCCCAGCAGCCCGCCGTCATCCCTAACTAATAAGTGTACAACAAAAATTTGTTGAGGGGCTTTACCTATACTATGAGTTTCTAATGTAACTTTTTTAATTTCTAATTAATTGTACTCTTTTATTGTTTTTAAAATATATTTCAGTTGTCTCGCAGTATTGGGTGTCTACTAAATTAATATTTTTAATCCGTAATTTTGATCTAGGGCGCCCATATTGATCTAGGGCACCCATGCGGGTGACCACGCAGTTCTTCAAATAAGATATATATATAATTACATTTATTTTATTTAATATTTTTTAATAATCATAAATATATAGCTGTGAAATTGTAAAAATTGGTTTAAAACTAAAAAAAAAATCAAAATTAAAATTAATCATAAAAAAACACTATAAATAAAAAACTTCTTCCAATCCTTGTTCTTTGAGTAAAGTCCCCAGCACTGAGGAGGCATTCCCCCTTTGAATGGCGATACTGATCTGCTGGGTGATGAAACTATATATATATATATATATAAGAATTCTTTCTTAAATACATGTGGTTCTAAAGAGAACCGTTGAAGTGTAAATCGCTATTGTTTCGGCCTTCCTTAGCCTCATCAGTGTTGTACGGCTTACAATTTACTTTTAATAAATGGCGTAGGATCGCCTTTTTGGCAATTTTGTATGTTTTTTATGTTTACAGATTTCTTAGCAATTCATAATGTCCCAACTTTTTCACAAAAACGCGAATAGCTCCGGGACTATTGGAGGCGGCACAGTTTGGCATACGTCGGAATGCGCATCTTGTCGAGCCCCATATTTTGATGTGCTTGGTGTGTCGGTCCGATACTTGGTAACGGAGTTATCGCCGAAATAATTTTTTTGATTCCAATGGATTAAATTTTTGAAAACTTTTTAATAAAAAATTCCTTAACGTTTAATCCATATACTTTTTGAAAAATCTGTTATAGGCAAAAGTTGCGGCTCCTGGGGGCACAACTTCGGACAGAAAAACCGGCATCGGCCGCGGCATAATAACCGAACGTCGCCTACATCGAAAGTTAATTAAGACCAGTTTTGTAAAAAGATTTTTTTTGTTTTCTTCACGTACCCTGCAATATGCGTAAAAACCTTAAATTAATATTTATCGTTGACAGTTGTGTCTCACTAAAACAAGTCCGCATAATATTCATAAATACCACAATACAAAAAATTAAACACTAATGGATGGTGCAACTTGTACTTACCTTGTGACCACATAAAGACATAGTGTTATTCATGTCACAACCACTCAACTATTGTTTGGCGAAAGCCTATGGTTTATCAAACCAGGAATATATTGGAACGTACCCAATAAACACCATAATGTAAATAATACGTAAAATTTACATAACAGATTTACCTTAGTATGTAAATTTAATGTCACTCAGAGGTCACACTAAGGTAACATTTAAGTCACATTAAGGTGTGAAAACTCTGCATTGTTCCATGCGCAAAGCCCACATAATTTTTACATAAATGTGATGTAAATAAAATGACATACCTTTTACATAAATACTACATCCTTGTTACGTAAGAGTTAAGTAAAAACTACCTATATTTTACATAATAGGTTTACCTTGTTAAGTAAATTTAAGGTCACATAGAGGTCACAATTATTTGTTACTAAGATAAAATTTAAGTTACATTAAGGTGGAAAACTCTGCATAATGCCATACGCAAAGCCCCCCTAATTTTTACATAAATATGATGTAAATAAAATGACATATATTTTACATAAATATTACATCCAAGTTACGTAAGAGTTAAGTAAAAACTACGTATATTTTACATAGCAGGTTTACCTTGTTATGTAAATTTAAGGTCACATAGAGGTAAAAATTATTTTTTAATAAGGTAATACTTAAGTCACATTAATCTGCATGACATGCGCAAAGCGTCAGTTATCTAAGTCCGACATGAGCATGCAGCTTGAGGTGAGGCAACGGAAGGTCCGTTCAGGTTATGTACATTTTATTACTTTCATTTAAAGTAAATAATTTCATGTAACGTTACGTTTACGTTTACGTAAATTAGATTACTTAAATATTACATATATTTTTTTATATAATAGGTATGTAATATTTTTTATTTAAAATTAAGGTCCCACTATTTATGTAATATTTACGTAAATTTTAAGAATTTATTTATAAAGTCAGATTATTTGAGTAAAATTAACATTGCTTATGATGACTTAAATGTACAGTCAAAGTTTTGACGTAATGTTTACATAATTTTTTTTATAAAAATATTTTTATGTGAGATTTACGTAAATATGATGTAACATATTTTACATAAATATGTGAACCTTAGATTTATATAAATATTAAGTTAAGGTCACAAGTGTGTTTACTGGGTATTTAATAAAAATTTTCATCGTAAGAAGGATCCACCATAAAAATTGCAATTTGTTTATACCAATTTTTTATCCGAATGTTATTTCTTCAAACCCATTCAATAACAAATTCGAAATTTATAAGACCAGTTTTTAATCGAACATTTGTTGATCAAACTCATTCAATATCAAACTCGTAATTTGTAAAACCCGGAAATTGTCAAACCATCATTTTTCAGAAACCGGAATTTGTATTACCCGTTGTTTATTAGAAAAATGATTGCGCATTCACCAATGATACATAAACCGTATTCACAGGTAGTGTTCAATACTTTGTGTATAGATGTCACTATTGTTCTTAACTGGAGTGCAAGTGACATCTATATCTATACACAAACTATTGAACTATGTACAAGTATGCGCGCGTAGCAGTGACAAATGCATCAAAACGCCGCGCAATCAATTGAGCAAAAAATTTTTGATAAACAACGGTTTTGAAACATAATGGTTTGACAAATTACGAGTATGATATTGAATGAGTTTGATGAACAATGATTCGATTCAAAATTTATAAGATTCGTTTTTAAGAATCTTATAAATTTTGAATTTCTTATTGAATGGGTTTGAAGAAATAAGGTTCGAATAAAAAATTGGTTTAACGAATGGTAGTTTCTATAGTAAATTTAACGAGTTTGATTTTGCAAATTTTGATAAACCGTGGGCATCCTGTCTGGATGTAATACTCCAGATATTGCAAATAAGGAGCAGACGGCGAATTCTTGTTTGATTCAAGTGTGTCACAAATTTTTCTTAGGTGTTATCCACATTATTTCGTTTCTACTTCCACTGCATTGGAACCCGATAGATGAGAAATTTGATAAAATCCACGAATTCAAGACAAAACAGCTTTTCGGAAATGGGCCGCATTGACGCGATCTCATAAAATACGCCATTGTATACTCGCAGACCCATTTCCCGGGCTAGAGAAAAGGAAAAACGCTCGTATCCATTTTTCATCGGTAAAATCGACTGCTCTAGGTCGAATCTGCTTTTCTCTAACCGGAAAACTATTGAAAATTATGAGATAAGATCCATGCAAACCTTGGCTTTATTATGATATATCAGAAGAGCGAGAAGCAGAAAAAGGATCAAATTATATAGATAGAGAGAAATAGAAAAACTATACATACAGATTTCATTTTGGGTAGGTTTTAAAATAAAATCTTAATAAAATGAAAAGTGTCCAACTCATTTTGTCCAAGACATGGCCAAAATCTGTTTGGCTTCCAATTTTAAAACAAGATTTTGAAAAAGGTTTTTTTAAAATAAATTAAAAAAATAGCATTGATGTTCTTTGGGTTTCTAAAATCTATTTTTTCTTAAAGTTAGTCAAAAGATAATTTTTATAATTGATATTTTAAAATACAAATGTTGTATTTTTATAATGTAATCTAAAATCGAAAACACTCAAACAAATATAATTTTGATTTTAAATTTTACTAAATTCACCCAATACCTTGTTGGCGACTATCGACGCACCAAACTGTCAAGTTAATATTTGAAATATATATCACTCAAAGTCAGTCAGTTGTATGACAACAGACAGATATTCTAAAAAAGAATCGAAAAAAGGATAAAATTCTTTGATAACGGCAGTAGAATTTCTGCCGAAACGTCAGATAAGTACTTAGATTCTAGTTAGGATTTGCGTGTGTGTAGGCAAATTTTTATCTTATATAAAAACCACTGACAAACGAACTAATTTTTTTCTTTAGGAATTTACGCAGTGGATTTTAACATATTTTTGAAAAAAATTTCCTTAATTTAGTGGCAAAAAACCCAAAAAAAGTCGTTTCAACATGTCCTATAGTAGTAGTAAAGGAGAGGTTGCTTATTTAAGCCTGTAGTAGGCTTTCATAGACCCTTTGTACCAAACCCCTGACTGATGCACGTGCTCTTTAGGCTGCAAGTTTATCTTTCTCTAAGGGCGGTAAATACGCTGGTCAAACTTTTTAACTTGATTTATCGATGCGGTAAAATCGCTTATGACTGCAATATTTAAAATCAACCTTTGTTAAATTGCCTAAAAAACATTCAGCAAAGAAGTGTAGTGAATACCACCTAATCAGACTAATGAGCCATATGTTTAAGATATTTCTAAAGATTATCCATAAAAGAATTTATGGAAAATGCGAATCCTTTATGGGCGCAACGCAGTTTGAATTTCGTGGTGGGTTCGGGACAAAAGAGGCCCTGTTTGGCATTCAAGTCTTAGCGGTCTACGGATGTATCGCTGCCAGTATATGCCTATTTTATAGATTATGAGAAAGCATTTGATCGAGTCTAACACGAAAAGCTCATAGAATCGCTAAAAGAAATTGGTCTAGATGACCGATATCTAAACATAATCGCTAGTCTATACTCGAATCAGACTGCTCAAATAAAGGTTGATGGCGAACTGTCCGAAGAGGTCCAAATAAGAAGAGGTGTGCGCCAAAATAATAGAGTAATAGAGCACTTCATAACTGCAAAGAGGTTTGACCATAAACGGCATAAAAATCAACAACCTACGATATGCCGACGACACTATTATAATCGCAGATACGCTGAAAGGCCAGCAAGAGTTGTTGAATCAAATTGCTGAAAAACAAAATGGATGGTGATATCCAAGGAAAAGAACATCAGAGACATGTTAGAAGTAAATGGGCAGCAAATCGAACGCGTGGATTCATACAAATACTTGGGATGCCTTCTCAATGAGAACTACGACAACATGCAACAAGTTCGTGCAAGAATTGCACATATGCCAGATCATCTTTCATCAAAATAAAATTATTGTTTTGTACTCGTGATCTTAATACCACTCGTGTGCTTCGGTGTTATGTTTTTAGCATCTTATATTATGGAATGGAAGCACGGACACTGACTGAGCCCATGTGCAAAAAGATAGAGGCATTCGAGATGTGGTGTTATCGTAGAATACTAAGGATATCTTGAATGAACAGAGCAACTAAGGTGGATGTTTTGCTTAGAATAAATAACGATTTTGAAGTTGTATTTACCATCAAAAAACGAAAACTTGAATATTTTGGGCATATTTTGAGAATAGATGAACTGACAAACATAAACTTTTAAAATTGATAATAGAAGGCAAAATTGAAGGCAGAAGAGATTCGAGTCGTAGACGGATTTCATGGATTAAAAATTTCAGACAATGGTATGATGTAAGTATTACGACACATTTCCAAAAAGCAGTGGACAGGGTACAGATCGCGCTGATCATAGCCAACGTTCGAAAAGAGCATGGCACTTTAAGAAGAAGAAGGGTTGTTTTCTCAATAGCTTGTTACCAGAGATTTAAATTAACTGGGATAAAATAACTTACCCTAGCCTTGAAGCCTGGAGTTGACTTTAACCCATATTGACTCCACACACACTCGCTATTGAGAAACCGGCCTTAAGAGGGCTTAATTTTTGCACACACCTCTTTATAGAGGGTAGGGATCTTTAAATTGCACAGCAAGTATGCACAGTGGACTGCCGACTTTCCTATATATAGAGTGGGTCACAAAAAAAACTTTTGGAATGAATGGTCGGATTTAAAAAATTTTCGAAAGACTATACTTCATATTTTTCAGAATAAGTATCAAAAAGGACGTTTTGTAAAAATCCAAGATAGTGGACAATTTTACAAAGTTGCAGTTTCCCCCCTCCCACAAATCTGGTCAAAAAATATTTTCCTGTGAAAGCTCTATCCAATACTTTTAAAAATCGGTGGTAAAATAAAAGCGTTAAAAGTATTTAAATTAGGTCCCGTTTTTACAAAAAAAATCAACTTTAATGGGCGCCACCTTGAAATTTTTTAAAATGTAAAATTTGATGTTGAATTTTTAATGTCTAATGTATTGGCTTTTTGAAATGTTTTACTGTATTCAAATCGGTTTAGTTTCTATTAAATTAACTTAAACAAAAGGTGCCTTGCAAAATATGGCAAAAATACACCAAGAACAAATACCCCTTGCATTGTTAATCCTTTTAAAAATACATCTTTAGAATGAGGAATTATTTTTGTGCGAGTAGCGCACAGAAAAAAGTTTCATCGAGTGAAAAATTGCTATCTTTTAAAATTATCCACCACCTTGTATTTTAAAAAAATGTAATTCTTGACAGTTTTTCTGAAAAATATAGAGTACACTCTCTCCAGCTATGTAACTTTTTTTTAGTCGGTCTATTGTTTTAAAATAATACGCAATTTAAAATTTCTCATTTTCCACCCTATTAAGAATTATTTTTCTTTGCAGACACCCCCGGAGAAAACGGATATTTTCTTAACGCGAAGATGCATGTGTTTTGATTTTTTTAGAGTTTTTTAAACGTTTTGTTTCTTACTGTGGTGGTGTTCAAAATTGTTTATATACATAAAGGTGTAACTTAAATAGAGACATTACGTTTACCACAGTTGCGATCAGACATAAAGTAAACAATTTGGCGATGATGCCAGAATGCGCTGAAAGTTGTATCTCTACACGTAATCTTTTTTTAAAAATTATTTTTATAACTGTTTTATCATTTACTTGCAATTATGCAAATTCCCTGGTTTGTCAAACAACCTTATTTTTATTCATATAAATCTATAAAAAAGATTATGCGAAATAATTGTATTTAAATTTTCTTGCATCTCCACAATTTTAAATCAATAAAGAATTTATAATGTGTAGGTACATGTTTTGGTACTTGAAATATACCTCATTTTTTCGATCGAAATATCAGATAAAATGCCTAAAATTTTTGCCGTTTATTTCCCAATATTTATCAAGAATAAAACCTACAACAATATGATAACCTCGCATTTGTGGCGGGTCAGCCATATAACCGTTTGTACGCTGTTCCATTCATAATTTCTCGTCGGCGTTGTAGCTTTAGTATAATCGATTTTTTGGTATATTTTACAGATTATTGGACAGTTTTTAATATTTTGTCAATAGGTTTTTAAGTGTTTGTGGCAAAAGTGATGACAAAGTGCGTGGTGTGACGAAAACTAGAAATTGCAGGTGAAAACCGAAAATTTCGCAGATTACTTATCATATGTTTTTCCGTCGCCATCTTGTCATAGACCGCCATAGGCGTGCAACTAGTGTTGCAATAAATACAAAATATAATTAATAAATATAGAAAAGAAATAAGTTTTCTTGGGGTATTTTTGCGAATTTCTGATAAAAACAATATGGTAAGTACTTATGATTCATTATACTATATTTGGTATAATCAACCAACCCTAGCTGCGATATTTTTAACTATTTTTTTTTTATACTATCTGTAGTCAGCTTATTTTTTTCTGCAGAAATTTGTTGTTGTTGCTTTTAATGCACGCATTTTTTTTAAATAGTAATTGGGGGAACTAATTTTTAAATTTTGAATTTAAAATGTGTTTTCACTAAAAACTAAGTTTTTATCAAGAAACTCATCGTAAACACTCGTAAAAAAAATTGTACATCTTTTGCGGGAGTGCCTTTCCAGCCCGAACTCCTCCCGTACGTAAAAGTATCACTTTTTGCACTAGTTAGGTAACTATCTGGAGAACATTTAAAAAAATATTATTTAATTAAATTTCTATGTTATTTCTTTACATAAATATTTTCACAATGACAAATATAATACCTCTTCATACGTCGGTATAAGGTATAAATTATTAAATATAAAAAAATTAAAGATTGTATGTAAAAAAATATTTGAAAACCTTTTTACAATTATAAATAACGAGCCGCTTCTGGCCGCTGGTAAACGTAACGTCGTATTGCCTCGGCCAGCGTTTCCAGTGGAAGACAAAATGGTTTTTCTTAAGTCTAACGACTGATCGCGTTTCAAAGTGATTTATGAATGACTTGATGGGTCTATTTTAGTTGAATGTTTTTGTTTATATATCTAAATACCTTGCATAAAAGATTTCCAACCTTTATGGCTACCAGGATGTCGCGTACGTATTTTTAAAACTCATGGCATATTGTTGTTTAAATCACTGCCCTCATTCCCCTCCATTTTGATTTTTGCTGAGCTACTAGTACATTAAATTTTTCCCCAAGCTATAAGTATTTTAAAGGTTTCTCCAAATAAAAATTCTCGAAGGTATTCCGAATCGTATAGCGACTTGGTAAATATTATTTATGTACATTCTATATATCCCGATAATTTAGCAGACTCTTTCAGGAAACTGCCGGAATATGAACCAACATTCGCCTGATTTTAAGGTTGTGTTTCGTAGAATATACGACGTAAATTTTTTATGAGGTTAGTTTATGGCGCTTATCATTTCGGACGAGCTTAATAACCTTTATTATTAGAGCACATGGGGATAGTTTACTTAATATAATAAAACAATCTCAAGAGTACTGGCTAAATATACGGGGTCCGTCAAGAGACATTTTGAGGTAAGATTTTCAGAAGATGAAAAGAAATATCATTAAGATCTGAGAGCGCTAAATAGAAATTGATATATCAAGCAATGTTGCCAAATCAATATCCTATAAAAAGATCTTCGCTTCCAAGTATATATAGTCATTCTGGTGCACTTTTCATGGAGTTACTGTATCCTGAAGTCTGGCGCCCCCTGTGCCCTAATTCTTGAGCAGGGAGCTCATCAAGGGACGCGGGTGAAGCATCGCTTCTCCTACAATTTCCATATTTTCAATAGTTAAGATTTTTACTTGCAGCAATGGATGGAACCAAAAAATTACAAGACGAAACAAACATCCAATTTATAATACTATTATAAAAAGCATAGTCACGTATAGTTGCGAAGTATGGCAGCTAAAAGAAAAGAACATGAGGGTGCTGGAGGCAACGGAGATGGACTTCTGGAGGAGAATGTCAGGAAAATTGAGACTTGAAAGAATTCCAAATGAAACAATCCACGCAATAATGAAAGTAGGACACACAATAACGGACGAAATAACAACCAAACCACTAACATAGTACGGACACGTCCAGAGAATGGAGGAGCAGCGACTCCCTAAAAAAATTCTTACCTGGACACCCGCTGGAAGAAGGAAAAGGGGAAGGCCGAGAAGGAGTTGGAGAGAAGGCATAGACAGGGAAATAAGAGAGAGAGGCTCAGATTAAGATCTATGGAATGATAGGGATGAATGGCGATTGGGAATCGGAAGACGTCGAAGGACGTTTTAAAACCAAAAAAAAAGGATTTTTACTTAAATATATGAATAAAATTCCAGGTTGTATAATAAAAATGTTCGTGATCTTTTGTGATTCAAGAATTAAGCCCCAGGGGTAACGACAACAACGTTAACTTTCTTTCAAAAATAAAACACAAATGTTACACTTGCTACGTTTATACGTATCTAAAACCGGTTTTATATAACGGACAGTTTTAAACAAAATCGGTTTGTCCAGGGGTTTATACGGCCTTCCTTAATGTTGTGTTCTAGCAGCTGATCTAAGTGAGCATATCTAAACGTGCTAAAACGTTTTTGTAGCCAAAAATCGGTGTTAAAGTGGATAAACCGTTTTCATTAATCCATTTAGTGCTTGAATAGTACATTATAAACCTAGGAAATAAAGTGGCACTTTTCATCCTGAGACGAAAAGTTTGACGGTAACAAACTAAGTTATTTTCAGATTTTGTCTTAAATTTACCTTTACGGTGGAATTTACTAAAATTGTTTAGTCTATTTTAGAACGGTCCTAAGTTTAGGTGAAATTTTTGGTTTTAAGCATTTCAAACCAACCCTCCTTGAGTTTTGGACATAGATTGATTTATGAGAAGAATTTTAATAAATTTGTTTGTTGAATAATCATCTTAACACAATCTTTCGTTGGATTTAAGAAGAAAATTAAAAAATTTAAACCCGCGCGGGGTTTAAATAGTAAACACTCTGTAGACAAATTAAAATACTTACGCTTGCTAATTAATTTTTCCAATTAATACCTAATATCACACAACGATTTAGATGGGTAGGTAATAATAAAATAACAAGTAGATTAATTTTGTATTTATTTAAAAGGTGTTTTTATTTATGAAATGTATTAAAAAAACTTAAATGCAAGTTTTGTTTACATTTCTGTCACTGTCAAAATGTCAGTTTCAAAATATTATCTGAGTTAAAATCCAAAACAGCGAGTTCGGATCTCTTAACTCTGCTTGCACCTTGGCTTTCACCAACCTCTAGTGATGAAAGCTACAGCTTTAAAAATGAGTGGGCTTTCAGTAAGGAAAGTTTTCTTGACTAAGCTTTTAGATAACCTCAATGTTTTAATTTCAGTTTGTAAATAAATTAATATAGTTGTTTTGGGTTTCTTTGTTTGGTATATTTTTTGTGCATTATCAGTGACCTTCACTTATGTTTGCTTGGCCTCGTAGTGCCCTCATAAATATATTTTTTTTGCCGAAAATAAATTAATCCTTGTAAAAACGGTTACTTAGGAAAATTATGAACGAACTTATTACCAATGGTCACAAAACAATTCTTTCTGGAGACTATAAACTTAACCCACCCCCCAGAGGTGGTCTAAAAAATCATCAACTTTATAACCTCAAACACAGATAATGAAGCTATTATGTGCCAAATTTTTGGCGTATTCACCATTTGCCATTTTGAAACCTGTCAAAAAAAATTAGTTTTAGGAGATTTTCTCGTAAAACATGGTATATTTTGAGAAAAAATTAGTTTTTCAGTGGTATTTCGCAATAACAATACAAAATATTCAATAACTGTGTCTTTTCTGTATGGGTAAATGTTTTTTGAAAATTGGTTTTAAAATTTAGTACCCTTCACAGGTGTAAATATTTACACCTGTGGGGGGTACTATTTTAGACCTTAGTAAATTAGGGATTAAATTGACTTTTAATGCCTAAGGGATTAAACTTGCCACTTTAGTCCCTCAAATGAGGGATTAAAAGTACCATACGAAAAAAGTTTTCAAACTGACATTAGAGCTTTGAGAGGCCCATACAATTAAATCAACTGTCACAGGCCAAGACTTTATTGGTTATTTATGCACAACCAGGCTAAGGATGAAGTACTGGTTAGAGAATTTATTTTTAAAATCGCCGATTTTTCATAAAAACATTTAAATTTTTGATAGGTTTTTAAAAAAATTTGAACTGCGGCGCCCTATTGGGTCGACAGTTACATTAATTTTTAATTTTAGAACTTTTACATAAAACTTTTTCTCTGCTTTTACAAAATTTTACCCTTGCGCTTCCCCCCCTCTTAGAAAAAATGCGACCGCCACTCAAAAAGTACCTCACTTAAAACAACAAGACAGCTAGTCATTTTAAAGTACTACTTTACGCTTGAAAATGCGTCTGCACTTTTAAGCCGGGTTGTGCATAAAAAATAAAAATTAAATAATTTTGATTGATTTATACAAAAAAATTTTAAAAACTGAAATTTATTATTTTATAAACATTTTCTTAAATCTCCGCATTTTATACCCACTATTTTCTAACTAATTTTTAGCCATCCAAACATAGAAAGCTATTGGGATCGTCAAAAAAAGTTTTTTTATTTCCAGTAAAAAAAGACCTAAATAAAAATTTTTGTCAAGGTGTATGTCTGTCTGTCTGTCGGTAACACGATTACTCAAAAACCGCTAAACCGATTCTTATCAAATTTGACACAAAAATTTTTTGTCACCAGACGCACAGCTGATTAGTTTTTGATTGGGGTGGGGGGTTGGCTAGAGGGTAGAAAGGTGGATTAAACTTTTAAAAAATCTCCCGAGCCGTAGCAGCCAGCGACACGCGGTTTTCACACTAGGATAGATAATTGCATTTTTAACCAAAAAGAAAATTTAAAAAATTTTTGAAGAAAAAATTAAAAAAAAAAAATTTTTTTTTGGTTGAAAATGCAAATATAAAAAAAATATCAAGAAAGTAGGGGGAGGGATTAAACTTTTAAAATAATTAATAATAAATTGTAACTTACGAACCGTAGCAGCTAGCGACAGGCGGTTTTCACATTAAGATAAATAATAGCATTTTCAACCAACAAAAACATTGAACAAATTTTTTTAAATAAATTAAAAAATATGTATATTTTTTTAGGGATAGCTATACGTGCCTGCTGGCGCCATTTATTTCTATCAGTTTTGTTGTTTTTACTTAGCAAAAAATCATCACTTTTAAATTACGGCAATTTAATGGAATCCATTTTTCGCGGAATCAAATCCCCTCAACGTCTTGCACCGTGGGCATCTGGCTTCAGGGTTTTCAAAAAAAGCTTCAAAAACAATTTTTTTTTAAATTAATTTATTTTATTAATTAATTAAAATTACCCATTGAAATGATTTCCTTATGTAAGGTATATTTTTAGAAAAATCAGAAAAAGGTATCGACAGGAATAATATAATATATGTAACATTTTTTACACACGGCCACCTAAATCCTACGGTCAAACATAAGTGTCTTCGCAGATATAAACCTTTTCCAAAATACGCAGACGTTCGTAAAAAAAATATTAAAAAAAACTTTTAAAGAACAAGCCTTTATTAAATGCACTGAAAAATAGAAAATAACTTTTTATCTTTCTTATACCATAATAAAAGCTATGGGCGCAAATTAAAAATTTTAACTTTAGGTATCGTACATCGGTCACATCGACGATTCACCTAAGAAAGAGTTGTATTACTCTATAATCTAAGGACATTTTCAAAGGCTTGGCAAGCACGGCAATCTCACCAGTTCTCAGTTTCTTTAGACGAAAGCATTATGTCTATTATTCGAATAGAGGAATTTAATTCTTCTTTTGTAGTTCTCTCTTTGTAACCGTAAAGTTAAAATTTTTAATTTGCGCTTTTATTTTGGTATAACAAAGATAAAAAATTATTTTGTACTTTTGAGTTTTTTTCTAAAAAATCTTTTTCTGACTAACATAACTATACACGCATACCAAATTTGAACATAATCGGATGGGATAAGTCAGTTAAAATTGGTTAGCAAAACATGACCGAAAATCGTCCATCTTGAATCCGTAATATTGAATTTTCTGATCAAAAATTCGTTTTCCTTATCCCCAAAAGCCTCCGTATACCAATTTTGGTTGAAATCGGACAAACTTAGGTGTTTTCCCCCTCACCTACCCTCGTAGGGGGGAAGGGTGCCGGAACTATAAACGTATGCCAAATTTGAAGGCAATCGGATATGTACAAATTAGTTAAAATTGGTTATCAAAAGATAACTAAAAATCGTCCATCTTAAATCCGCCATATTGAATTTT
This sequence comes from Oxystoma pomonae, assembly GCA_963921995.1. NCBI lineage: Eukaryota > Metazoa > Arthropoda > Insecta > Coleoptera > Brentidae > Oxystoma > Oxystoma pomonae. Next base: position 37,528,957 of record OY998164.1, read on the forward strand.
CAAAATCTGATTATAAATTCCTTATCTCCATCCCCAAGTGCCCCAGCATACCAAACTTCAATGAAATCGGGCGTACTTCAACTGTACCCCCCTTCACCCCCTTCGAGTAGGGTGGAGCTGTCAATTTCTTCATACTATATTCTTGTGTGGTCACCGCAACTCTATAAGCAAGCCAAAGTTGAAGCCGATCGGATGTCGGGAAGTTGGTCAAAATTAAGTTGCAAGATTCCACCCAAACAAACATACATAGATACATTGCAAGTTAAATAAAAGCTTGTAAAATATTACAATGTAAGTTGCCCACTCGGTAATGAATTTGATAGATTAAGCACAGACGGCCTCACAGGTTTTGTGGTTTATATTTTTTTTTCTTTTTTATTTATTTTTTTTACATTTAAATAGTGGATATAAAACAGTTTTTACAATACTTGCATGTAATGAGCTGGGCCGGGAGTAATGACATTCATCATTACATATTTGTTGTATAATATTCGATACTAAGGTTTGTCATAATTTTACTTATTTTAGTTTTTTAATAAAAAGGTTAATAAATAACTTATCAAACTCTTAAATGATAAATTGGTATAAGCTAAAGTTGTAACCCTGTAACTGATGATACATTGTGAGTTAGTTTTCATTTGATTTTTGTATTTGCTATATTACCTCCTCTATTATTAGAGCTCTGCATAATTTTTTATAAACTTTCAAATGACATTCTTAAAAATGAGCAGCTGTGGTTTTGACATTAACTGCAGGGGTGTTTAAAATAAAAAAGTGGATTTATCTTGGGTGGTTATCACGTAAATGCAAAAATACTTTCCCATAATAGTAATGTATTGAACGAAGAATCCCTAAACTTATACTTGTCTAACATATTGTACTTATGGGAAGTATTTTTCTTTTTACTATTACATATTTTCGGAATCAGGAACAAGAGACCCTATATAATAAATTAAAAAATTAAAAATGCACGAAATTTGAAAAGTTCACAGAAAATTAGTTATACAACTTCTGAACATAAAACTTCTTAAAAACAAAAGATGAAAAGATCTTGGGTGGAAATAACGGATGCGAAAAGAGCGCTTTGGTTCTTTTTGTGTTCCTTGTGGGATGCTCATCCAGGTTTGAATTTTCGTTATTTCCACCCAAGATCTTTTGTTTTTAGATTCTTTTCGGTTGATATAACTGATTTTTGGATTTTTAGTTGTCTTAGGAGCATAATCGTATTGGAAATATTAACACGCTAGCAAGAATCCGTATCAGGTAACTTGGATAAGTACCACTGCGGAACAATGCCTATTTGTGAGTGATTCAGGGTTGGAAATCAAAGTGTATGATGGTGTTTAATGATGTACGGGGAGGGTAACCAGTGGAACCACTAACGAGCTCACGCTGGTTTCCCAGAGCGAAACATCGTTTAATCATTTCTCTTTTCGCTTTGGTTCTTTATGTGTTCCTTGTGGGATGCTCATCCAGGTTTGAATTTTCATTATTTCCACCCAAGATCTTTTGATCTTTTGTTTTTAGATTCTTTTAGGTTGATGTAACTAATTAGGAGGTTTTTTACCTTCTTTTTTGATAAAACTTCTTCCAGCTTGAATATAAGGGCGGTAAGGAGAAGGCCTGGAAAATATGGCGAATCACCCTGTACTACTTTTAGAAATTCCATTTTTATTTTTGCAGATATTGCGCAGGTATACCAATTGGATGGTAGGGCAGATTACACTAGGGAAGTGCGCTCGCAAAAAACTATATTATTTGCTACAAAATTTATAAACATACAATACATATACAAAATATATACAGGCTGTCCTAAAAATCTGAGTCCACCGTAATATGTACAGAACCAAAATTTCACAGAATTAGATGGTTTCTAAAAAATTATCTTTTTTGGGTGCTAATGGTGCCGCCATTCATTAAGAAGTGGTAGCTAGGGCGGAGATAACATAAAATTTGAATAGAGCTTTTCATTCTCTTTCCAAAAATATCTCACATGTTACCTTTTTCTCTAACAGTGTTTAAATAGAATGACAATAACTTTTAAATAAGAGCAATGATTTAAACAAAGATTCACCGAATATCTGTTTTCTTGTTTAACTCATTGGTCTTATGGAGATGATTTACTTTTTTGTAAACCATCTAATTATGTGAAATTTTACTTCTCTGCATTTTTTGTTTTTGGACATGCTAGGGTGGACTGGAACTTTTGGGACACCCTGTATATAACCATATATTTTTAATTTAACAAAAGCAATTAACTAGAACAATTATATTATTAAATCTATAATTTAGACACTCATTTTGCGCCTCTTTACAGCCTGCCTTTTGAAAGTAGTCTCTGGGGCCTCTCTCGTAATACTACAGCAGTAGTCGGCAAACATGTCACAGTTCCATTTTCCTTGATACCTTCTTTCCATGTTTAAAATATCTTTGATGAAAACTTACAGCACCACAATTTTTCGGAAATTAATCCAGATGAGAAATTAATTTTTAACTACATGACATCCTAGGTTTCTGTAACAAGAAAAAATGTGTTGCAACCATTTTAAATGCATTTTAAGCGTCTTTTTCGTTGCCTTGAAGTATGAAATCGAATTGCGCATCTCCGAAAAGTTTGATAATCTGGGGACCCAAAAATATTCTCTCTTAAATTTTAGCGTCACTGGCTCGAAGAGAAATGCCAAAGACGCTTGCTTTACTAAAATTCAAACACACCCACAAAATTCACTTCCTCAGACTAATTCCTATAACAACATTATATAAAAATGTAACCAGCAATTCAGTATTTATGTTATAAGTATTTTTAATGCTTTATAAAGTACACTTGGTATAATAAATCCAAGAATTTCCCATTAAATGGTCGAATTTTTCCATATATTAAGGGCATATTCGTAATTATCCTAAATATAAAACCGGAACTAACTGCGAGTTTTGCAAGATACAGTAAAAACATTCGTAAAAGAGTACACCTTCATAGGCTTCTCAAAAACAACAACAATAAAGAAACCTATCAAGAAACAGAGGACATAGGTAAGAAGTTAAAGAGAATCCTAACATGTTTTCGTATTTTTTTCAATCCAAATCTTTCTCGGGAGCTCTACCAGAAAAATAAAAGAAGACATAGGTAAGAAGTTAAAGAGAATCCTAAATGTTTTAGTATTTTTTTCAATCCAAATCTTTCTCGGGAGCTCTACCAGAAACAATGACAATACATGGTTGCCTGGAAATTATCAAAAATTAGCCCCATTCACACAAAAGGTGATAGAACCAACATCTTAAATTATCTACCGATCACGAATTTAAATAATTTTCTAAAAAATTTGTAAAACTCTTATACATAATAGGCTATAACCAACATGGTTTCCTAAAAGGCAGATCCACAACCAGCAATCTTGTTGAAACTGCAAGGGAAATTGCAGAAACACCGGATAAATCTTCTGAAATAGACATAATTTACACAGATCTGTCCAAAGTATTTGATAAACTGGACCACAAGCTTCTCATTGACACGCTATCTTACTTCAGATTCTCTCTTTTGAATATTCTTAGTTCCTTAACTACTGAACGCAAACAATTTGTGCAGTTTTATGCATTTTAAGCGTCTTTTTCGTTGCCTTGAAGTATGAAATCGAATTACGCATCTCCGAAAAGCTTCATAATCTGGGGACCCAAAAATATTCTCTCTTAAATTTTAGCATCACTGGCTCGATGAGAAATGCCAAAGACTCTTGCTTTACTAAAATTAAAACACACCCACAAAATTCACTTCCTCAGACTAATTTCTATAACAACATTATATAAAAATGTAACTATCAATTCAGGATTTATGTTATAAGTATTTTTAACGCTTTATAAAATACACTTGGTATAATAAATCCAAGAATTTCCCATTAAATGGTCGAATTTTTCCATACATTAAGGGCAGATACGTAATTATCCTAAATATAAAACCTGAACTAACTGCGACTTTTGCAAGATACAGTAAAAACATTCGTAAAAGAGGACACCTTCATAGGTTTCTCAAAAACAACAACAATAAAGAAACCTATCAAGAATTCAGCAATCTACGAACGAAAATAAAA